>JAWNNK010000816.1:9020000-9620000 GCA_035045065.1 Hirtodrosophila trivittata
AGAGAGAGAGAGCAGAGCAGAGCCTTAATTCAATCAAATGTCGCTTATTCATTCAATTAAAGGTCGCGCCATTTGACGTCCCACTATGAATACGAATATGAGTATGAGTATGAGTATGAGTGCGACTATGAGTGTGAGTATGAGTAGCCACTTGTTGGTTGGGCGGGGAAGGTGAAGTGAATGCTTTAATACAATTGACTGTTCAACTTTGTGCATATGTCGCATGGCTTTTTGGGGGCAGCTAAGCAGAAAGTGCAACCAGCCCAGACGCCGGCTGAGAGGGATCCCGGGATCAGCTAGAGATCAAAGCAAACACACAATGGGGGCCATTCTTGGGCAAGTGAAGCAACAGATTAGCGTATTCCATGTTGAAGTCATTATATCGAGTTGAGTTGCATTTCTTATAGACGCCTTATAGTATATACATATATATATATATATAGTACTTGTAGAATTTATTGTTGATTATAATGCAAATCTCATTGGGTGCGTGCGACGTGCCTATTTTATGCATCACTACGCCAGAACAATAGATCTCCACTTAGCCCCCAGTCGGTTGATGATGAGTAAATCAAGTGAGTCACACTTCAAGAGCCTATTGACCTAAGATAGTCGTATTATTGTGACACTTCACTATGCTCTTATCACTCGCACTAAGTGAAAGTTATGTCTTTATCTTAATCTACTACAATTACATATATATATAATACTTTAACTGAACCATAGGAAATTGTCGCAATTGTTGAAAGGTCTCTGACGAATTTAGCACATCTCTCACTTATCAATGCGGTTTTTTTTACTGTTATGTTATCTGGAACAGGCGTTCATTTATCTTATCAAAATGATCTTGAGCTTTATTTTAGCTAGATAGGTACATGCTACACTGAGAGAAACGCAGCTTGTACTAGCAGGCTTTTGAGTGCAAATGAAAATTAGTTTGTTTTCATACATTTTTAGTTATTTTCTCTTGTTTCGAATAATTTCATATATTTCACACTCTACTTTTTGTTGCAGTGTATGCGACGACAAAGCTAATTGGTTGATGTCTAATCTAAGCAAATGCAGAATACTCATACAGACTAAGCTCCATAGTTGCTGCTCTGACGCTGTGAGAAAAACTATAAGCAGAGAGAGAGAGAGAGGAAGAGAGTGAGAGGGAGAGAGTGAGCGAAAGAGTGGGAGACACTGAAAACAATGTGTGACGATAGTGTCGTCCGTCGTGCATGAAATGTTCGTTAAATTAAAAGAACGTTACACACTCAAAGCCGGATCAGTCAGCCACTGACAACGAACCCGAAACGACGACGCCAGCAGCGCCAGCGACGCCATCGACGCCATCGACGCCATCGACGGGTATAAAAAGAATATAATAAAAAACAAAAATAAAAAATAGAAGAAGAAGAACCAGCAGCAGCAAGAAAGCAACCCAAACTTAATTAGACAGCATAAAAATTGGAATATTAACTAATTAAAAACGCATCGAGACGGAGCCAGAGCCGGAGACGGAGACGCCAACTCACAGAATGCGCGACGCGGCCAATGAGGAGCGCATAGCCCCTCCCGCCAACCGGACGGACAGAGAGACGCAGCGGGCAGCAGTTGTCCAGCGGCAACTGGCGCGTCGTCTGCTCATCGAGCTGCTCATCATCGTCGTGCTGGTGATACCCATACCCATCTATGAGTTTGCCGTGGAGCCGGCACGGCGTGGCTTCTTCTGCGACGATGAGAGCATACGGTATCCCTTCAAGGACAACACTGTGACCCCGCTGATGCTGGGTCTGCTCACAGGCGCCCTGCCACTGCTCATCTTCATCCTCGTCGAGTACGTACGCTATATGCGTGCCGGCGAGCTGGCCGCGACGGTGGAGCTGTTCGGCTGGCGCATGCCTGCCTGGTTTGTGGAGCTGGTGCGTCAGGTCACCTACTTTGGATTCGGGCTGCTGCTCACCTTCGATGCCACCGAGGTGGGCAAGTATACGATCGGACGCCTGAGACCCCATTTCATAGCTGTCTGCCAGCCGCAGACGAGCGATGGCAGCCCGATCTGCAGCGATCCGGCCAATCTGCATCGCTATGTGGAGAACTATGAGTGCGCCGGCGAGGGTTATACCATTGCGGATGTGCGTCAGACGCGACTCAGCTTTCCCAGCGGCCATTCCAGCATCGCCTTCTACACGCTACTCTACATGGCGCTCTATCTGCACCGCAAGCTAAGCTGGCGCAGCTCCGTGCTGATGCGTCACTTTGTCCAGTTCGTGCTGCTCATGTTGGCCTGGTATACGGCTCTTAGCCGTGTCATGGACAACTGGCATCACTGGTCGGATGTGCTGGCCGGCTCGCTCCTAGGCGTCGCAGGAGCGCTGATCACCGCCAGCTACATAGCCAAGTTCTTCAAGTCGCCCTACCACGATGTCCGCCTAGGCGGTGGTCTGCGTCGGGAAGACACCTCGGCCACGCTCCAGGAGGAGGTCTGCCCCAGCACACCGCCGCCCTACTGTGTCAATGGCAGTTACAACGACGATCAGTATTGCACCAAGGTCTAGACAGAAGGCGGGACACGCCCCCTCCCCCCATATACTCGTACTGGAGCAGTGCAAAAGTGTTACCAAAACATTCCAAAGCAATTTAAATAATAGTGCGAGATGTTCACCTCTACGCAGGGTGTACACAATATCTCGGCATAGTCTACGATCTATAGACATATATATATATATATATACATATATGTATATATATATGTAGTTATAGGTTAGTTTGTAGGTTATATTCGTCTTGTCAAATCGTTCATTTGCATTTGTAAACTTTCCATACATTTTTTGTTTTATTTTTAATGCCTAAATTTAAGTTCCATTAATTTATGTATTTGTTCTCATAATTCTCTTTTTTTTCTGTCTACAACTATTTATGTATTAAATTAAACAAAACCAATATACATTATTTATATACTTTATATATATATATATGTAAAACCAAATCAAACTATAATTATGATTAATATTTGGTCGGTTCACGCATCGTTGCGCAGTTTTTCAAGGTTTGAAAAATAAATTTTGATTGCATATAATCAACTTCTAACTGCGTCTCTACGATTATTTGTTAACGTTTACGTCTTTACACTCGTTTATTCTCTTTTTATCTTTTTTTCTGTTTACCTATTTGAAGTCTCTGTTTTTCGCATTTTCAATGTCATTTCCAAACCATAAAATGGCTTTTTTCCATTTGCACCAAGTTCAATACTTGAGTTTCATTTCGGAAGATAGTGAAAAAAAAAGAATAGAAAGAGAACAAGCTACAGCTGAGGTGAGTCAGATATAATACACTATAAATATTATAGTTTATATATAAATTAACCACATTATGTAACCACATTTGATTCTGAGCAGAATTAATAAGTCAAACGAATAATAAATTGTAAGAAATATATTTAAAAATAAAACCAACTTATCTTTAAATAAATTTAAAGTGTACTCCTCTATACACTGAGAGAATATAATACTCTGTTCAACCTTTTCTTTGTTGTGGGTTTTTTCTGCTGCGTCACAGCCATTAGGCACATTTGTTTTGGGTTCAGCAACTGTTTTCGGTGAAACATCTGAATGATCGTGGGAACTGGGAGAATCTCTCCGAAGCACTCGAGACACTCGCTTATCATCTGAGAGTACTATAATAACAATTTTCGACTATAAAATTATATATATGATTAACGTACACTGATGTGTGAAAATAAAGCTGAAGTATAGCTATTTTATTGCTTTTGAAAAGCTTCCGTTCAAATCGCAAACGGAACCTATTATTGTTGTCGTATTAAATTTTACGGATTCAAAAACAAACTGTCTGTCGCGTGTTACTTACGAGGTCAGACAATTGGCGAATACGAAACTATATAAATATATACTTAGTAAATAAAATTATAAAACGTGCTCCTACACTTGCAGCTTATCAGTTCAGAGGGTAAGGTTACGACATCCGTTGTGAATTTCTTTGCGAAATGCCATAATAACTCGCTCAAAATTAATTATATTAAAAACATAACCCCCATTTTTGCCAACTTATTTCCCAAGAGAATATTGCTTTTCAATTTATATATATATACGTATATATAGTAGCCATATCTATTCGAAATTATACACTAACATAGGGGTATATACATTGTTATCGATCGGATTGATCTTCGTTGAGGCTAAGGAATACCCGACGCTCATATGATTAGATCTATAGCTGTACAGGCTAATTAATACCCTACAATCGATATATATTTATACTACTAATTTCGGGTACAATGTTGTCTGTCTCTATCTGCATTGCATATCGTGAATTTCATCGCATAAACCTACTATATAAGACCTTAGCTACCAGTTAAATCCAGTTCCATTGGCCACCTCACTTATCGTCCATTACCATTTTGCTCACGTCAGGGTATTCAGTAGTCGCTGTGCTCAACCTATTATCAAGGTATTGGGCTCTGGAATCCGAGTTCATTGATACGATGTAAGCTTGTGAGCACGCTGGAACCTCTGCCTAGCGACGGCTTTCACGCTGAGCGCGACTTCTCGACACGATCAGTTACTCCTGGCACATCGAACTGAACGTAACATAGCGATAATGCCGGCTACTCTGAGGCTTAGCTGGTTGCCCGTCTGTCTGAGGGATCTGCGGCCGCTCTTGGATGTTGCACTGCTTGGCCTGATGTACTTCATGAAGGATAACCTTAAGCTAATCCTGGGACCGATAACCAAACGTGGTTTCTTCTGTGACGATGAGAGCCTGATGTATCCCTACCGCGAGGACACCGTGTCATCTAACATGCAGCGGTGGACCGGATTGTATATTCCGCTAGGATTGATCTTCGCTCTTGAAATCTGCCGTTGCTGGCCAGTAAAAGGAGACTCTGGCTGGCAAAGATTCTGGCCAGCTTCCATGCGCTGGCAGAGCTTCTGGCCAGTGTACAATACCATGCGCTGGTTCATCTTTGGCCATTTCGCAGAGCGGCTGATCAAGAACCTGGGCAAGCAAACAATTGGCAGACCGAGGCCGCACTTCTTTGACGTATGCCATCCCATGCTCGCCGATGGAGGCTACTGCACGGACGAGTTGCATCGCCAGGACAGGTCCTTCCACACGATCTACACATGCCAGGAGCCTGTGCCAGGCGTTGTTACTGCGAAGATGCTGTGGAGTGTGAGCATCTCCTTTCCCAGTGGCCATTCCGGCATGGCCTTCTTTGGCCTCGTCTTTCTGGCACTCCACTTGCAACGCATCCGCTGGCCATTGTCTTGCAGCCTGCTGCGCTCTTTGGGCCAACTGCTTTGCATTGGACTGGCCACATTCATTGGTATTAGCCGTGTCAAGGATTACAAGCACCATTGGTCGGATGTTGTGGCTGGTTCGCTGCTGGGCGCCTCCGTTGCCCTTGCGGTTATCTACGGAGCGGAGCGGGACCAGCGAGTGCACCTACAGAGGACACAGGAAAATGCAAAGGCGACAAGTCTAAAAGCTGAAGCTGGTCATGACGTGGACATAGAAGTCGCCCAGCTGCCACATGGTTTGCGTGCTGTGACGTGCCACACTTCTAATTAGCATTGCTTTAAGTTAAGTTAAGTGGAAGGAGACAGAAACACACACAGAGCGAGAGGCAAACAGTTGATTGTAGAGGGAAACACCCTGAGCATATTACAACAATAAATAAATACAATCAAAAGATAAGTCCGAGTGAACTGCGCTGTTGAACTGTTCAACACGTGTTCAACTCTGACTATTCCGATATATATACTCATTATCCACTTATTCATAAGCTTACCAAGAAGCTAACCCCAAAGAAAGTTACATACCTGCAAGAGAAGAAAGAGAAATATTATTAAATATAATCAGAAATTTCAATCAGAAAATAATCTGAACAATATCGTATATATATAACAGATTTAATATATAGTATTATGATCGTTTAGTGTGCCACAAATTGATTTTAATTAGGGCTGAAGAAAACCTATCGAAAGGCAACGTCGTCGCGACTTTGACAACGGGCCAACAATTAGCGGCTCTTTAAGTTTCATTAGAGGCAAATTTTCAAAGGACTTAACCTCAGTCAACGCCGCTGCAGAGGCGCCTCCAAGCCGCACAGACACAGCTCTGAAGTGGATTCTTTAAGGGGGCATAAATAAATTTCAGCAGCAGACGCAAAAATTGGCAAAAACACAGAACACCCGGAATATTGCCCGTAAGCCCAGACGTTGATGATGATGCGCAACACCTGAGCCTGAGGATTTGGAGTAGTAGTCGGAGTCGGAGTCGGAGAGTCGAGTTTGAGTTTGAGTCTTGGACGATTTGGGGCTACCCTCATCAGAAGACGGAAGCTCTTTTGGCGGCCATTTTCACTTGTGGCCGCTTAATTGGCTCATTTATTTTGATGGCAAAGAAAATGCTAGAAAATTGTGGCCTTTTTTTTGTTTTTATTTTTCTCTTTTGCTTTTGCTTTGCTTTTCTCGCATTTACCTGGTTCGCTGCTGTCTCTGGTTTTATTATGATTAATTATGGCATAGAAACACATTCACTCATACACAGACACAAGTGACCCTAAGCTCCATTTTCTTGCCAACTTTTGCAACTGTGTCAAGTTGTTGTTGTAGTCTGGGCCAAGATTCGAATGATAAATTTCTATGCAATTTATTTTAATCTGTTACGACAGAGCCCCACAGAAAGTTGTCTCCCCTCTTGGCCGGAACTCTCCTCTCTTCTTAGCTAGTTTCCATGCGTTAATTAAATGGAAAATATTTGCACATAACAACAAAACTGGAAGTCAAGGGTTCCCAGCTAAAAGGGCCAGGCAAATGAGCCAATGAGCCAATGAGGCAATGAGGCAGTGAGGCAAGGACGAGCCAAAGGACTAAAGTTCTGCTGCAAGCCAACATAGTGACCTAAATTTTGCATTAGCGAAAGTTTTGTTTTGCCTCCACAGCAGAGAAAACAAACAGAAACTGAG
This sequence comes from Hirtodrosophila trivittata, assembly GCA_035045065.1. Classification (NCBI taxonomy): domain Eukaryota; kingdom Metazoa; phylum Arthropoda; class Insecta; order Diptera; family Drosophilidae; genus Hirtodrosophila; species Hirtodrosophila trivittata. The sequence goes on from JAWNNK010000816.1 coordinate 9,026,977, forward strand.
CTGGATTTTAGTTGTAAAGTGGTCTAGATACTCCCTCCGGTCTGGTCTGAGCCCGTATAATCGTATCGCATCGCATCGCATCGCAGCGCATCGTATAAGTTGAGCAAATTGCAAATCCTTGGAGCATAACATTTCAAATATTTATAGGACTATCTTAAGCACTGGCAACAAGTTCCACAATTGATCAAACAAACATTTGCCTGGCCCAAAACACATTTGTCAATTAATCAATTTTGGAGCTTGGCTCAGTTTAATCAACTTGCATTGGCCCGGAGGCAACTTTAATGGCATCAAATTGCATGTGTGTGTGCTGTCATGGCCATCAATCAGCAGATCGCTTAGCTCCCACTACCAACTGGCCAAAAGCATATTAATTGACCAACCTCAAGCTCTGGCAGTTGCCGAGGGTGCAAATTGAAGAGCATCGCCGGCTCCTCTAATCGCCGTCAGGTGTGATAATGTGACATGTTGTGGTCGCTCTCAGACTAGTCCACTCGAATCTAGTCCAGTCAGTTTGTCAGTTTGTCAGTTTGTCAGTCTACCAGCAGCATATCAACCATCAACCATCAACCATCAGGCATCAGGCATCATCATCATTGTCATCATCGCCTGCTGCATTTTTGCATGCCTCTTTGGCTGTTTGCTCAACAAAATATCCCAAAGCATTTCGGGGATTTTCTACTTTTCTATACCCATAGAGACAACACCTCCAATGTTGTTATTATGCTGCTGCTGCTTCTTCTTCATGTTGTTGTTGCTTCTGCTGTTTTCATGATGTTCCTGTCAACGTGGCACCGTTGAACGTGGCATCGTGGCATCGTGGCACCGTCATATTTCTGCGGTTGCCAGTTTGTTCATTCAATTTCGCCATGGTCCGTGTCTACCTCCAGGCAACTATTGCACTTCCACTTGGTATTTGCCATCAGCAGTCAGCAGTCGTCAGTTGTTGTTGTTGTTGTTGTTGCATCCTTTCGTCCTGAGTCCTTGCTGTGTCTCTCTCTTTCTCTGCTCCTCATTGGCTTTATGTGTGTAAAGACAATTTGATAATCGCAAAATGCAGCATAGTTTGAGTTAATGAAGCTTGTGTGCCATGTGTGCACCACCATTCGCATCCTCCTCCTTCTTCCAACGATACCAGCACAGCACAGCACAGACCAGACCAGACCAGACCACACCAATCTAGCAGAGCTGGAGACTTGGTCGTTGTGTTGTTTGTTAGAAAACAAGCAGAGCGTTTTGCTTGCCAATTAGTAATTTGTTTGCCGCCTGGCTGACTTGAGAGAGGGGGGAGAAGAGCAGCAGCACAATGATGACTACAACAAAAAAAAGAGTGTGAGACAGAGAGGGAGAGAGGGAGGGAGGAGAGAGACAGTGCTAACTGTCTTTGACAGCCTGAGGTACTTTTCAAAAATACCATCAACTAAGCAGCAGGTGTAGAAGTTGCGACAACTCTGACTAAAAATTTACTTAAATATTATGGAAAACATATTTGAACTTTAAATTCCAAGTTCTTAACTATTTTTGAGGGATCAATAAAGAAATTACAAGTAACTTTTTATATGGAATAATACTAGGAAGGAGAAAGCAAGTTTTATGTTATTTTTCTTTTCGATATTTACAGAACACAAACAGAATTTGCATTCATTTTCAATTTATTTAAATTAATTTAAATGGAATACTATATATATATATTATAATATATTGCAATGCATTTATCAGATGCTGTCTGGAGCTGGAGATATTCCGCTCCGATCCCTTCTGCTGCTGCTTTGACAGCTCCTTCAGCTGTTTTTCGCTCGTGTTGTGAACTTATTCAATTTTTATCGACTGACAAGACGAGCGAATTCAATGTGACAATGCGACAGCTGAACAACAATGGAAGAAGAAGAACAACAGCAACAGCAACAGCATATAACAACTATAATAATGGACAATGGAGCTGACCCCCATGGACACGTCGCATCCAATGTCCAATGATAGTGGCGACTGCCTGGCAACGATGCAATCTGGGGACGACAGCAGGATGTCGATCTTACAGCAATAACAGCCAGAACATAGCGATTGCACTTGCTGTTCCTCTGTCTGTGTGTGTGTGTGTCCTTTGAAATGGTCGTGCGAAATTCGCCACCGTTTTGTGTCCTGTCCTAGAAATCACACGCAGCCTCGACACGTGACGGCGACGGCGACGGCGACGTCGACGGCAATAGCAGAAGCATCGGCCATTTTGTGCTTTTGTTCTTTTTTCTGCAGCTGCTGCTGGTGCTGCTGCTGCCGCCATCATTATTAATATGGCCAGGCGGATGTCCATGGCGACCCAGGACGATGTGAGCGACATTTGCTTCTGCGTTCACTTCCGTTGCGTTTCGTTCGTGCTGTGATTTTTTCTTCTTCTTGTTCCTTTTCCTTGCAGCAGCTGCCTCCTTTTTTTTGTCGATGACTCTCTGACAATTTTGATTGCTGCCTGGGAATGGGGGTAGCCAAGTGTTGGCCAGGTGTACGAGAGCTGCTGCTGCTGCAGTCCGGCTTCAAACAGGTGTGGCCGTCAACTGGCAATCAACTTTCATTTAGCAGCATCATTTGTCAGGCTTGTTTATTGCCCGGTTACGTGTTGGTCACACTTAATGGCTGTTATTGTCGCCATCCTTGGCACAGGATACAGCACAGAAGTCACAGAGACAGGACCCAGCATTGCCGCGCACTTTCCCCGAAAATGGAATGGCAAATTGGAAAATCTACTACGCACGACACCCAAAAAGAAAATGCATAATGAAAATCAACTTGACAGTTGGAAAATCTCAAAGAAAGTATCACTTCTAACTGGAGCTAAACTAACTCTTTTTCGGCATAATGCCGCTAACTGTTACGGTCAATGCAGAGGCGTTGGGCGTGGCTGAGAGTGGGCGGGGCTGGCGTGGTGCGACAAATCGAAACAAAATGCAAACGCAGCCGCTGCTAATGCCGCGTTGATTATGAATATTTTAGCGCCCTCTGCTGCTGCTGCTGATGATGATTGTGTTCATGAGGATGATGATGATGTTGATGACGTTGACCGCATACGCCGCGAATGAGCAATAAATTTGTATGCACGGCCTCAAATACGTGGAGGCGGCAGAGCCGGGAATTGGAAACGGAGAGTCACGAGCATATGAAAATTTACATTTTGGCAATTTCCAGCTGTCGAAGAGTCGACCATATCGAGCTGCGTCCTGGCTCCCTTCGTCCCATCGTCCTGGTTGCCTTCATCCTGCGTCATGCGTGCTGCACACTGCCCAGATCCCTTGGTCCAATTGGTTTTGGCCTGGCCTGCATTTGCCTATCGACGATTGCAAATCTTCGTTGGAGTTGAACGCGTAAATTCCGTTACCACATCGCTTCATTCCGTCCGTCTGTGTGTCTATCCGTTCGTCCGTTCGTCCATTCGTTCGTTTGCTTCCCTTGTACGTGGAACGTAGTGGCAACAAATGCAATTTCCTAATTTCTCACTGGGGAAATGGCGTTAAGAACCTGGTCATTCGACCAGTCCAACTGCCCGGCTGATTGGGCTACAGAGTGTGGGTCGAAAGTCGACGGAGCTCGCTTCCAAATTAATGACCCGGCGCCGCAGACGTCGAGCACAAAAAACCGCAGACAAAGGCGCATAAATGCATAAAGTGGACGACGGACGGCAAAAATTGCAGCAATCGGAGTTAGTTCCTCCTATTTTACCTACCATGCGGCCTTAGCTTATGCAAAGCAAATTGGTTTATGCATGAGGCCCCCAAACGGACAGACACACAGACCAACAGACAGACAGACAGAGAGACAACCGGACGCACTCATAGAGAGATCCTAACGAACGCCTCTGTGTGTAAGGAAATTCACACGGAACGAACTCATATGATGGAAAAGCCCCAGATGCAAAACGGGAGGTCAGGAAGCAGCCAAGTGGAGTCGAGTCGAGCTGGCTAAGTAAATTGTTGGCATAGCCCTTGATTAGCTTACTGGAAAGGGGATACAGATCGGGATTGGGATTGGGTTTGGGATTGGGATAGGGAGCTATAAAGTAGAGTGGGGCTGGAGCTCGTTGCGGATTGCCCAGCAGCTCGCTGGGGGCGGTCGTAATGCATTTCAAAAACCACACGAGCGGAATTCATATGCATCCGCTGGGCTTCTGAGCAGCTGGGCAGCTGGGCAGCTCCAGGGTTGGAGGTTGGGCGAGAGGTCACTGTAACTGAGTACGGACATTAAAATTTCAGTACGCCAGGTTAAAATATTAACTTTTGCTTATGTTGATTAAAACAAAGTGCAACTGGACTTAACTTTAACTTATGCATAACTGCAGCCTTTTCTTCTAAAGAAAGAAAAGATATATATAAAAGATATATATATATATCTGATAAACATATATAAAAGACTTTAACGAGTTTAACGAGAGAAAAGTTTAGTCAAAACTTAAAACACAAGCAGCTTCTTTGGCATGTCATAAAATCCGATTAAGTTTGTACATTTCCTTGGAGCTCAATAATAAAGGATTTCAAAATATCGTTTATATATATATATATAAATATTCGGTGAGTGTTTAAAGTTGAAAGTGCGTCCAGCATTTAATCCGGCAAGTAACAAGTGCAAAAACAGAAATCGACTTAACCAAAACTTAACTTTGAACTGTGAATAGCAACAGATTTCAGATCAAACTCAAACGTTTTTCGCAAAAAAATAAAAAGCCTATTAAATTTTCAGAAGCTACCAAAATATGTACAGAAATTCACTGCCGCACCCCACACACACACACACACACTGTCTGTCTGTGTGTGGGCAACGTTCATCCGGCTGTAGCACAAGCACTGGCAATCCCTTCCAACTGGAGTGATAATGCGACTTGCCTCTGACCAGACCAGGGCAAAATCAATAAACGAACACAAAAATTTTCAGGGCTTAGAAGCCAAATTGGATTTGTGAAAATAGAAAAGGAGTTGTTGCTCCATTCAGATAGATAGATAGATAGGTGAAGGGGGTGGAATGTGTACAGGATGGGCAACTAAGCAGATAATATGACATAAATGATTGGTTAAGGGCCAAGCTCTACTCTCTTTCTATATATATATATATATATTTATATGTATATGTATGTATATGTATATAAATTGCCGATTGTTTTTGTCCCCCAATGGGGGATTAAGATTTGTAAAAGCCTTTTGCTGCAGCTAACGATGATGATGACGACATAAAAGCATCGCTGTTAAATGTTATGGAGAACAAAGCCAATGGTCGAACCCCAACCCCAACCCCAACCCCAACCCAGAGCAAATCCTAAACCAAAGTCCAATGAAAGCGAAAGAGTAAACGCATCATCATCAGTTTTAACGGCTCTCGAGACCAACCAAATGGAGGCTAGTCGAGCCAGTGGCGAAAAACCTGTCCTTGTTGCAAAAATCTCGCGTATGACTTTTCAAATGAATGACAGCAATTAACGCAGTCAATGAAGCCGAGGCCATTGTTTGCCTCCAGTGTCCTGCGTCCTCTGTGCTCTGTACGCTGCCTCGACCATTAAAAGCCACCATCGTCGCCAGTCAGCAAGCAATTGCTGTTCACGTCATGACCACCGCCATCGTTATGACACATAAAAAGAGGCCAACCAGGCGGCATCGGTCTGAGCCTGGTTAGCTGCGAACAAAGCTGCTGGCCCGTTATCTGCTGCTGCCGCTGCTGTTGCTGTTGCTGTTGCTGGCCCAAAACAAACACAAAATGGCCAACAAACCAGACCGGGACCACTAAATCTGTTATTTATATGACATCAGCGGGTTATCAACGTGAGCAGCAGCAGCATATTTTAAATGTCTTATGGCTTAAAGTTGCTGCCTGTAATAATCCGCCGTAAAATGTATTCACACTCAAGAATTAGGCTTAAAGAAAAAGGAAAGGGGTAAGAGAACGTGCTAATAGACATTGATTTAAGCTGAAATAATTCACATTTTAAGTGGTTTAACGCAAACCCATTCATTGAACAGAAACACTTTATATTTGTATACATGTGTGTGTGTGTGTGTGTGTGTGTATCTTTGGAGTAGTTACAAAGTAGAAGGAAATGAAATGACAGCCTGAGGCAATGGTAAATGACATTCCAAAGGCAAACCGACAAACATTTCGCCTACAACATTTACGCGTGTTTTAATGAGCATTTGCACGGCATTTGCCACTGCGACACAGAGAACTCTGCTGGAGGGGGTGTAAAGTGGGTGGGGGCGGAGGTATAGCTGGAATTATGCATACGACCGCGGCACACGCGTCGTATGTGTGATAAAAAGCCCCAGAGCATTTCGAGTGTGGTTCGGCAGCTGTATTTTTAGCTCCTATGGAACCAACATTGACAATCAGACCGAAAGCGTCTGTGGCAGTGGCAAATGCAACTGGAACTGGAGAAAATTTGGTGACTAAAACTCGTGCGAGTACGTGTTGAACGTAAATTTGAAAATCGGTTGCGTATACGCCTCGTTGCAGTAACACGCACACACTGAACCCCCGCATAGAGAGGCACATCACAACGCAGCCATCACATCATTTAAATTCAAAAAAGCGATAACGACCGGGTAATGATGAAGTGCAGCATCCCAGCATCCCAGCATCCCAACATCCCAGCATCCAAGTGGCCGCTAGGCACTGTCACATGGCAGGCGTCGGCCAAAATTGGTTACGCGTTTGGGTCAACAACTGCCATCGTTTGGGGTTACACCGGGGGTGAGGGGGCGCCACCGCGTTGCATGTCGACATGTCGATGTGTTGGGTTGTTCGTCTGTTGAGTAGTCGCTCGTTTGGTTTTGGATACAGCACAAACATATTGGCGCCAGTGGTGACACGGGCTCAACAGTAGCCGGCGAAACCAGGAAAACGCATTGCAACGACACCAGCAACAACAACAACAACATCAGCGTGTGAAAATGAGCTGTCGCTGATGTGTTGTGAATTGCGAATGCGATTACTCTTGCAATACTCGTACTCGCTTCAGCTTGTTAGAGAGCGGTCAAGTTTCAGTTGGCTGCCTAATTGCAGGTCAGATATAACACCTGCAAATAAAGCTGTGCCCGGCGACTGCGGCCACAGGATGCGCTCTGAATTTTCTTCCATTTTCACATAGGTTTTCCACAAACAGCCAAACTGCACAAAGAAAATGCTAACTGAGTACCTGAATTGATCAGATAACTAGAATATAAGAGGAGAAGCTGATGAATTGATGAATAAAATTGAAGTTGCTTTCTATAGAGAATCACAGGGTGACTCGAGTGAAAAATATTACAACTCTGTAAACTATAAGCTAAACGGAGCTAACAAACACGCTGCGCTGCTGCCACTTGATGAAATGTGTATATATTTATATATATTTAATATATAAGTAAACTATTCAATTGAAATGAATGGCGATTCGTGAATAACGAACTCATTCGAGGACAATCGATTAACAAGCAGAGAACAAAGTGGCCTCTAACATAATCGTGAACATAAAGTAAAAGGCCTAAAGGCCAGTGTTCGCTGCAATAAAACAACATGTTTACAACTAACACACATTCTCACACCCATACACACACACTCACACACACATATATACACATGTGCATGTTCGTTGCGAGTTGTGCGAATATTACGAGTATATTGGAAGCTCTAAGCTGAGTCTTCAGCGTCCACTAACGAAATTGCAATGTGCACGTGCCAAAAGAAATGAAGAAATATTGCAATACAGCCCTGAAGGATTCATTTTTCTCGCTCCCTCGCTATCTCACTCACACACACTGCCTCTCTCTCTCTCTCTTTGACTCTGGTGCAGCAGCAGAAGCGCCGCTGCATCAAAAACGAGCCGCCCAGTTTATAGCGTCATGTTCAAGATGCTAAACGCACGCTAGCACACACACACAGAGACACACACCACACACACATACAGTCAGACACTTGAACACACACACGAAGGACACTCAAAGCTGTTAGTGAAGTGGCCGTCGGAAGTAAAAACGCCAACGTCCAATCAACATCGTCAGCAGCCGCTGGAGCAGCACGCGCGTGGGCTACATAAAACGCCAAATCAAGAGCTGAGTTTGAAAAACCCATTCCCATTCTTATATACCCATACCCAAACCTATAGCCATTCCTCTGGCAGATAGCGTACGTCCAGCTGCTGCCCATCATCTGCAGGGGCAATAAAATTCGCCAAGGAGCCAGCAGCGCTGCTGCTGACCCTCGCCTAGCTCCAGGATGGGCAATGCATCGCATATAAAATATTTTGCCGCAACCGAAAAAAAACAAATGGAGAAAAAAAAGCAAGCACAAACAGAGAAAAAGGAGCAGATGAGAAAGGAATGCGAGGATTGGGATTGGGATTCGGAATGGGAATGGGAATGGAAATGGGAAATGGGAGTGCAGGCAGTCAGCCTAAAGCGCTGGGAATTATGTTACGAAAGTGAAAAATTGGCTGTTGTATGCGAGGTGTGTGGTGTCCAATTTGGACAACTCTCTGGCCTGGCTGCTCATAGATTGGCTCAAATTATTGAGGCATACTTTTCCAGTTAAGGCAGGCTCTGTCTCTGTCTCTGTGTGTGTGTGTGTGCAACACTTTCAGCTTAAGCTGTGGCAACGTTTGGGTTCCCCTTTTTGGTTTTAAAGACTCTCTGGCTGCCGCCAGTGGATCGTAAAAATGTCCTGGCTGCTGCTCTACCATTTGCCATAAGCTGCATATCAAAATCACATAAAACGAAGTCACAAATAACAAAAAACAAAAGTAACGATTCACGGACTAGAGATGAGCAATAGTCACCTGTGACTTGTCACATTTCATATGAAATAAGATATCTCATATAAAGTATTACAAAAGACAATACAATAGTCACTGCTCAAATCACTGTTTGGCGTGATGCGAGTCACTGTTTTTGTCATCTCCGAGCAGCTCGTTCGTTTTGTTAATTGTGCGATTCTTTACTTTGCTTCGCTTGCAGTTTGACTCTTTTGATTCTTTCGACTCTTTTTTATTACCATTCCCTGCCTCTACACACACACACACACACACACATACAGACAGAGACACAGTCGTGTATGTAATTGTTTGAGGATTTCATGCGGATTTATTGTTGCATGCTTTGTGCTTTCGGTTTGTTGTTTTAGCCCTTGAAAAGTTGTGTACATACATTGATAGGAATTTGATTTGTCAGTTGGTTAATTTATGACAGGGATTGCATAGATTTATGCTGGATTGCATCAGATGATTGTGGCTACCAAAACAAAAGGAGCAAAAAGAAGGCAATAGAAGCGTATAAACCGAAGTTGAAAGGGTGCGAGCTGAAGCTGAAAACCAGAAGGAAATGTTTGAATAAAGAAACTGAACGATTAAAGTGATATTTATTGGGACATTCTTGTACAATATCATTCTTGTATCGATAGTTAAAACGGCATTCTTAAAGCCCTTTGGCACCAAATAATGTTGGCAATAAAGCAACATGCAAATTCGGAGCACTCTGAACACACACTCACAATACTCGTATCTATATCTATCTGGCAGCAATCTGATAGACACATGGCCCAGTAACAGTAAAATGGCATTTCGCAGCAGTTGGCAGGATTCGCTGTTGGATAGTTTCTTGCCTTGGCCAAATAAACTGTTAAAAATGCTGAGTACGCGCGATTCGCAGAGTTAGAGGAGTTGCTCGAAACAAAACAAGAGTGGAAAAAAGAAAACGAAACGAAAAAGAAAGAAAAGGAGGAAAAAACGTGGCAACTGCCATACAAATGCAACAACTGACGCCAAAACAATAAATGCCACTGAACACTACACAGGAGCAACAATCGACGACTACACACACAAAGGATACAAAACAACAGAAGCGCCAAATGGGTGTCCAAAAATATAAAAAGCAACAAGAAAAAAACCGAAACCGAAACAGAAACAGGAACAGGAACAGGAGCGAAGTAGCAGATGAAGCAGTGGCAATGTTTATCCTCGTACCTAGTGCGATGTAGGAGAAATGCGAGGCGGCACATGTGGAGAAAGGATGCAAAAAAAAAAAAAGAGAAGTGGGAGAAGCACTTGAAAATCGACGAAAATCCTTTTGCATGTTGTTACAAGTGGCCAGGACGAAGCCATCACACCCAGCCTCCTCCTCGAGGACCCCTGCCTCCCAGCCTCCCAGCCTCCCTGCCCACAGCCGACACATCTTCAATCCGTGCAACCAAAACCCAAATAGTGGCACTTTTGGCTGCCACTTCATCCGTTTGCCACACGTTGCCACCATCGCTTGCTGATTCAGCAGCAACAGCACACAGGACGCAGGACCAGGACGCAGGACGAGGGGCTGGCTTCAAGTCTTCTTGTCTTGGGTGTTGCCCCTTTTTATGATTTCTGTTTTTATTTTATTTTGGCGCATATCTGCAGATATTTTTGCAACACTTCATAACTTCAACCATAAAAGCAAGCACAGCCAGCGAATGTGGTGTAAAATGCAGGCAAATTTAATTTCAACCTCATAATTTCTGTTTAACGCCATTCCTGCCACATCTGCAGATAGTCTTACGATACAACATATAGTTGCATACATATATCGTATATATATATATATAGATTCAAGCATTTTTATAGTATTTGATAGAGAACACAACTAATGTTAGTCAACGATAGTCTCTTTATATAGAAAATCTCATTGGAATCATCGAATTTCAGAAAGGAATATACCGTCGAATCTTATTAAAATATACTTATCACTTAATCGAAAACCTCAATAATTCGTAGGAACTGACTGATCCCCTTGTTATTTGGAACTACTGGGAAGAAAAACACTGAGAGATAGGTTGTAATAAAGAAGTTCCATAAAGTTTTTAGTAGAGCCCAACCAAAGCAGCTCCAAAAGCTTTTATCGATACTCGATAATCGAATATCGATAGACTATAGTAGACCCTCTTCAGATATTAAAACCTAAATTTGGAATGCAAAAGTGCGACTTGAGCAATTTTACTTAATTTTTGGCTTCCTTTGTATTTTTAATTGCTTCAGGAAAATCAAAAGCAAAAAAGAGAAATCCCAAACTATTCGCTTCTCCTTGATGGCTGTCTTCAATTTGTCCAGTTGTTGACTGTAGACAACCGAATTAATCGTTCGGTTACTTGGAAGCAGCTCAAAGTGTACCACACCCTTCCAATCCCACCAATCTGACATAATCTTCTTTTGGAGAATATCAGCCTTTGAAGTGGTTTGTGGCGCTTCATTATGCTTGGACCATGATCGTTTTCGATTAAACAATCCATTTTTCATCTTCAGCTATGATTTGCTCCAAAAATGGATGTCGATATGATCATATCTGGTTGATTGTGGTATATTCAACTTCTCTCCAATCTCACGCTCAGTTACATGACGATCCAATTCGATTAAGGCCTTGGTATCGACATCATCAACTTCACTTGGCCGACCTGAATGTGGCTTATTTTTGAGTGAAAAATCTCCCGAACGGAATTCGACAAACCAACTTTGACACTGTATTGAGGCTTTCTCACCATAGACTTTTTAGCAACCTGAGCTGCATTTTTTCGTTTACGGAACTAATAAAGTAAAATATTACGAAAATGTTTCTAAAGTGAGCTAAAAGTGACAGCTAATAACTGACAAATGAAGGAATCCAATTACAGAGTCACAAGCCGTTCAATCACCGGTTTCTTTTCGGTCAACCCAATATTATGGAATGTGGAAATAATTTAACTAAATTAAGCTTATTTTAAAAATAAAAATCTAATCAAATTTATTTAAGCCAAAGATAATTCTCATTTCTGATATACACCCAACTCTCTTTTTACATGGTAGATACGTTCCTCAGAAATCCGTGTAAAAAGAAACCGTGTAAAAAAAGAGGCATTTCCTATAGTAAAATGGGGGATACGTTCCATGTGATTTGAAAACCGTGTAAGATGAAATAAAGAACTATATTTACTTCGAAAAACCGTGTAAAAAATGTTGAAAGCTATAAAATTTCAGATATGCATACAAATTGTATGTTCATATGGCATTTTATTGAGCATTAAAACGTAAAATACATAATTCATACTGGTGAAAAATTGGTAGAGCAAGCAAAAAACAAATGAAATCTGTTAATCCAGAATTAAGAACAGAAAAATTAGAATAGAAATAAAGAAATAATATTTACATAGCGACATAATTATTCGTCGCTACTTGATAACAAGAGCAATTGTTTGCGACGATCTGGACTAAAGTCGGTATCATCACTGGAGATATCCATCAAATTAAGAAGAAAACAAATTTCTATAAGGAATATTTCCAAAAACTGTCCACAAATCTGAACACTTCAGACATTGAATTAACCCAAAAGTGCTTCCAACTTTTGAGTGTAGAACCTTATAGTCCAGGCTAAGGTTCTGCTATATATTGTAACTCCGTCCTAAAACCGATCTGGACCTACGGCTCCCAGCTCGGGGGAAATGCTAGCAGCAGCAGTATTGACATCATCCAAAGGGCTCAATCAAAAATTCTGAGAACGATCACTGGGGCACCGTGGTACGTTCGGAACGAATACATCCATAGAGACCTGAACATCCCTCCAGTCGGAGACGTATTGTAAGTCTCGTAAGAGAAGATCCAATAAATAATGCAAAGTAAGAAATAAAAAAAAACTTTTGAGTGTCTACTGCAAACACACTTCTTGATAGCTCTCATACAGTTAAAGGTGGACTGAAACCTGTATCGAATATACTATTTACATTTCATATATATAAACTGTTCGTAGGGGTATAGAATTGCCAGCCAGGTTGAGAAATTAAACGGAATTATATGAAAAGCAGATGCAGATTAAGAATCAGCTGAAAAAGCAAATGAAAAATATATTTATTATAAAAGTGCGAAAGCAGATATCAATCTGCTCTGAGCTCTCGTCGTGAATGATGGTGAATTATTGGATAAGTCTTAGCAGCGGATTGCTGCTGTTCCTGGTGACAGGCCTTAATGGCCAGGGCAGTCCTTCGATAAGGATGAGGCTGGCGATGCTACGCAAAATTCCATTGGTGGAGGATGAGGAGCCGCGATATGACAAAGGGTATGTGGCAGAGCCACGGGATGTACCCTATATTGTTGCCTTGGACTTCACGGATCTGCACAACAATTGGTTCTGTGCTGGTTGCATACTGTCGCATCGCTGGATACTGACGGTCGCCTCCTGCACGGCAGGTGCCAGGAGGGTGGCAATAAGCTATGGGGCATCTGAGCGAGTGCATCCATATAAAAGGATACGCGTGTCGAGCAACTGTTTCTTTCCACATCCTGGCTACGATAAGTTTTATAGGCATGATATAGCCCTAATACAAACACCGTATATGGTGTACTCGAAGGCAGTGAGGTCTGTGGCACTGCCTAAGCATGCCTCATTGTTCACAGATACGTGGACAAACTCGGCCGGTTGGGGTCAACACAAAGGGATCAATGAAACAAAGGCCGAGCTGCACGTGGTCCAAATGCAGGTGTTGGCCAACAAGGATTGCAAAGAATATGGCTACGGCAAGGGAATACGGTCGGGCATGTTGTGCGGCTTATTGCCCAACATGGAGACCAGCTGCAGCTTGGACTCTGGCAGTCCCATGGTGCTACAATCAAAAGTCCTGCTTATTGGCATCGCCTCATTTGGCAATGACAAAGGATGCAAATCAAATTCTCCTCTGGTCTACACGAGAGTCACGGCATATTTGGACTGGATTGTCTCGGTGCTAAATGAGAATGGCTAAGATGGCGTTTTATTCAGAATTATGTAAATAAAGGCAAGAGAAAGTTTTTGACAGTTTTGAGCCCAAGCAGTGTAAGATTGTAAAGCGACATAAAAGTTTCTATGCGAGAGAGATTTCTTTTATGTTGAAAATTCAGTAAAATTTCATTGCTCGCACTTCACTGTGAATCAGGTAGGAGTAAAATCTAATTAACACTAATCAAGGCGTAGCTTCAGCCGGAAGTGGACTTGCCAACTGAATGGGCAGAAAGCAGCATTCAGCAGAGCTTCCGGACCTAGATTCTCTCTCTCTCTCTCTTCTCTTCTCTTCTCTTATCTTCTCTCTTCTCTGCGTCTCCAATGTCCAAACGGATGCGCGGATGTCACAAGTGTCGAGCAAACATTTCATTAGAGCCAAATTTGGTGTGTTTTCTTTTGCACAGCAGCAGCTGCTAATGAGAAATTTCGCTGTCCGCTCGAGAATCCTTTTCAAGGTGTCCCAGGCCCAGGCCCAGGGCCAACTGCAAAGGCGGACAGGATAGGACAAGCGTCGCACGCCAGTCTCAATTGTGCAGCGCACGGCGAGCGGAAATGGCGAGAAAATTAATTAAATTTACCAAATACGAAGAAAAAATATATCTATCTATCTTTCCTATAGAAAATAAAGAGGAAAAGTGCAGGTAAATCTGAGTGGAAGCCGAACAAATGCTCAACTAATGGTCGCTGATTTTGTTTGGCGTTGATTTTGGCACATGAATAACAAATGCACAGAGCCATCCCCCAGCCCCCAACCCCCATTAAGCACCCCCTGAAAGCGTCTCCAAATGTTACTTGTCGTCCTCAAACCAAACCCCTCAAACCCCAAGCAGAGCCTTTGTCTGTCTGCCTGTCACATATTAAAAAATATATAAATCATAAACAGATGACGCTTTTTATGCTGCTTATGTTTATTTTTTCTTTTTTTTTTGTCTTGTTTTTTTTCTTGTTTTGCTTTTCTTTTATTGTAGCATTGCTACTTTGCGTATTATTTATTCATAATTTCTTTTTATTGTGTTTTATTGTCAGGCCAAATAGCGGAGCTGTCATAGATTCGCCAAGTTGTTCGTCATTTCGTCCCGTCACACGCACAACGAGGCGTATACGTCACGTGCAGAGTTCGCAGAGTTCCTGGAGTGTTTTTTCCCGCTGACGCAAGACCAGACCAGACCAGACCAGACCAGCCCAGACCAGGCCAGACCAGGGTAGACCTACTCATACTACTCAACGGTTTTTTACACGCCTGCCTAGCTCAGCGCAATCAGTTGACACTTCCCTGAGCATGTCGCCATTTATCCCGCAATGTTCTCGCTCGCCGCCCTCTGCTTATTTTGCAAATTTTGTATTTCTTGTACAACTGTCACTGAGACACAGGCGAGGCGTTGCGCGGCGTGCCGCGGGGGGGGGAGGTAGATAGTAACACAGCTGCAACAACAGCAACAATCAGGGGGCAGAGACAGTAAAAAGCAACATCCATGTCTGATTTTGCTCCTTTCGCTCCTCCTGGCCAGCCATTGTCGTCGTCACACATGTTTCTCTCTGTCTCTCGCTTGGCTTGCTCTGAACTTCAGCTTCAGCTTCAGCTATAGCTCTTTTGGGCCCCCGCCAAGGCGGTAGTTGTCATCAGCATCAGGAGGAACTTGGAGCTGCCGCATCTGGTCGCAGGAGTAGCAGGAGCATTAACATAGCCTCCTGCCTCATCCTCATCCTCATCCTCATCCTCATCCTCATTCTCGTTCTCGTTCTCGTCAGCAGTGCAATCATTGTCATTATCATATGCGTCATGATTTTTTGGATCCGTCCATCAAAATCAGTCTGTGAGTCGCATTGCCAGACAAACAGACCGAAAGACAGACAAACAGACAGCCAGACAGACCGAAAGACAGACAAACAGACAGCAGACAAGTTGCTTGAGTTGCTTCACAGTCGCTGATGACATTTACCGAGTCTGTGGCAGAACTTGATAACCAATGGGCCAGGCCAGAAGGAAGATACCTGTGCAACTGGCATGTGACAAGTAACTGAGTTTATATAATACCAGTTGCCGCGCCCCCCATAAATAATATATAAATTACTTCAATCGCATAGCTTAGGGAGCAAAGGAGCACTCAGTGCAGCTCAGCTCCCTTGCAACTCTTTAAAATTTCAAATGATATCTCTTAATAGTATTTTAAGCCGCTTTAATTTGAAACAGGCGAATGCCTGCCTCATACCTCATACCACTTACGCTTACGCTTACCCTTGCCTCAATTTGAGGCATATATATATCAAAGCCTAATTCAAAACAAGTGCGAAATTCCCATTGAATTGTGTGAAGCAGCAACCAGCAGCAGGAGAAGGAGGAGGAGCTGCCTCAGTCTTAGGAGAACGCACACAGGAAATGCGAATCAAAGGCGCGCACACAAACACTTCAATGTTAATTTTTCAATGGTGTTAGAGGAATGCCGCCTGAAGGGGATGCTTCCTTGGGTTGGAAGCTGGAAGCATTTTATGGCACTTAATCCATATGTCGCAGCTACAGCGACAGCGACGATGCTCACAGGAAGCTCCGAGGACACGGCTGCAGCAAATGAATTATGTGCGACATGTACGAAAAATTACGCGCAAAAATTGCAATGATGAAAAATGAAATTTATTGTGCGAAGGAGCGAGAGTGAGTGAGTGAGTGAGAGACAGAGAGAGAGTCAGGTCTGCACCCCTTTTACTTTTTGTATATTTTTTGTTTTTGGCTGGCGCATTTAACACGCTTTTTAAATTTATAATAACATTTTTTGCTTTACTTTCGTTTCTGCTGTTTTTTATATATAATATAATAGCTTGCAGGATGCAGGAGACAGGAACAGGAACAGGATGAGGAGCACGCTGAGCAGCCTAATTTTGAAGCGAGTGCTGTTCAAAGTTTTTGCGCATTTTAGCGTAGAAAATGCAATAAATTAAGCAAAATACTTGAGTCACCTTGAGCCTTGAGCCTTGATCCTTGAGCTGCGTTCCCAACTTAATGGGTGAGGTGCTTGTGTGTTGATGGGAAGGTGGCAAGGTGGGTGGGGAGGGGGGCTGCTGGATAATGGTTTGGGCCAGAAAAGGGATGCCAGAGTGGTGCTCCGTGCGACAGCAGGCGTTGCCTCGAAACTTTATTTCTGCCCCTTTTTCTTCTTTTTGTTTGACTGAGCGCGTGATTAAATGTAAAATTGGATTTTTATTATTTGTTTGCAAAATATCCTTCGTTGTTGTCCTCTCTCTGCCTTTTGGCAAGTTTTCAAATTGCGTAGCAAGCGGAGGCATCAAGCATCCCCCCTCCACCCTTCCCGAACAGGGGAAAATGCGACGACCATCAACTCCTCCTCTTCCCCCTCTTTTGTCCTCCTCATAGTGCGCATATTTTGCGCAATTTTTCAAGGGGTTCGCCGCCCCGTAAAAACCTTTATAATGCGATTTCGTTACCCACTTCTGTAACCTACCCAGAAACCCATTCCTCCGCATACTTCTATTCTTCTGTAATGCGTCAGCTGTTTAGCATGCGCTTGGCATTTATAATGAGTGCATTTTCGGCTCAGGGGAGAGGGTATCAGGGGGAGGGGATACAGGGATACAGGGATAGGTTTAGGGTTTGGCTTCAAACTTATAGAGTTATTATGCTGCATGTGTTTATGCCACAAAATACGTATGGAACACTCTCTAGTCGAGTGGGTGCTCGACACCAAGATACTCCTCCTTGCCACGATCTCAAGTGCTTTACATATATACTCAACTATATACTATATATATATATATATATATCAATATATACATATGCGAAGTATATAAACTTTGAGCAGCTGTGAGGCAAAGAACCTCTTCAGCTTCTTACTATGAAATGTCTTTGGCACTTGGCAGTTGTTTTCAATGGATTCTAAGGAAGTAACTGAAATATCATGATATATATAAGTATATAGAATACATATACATATCTATATATATATATATATACCTTAACACCTTTATGCCTTATAATCTTTTTCTTCCTTATAATCTTTTTCTTCAACTTAATAAACATGTTTCAGAAGTGCTTCAAAGAGATTCAGCTAGCATTCACCTGATAAAAGTTTATAAGTAATCGATAAACGATAAACGATAAATAGCAATGCTAAGGCCTTAATCTGTTACTCGACACTCATTTACAGGGTAAAAGCAGACTCCGAACAACTCTTTTGTGCTCAATGATTCATTAGATATCCGGCAAGATATGACGTTAAAATCTGTGTAATACGTGTAACATGTTGACTTAGATGCACGTTTACCAAGGCCCAAAAGGTAACAGACACACACACACACACACGTACACACACACACAGCTAATTGACAGTAATTGCAAATAGTACGGCCAACAGTTGGCAGTGGAAAGTTATACGAGAGTTGGGAACTCTATTGTGATTTTTGGTTTCTGCCGGAGCCTCCTGATTATTAGCTGGCAACAACAATTACAATTTTACATAGAAGGCACAATCACAGATAAACAGACAGACAGACAGACAGACAGACCGAGAGAGAGAGAGAGAGATAGAGTGAGCGAAAGAGATGGAGATAGGCAGACAGCAAAGCAAATGAATGAATGGAAATAATTTGGTGCGAGTAATTGCAATAAAGTCGTCAATAGAAATAGAACCAATACCAGTTAACCAGTTCGGTGCAGTCAATCGGACAGATATCCAGACAGATATACAGCTATACAGATGGACAAACAGACATATATATATATATAAATTTATATATAGACAGTTAGACGATGCACTGATAATGCGCCAAATGCATTCGAAATAGGCGAATCCAAATCGAAAATCCAAATGTGTAAATGGTAAATGGTAAGTGGTAAGTGGTAGCTGGTAGTTGGTAACTGGTAACGGGTAGCTGCTGGCTGGTGAATGTTGAATGTTGAATGTGCAATGTTGCATGGTGAAAGGTGAATGGATAATTGGTGAATGGTTGCCACAGGAGCCGCAGACGCGCCGTACATCCGAGTGCAGCCGCAGGACACTCGAAAGTTGAACTTTCATCCAAATTCGAAATATGCCTATAAAATTGCTTTGAGTTGGCAGCTCTCATTGTTTATCAGCGTCGGATTCATATCAATCACATACACATATACCATATATATAGAACAGTTATGTATGTGTGTGTATTTTGCAATTTTTGAGCGTGTTTTCAATTGCTTTCCGAATTTCGCAGGCGACCAGAAATATTAAAACAATTTATTGCACTGCTGTTTAGTTTATAGTTTTGGCCTAAATGTTTTAGCCAATAAATAGTTATATGTGTATGTATATATATGTATTGGTATGGTTGGATCTGTAAGCCAAATTACATTAGGTTAATTGAAATTGTTTCAGTCAGTGGCGAAATTTTATTGAAATTCAGCGATACATTTCGATACTTTCACACTGAGTGCTGAGTACCAACAACCGATGCTACTCCCCTCTCTCTCGCTCGCTCTCTGTGTGTGTGTGTGTGTGTATTAAATTGTCAATCGTCTGCAAGTAATTTCCAGTGGTAGTCCCTAAACAATTGGCGTGCCAAATCTCTGTGCTGGCTTATACAACATGGTTGTAATGTTCTCTATGTGTGTCTCAATGGCGCCTGGCAATCAAAATGCCATTGCCGGCTGGTTTTCGGCTGGGCTGGAGCTGGGACGAGCCATGTCCCAGGGATGTTGATGCAACAACAACAAGAACAGAGGGAGACCATAATCAAATTTTGTCACATTTAAAGCACTTTTGACACATTTTAAAATCAAATTTTATGGCCAGAAAACGTTTGGCAATAAAAACGAAGCGACGAAGCGACGAAGCGACGAAGACACAAAACCCGAATTCTTGCAGCGACAATAATAATAATCATAATGAAGATCATAATGATGATGATCATAATAATGATAATAGGCTAAAAATTTGCCAACGAATTTGCGTACCGGGAGCGTTTGGCAAAGCTGGAAAAACCAAGAACAAACATGCATGTTTTTCCGAGAAAATGCTGGGAAAACAGCCGCCAGCTCACTCTCACACTCTCGCACTCACACACACACACACACACACACTCTGCCCGCAAACACTTCACTTTCTGGTTGTGTTCCTGTCGAGTGTACTTAAATCCAATTGACAATTTGAAATTAAAATGCCGAAAAGTACAACACATGACCGCAAAAACAAAACGAGCCAACGAAACAGATGCAGTTGCAATTGCTGCACACACACATGGATACACACACACACACACATAGATACAGCTGGCGCAGATACAGTGAATATAGAGTTGAACAGTAGCTTAAATGGAATGCAACGCTGCGGATTGCATACGCAGCACATTTCACTGGACAAATGTGTGTGTGTGTGTGTGTTCGTATGTGTGTGTAAGTGCATTGGACTGTGTATGCCAGGAATAGAAATTGCAATGTCAGCAATTGGCAGCAAGGCAAAATCTAAATAAACATTGTCACAAAATGCAACAAACTTCCTCCCGACCAGAACCAATACCCTATCCCATGTCCCTTACCCACATCCCACATGCCACATCCCTCACCCGAAGCCAAAGCCAAAGCCAACCCCAATCCGTATCCGTATCCGAATCGAAGCCAACGCTCTCAGCTGCCGTTACAGAGTATAGAAAAAAAAAAGGGTTAGCGATTGCCAT
Source organism: Hirtodrosophila trivittata (assembly GCA_035045065.1). NCBI lineage: Eukaryota > Metazoa > Arthropoda > Insecta > Diptera > Drosophilidae > Hirtodrosophila > Hirtodrosophila trivittata. Next base: position 9,047,376 of record JAWNNK010000816.1, read on the forward strand.
GCCCATCCTTTTGAGCAGCGTCGCCTCCACGAATGCTTGTCAATAAAATTGCCAACAGCTACAAGAGGATCGCTTGTGGTGCAGGGGATTCACAGGATGCACTGGCGGTTGTGTGTGCACTGCCAATAGGTAGTTAGACAGCAGACGGCAGACGGCAGACGGCAGACGGCAGAGACAAGTGCAGTTTTGCATTTTACTCCATGGCTGCCATGTAGCGATATGGATAAGGATACATTTACAGATAGAAAGATACGAATACGAATAGGAATACGGAATAGCGTACGAGGATATACATCCTGTTGCTCGACACGGACTTGGTTTCCTCTCGTCTCAGCCAATGCCAGGCGCCACTTGGGACTTTTGTCGTTTGCTTTATAAATAAATGCATTTTCATTTGCATGCCACGCCCACGCCCCCCCCCCCCCCACACACACACACATGAAACACTTTCAGTCCCAGCTCCTCCTGCCATGATTTGTCAGCTTGACACTGCCGATGCCCAACTCCAACTCCAACTCCAAGTCTAACTTTAGCTGCGATGCCGATTGCGTTTCAGTTGCTGATTCCGACTCAACTCTCAACTCGACTCAGCTTCAATTTAACACAATTCCAATCCTTCAGCCTGCCTCCTGCCACCTGCCACCTCCTTCCCCCCCTCCTCCCCACACTCTTATTCAAATTTCCATTAGAGCTTATAGTTTTTGTTTGGCTTGGCAACCCTTTTTATCCTGCATGTGTCCACTCCACTTCAAACTGTTAACTTGGACATTAGTCGACGACACCTTCTGCCTGCCTGCCTGCTGCTGCTGCTGCTGCTGCTGCTCCAGGACATAATTTTAATAAACTTACTAACATGGTATCAGAGCTGTTGCACTTAACCTGTTGTCTCTGCCCCTGCCCCAGCCTCTGCCTCCTGCTCTCTTCATTGGAGGTTGATTAGAAAAGTTGCATTTTATATTAGTTTTACAATTGTTTGAGTACTCCAAACCCCCACCCCAACCCCTACCCACCCCCCCAACAAGTAAAACAATTGAAACAGTTAGTCGTTCGCCTGGCTGAAATAAGTAGCTGAGTTTAAAGCTCTTTTATCTATGGCATAAAGATACTAACTTGGCAGCTCAGCTACTTTAAGGCTAAGATACTATCACTCTAGAAAGAGAAAGCGATAGAGAGATAGAGAGTGAGAGAATGAGAGAGGAAACCTCTTTAAGTTTCGCTTTAAAGTGTATCTCAAGTAATGTGCAATTATCGTTTTATGCGCTTTTATAACTATTTTCGTTGGTTATAAAAATGGCAACAAAGTTGCTTTATAATTGTGTGTGTGTGTGTGTGTGTGTGTGTGTGTGTGTGTGGATTATATAAGAGGTCTATTTGGTTTTATTCGAGTGCAATTTACCAACTGTTATTGCTTTGTTACAATTTTCACTTGATTTTTGTTGTTGCACGTAATAATTTTAACAATTAAAATGGATAAAAGGCAGCAAAAACAAAAAAATAGTCGGAGTCATCACAAAGCACTGTGAAATGCAGTTTAACCCCGGAAAGAGGTGTACGGGTTGGCCCATTTACATGTGTATTGAGTGTGTGTGTGTATGTGTGTGTGTGTGTGTGTGTACTTGTGTATGACAAACCAGCAACAATCACAACAGCAGCAACAACACAAAAGGCATTAAAAAGTCACCTTTGCTGCCAGGGGACTCTCTCGCCACGTTCACGTTGTCCTTCCTGGATGTCCTTTTCAAATTGTCATTCGCTTTGTTTTATGTCTGCAGTTCTCATTGTTGTTGCTGTTGTAGCTGCCAAACTAATTGTACGCAACAAAAAGCACAACAAACATTTTCTGTGTAAAACATTTGAAAAATGCTCGTAAGGGGCAATTGCACTTGGTGACAACAAGAGAGCTCTCGCTCTCCCTCTCGCTCTCTCTCTCTCTCTCGCTCTGGTTAGGCTATGAAATGTGAATGTGAGTGTAAGCAGGAGACAGGACGAAGGACGCAGGACGAAGGCGTAGTACCCTAGCTGTTATTGTTGTCGCTGTAGTTCTTTCTGCACGCTCTACAAATTAAGCAGCATAAATAAAAATATATATTTGTATGTACGAGTTTATATATAAAAAACGAGTATTTTTTATGGTATTCTATGTGCTATATGCAGGGTGTTCCCGTTACAATGCTCTACAACCGTTTTCCATTCCTGTTAACACCCCCCCCACCCAATCCCTATTCCAACTACGCGCCCCTTGCCAAATTTTATTATTGCCGCGGTACAAAATTTAAATTAGAAATTCACAAACACAAAGCAACAACCAAATGAAACGCTATAAATTATCGCATCCTTTTTCGGTGGTTGTTGTTGTTGCCCCTTCCCTTACCCTGTTTGCCGACTCTTCCAATTTGGGGCAGGTAAATTTAAATGCGATTTGTTACGGTTTTGGCTTTGTCGAAATTAAAGGACATCCCGAGTTGCACAACAACTTGTGTAAAGTCTCTCAGAGGAAGACACAAGCGGTGGTTGTGTGTGTGCCACGCGGTGGTTGCCACATTCGTTTCTATTTTTATTGCGCGAAATTATTGTGACAGGTTTCCTTAATGTCAGCTTCAACTATTCCCCTGGACCATCCTCTAACTATATTAATTACAGCAATTTGATTTCACAGCGAAAACACTTTCCCACTTTTCCCGCTTTTCCCGACCGAAACTCAAATCAGAAATGAAAAGAAGAGCAGAGAAAAATTAAAGATAAGCAAAATTGGTTGCAAGGAAACGCCACGCTAATGACCCAAGCCCAGCAATTTGGCCATAATCGCTGACCAGTCAAAACCGCAAAGTGACCCCCATCCGTCCCCATCGCCGGTCGAGTTCGCAGTCCTTGTCCCGGATCAGTTGCCGCCGCCTCAGCCCAACCTCAAAATAATGAAATCAACGCCTAACGAAAAAATTACAAGAAATACAAAAAATAGAAATAAAACAACAACAGCAGAAAAAAAAGGTGATAAATTTGGCGCATAAATGACACAAAGTCAAAAATCCTCGACAAAATGTACTTTAATAAAGCTCTGGGAGTGGGTGGGCGGTGGGCGGTGGGAGGTGGGTGGCGCTCGGACTCGGAGGGTTTTGCCCATAAAATGAAGGCCGCGTCTCAAATTTGCCTGACTTTGCCGCAGAAGATAATAAAAAAAAATAAAATTATCATAAGAAGAAAATGAAAAAGAATTAATTTACATGAAATTTGCTTTTTCGAGTTTTTTTTCCGTTTTTTTCTTAAAATAAATTACACGCCAAGTGTGAAAGTCTGCGGAGGGGCTCGAGTGGGTGAGGGGTGGACGGGGGGTTCGGGTCTGGCTATAGTCGCTGCCATTAGGCGTTATTAGTGTTGGATTTCCTGCACGCGTTTGGTGTCAACACTGCTGCCACGCCCACTGGCCAATGACGCCTTCAGTTGCGCTGACTTCAACGTTTTCCGAGTTTCGATTTAAATTCGCTTTTTTTATCGTTATTTTTGAGCTTTAATTTCGTTTCGGCTGCACGCGAATATTTTGTATATTTAATTAATACATTCTACTTACTTAAGAAACAATTTGCAATTGAAATCGCATTGGAAACATACCTGAAAATAAAAATCGAACACAAATATGTTAGTATTTTATTTATTGGTTGTTATTAATTGAAAATGAAATGTGAAATGTGAAATAATTAAAAAGGCAAATGTTGAAGTATTTTTTAATAATTAAATTACTTTATGGGATTCCAAACGGAATTTATGTATAAAATATTTAATAATTTCATATAATTTTTGTCTGATTCAAAGTTGGGGAAGGACCATAAGGACGAGGCGAGCTGAGTGCGTACTTAAATTTATTTCTAGTCAATGTTTACGGTAAGCTGGCATTAAAAATGTGGTTTCATGCCGAATAAACATGTGAAATGCGCTCGAAAAGGGATTAAAACATGCAATTTACAATAGAAAATCATTTTTGCTAAAATTATTTAAACAAAAGACTTATTTTTGGCCAAGTCGAGCAACTGCTTCGGGCCGATAAGCAACTTTGCCTTAGAAATTCGTAAGAAAACAGTTGCTTGCGATTTCTTCTGGCAGGTGGTAACTTTTCAGGCTAAGTCATTTTTGGCCATAAAAGCCACTTTTCCATATGCTCGAGCCGGAACAATAAGCTTATTAAAACTAATCATTTATTAATCAAGATTATCAGGGGGAAAGTTCTATCGAAATTTGGCAGGCGCTGCCATCGATTACGTGCCTCGACTGCACTTTGGGGCGGGAGAAACAGCATAGGAAGTTACTTCAAAGGATGCAAATATGGATGAGTATCTCTTGTACAGATAAACATACATACAGACATATGTACACTCAGTATATACACATATACACACACACACACACACACACTATAAATGAAATGCTTTGCCTGCATTTGTATGATATCTGCTTACAATTTCAATTTTGTCCTGAATACTATTTAGGCGCTTGAAACGCTTTGAATCGTATCCTTAGACGTTCGCTTTACCCACATTAAACGGGTTAAAGGTATGAATATACTATCCTGATTCCGTTAAGTCAACTTTTTGCTATATACTATGGCTGCAGCTTGGGATTCCTCAAGCATCTTTGTGCTAGTTAAATACTATTTAGGCGCTTGAATCGCTTTGAATCGTATCCTCAGACATTCGCTTTACCCATGTTAAACGGGTTAAAGGTATAAGTATACTATCCTGATTCTGTTTAATCAACTTTTTGCTATATACTGAGGCTGCAGCTTGGGATTCCTCAAGCATCTTTGTGCTAGTTAAATACTATTTAGGCGCTTGAATCGCTTTGAATCGTATCCTTAGACATTCGCTTTACCCATGTTAAACGGGTTAAAGGTATGATTCCGTTAGGTCAACTTTTTGCTATATACTATGGCTGCAGCTTGGGATTCCTCAAGCATCTTTGTGCTTGTTATTTACCAAGTTGAATGTTAGATTTTCAGCTCGATTTTAAAATTTCGTTGAACCGTAAAGCGACCACAACTCACACTCGGAGCAACCACAGGTCCTTGGAAGCGTAGAGCAAACCATCCATAGACAATAAGTCAACGATTACAAATTACTAGCTAGTGCTTAACTCACATCTCAGAGTCCTTCAGACTCCTTCTGCTTCTTTTGCTCCTGCTGCTGGTGCTGCTGCTGGTGGTTCTATTCGTGGTCCTGCCAACTAATTAAAAGGCTACAAACGCGCCTGGCTCTTATGCCTTGGTGTTTGGTTGACAACAACAACAAGAAGATGACAATACCAACAACAACATCAACAACAACAACAGGAACAATGGGCAAAACCAAAGACAATGACAACAAACAAACGGCGAGGCGACTGCGGCGCAGTTTGCTGTGATTTAATTAATTTCAATGCATAACGTCAACTGTGAAACCGGAACCAGAGCCGGAGTCTGAGCCCAAACCAAACCCAAACCGAAGACCAAGCCCAAGCCCAAGCCCAAGACCAAGACCAAGCCCAAGCCAAAAACCGGAGCCCATGGCCAACGTAGTCAAACTTGACACCGTAAACCGAACCCGACGGAGCGACATAGCGACAGAGAACTAGAGAGATAGAAAGGGAAAGAGAGAGGGACAGACTCAACTAGCCAGGAGCAGAGGAGATGGCCGGCCGGCAACTGGACTGGAAAATTAAATCGAGTATAATTTTTTGTGACTTTTTGCTTTAAATTTTACACCATAAACAAAAACAAGGAGCAAAAGGACGACAAAATTCTATGTGAAAGTGTGTACCGAGTGAGTGAGAGGAAATAAAGAATGTACAAATGTGCGAAAGAGTCAGCGATACAATCCTGACAGCTGGACCAGTAAAAATTCAAAGCACCAACAACAACAACAACAACAACAGGGAACATCATAAACCTTAAAGTTTTCCTTTTCCTCCTGCTAGCTGTAAACATTTTTCCGCAACATTGCGTTTTGACTTTAATTAGCATTTTTGCATGAACAGGGTTGAGGTGTTGCCAGAGAGAGAGAGAGAGAGCGGGAGAGAGGGGGGTAGCACACCAGAGGGGTTGACATGGACACGGCCAATGTAGGGTGCAAAGATATCTACTGAAACTTTCAGTAGGTTTTCTTCTGCAGACTCCGATGAAAATATACTAGAAGAGTTATTGGGAAATTAATAAAAAATAAATTTACAATAAATATCGAAAAGTGACACAAGGATATTTGCTGGTAAAATTTAAAACTTCAATGAAAACGTGTTGGAATATAAGCTTGGAATTTAAAATGCAAACACTCTATTGAAACACACACACACACACACACACACACAGAGAGAATACGCATGTAGAACATGGCCAAAATAATTCTATTCGTATCTATAGAAATTATGCAGGCAAATTTATTACAGTACAGAATTTAAATGAGTTGAAATCGTTGTCATTGTTTTATTTATACAAAATGTGCACTTTGTTGTTGTTGCAGCAATAATGAAAGTTACTCAATTGGAATATTTCAACTTATGTGCTTAACACACACACACACACACACACACACATACGCACAGAGAGGACAATGAAATTGAACATTTGACAATGCAGCTTCCCCCCACCCCTGCCATAGATATACATACATACAGATACATAGATACACCCAGCTCGGGCTCGCTATTGTAGTACTAGAGCTATAGCTGTACCCATGGGAATCGCCAATTTATTTGCCACTCCAGCTCAGTAGATGCCCCTTATGGTGGCTCGTGCCTGGGGGCGCAGGCTGTGGTAGTAGTGGTAGTAGTAGTCAGCTCATTGCTATACGGCTCATGTCCTGCGACAGTTGTTGGTCTGTCAGAGTGGCGGCGGTCCCTCAGTCCATTAGTCAGCTGTTGGGTGTCCTTTGTTGACTTCATTCAGTTTTGCGGTACATTTGATTTGTATTTTTGCTCTGCATATCCTTCGCATTGTTTCTCCGTTTGACAGTTTGCTCCTTTGGTTCAGCTTTAGCTTTGGATTTAACTTTAGATTTTCACTTTGCTTTTGCCTTTGGTAACCAAACAGAAGCCGAAACGAAGCGAATCCGTTTTCGTTTTCGTTCTCCTCGTTTTCGATGTCGATGTCGTTTTTGTTTTCGTTTTTCATTGGCAATTGTCGTCATTATAATGTCATTCGACAGAAGGACCATAAGGACACACCATAAGGAATGGCAAACGGACCAGTTTAACTCACACACATTGGCAGTTGGTCAGGAATTCGTCCTTGTCCTTGGCGTGTGTTAGTCGCAAGACAAATGAAGCGGTTGTATATTGGCTCAATCCTCAATCTCAAGCCTGATTGTTTCCCAGACACATGAAAAGCGGAGGGCAAAGACGAGCGCTTTTCTTTTCTTTGAGAATTTGTTTAGAGTTTCTCCATTGGGAATCACATTACTTTGATGACAATGGAGGGCTTGAAGGGCTTGTAAAGTACAATGAATAATGAAGATTACTTAACTACTCACATTCAAATTCGTATGTGGAATTTAAATTGTCTATCCGAGTGTGGCATCCTTTGGTTTAACTCACTTACTAGATAGTAGTAGTAGTAGTATTAACTATTATATGAGTATTACAAAACTCTGCTGCGGCTATTAAAGCCTGCCCCGAAAGCCGTGCGACTTAACTTCAGGTTTAATTTTCACTCAAGTTGCACACAAAGACAATCGAAAGTGTCGCCTAAGAACTCTATTAAAAATCTTTTAGAGCGTTGAAGTATAAAGCAGATGATGAAGTAGGAGCACCAGGAGCAGCATCGGTAGCAAGGACCAAGGCAGCCGCTAGACAATGGCAGTTTGGTCCCAAAGTTGTCGCCTTGGCTATAAAAACCTTGCGCCCAGAAGCAACAACAATGGCAGCAAGGCTGGAGCGAATGCAGCAAGGACGACGCGGAGAAAGACAACGGCGTTGCTGCTGTGGATGAAGATATTTATTTTAGGGATAAAAGGAATTCAGTAGGGCTTAAAAGTGCGGATGAGTGCCACTTCACGAGCAGCGCAAGGAGCAAAGCGACTCTGACGACACACGCGACAATGACGAGGACATAGATGAAGATGAAGACGATGACGAAGATGAAGGCGAAGGCGAAGGCGCTGGAGAAGAAGACGCAGTCGAGGGAAAACATGTAGTGGATAGCTGCAGGACGAGAATGACAATGGATCTTAGAGGTGCCACTACCCAACGACTATGCAGCTATGCAAAGGCAAAGGCAAAGGCAATGGCAAAGACAAAGGCGAAGGCGAGCGCGCGCGAAAAGCGCTCAAGAAAACACCGAAGAGTTGAAAATGACGTTAAAGTAAACAAGATGAAAATTAAAAGCAGGCGACTCGTCCGACCAAAACGCAAAGCAAAGTGGAAAATGAAAGGACAAAAAACAACAGCAGCAGCAGCAGCAGCAGCAGAACAAAAAAATACCTCACAGCCTGCGCTGGGATTTGATTTAAAAATGGAGTGGTATTTAAATAAAGATCTTGTTGCATATTTACGGGCGGGTGGAGCGGTCCAGCGGTCGCCCAGGGGGTGCTGGTGGGTAGGGGGGTACTTGGGCTGTATGTGTGGCAGCGCCGGGAGCAATTTGAGTTGCAGCTTAATTGTTACTGGAAGCGGGGCGCAAGGATACGTGGGTGGCTCCTACTAAATGGGTGCTCGCATTTTATTTTTTTTTTGTTTTTCGCCGCGTTCGGCTTTTGTGTGCACTCTCTGAATAATTTAAAAGTGCCAAAAAGAATGCAAATGTGGTTCATCCTATAACATTTTTTGCTGCCTCCTCCTCTCGCTGTCCCTGCAGAGTCTTTTTTATATATAAACATATATAATTTTATTTTTTGCCCTGCCCGAACCACCTGTGCAGAAGTACGCAGTAAAAATGTCATTACATACTTTGTTTTAACACAGTGCACCCTGTTGAAAGGGGATCAAAGGACTGCTCTGATAAACTTTGATACAATGTTTGTAGCAATCGGCTGTAACTATCTTTTACTGTCCAACTATATAAAAGGGTTAAAGATAATTTGCACCTCTTACATGGAAGTCAAATGAAATGTGAGAGATACAAAAAGAATTATAAACTGAAAATATTTTAGCGTAAAAATATCTATTGAACTTTGAAATTAAATTAAATTAAAATATAAAAAGAAAAGTAAATAAATTTATAAAAAAATAAAATGTAAAGTTCTCTTTTTTCTTTACTATTATTTTATTTATATACTTTTGTATGAGTTACGCCTTTTATATAGAAATCAGATAAAGTATCATATAAGAGATATAAAAAGAATTATAAACTGAAAATATTTCAGCCAAAAAATATCTATTGAGCTTTGAAATTAAATTAAATTAAATTCCTATATAAATAATATATATAAATAAATTGCACTATTTTTATAAAAAATAGTAAATAAATTTATAAAAAATTAAATAAAACCATCTCTTTTTTTATATAGAAATGAGATAAAGTATAAGAGATACGAAAATAATTATATACTGAAAATATTTCAGCTAAAAACGATACGCTAAGCTTTTAAATTAAATTAAATTAATTTTATATGTATATTTTATTTATAAATAAATTGCATAAAATATAGAAAAAATAGTAAATAAATTTATAAAAAATAAAATAAAAACTATCTTTTCCTTCTCTTCTATCATTATTTATATACAACTTTAAAGGTTATCTTCTGGTCGACCCTTTTTTTGTTGATTTTATTCTGATTTGCATTTCATTTGATGTACCCGTAATGGGTGCGTTAAAGAGCTTGTGTTTTGCTAATGAGCGCATATTTAAGCCGTAGTCGTGTTAAATATATAAATAAAAGAGCCTTTGCTGCTGCGCGTTTCTGTCCTGTTAAAGGACGAATTGCATTGAAATTTGCTTGATTTAAGCTGATGGGTTTTCGGGATAAGGATTATTTATTACATGTTCATATGATATTCAATAGCAACTGCAACTGAATGCCCCACATGTTAAACAGAAAAAAAAGAACTTAAACTTTTGCGAGTGTATCACAAATGTACTTTTATTTTGGAGTTGCCTTCAATCAAACACGAACGGGCCATGGTCGAAAGAAGGAGTCCAGCAGAAGAGTGGAAAAAAAAGAAAAGCATGCCAAACTTATTTTCCATGACACATTTGAATGCAAATTTATGCAAAACGTGTCAATGTGCTAACAACAAAAACAAACGAGCGTCGAGCAACGTGTGACTAAAACTAAAAAATAATCCTCAATACCAATACGAAACGCAATCCTTAAGCCCATAACAGGACTCAACCAGAAGCCGAAGCCGAAGCCCAAGCCCAAGCCCAAAAGCCAGAGACGAACGTGCAAAGTCAATAGAGCGAAAGGGGCAAGAAAACTGTGCCAGGGCGCGGCTAGTCAGGACGAAGGAAGCTAGCAAGCAAGTCCTGCTCCTGGTCCTGATTGACGCGGCCGACGTTCGTCTCTCTAATCCGTTAATAGAAACATTAACGAGGCATTTTTCGAAAATTATTTCAAGCACGCGATAACCAAAGCAGGCAGAACAGAATCACCCAAATCAGCCCTGGCTCTTCAGCACGTCAGTCAAGTTCAAAGTGCAATCGGGTAGTCACTAGTACATAGTACATATAGTACAGTGGCTGTTGTTAGTTTACCAACGCAATTGCTTATAAAATTATAGGGGAAGGGGAAAAGGTGCCAACAGGGAAAGCCAAGAAGAGGCCAGTCACGTGATGGTCGTGGAAAACATTCTCATTTCGCTTTAATTTTGTCGATCGTTAACCCTTTGCCAGTGACTTTTGGGGTGAACTTCTCTGCCGCTGCCGCTGCCGCTGCCGCTGCTGCTGCTGCTGGTGTTGCTACTTCAGCTGGCAATCAGAGCGCGTCAAATTGTTGTTGCTGGTGGTGCGCCCGCTGCCTGCCTCACTGGCAAAGTTCAAGCAGCCCGAAATAATTGCATTGTAATGCGAAATAGCTACCCACCCAGAGCAATCCCCAAGCTATACGAGACTCTAGTATGGCTGCATTAGAGACCTCTTCCTTCTCCGGGTTTGCATGCTTGACTCTTGTTATTTTTGCACGTTCATATGCCATGGTGGTGATGTCCTACACACACACACATGGTGTGTACTCTGTTTATGTGTCGGTAATTTCCAATCTCACTTTGCAATCGTTTTACAACATTTTGCTTTTATTTTATGCCAAAGCGTCGCTGGTAACTTTTTGATAGCCAACTCTTCCTTGCCAGGACTCGCGTAGCTTCTCCTGCTCTCCTATCTCTTCCACCTCCCCTCCTCTCTCCCTTTTCTTTGCCTTTTTGCTCTCATATTGCAGCTTGCTATTTATGTGTCTGCTGCAATTATAACGGAAACTAGTTGAGTGCCACAGTGGGACCAGCTTTGGTCTATATGGTATATACATGTATCTATCTATCCGATCAGATCCATATCCATAAGCAGTAGATAAAGGAAACCAATCTTAGGCTTCCTTTTTAAGTTTTTACTTAGTTTTCGAATGAAGTTTGCTCCACTGTAGAATGTGCTGGCCATAAGAATGTAACCTATTGCTAATTAGTTTAAAATCGATGACCAGAAACGTGCAGACCTCTCATTGCCATTGCTTCTGGAAGTACGAGTTTGACTGAGAGTCCTGTAGCAGGAGCTGCTACCAAGAGACCTAAAATGCAAACAGCACAGTGCACACAGTCAGGAGCCAGAACTGTGCAAAAGAGGCATGTAGACACGTTCATGTAATACCCTTAACACCCTCAGCTATGACCATGAACATGAACACTACTATTCGAGCTGGACAGAACCTGAACCAGATCCGTTCACAGGTTGCACAGAGAACAAAAAGAACAACAAATTAAAGTTGCTTTTTTCTGAAATAAAACTCAAAAACAAAAAACTGAAACTAATAAGTAATCGATTTGAATTGAAAAAAACGGATAAGAGGATTCCTGTGATGATGTTCTGTGCATTTGGCAGCAGGTTAAGTGAACTTTTAGTGCAATCTACGGGGTATCAGTCTCTCTTTTTATATATGCGTTTGCTATAGGATTTGTTCCAGCTCCTTTGTTGCGAAGGACGCGTACTAAAATGTAATAAAATAAAGTGTTGCGGATTTCATACGCTTTCCGTTCGGTTTGCCTGATTGCTGAATGAGGCAGCAGAGCAAGGTCGGTGGGAGATTCCAAAGGGAGGAGGAGGAGCAAGAGGAGATCGCGGATTGAAACTCTGTCCGCGGGCGCGTCAATGGCGTGAAGTATGCAAAATAAAAGGAATAATAAGAAAACAGCTAACAACAGCAACATGCGAAAAATCGATTGAAAAACTTTTCGAAAATCAAGCAATTCGTTAGCTCTTTGCGTGCAGCTCAATAGGCTGGGCCCCAGGCCCCAGGGCTCTGTTCTCTGGGGCTCCAGGCTGGGGTCTACTTGGTTGGGCAAAGGTTCCCACACGCTGTTTTTATAGGTTCGCTTTTATTGTGCGGTATTTATTGTGGTATATGCCGCTCTTGCTGGTGTTTTATTTTATTTTCTGCTTTTTTTTTTTTTTTCTGTTGCTCAAATCGCAGCAAGTTTGGCCAAGTGGCAGCTTCGATGGCTGTTGCTCTGGGCTCGAGTAGCAACTCGAACTCGGGGAGTGGGCTCATAAGCCGCTTAAATTGGTCCGCCTTTTTTGGCTGTTTTTTTGATATTTATTTTTTATTTATTTATTTATTTTTATATTTATTTTTTTTGCGTTGGCTGTGAAACTTAATGCTACTTTCGTTAGTGTGGTAATAAAATTTGTTAATTAACTTAAGTTTGAAATGTTGTTTTATGGCTTGAGTGGGAGCATGTATTGAGTGGAAGACTCTTAACTCATCGAAGCTAAAAACTGGGTCAAAGGATTAAGGAAAAGCAAACGAGAGTAATCCCTGTTAAAATTCCATTAGAATCCAGCGTATTCATAAATTTAATGAGCAAATCTCTCGCTTTGACTCTTGTTTCGCATTTAAGCTATAATTCCATTGTGTGTGTGTGTGTGTGTGTGTTAAATAAAGGATCTTAAGTGGGGGTACTCAAGGTTGGCATGACTATAACATATTATTCAGAAATTTTATAATCCAGCTGCCAGCCAACTAAATAGAGCCGCAGTTGCAGACCAGTTTTTTGGGAGACGATCGTTTCCGGGCCCTTTGTGTTGGTGTTGCTAACATCATTAGGGGCAACCCCTTTATCCGAGTTGAGCACTTGGCATTCTAGTGTGTGAATGTGTGTGTGTGTGTGTGTGTGCATATCCTTCGACTCCTTTGTCTCCTCTTCAGTGCTCCTACTACACTCTCATCCGCACTCCTCTGGCTTGCACCACTTGTTTGCTGCTTTCAGCTTCGCTTTGTTTGCTTGTTTACTCTGTGCTTGGCGCGTTATCCCGGCGCAAATCCTCCATTGGTGCATTGTGTTGCTTATCTTTGTGGCATGGCCGTGTTGCCGTGGTCCTGTGGTGCAAGTGCAAGTGCTTACATTTGTGCAAATGCAGCAGCCAAGAAAGACGTTGGCTCTGTTATTTAAATAAATCGTTGCATACTTTGCGGCTGGATGCGGCCATCAACGCTGCTTCCAGCTTACTTTTCCATACATATGCGTGTAAATGTTAGTGTGTGTGTCTGTTTGTGTGTGTGTGCGCACAAGGAGCTGAGGCAGAGCTGAGGCTGCGGCTAGAGAGCTCGACTTTAAATCTCATTTGAATTATTATGGCAAAATGCATGACAGCCGCGATGTTGTCGCATTCTGTTGCATACTTTATGGCGTTTTAAGTGCTGCAAATGCTAAAAATGTGTTGTAGCCTGTCAGACGCTCTTCTTCTACTGCTTCTGCTGCTTCTCTACCACTTTTCTCCACAGCATTCCCACAATATATGCACCACATAATATGTATATTTTTTGTCAACTGCTCATGACCCAGTTCCCAGATATTGCATGCAATTAAACAAAGCACAACATGCTAAAGGCCGAATCTGTCGGATGACAGCCTTACGTACAGTACAACAAGTCCACAAAATTGGGCACTGTTCGACGGCAAGTTACTCCGTTGTTAAAACCATGTACTTTCCATGCAACTTTTGTAACACAGTTTACCACTCGTTAGGGCTCTAAATATTTCAGTTACTTTTGGAAACTAAAATCCCATTTCCCATTCACAGAACAGCCAACCGAAAGTGCTTATTCCACTCCAAAGCGAGAGGTTGCATATTCAAAGTAAATGTTATCTAAGTCAGTCGCAAACTGCTGTTAGAACCAGAACTACTATCACTATTTGTTACAGGGTATTTAAAATAAAAATACTTGTAAAGATATCCTTCAATAGAAGGCCGTTCCATGGCAGCCTCTACAAATTTGTATATTTTCGTACGATTTTCTAATTTTAGACGTTCCAAAAGAAAAGTTTCAACTGTCAGTTGTATCGCTGCCTTTAAGTGCTTTCAATTAATAAGTCTAAGTGATACAACCTCGTTAAAGATATCTTTCAAAGCTAAAAATAGCTTTCAAATAGCTCAAACAATGAATTTTTAAGAAGAGGCAGGAAAGGTTTGTGGGGGAAGGGTAAATACTGACTCGATATTCTATAGGCAAGGAAGGGAAAAAAGAAAATTTGTTTCAAATTAAATCCAGAAGCTCTAAGAGTCGCCTCTATTCATTGCTTAGAGATGTCCTTGCTGTCGATCTTCATATGAAATATAAGATTTCCTTAACTTAATGAGATTTTAATTTTGATTACTTTTAAAATCTCTCACCAAGAGGAAACTTTAAGCTGCCAGCTGTTTGAGTAGGTTGCCACATACAACAAGGAATGGATGCCACTTGATCATTAAGAGGGAACCGCGTGATGGTTGCAACTGTGAAAAGGGTGGGAGGGGAAGGAAGGGTTGGGGCAGCAGCACGGATAAGGGCAAGGAGCCAAGAGAGCCGCGCGCGCTATTTAACAGCTTCGAGCAATTGCAAACGTAAATCAAATGCCACATTTTGCAGTGGCAGACGCGGCAGGTCCTGCACTTCCTTCTGATTTCTCCCGCACGTTTATTTTATTTGCAATTTTTAACAATTTGAGACTTGTGGGCGGAATGCAGTGGCAATCGCCAGCGGGGCATACTCCACATTGTGCAACACACACACACACACACAAGTACTAGTTGTTGCAAGTAGCAAGTAGCAAGTTTGCAAAGACCTCGCAGGGATTGTCGACTGCCAATGCTTGCCAACTGTTGGCTGCTGTTGTTAGTGCAACAGCAACAAGAATAAAAAGAGAGAGGAGAGGGAGAGAAAAAACAGTGGCATCCACAATTTTGATTTATTATTTTGATTCCTGTTACTTTAGTACCTGGCAGGATGCTGCCGGGGCGTACTCCCTCCAGCATCCTCCTCCTTCTACTATACTCGTATATATCCTGTGCTCTGTCTCCTGCTCATTTTACCCACTGCATCATTGTCCTTGCGCTTTCCGTGTCGCCCTCTTTATTTTTATTCACACGCTTTTCTGGTTTTATTGCTCCAATTATTTCATGTTGTACTCGCTGTGGACTACAATGAGTATAGCACTCGAGTAGATTTCATATTTACTCTCCCACTTTACTTTTTTATTTGTTTTTGTTTCTGCGAAACGTTCTCTAATTTATCTTGTTTGTCTGATTTCTGAGTTCTGATTTCTGATCGATGAAAGCAAATCTCCCTGCTTTTTTTACACTTCAAATGTTACAATTTAGATTAGCTCATTAAGGAAATGTCATTCTCCATATAAAACCTGTTAATAAGCTCTCACGCTCTCTGCTCGCCTGTTTAAACGCTTTAATAAGCTAAAGGAAAAACTTTATTTCCAACAACTGGATACCAATTAGTCACACAGAGGCAACCACATGACTTACAGCACTCAATGACAAATGAGAAATGCGAAATGAGAAATATATGTTAACTACACCATGTACCATATATTCTCTGCACATTTCTATGGCCACCTATCTCGACACCTGTTCTGCAGATGCTAAAATGCAAACGCTTAACTGCACATAAAACACACATACACACATATATATATATATATATATATATATATATATATGTGAAGTTTTGTGTATAAAAAATAAATACTCACTTAGTGTGCGCTGTATCGCTGGGCATAACTCATGAGTACCCAGAGCTGCTCCTCGAAGCGAGTACTAGTTACTCGCACTATATGAATAGTCTCTACCCTAGTCATACACTCATACACTCATACACTCGCACACACTCATACTCTGGCCCTAGGGTTGAGTGCACAAAGACAACGACAGTCACGACAATAAAAACAGCAACAAGAAACCAATTCTAACGAGCTGAGGTGACTGCTATGATTGCACCATATCCCCGTGTAGCCATAACCTCTCCAGCTCCTTCCACTCTACAATTCAACCATATTCAAGAGGTGCCTTAACTAAAAACATTGCTCTTATACCCGCAACCATATTCACACTCACATAGACACACAGTTGCATTCAGGTTTTGATTCAGCTTTTGCGTTTTGGACACCTTTTTTACCATGGGATATTACAACTTTCAAATTAAATTAGAAACGCATTTTACAATTAACTATAAGATCTCTGAGTATATTTACTTTCTTGGAGATTTTACTCTTACGTATACGAAGTCAAATGTTTAATAATAACTATTCTTAACTGTTATCTTTGACTAGATTTAATATGAGGTTCAATCTAAATGAAAAAAGGCCAACGAAAATGAAGAAGTAAAAGAAAGAAAAGGATATGACAAATATTCAAATTTGTGCTGTATTTTCTTGGTAAGTCGATCTTAGCTCTTAGGAAGTAGGATTTATATTTATATAATATATATAATAATGATAGAAGCTTTAAACGGGGAAGGTATGAATGAATATGAATCGATTAGAGATATGTTAAAGCTAGGCACAGGGTGTTTCATTGTTAACGATAATATAAAGAATCAAAACCCAACTCTGAGTATAAGTTATATTTTATATATAAAGGATATCTCTTGAATTTTATCTGCCTTTAATTATAAATATTCGACTGACTTCTCCTATTGAATCATATTGGATATCATGTGATAGTAAGATTTGCCAAGGAAATATCTTTCTTTCCATTGAAATTACATTTTACATTTTGAAAGTCTTTAAATTCTTACATATAAGTCATGATATATATACTATATGTTCCAGTATATCTAACCTATATTCGCTAAGAAAGGTAGTAAAACATTTTTATGGCTTAATACTAAATAGTTCACCGCTAAACGCAGCTCATAAGCGACTTTTAACATATTTTCTTGTCTGTTTTATTTTTTTGGTTTAGTTAAAATGTAAATTTTTCATATCTTAAGTGTATATTAGCTTCGGTGGGGTTAACATGTTTTTTTTTTGTATTTCGCATAGCTCTTTACTAATGGCAACTGCTGAGTGGATGCAACAAAGCGTGTGCCAAGAGATGCCAGGGTGCAAGGGTTAGGGGTGCGGGAAGGCAAAGAATAGTGTATGAGAGGGGCCAAGGGAGAGCTGGGCAGGGGAGGTGGAGATGAAGTACGAGGAGCAACTGCGGTGGGCCATGTATAAATTCATAAAGGGTGCAGGCGACTGCGGCAACATGTTGTAATTGCGTATTTTATAGATATACATATATATATATATATATATATATATATGTATATGTGTGTGAGTGCATATGTGAGGAGTCGAGGCGCTTCTTTTGGGTGGGGGGTGTGACGAGGTGTAGCTGTTGTATCTGCCGTTGTCCCTGGCTGTTTGCTTTTGTTTGGCGCGGAAATGGCAACCGGTGTGCAGCGAAATATGCTTGCAACGACAACAGCAACAGCAACAGCAAAAGCAACAGCAACGGGCAGGAGCGAACAACACGCATACGCCATGTTGCGCCATTTGAAGTTGTTGGCGTATACGTAATTTTTATTTTACAGGCAAAAAGCCAAAAGACTCGTCGCTAAAAAATGCATTCAGCGCGAGCAATAACAAAAAATGGCACAGAGCAGAGAAATTTTAATTGCTCAAAAGCGACCCCCAGAGTGGGAAAGGGCCAGAGCGACTAAGAGTGAGAGAGACTGAGAGAAAGAGATGAAGCGGGGAAGCGGGGAAGCGGGGGGTAGGCAAACTAAATTTGCCTCCGTTATGCGAGCGGCGATGTCCTGCGTCCTTTTATGACTTTTAATTCAATCAAAGTGAATTTAATCAAATAAAATCTTTCGCTATGCACTCTCATTGCATTTTTTAGCTCAGATTTGAATTTTGCTTTGACAGTTTTGTTTTTCAAATACAAAAAATATATGCACACATATAAATTTATATACAAAATGGACTTTGATAGACCATGGATGGATATGAATATGTATATCCATATCCATATATATATATATATATTTATGTGAATGGCATGTAGCATGTACAGTTCATTGCAGCTCATATGCACTTATTCATATAAAGCTCTGAGTGCACTCGTAATAACGCATTCTATTGAGATTAAAAAAGGATTTTTAGCTGATCCATTTAGAAAATAAAAACCATATCAAAAGCTTAAGATATACGCTATACATATTCATATGTATGTATGTATATATAATCGTACCTCAGCTCAAATCTAGCCATGTGAATGGGTTGAGATGTGGGGGAGGAGGCGGCTGCAGCTCGCTTATGGCCATTCACAAGCCGCCTGGTAAACGTCCTTGTTCAGTCGCATAGCATTCTGGGCGTCCTTGTTGGCACATTTAGCACACACTTGTGAGCATTTTAGTAGTATATTTTTTAGAAACATATTTGTATGACCGTATTTGGTCTCATATAAGCATTGGTATATGAAAAGTGAAAGGCTGCTTCAAAATAAAACTCAACAAAATAAAAAGCCGCGCGCAAATGCGCACTTTGCTTTGGTGTTCTTTCTATGTCCTTTTAGTGCGTGTGTTTGTGTGTGTCTGTGTGTGTGTGTGTGCATTATCAGCCATGCGTAAAAATCAGGACATGCGCGTGAGAGGAAAACCTTTTGTTCGTATTTAGAATTTCGCACACTGCACGCCGAACTAATGATGATTATCTCCGTTTGTGTGTGGTGTGTGTGTCTGTGTGTGTATGTGTGTGTATGTTGTTAACCAAAAAGAAAACTCTATGCTTGGTCTCCTTTTTTATCAAAGGATAATCATCGCTGCCAGAGCTGCTTATGCATAAGAAAACCGCACATTTTGTGTAGCGTCATTTGAGTGTAAATGTCGCGATAAGCATTGAAAAATTTAACAAGACACCAACAACTATTCGAGGATATCTAGCAAGGAGTCCTTCGACATATTCAGCTCAACTTTTCATATATATTCTAGATCCTTTTAAGCTAAATACTCTATATTAATAAGATGAATGAAGAAAATGTTTGGAAAAGGATCAATGTAAACTATAAGACATTTCACAAAGCTTTTGCTTTATTTGAGCTACGTTTAAGTAATCTGATAATCCAACAAATTTTATGGAAAAGGATTTGTTTAGATATTGGAAAGAGATATATCTTATATCTCAACTGATCAATAGAAACTTTGTTGCGATCGTTCGTTCGTTGGGCTGATTCCAAAAAATTTATAACAGCTCTGATATATTTTTCAGTCTCATAAATTCAAAAAGTAAATCTCAAATTTTAAGTCAACCAAAAATGCGCTTCTGTTCCATGTTCGCCCTCCTCTATATGGCCAAAAAGTGTCAGCACAAAGCCTATGAGACAGAACGCTCGGCCAGATACAACTTGGGTAATTATCCGATTTGCTGGGCAATTATTTTAGCTCTGGGCACGCGACGATTGACGCAAATCTCTCAGCCTGACATCAGAAGGTTATTCAAATGAAAAAAAAAAAAACAGATTAATTTAGCGTTTTAAACAAGAATCAAATAAAAACATTATGCAAAAAGAAAATGAGAAAAGTTATTGCCTAAGCAAAAAAAACTAATAATTTCTAGTTTTTCATTAGAAGAGATTATTGCGGTCGTTCTGCAATCCATTTAGAATAAGATCCTGTTGAATCTTCTTGTGATAAGAAAAAAGGAAATTCAGCAGTCATAAAAGTAGTTGGTGCGGCTTAACTTATGCTGGGCAGTGTCAGTGTATCTTTAAATTTGAATCGCAGTAAATTTGAGTTGTTGAGGTCCTTAAAGCACTTGAGAGTAGCAGTCCTCTTGTTGTTGTTGTTGTTGCTTCTGGGTGACAACCACAGGGCAATATGGCGGCAGTTCATATGAGCACATAAATTACGCCAACGCCAACGCCAATGACAATGAAATGCGATTCGCCATTTGTGTGTGTGTGTGTGTGCGCGTGGGTGTGTGTGTGTGTGACAGCTGGACACTGAGTTCGTATTGATATCCCCCACAGTGGTGTCCACTGCATTTGTCTCCTATTGTCTTCCATTGAATGTCTAAAATTTCATTGAGTCTACAACTACAACAACTAACTTGTTGTTTATGGCCAATTGGTTGTTAACTGCCAGTTGGGATATATCTACGATTAGGTTTAAGCGAGCACGAACTGAACACAAGCGATACTCGTGACTGCATTCAAAAGGAACAAATAGTTTGAAAGAATAACTTGAGAGTGTAGAATATCGATCATATCTCTCTAGCAAAGTAAATGAGCAGCGATAAGTCTAGAATTTGATATAGACTATGAATCAGTCATGGACTTAAGTATATATATAGAAGATGTTACTTACCAAAACTATAGTTCTATATACTATAAATAATTCGATGTGAGTATCTTTACGCCACACCAACTTTACTTTACTTACTTCGGTCTATTGAGTACGTCTAAATATTGGTAGACTGACGAGTATACAGTATGGGATAGATATATATATATAGTGTATATAAGATTCTAGCAACGTCTAGGATTTAGTTTAAGATAGAGAAAAACATGCGGTTCTTGGTGGGTGCGTGTATGTACGTGAATGAACTTTATTCAGATTTATTGCTAACTTGAAATTCAGTATTTATAAGTTTATTTCACGCATCAGAGTTGGTATTATCGCAACGATTGTTATTAGAACAATCCGTTTTGATATAATCACCATGCTTGCAATACCCCTTCTATATTCGTAGTGAGTGTAATGAAGTATGGGTTTATCGACTTCATCAAATGCCTCAAATTTTTGGTGTAGACAATGCGCACGTAGAGCTGCCGGATAGCTAAGAGGCTTTGGGATGCAGTGAACATCAGAATGTTTTAAATCAGAAGTATATATATAAAAGGATTTTTCTGATAATAGGTTCTTAGCATGCAATGTATAATCATCCCCATCTACCATCATGAAATGGCAATCAAATAACGCCGAATCATGAAACGATACGAGCACAACATTTTTAGCTTCATCACTGACCCACACCATAAAGGGAGTACCCGCAGGGGCTCTTTCATCCTGCCACGTTTTGTGCAGCTCTTTGGTCATGGTGGATTTGCATAATCTTTTTAGTACGACGCCAGTTATGAATGAACAGTTTCCAGTATTTTCCGCCGGGGTCAACCTGTTATCGTGCACTGACTCGCCTTGCAGCTGGTTAATCAACATGCTCAAAATAAGCAACCGTAATATATCAAAGATCATTGTCGATTTAGAATTTTGCATTAGAATTTACACACTACTTTCATATTTTGGAAGTTTGAATATGAGCTACAATGCTGTCAAGATGATTTATGAGTTTTTTCTAGCTCCTTCAAAGCTAAGTATAGCCCAAAAATTTACAGTCTATCTACACACTGTAAAAAGTTATGTTCATAAAAATAGTAGTGCAGCACCTTGCTAAATGAGATCAAACCGATAAAGAAACTACAAATATTTTACGCATTATTTTTACATTTTTAGCACTACATTCTTCGGGAGCAGATCTTAGCTATATATACACATGCATAGTTATGTTCATAAAAATAGTAGTGCAGCAGCTTGCTAAATGAGATCAAACTGATAAAAAACAAATATTTTACGCATTATTTTTACATTTTTAGCACTACATTCTTCGGGAGCAGATCTTAGTTATATATACAAATACATAGTTATGTTCATAAAAATAGTAGTGCAGCACCTTACTAAATGAGATCAAACCGATAAAGAAACTACAAATATTTTACGCATTATTTCACATTTTTAGCACTACATTCTTCGGGAGCAGATCTTAGCTATATATACATATATATAGATCCAGTCTGAAATCGATCAGCGCGTGTGTCTTATAGCTAGCCCTTCGTTGATTGCGAATAAACTTTAATTTTTTAATGTGTTCATAAAAATAGGAGTGCAAAATAAAGCGACACCCTTTCGGTTAGTTGGCCTTAGCCAACAGACAAACCCATTGGAATGTTGACCCAAACTGAGCTGCAATTGATCCAGATTTACATCTAATATCGAATAGGACTATTCTGTACTCAATAGAAGAGATATTTCTGAATACTCGCAGATATGGCAGACATATTGATTGATTATTAAACAATTTGGTTTTTTCGTAATATTTAATGAGCAATTTGTATTTGTTTGTGCATTCGACAGTAGAGTTCAGTATTGGCGTAGAACCATATCTATATATTATATATATAAATAATGTGATATTAATATATAATATATAAATATTATGAGCAAATTCATCGTGCCATACGTTTAGTATAAAACAATATTGGTTGTTTAACAGGTAAACTACTCTCATTGTAGGGTACACCCTTGCAATTACTTAGCAGATTGCTTAAATACCTTGAGGAGAATTGGAAGCAATGCATATCTGAGTATTCAAGATCTATAATATTTCCACCTACATCGTCCGATATTGCATATTTTGGTTGAATTACTATTGTATCAATATCGAAAACTTCTGAATAAGGGAAGGTTGCCACGGCAATTGAGTTATGATCCTCTGAGACAGCGAAAACCGAATAGTCTGACCCGGGTCGCGCCCTTGAATCTTTAAATCGACTAAATATATCGTTGGATATTATGTCCGAGCAAATATGAGTTAGCTTCACATTATAGGCAAATTCACAGTTGCCCGTATTGGCCAGTGTTATTGGCTGTGGGGGGAAAAAAAAAGCTAGTATCGGTAGGAGCCACTCAAGAATCATAGCGTGACTTAACTATAAATTTAGGTGAATCGTACAAATAGGAAATAATACAGCTGTGTACAATATAATTCACAATTTGAAAACATACTCAATGTAATACGACAGTAAAACATAAGATTACAAATATTTAAATATTTAACAACTTTAAGTGAAGGACCAAAGGGTAGATCAGGGTTTAGGGTTTAGGATTGATTGGCTGAAACTTTTGCTTAGGCCAAATCAAGCTAATTAAAAATACTTTGCAACCTTTTTAAATGAATTCTATTTACCAAGCGCGCACACACACACACACACACACACACACACGAAGGTAAAGCTTTCACTTTTTGCATTAATTTTCTTTTAAATGCCAGCACGTATACGCCACGTTGGTCGTCTCTCTGTCTGTTTGTATAGGAGCTGCCCACATTTGATTGATATTGTGCAGATGCATTGGCAGTAGGTAAGAATAACTCTCAGAGTCAGCTCCTAAAAGACTTTGATTACATTCGCTACTTGCCACTTGCCACTTGCCACTTGCCATATGCCACATACCACACGGCGAACGGCAGGCACTTCATTTGGCAAGTGCAAAGACAAATGAAATAAGCGAAACTAATGAATAAAACCAATTGTTCGCAAAGTTTTCCGTACACATTTCATTTCATTCATTTCGTACTCCTGCCCCGTTTGGATAAGGCTCTGTTGAACAAGTTCACTTTCAATTTGAAATCAATTTGAAACTCATACCCAGCATGCTTTCAAACGTGTCAAAAATATTGCAGCTAATATTATTATGTAGTCTTCATCATTTGGTAAACGGCATTTTGCGGCAAAGGGCACGTGGCAACTGCACCAATTTGTTTAATATTCCCTTGCACCTGCAATGCCGGGGTAGATTATCAAAAGATGTGCGAATCGTGTTCCGCGACAACAATGCTGATGAGAATACGCCCTATACGATCTTTGCGCCGGATCACCTTATGATATTCGTCTTTATCACAATGTATGAATCACCTTTGTTAACCTGTCACAATCTGACAGTGCTGGGAACCAATGCATTTCAATGTGACGATGAACCCAAAATAAGCCTGGAATACTCAAAGATCGAATGCTATAACTATCCGATGCGATATATGGCGGAGTTGAGAGATCAATGTCTGGCCACAAAGAATTTTGTCTATCGAGCCATAGACCATTCGGCTCTACATTATGCAAATCAGGCTAGTATTGCCACAGGAAGGATAATTAATAATTGGATTCTGACCATTACAGCGATGGTCCTGATACTTGCGAACATTTGGAGGGATTAAAGGCAGAAGACGGATAAATGGGATAAAAATTGTAAATGAATTAACAGCCAAATTGATGTGCTCAATCTCAAGATTATACAGTTCAGATTAAATGCAGTTGAATTAACATACAATATGAGACACTGCAGCAAGTCAAATGCACGTTCGAAGGATACTGAAGGAAAATTTCTCGTTAAATTGATTTACATACTCATGTTCGTACATGTCTGAAGAGGATTGAGAACAGGAACGATGGGAAAGAAGGATGTATATATGAATATATCTCGTATGTACGTATGTATGTATGTATGGTAAATAAAATAAAGCAGAGCGTATGAGAATAAAAACGAATTTACTTTCAATTTCGCTTCAATGACAATTCTCTGATTTAACTCCTTCTTTCATATATATGTATATACATATGTATATGTGTGTGTGTATTCTTTACTTTTTTTGCGCCCGTGTATGAGGATTCGGTCTTTGGCAATGGCATTCGCCTTTATTATGTTACAATAATAAATTGTATTAAGTGTATTTGCGCAGTGGAGCGTCATCTGAATGCCAGGACACAGGTGTATTGACTAACACATGAAAGGCAAAATTGAATTAAGTCACAAAAATGTGAATACAGCCGACAGTCAAACAGCCAAACAGCCAAACAACCAAACAGGCCAGAGTATTGACATTCCATTCGATTCCATTCGATTCGATTCGATTCGATTCGTTTCGATACCAATCCAATCCGATGCGATGCGATGCGATCCGATTCGACCCCTTCAGGTCTCATTCAGAGCCAAAATTACAACTTCACGTCCTATTTTCTATCGTGTGTGTGTGTGTGTGTGGGTGTGTAGAGGAGCAGGAGTAACTAGTGTACCTCGTTGGCAACACGTAAATTGCCGTTGGCAACACTGGCTGTTGTTACTCTCCCTTTATTGACTATAAGTATTGTAACTAACACACACACACACACACTCACACACACACGGTGTGTGTAGGTGCACAGGTGCGAGTCCCATTGTGATTTTAATATGCGTCACATGATTTACAGCTGTCGCTCCTGGCATTCTCTTTGTGCTTTGCCGGAGCTCTGATCGTCCGCCTCTGACTATTGACATATCTAACCACAGATGGCGCTACTCTCAGCGCAATATATGATGTTTTCGCTGATGGTGTTCTTGCTTTGCATACGTACAGCTTACAGCTTAATGGCAATGCGAAACTTTAATTTGAAAGCACAAGGATATTCGCGGGGGGAAAGGACGTGTCGAAAGTCGGTTTTAATTTCGCGATTGGTGTCATTTCACTTACATTTGTCGCCGGAGAAAAAGTACGCATAGATATCAGTTTATATATTAACTAGATTGAATATTTTCCTCAGTGTATCTTTGTCAGCTCAGAACTGCATTGGGACAGAGCAAAAGTATCCGGCTGAAAGTCATAATGATAAACGCGTGGCGCTTTCAACCAGGCCAATAATTTGGTTTGTCATTTCGATAACACGCCATACACACACACACACACACACACACACACAGACACACACACGCACCCAAACAGAGGACGCACCTAACCTGGCTCTAAGCTGAAGTTTTACCGCCTGCAGTCGACGCTTCGGACTCACGTGCTGCCATAACAAAGAAGGCAAAGTGGGCCAAGGAGTAAAGTCATCCTGGAATGGCACAAGGAATAATATAAACGACAGCAAATTATTCGCTGTCAGCTGAGCTGAGTTGTGCCGGGCAGGGCGTGGCATGGCGGCAAGGCGGCAGTTGGTATACGTGTGTGATATGTGTGTGTGTGTGTGTGTGCGTGTGTGTAAAATTCCGCAGGACAAAGGCGACAACCGATGAACTGCGGAAAAATGACGACAACCAAATGCATTGCGTGTCTCAAAACTAAACGCAAGGCACCAAAGAAGACTAAAAAAAAAAAGGAGGGAAGAAAATAAAAAGAAAAATCAAGGGAAAATTGATATTAAGAAATTGCATGAAATGAGTAAATGAAGCGTGGAAAAACACGCCCGTCTAATGGACTGCCTGATTGCCGTCGCCGAAAGCCCAGAGCCCAGAGCCCAAAGCCCAGAGCCCAGGGCCCAGAGCACTCAGGCCAGAGTCCATAGCTTAGAGTCCTTGGCTGAGTGTGAGACCATTTGCTCGGCTAACGTCAAATGTATATTAAAAATTCTTGGAAAACTAATCAATGTCAAATGTCTTTTGATTGTGTCGAAGCGACGATGTCGCCGCCAATGACAAAGACCGACAACCGACAACCGACGGCATAGATAGATAAAGAAGAACCTTTAGCTTGTCCATAAGGTTGACTGCATCGATTTAAGAGCTCCGGTGTGAGTCCGTCCATCTGCCAGACAGACGGAGGAGAGCGCGTGATTAGCAGAAATTAGAAAATAATTTGCTTTTCTTGCTGGAAATTTATTAGCTGCCATAAATTTTCGTGAAGACATGTAAGAGCATAGCACACGTGGAAAGGAGTGCCACAAAATTTCGATGTCAACAAAGGTGTCTTATCAATTGTCAATCCGGATTCATCAAGTGTTTCAGCTTAATGCTCATTAATACTATTACTATTACATATTCCCATACTCATGCACAATCGCAATAGCCAGTCCTTTTGTTCTTCTTGTTGTTGTTGTTTATGGCTTACAATACAAAACTGTGGTAATTGCAAATTTTCCACTCAATAAGGCAAAGCTAAGCTAGCATGGCCAGAACAATGCCACTGGCTTTAGATGTGTCTATGTGCTCTCTCCACTTTACACAGACACACCACAACAAGCATAATTCTCATAATAATTAGTAGTACTTCAGTTAAGCTGCTCAACAATCAGCGGACAATGGGATTCACTCTGTGTGAGTGTGTATTGTGCATATCTTTCTATGTGTGTGCGTGTGTGCGTGTGTGATTGCAATTGTGTGCATTAGGGATATCAAGCGGCAAACAACTGTTGGAGATGCAGCTACAAGTCAACAAATAAATCCAAGGATTCTCGTTACGAAAGCAATTTCTATTCAACTCCTCTACAATACGAGAAGTCTTACAATAAATAGGGTAATGAGAAAAAACTAATTATCGAAACTAACTATAGATTTATCTTTAGTAAGTATTTAATACAGTTTCTTCAATAAATGTAAGTATATATTTATGAATCTATCGATTCACATTGGCTTCCTTTATTTGAGCTTTAAAATTTATTTTAAATTTACACAAATTAATTTTCACATTTCAAGGATTATCTCACAGTTTTAGATATTAAATCTATTTTTATATATTCGATATATTTTTTTTATTTTTCATTGCTTTATTTACCTGCTTAATTTTGTTTATTATATTCATTATTTATTTAATAATTTACTAATTTTTTATGTATTTATTTTTATGCATTTATTGTACTTATTCTTTATTTGATTATTTATTTTATTTAATTTATTATTTTCATTTATTATTTTAATTATTTTTTTTACTCTAATTTAATTATATTTATTATTTAATTTAATTGTTTGTTTTCTTTTATTTAGTTTCTTATTTTTATTTATAATATTTATACTAAAATCTTTCCATTGTAAAATTTATATTCTTTTTATTTATTTTATTTTGATTATCTTTTTATACAAATATTTGTTTTATTTTATTTTATTTTATTTATATATTTATTTATTGACTTATGTTTTTTTATTTTTCTTTTTTTTTTCAATTTATTTATTTATTTACCTGTTTTACATTTCCATTTATTTTATGTTAACTGTCATCTAACGTTTCCTGGTGTGAAATCTCGCAACAACACGCACATTTTCATTAAATATTGAATGGAATATTAATAATGAGGGTAGCCTATGGGAGGAACAAGTGCTGGCAGGCAGGCAGTGTCTTCTCACAAGGATTATGCTGCATTTGCAAATAACATTTTTGAAGGCAGAGTCCTTACAGCAATGAATGAATGAGAGGGAGACAGATGAAATGTTTTTAAATCATACATTTTATGCTGACATTGAGTTGAAATCATCAAGTGCCGACCCATCACCCATCAGGCATCATCCCCTGCCTCTTCGCCAATGCCATATGCAGGAGTCCTGCAACCCTGCAACTCTGATAGATCCTACAGCAGCAGCAGCAGCAGCAGCTGTCAGATTGACATTTCTACTTAACATCCGGCGCAGAGCTGCTCAATTTTTAATCGGTTTTTTGAGCTGCTTTTCGGCAGTAGCAACTGAAACAATAACAACAACAGCGTGAACGAGAACAACAACAGCAACAACTCATTATTTTTATTAATATGATTTTCGCTGCACTTGAGTGGGCTGCAATTTTGCATTTTATAATTTAAAAATTTTCCATATTAACTGGGCCGGATGATAAAGATGATGAGGATGCCAATGTCAATGCATGTCATTGTTTTCTCCAATGAACAGTCATTTATTTGCAATTATTTGTTTTAAGCATTAAAAATACAAAAGCTTCGAGTCAGCCGCACGCCTCGGCCCTTAACGTCCCTTTATGGTCCTTTACGTTTGCTGAATTGCTTCAGGCGCCTGGGAAAACGCGTTCAGCTCAAATGAACAGCAGTCCATTGTCCTGGGAGCACTATTGGATCGGTTGGAAATGCCCTTTTAATTGCTGTCAGAGAGGTTCTCACCACTTTCCATTCGCCACTTGCCGCTCGCCACTTGCCACTCTCCACTCGCCACTCGCCACTTGCCACTGGGTGTTGAATTATGTCAAACAAGTTGTCAGTCCGTGGCCAAGGCGGCCGCCCACGTCGTTTCGTTGACGTATACGTTGACACACTTTACGGATTTCATTTAAACCACTTTTAATTTTTATTTGGTCGTCGCGTCGTATGAACACTGTCATCGTAAGTTAATACAACGCATTGTAAGGACGTGCAAGGACAACCGTATAGCTCTCACCGCAGCACCTTTTGTTACGATTATCGATTGACATTTAATAGCTTATCGATAGGTAGTCGCACAGCGTCAAAAATTCAATTCACATTAGCTGAAGCTTGGACAAAAGTATTTTTTAATATTTGAAGCCAATCTGGACACGTTTAAAACTCAATTCGCAGTTCGCATTTTGTCATTTTCCATTTTCCATTTCCCATTTGCCAGTTGCCATATCCCTTTTCCCATTTCACATTTCACAATTCGGATTTCCATTGGCATCAACTTGACTGCAATTTCGTTCATTAAATATGATTTTTACTTTGTCCTGGCAACAAACCTAACATAAGGGACAGATCCACCGTCGCCACTAACCAACCGCTGCACACATGTCCTTCGGGACTTATTATTGCTTCGTTTCAAAAATGATAAGCGCCAGCTGTGGGCGTAGCTCCTATATGGGTGGGTGGGATGCAGGGGCTCCGCTCTCTACCGGATGCGGACTTATTATGCAACTTGAAAGGGTTTGGTTTGGCTTGATGGCTGCTGCTGGTGTAGCAGCAACACCAACACCAGCAGCAACATTCGCCACTGACATCGCTGCTGGTGCTGCGGTTGGCTGTTTCACTTTGGACTTGTACGCTGGTTGACCAGCCCCAACAGCCCCTGTCCACAGTGTCGCCTCTGCGCTGTCGTCGTGTGAACGTGGCTTATATGGATTTTTATAAAAGTTAATTGCTTAGTTTCAATGTTTTGTTAACTACTTTCGTTGTTGTTGCTGCTGCTGCTGCGCTTAATCGCCTGCACTTGTAATGGCCACCAGGAGAAGGATACTTGCCCTCATTGGACCAGTTTCCATGCTATTTAATTTTAACACTGCAACAGTCAAAGGACAACGACAAGTGCTCACAGAGAATTTAAAAGCTAACAATTGTACCTACTCCTTGCAGTGGATTAACAAGTGTGGAATGAAACTTATATAAATAACTCGATTAAAATAAAAGTAGAGAAACTAAGTTAAGCGAAGCTCTCTAAAATTGAGCAACCACTTGCTTCCATTAGGACAAATAACTGATGATATATGTATGTGTTTCTGGGTTCAATCAGGGACAGACACAAACGAGGCGGAGGCTCAGCTCAAAGTTCAGGTTAATCAAATGAAGCAATATCCAAATATTTGAGGCCCACGCGCACTTAAGTGCTACCAGGCTGTTGACCAGGGCTGATGGCAACCGCAGAGTCCAACGTACCTCAAGCACGTTAATACAATTAAAAATCCACCAATTTACTCACGACGACATCGACGACGACGACGGCGACGACGATGCTGCTCCCACTTGGCGGTTGCCTTGGGCGCCACACAGAAGGAGGCTGAACATCTTGTTGTTGTTGCTGTGATTTGGTTGTGGGTGTTGCTTGTGGTGTTGGTGTTAGCGATAGTGTTTGGGGCTATTGCTGTCAGCTGCAGAGCTCCTTCTCTCCCTCCCTCTCTCCCTCTCTCTCTCTCTCTCTCTCTCTGATGCCATTAGGCGTAAGTGGCATTTTCCTTTTGATTTTGGTGGCATTTGACTTTATTAAGCAAAACTACCAGCCTGTCGCCTGTCCAGGTGAGTAGGCTGTCTGTCTGGGCTGGTCTGTCCTGGCCTGGCCTGGTCTGGTCTAGGCTGTCCCTGAGTCTGTGCTTTGGGGGATTGTTTGACGATGTCAAAATGGGTCAATATGGAGCGCTGCCTAGCTATACGTGACGATGCTGGGGACGCTCATGAAATATTCACCAGGACAGCATCGAGTGACATCTTTTGAGATCCTACACACGGATTGCATGTGTGTGTAAATGTATGTGTGTGTGTGTAGTGTTGGTTTCGTGTGTTTGGTGTGTTTGCATTTGGTTTATGCACGCAGCGACACCGACGCGACGCGGCTGCCGCCGGCCTAAGGTAACCTCTGTCACGTGTGCCTTGCGCTTTGCTGCTGTTACAGGCAAACCAGATGATGGTGCGGTGTTGGCCAGTTGAAGAGGGGGGTGTGGGTGTGGGGGTCGGATTGGGATTGGGAGTACAGTTATAGCAATGTCGCCTGCTCGTGACAAATCTCCTACAAGCTCGATGCTGCTCAATCATTCATTTCGCTTTTGTTTATTTATTTAACTAATGGAATTATTTGATGACCCTTCCCCTAAATGCCACCCCCCTCCCCCTGCCCACCTTATGGGTATACCGCCCCCGGAATAGTTTTCTCCGGGTGTAAGAGGTGGCTTCAGTTTTGGCTGTTTGTGTTTGCCTACGTGTATCCCGAGATTTGATTTCATTCTGGGTGCGCTCGTCAGTCGTCAGTCGTCAGTCTCAGGACTCGTTTGTTTTGTCATCTTTTCATATTTATTCTACGTGTGTTAGCGGCATCTCTCCCTCTCTTTCTATCTCCCCCTCTCCCTCACTCTTGGTGTGCCCAACTGTGATGCGTTTATGGTACGTGCCTTTTGTTGGCGAAAAATGTTTTATTTGTCGCATTTGTCTTCGATGTTCGTTTATTTCTTTTTCTCTAATTGATTTCGTTGGTAATTGGCGTTTTTTGTTCGTCCTTCAACCCACGTCCTTATTTGCGCTCAACTTCCTCACACACTCGCGTCCTAATTGGTCAGCATACATACGACGACTACGAGTCACTGAGGCGTGAGTAGCTTTCTCTTTAATTGCGTAACATTCGCTGCGTTCCTCTTCAAACTGAAATTGAAACCCAGAACTGAGAGTCGAGAACCGAAACTGAAACTGAAACTATAAACTAGATTCTCGGAAATTGCTAAATAAACGATTCTAATTATGGCGAACGTATCAGACGGAATCAGATTTACAGTGCTAAGAGAATTTCTCCGCAGTACAGAGTAACCTGCTCAACTGATTTGAGCTGATATTTTGATGTATACTCTAACAAGGATAATATCCGCAACAGGCTGAGACATGCAACTGTGTTTAGTCTGGACCTTAAACTTGGGTAAACTCAATAGCTTCAGGGAAACGAAGTAACTTTATCAACTGATAGTTTGTATACTCTAATTAGGATATAACATCTGCTGCAGGCTGAGGCATGCAACTGTGTTATGTCAGGTTATTATCGATTAGTTGAGCACCTTCAACAAAGTTAATCTCGATGGGTTCCTATAGTTCCTATTTACATTATTACTGGCACTTGGGGAAATAAGTAAATGGGTTTCGAATGCAATTGAAGGCGCCCCACACAGAAGTCAAGTCAAGAACTTAAATGGGTGAAAAGTGGAGAAGGAGATGGGAAAGGAATGCTGAGAGTGAGTGCTGGGTGGTAACTCTAACTTTTGCCCAGAGTTGACAGGCCCGTCTCGAAGCTGTACACAGTCCGACACCTCAGCTGTGAAAGAAAGCACCACAGGGCAGAAGCTAACTGGGCACTGGGTAGCTGGTAGCTGGTAGCTGGTAACTGGTTGCTGTTAGCTGTTAACTGGTAACTGAATAACTGACAGGTATTCAGGCAATGCAACCAACTGCAGGAGCCAAGTGTATAGAAAGAGAAAGACAGAGAGTGCGAAAGAGTGAGGCAGAGAGAGAGAGAGGTGTCAAATGCAGTTCTGGCTGTTAGTCGAGGAGTGCTGCCTTTTGGGACTACTGTTGGCAGGTTAAATACATTTTATTTTAGACAATTAACTAAGCCAAGGGAAATGCTTGGCCATAACACGTTCAAAATTGAAAATGGAAAATGGAAAATTGAAAATTGAAAATGGAGAATGTTAAGTCTAAAATGTAAGATGTAATACTGAATGAATTGTGGTTGTCGAAACGTAGCAAAGTAACACTGACAATAGCTGCTTGCTACATAATTTATATACTATGCACTCTGGCTGCTACTATGAATAATAATTCGTTGCATGGGACCGAGCATCAATTCCCAATGCTCTAATCCTTGCCCTGATGCTCCTAGTCATAGCTTATTGAGCTGCAATCGAGACCCGCTTATAAGCAAAAGAAATTGAATAAAAATGCTAAAAAGGCACAGAAGGCAGCACAAAAATATGGCAGCAAAGGTTAACGCCGCCGTCTGGTCTGGGCCGCCAGGACAGGACAACGATGACGTCGACAACAGTCGACACAGTGCCAATGGATGAGATGAAGGAAACATGGCAAAAGTTTTCTGCACTTTTCCTGGCCATGTCATTGGCCTGGCCTGCCAGTCTCTACAACGAGTAAGATTCAAGGCAGCGCAGTCAACGTTGACGTCGACGTCGACGTCGATGCTGTTGTGGTTTGCAGTCAACGTAGAAAATTGACTTGATAAAAAGTTTACTTTTTTTCTTCCTCTTTTTTTTCGACTTCATTTGCCGGACGCAGGACGCAGGACATGGGACGTGGCGGCGGCGGCGGCAGCGGCAGCGGCGCACTGCTCGGCTGGCAGCTGGGCTTTAGCATCCTTTGGGCTGTCAGTTGTCAGACGCTTTTGTGTCTCATCCACACGCTTTATGAATTATAATAAAATTGTTGGTGCATGTTTCTTGTATCTTCCCTCTCTCTCTCTCTCTCTCTCTCTCTCTCTTCAGATAATACTCTATTCAAGAGACTCAAGAAAAACCAAAGTCGAAGCCTTTAAAGTTATTGAATAGTAGTCTGCAGTCTCCTTTGAGTATATAATAATAGAAGGTCAGAGGAGCTTTTCAGCTGATTCTCAATAGATCCTATTAATAGTTGAGATACTAAAACAATTTCAAATCTCATTTTATAGATATATTCAGATTATTTTTAAGCAAAAGTGAGAGGCTTTAAATTTGAAAGTGTGGGCTCTTTAACTACACATATCCATTTTGCGTTTTCCATTTTCCCAGACACCATAAAAATAAAAAGAAAATCTCTTTGGCTCTCTGTATAAAAGCATAAACCATTAAACTCCGGTCTGAAACGTATAATAATATTTAAAATGGATTTTTCTCTCTGTTTTTTTTTATTTTTGTTAACCAATTTATGGCATTTTACTTGCTCTTTGTATGAGAAGGGGGTGGATTGCAAGGTGTTTGTTTACTTTATATATTTTCTTCTTTTTTTGTTGTATTTTATTTATTCAGTCATATTTTTTGGCAAGGGGGAAAAACAGACGCGACTCGCAAATGTTTCAGAGCCATGTGCAGTTATTTATGTAATTTGCGTTTTACATTTTATTTTGATTCCGCGCTCCAGGTACAAATTGATATTTATTTTTGTTCACTTGCATGAAAATGGGAAAATGGGCGCGCAATGTGTGAAAACCAACATGACATAAGTCAACTACAAAAGGCCTCAATGGGAGATGTGTTAAAAGGACCTCTCAAAGTGGCCCAAAAATTGCATATTGACACAGACTTGCACTTCATTTTAAAGATTCACTGAACTGAACTGAACTGCAGTGAAAGCAAGCCTTAGAATTTTAGGCCAGGCTCAGAGCAAAATGGTTGAAGGAAAATACACACAAAGTTGATATTTTAAAAGTATTTTTCCAAGTGATTAACAAGTTAGCACAAAGACAAAGAGCCCCAAGTGAAATTTGATTAGAACTTTAACATTTAATAGTATCTCTTACCTGGGATATCAACTTCATTGATAGGCCAAACCGAATTCTCTATACCCTATTAACTGTTCAGTTCATAAAAAAAAAGTTTGGCCAAAATTGTTGAAATGAAAAATAGGTCTAGAGTTAAAAATGTTTATTTATTGTGCTGCGTATGAAAAATATTTGGCATAGCGAAAAAATATTTGTTTTCTTAATTAATGGATTATTATTAAAATAGTTTACGGCTCTTGTGGAATTTTTATGCTCTTTCAATTTACAGCGTGTCCGGCGTAAATAGCTTTCATTTTCAATTTTTATTATATTTCAGTTTTTTATTTCGACTGCACCTGCCACCTGCCCCACGCCAACACTTTTTATTTGCCTCATCATCAAGTTGCCGCACTGACATTTTGATTTGCCTCCCCCGCCTCTCGTTTCTCTCAGTGTGTTTGTAGGCATTTCTGGGCCTGTTGCAACTTCTTTACTTCACCTACGTTACACTTCATTTAGTAACTTGCAACTTTCGAGTGCTGTATATATGTGTGTGTGTGTGTATGTGTGTGTGTGTGTGTGTGTGTTTGTGTGTGCGTGTTTACAAAATAGTTTTGTACTTACTTCTACTTGAACTTTTTAGCTTGCTTTCTTTTGCTTGGGGGTAAAAATGCTGCCGCAACTTTTTGCCTGCATTGTTTTTGACTGCAGTCGCCTGGCATGTCCTGAAACCCCATCCTGGCCTATGTGGAGAACAAGTACAAGTATACCCTGGCCCCGGACTGCTTTCCTACTTTCCTACTTTCCTGCCTGACTGCCATGTGCTGTCTCTGCAGCTCTTTACTTTAGTTTTGCCTTAGTTCGTTCGTTTTGCTACTCGTGTGTCTGCGTCTCTCTGCTAGTGAAGCCTGTAATTTATTTCTTGTTTTGATTGAAATATTGCTTTACAAGCAAAAAGACATGCACACACACACATACAGCAACACATACTTAAAGTGAGGCTCAGGCTTTCTCAGGGCAACGGGAAAGGGAACGGGGAAAGGGAATCGGGAGCGGGAGCGGGAGCGGTAAAGGCTTAGCAAATACGCAACATAGGCTCTAGGCTAGAGCTTTGGTCGACTGCCGCCCTCAGTTTGTGAGTGACGGCCTGTCTGCCATACGCACACACTTCATTACACAGCGTTACACTGAGAGAAATCTATAGTGGCTTTAACGAACAAAAAGTCGATTTAGAAGGCATCCAACTTGCTGAGATAAAAGTAGTTAATCTTCATTCTTACACTGGCAGTTTAATGCTTTAAGTTGTGGCTAATAGGAATGAGTCTGTCACTTAGACAATTGCAGTAGCTTAAGGGAAGGTAAGTTCATTTGGAAAGTATCACTTAGATAACTCTTTTCAACTGCAGAGGAAGTGCAATTGAGAGAGCCTCACATTATTTGACTCTATCTCCACGGTGGATACAGCTTTGATCTTTTTTCTTACAGTGTAACAAACTGAAGTGAAGAAAACTGAAAAGTTATTCATTTCAAAACACATGCACTTGTCTTCCATATGCTTTGTCTCTCTCTCTCTGTCTCTCGTTTAGTCGCCATGTTTGTGTTTATATCGTATACTGTAAACAGGTATGTTTCAATCAAAATTACATATTGAATTTGGTACCCAAAAGCACGAATTCGAAACAGAAGCAACAACAACAGCTTTGAGTTCAACTTCAACTTTGAAGTTGTGCTTTGTTTTTATTGAGCCAACAACTTTTGCTCTCTCTTGTTGCTGTTTTGTAGTTTTGTGTTTTGGGGAAATGTTTAGATATTTGCAATTAACTACAGGAAATAAGTGTTTACAGTTATATATATATATTTTTGGGAGTTGTACTACTTACACCTCCCCCTCGGAGCAGTTGAGAAGTGTGCTAGTAACACTAGTTAACACAGTTAGGGGTTCTTTTGTTTATGGCTATTTACCAAATGGCAGTT
Organism: Hirtodrosophila trivittata; assembly: GCA_035045065.1. Taxonomy (NCBI): domain Eukaryota; kingdom Metazoa; phylum Arthropoda; class Insecta; order Diptera; family Drosophilidae; genus Hirtodrosophila; species Hirtodrosophila trivittata. Next base: position 9,084,158 of record JAWNNK010000816.1, read on the forward strand.
GACTTAATAGCTCTGGCCACAGTTGGGTAAAGTTTCAGTTGTATTCCCTACTCGGATTTTCTATTCAATTGCAGAAGTTGTGTGATTTATGCGTTGGCATCTTTGAAATAATAATGCAAATGCCTTCGATTGAATACCCCTAACAATGCGAAATTAATTCCGAGTGCTTGTCAGTGTAATACGTCTCGAATTGAAACGATTTCCAACGGCTTTTGTGCGATCGCTTCAACAGCAAAAGTCAAATTCAATCACCAACATTAGCAACAAAGAGCACACCCCCCGCCCCCCACTGGACCCTGAGCGACTTGGAAAACCACCAATCCACCTTCATCTTGCCACTTTTCACCTCTCATCCCGCTCATCCCGCTCTCCAAGAAAGGCTCTTGCAGTAAAAGCCGTACTAAGCCCTTGCCGACAACGTACAGCTTCATCATCATTATGATGCTCAATATCTCAGAGGCGGCTGCTGCTATTGCGTCTCTGGTCTGCCATTTTACATTATAAATTGCATTATAATTCAAATTTTGCAATAAATCTCAATTTCAGCACAAAGACGAGAGAGTACGGATCCGGCTGCGGAGTGGTGCGGACTGCGGCGGAGTGGTGCGTGGTGGGTCGAAGGCGATGGCCAAGGCGAAGGCGTTGCAAAGGCAAAACTTTATAGCCCTCAACGCACCTTGAAAAGAAGTGCCCGGCAAATCAATCGATTACGCGACTTAACTTTTCAATAGCCTAACGACAAGCAGGCAGTCAAGTCGGAGCTGGAAGGGTTTCCAAGGGGTCGCAGGGAGCGGGAGGACACTTGGACAGGTGCAGAGATGGCAGAGACCTGGCCATGGGATGGAAGGTAGCTACGCCTTTATGTTTATGATAATAATGGGGCTCGGGCAGGGATTGACTGTCGGTTAGTTGTCTGGCAAATTCAGTTGTATGCCTTCCCTCCCCTCTCTCTCTCTTCCTGCTTTCTCTTTCCCTCTGTAGAACACTTTTCCAAAGAGTCGACGTTAAAACTGTTCTTGTTGTGTTTGTCGAGAAAAGTTTGTGATTGTATTACTAATAGAGATGGCTTTGACTTTGAGAGATTGAAGAATGGACAGTAATGAGCTTTGAGGAGCTGAATCGGTAAACAGGAAGCTTCAATTCAGCTTGAATTACAGTTGCATACTTATTTGGGGATTTTCTCGTTTCCGTAAATATGCTAAAACGATTGCCCAATTCAAAACGCTTGATTATCTTTTTATTCGACTCAAGTAGAAATACTTGAATTTACCTTAAATATTTCTTACCTAAATATGCGCATGTAAATTCCAGTCCCTAATCATTATAATCTGGTTGTAAGGAAATCCAATTTTCCTTCTATGCTTTCTAATAAGCGATAAATCTGTGCGAAGGCAGCAGCAAAACACAAAAAAATATCTGCCAAAAATGAAATAAAACAGCACGAATAATGCTTATAACCCGAGTGTGTGTCTCTACCATAAAGCATGCAACTGCCAATGGCATCGAAACATTCTTATTAGATATTTACACCCAAGCACACACACACACACACACACACACACACACACACACACACACACACACAGTGTGTGTATATGTGCCATTGTTGTGTGTCGCATCAAATGTAATAAGTTTTGTATGCCAAAAAGGGTCACCGAACAAAAGGGAATCCGCAAATGGGGTTAGACGTGGCCCAAAGAATTGAGTTAAAGTGCAAAAAATGTGATTTCTCTTTCTGGCTTTTAGGCAGGCAGGCACAACTTTGACCGCCCTGGCAATTTCTCAATCAATTTCCAGTTCCCAGGTACACACATACGCAGATATATCGTGTGTGTGTGTGTGTGTGTGTAGATATAAATATATGCGATGATAATGGGCGGACTTAGTAATGCTCTCATGCATAGCAAATAATAAGGCAAGTGTCTCTTGAGGAGCAGGCTAGAGCTGATAAGCAATCGATAGTTTGGTAAGCTATCGATAGTTTTGAAAGTAATAGTTTAAGCTATGGATAGGATACATTCATTTGGTACGTATTAAAGAATACGTCAATCCTTTCCTTATGAAAATTATCTCTTGAGGAGCCTGCTAGAGCTGGATACCAATCGATAGTTTTGTAAGCAATCGATAGTTTTGGAGGTAGTAATATAAACTATCGTTAGGATATACAAAATTGGTATGATAACGGCACAAGTTCATCCTGGACTTACTCCGAAACGATATATAAAGTATCGAAAGGGGTCTCCAAGCTTACCCATCGATAGTATCGTTTGGGTCAACGATTGTTTGGCAGGATATACGTAAATACTTGCATCTGTATTGAATGTGTGTCAAGTCCTTGATGCCATTTTTCAATATTCACACAAAAGATTAACATAATTTAGCAATTTTCATAACCTCAAACCATTTTGAACCCTTTGAAAGGTAATGGGCATTTGGCAATTTAATTTCTTGCACGCACAATCGACGGACGAGCTAAGCTACGTTGCCACGCCTACCTACACACACACACACACACACACACACAGTAAAGGGCGAGAAAATCTTCATCTTCTTATTCATGCTCTTGTTCTTCCTCTTATACTACTACTACTTTATACCGAGGCAAGGGCAATATTGCCAGTCATAAATCCTGCTTAAATTGTGCATGCAGAGGATTTTTGTTCCAGAACGGTGCCCCCAACGCAACGGAACGCAACAGAACCCAAGCAATCCAATCCCGCACCGCTCCCATGCTCCCCCCTTGCCACTTAGCTGCCAGCAAATACCTCAGTGCTTAACTCTCTCACTCTCTCACTCGCTCCAGATGTCACTCTCTGTCTCTGTCTTTGCGTTCTACCCAAATACTTGTAACACACGTTGCTCGCCTTCAACCTCTGCCCCCTCTGCCCGCTCTCCACCCCTCAACCACTCTCTTGCCTCTTGCATATGTTAATAACCGTTAGCTTTGGTATCAGTGCGTGTTTATACACGTGTGCTATCTCCCTCAGTCCCACACACCACCCATCTCACTCACACACACACACTGGCCATGCTACTGCTCTTTCACTCCTCTGCTGCGTTCGAATGCGCTCCTTTTTATTTGATATTATTACGATAATTTATTTGGGCAATAAATTTTGCAAGAGAAATGCATTAAATTTTTTTGTTCCCTTGTGCCATAATTTCAATCTCTTTTTGTAGATGCCGCTTACAATATATATTCTCATTCTGTCTCCTTCTCTTACATATTCTCTCTCTCTCTTTCTCTCTCACTCGCTGTGTGTAGTGGTATTTGATGCAAGTTGCCATTACGAGTACCGAGGGCTTCGGTCACTTCAGCCGGATTTCCACTGAAAAACCATTTACATTTAAAAACTCAATTGAATCAAAAGTAGCCAATGACTCATTTGCGATAGCAGAGGAAAAACAAAAAAAAAATATGAAAAAAATGAAAAAAAGGAAAACAGGGAGAAAAAAGTTGCTCTAAATTGACTTTTCGCTCATAAATTCACAATGAGTTTCCACGCAATTTCAGTTCGATGAGAATTCATTTTCATGCACTTTTCTGCAAAATTATGATTATGGTTCTGATTACGATTACGACAATGAATATGATCATTATTTTCTTTTATTACTATTCAATACGAAAAGTTAAGCTTAGCATACCAAAACATAAGTATATAAAATCAATGACTTTCATAGATTATATACTATATTATATATAAAAGAAACAGGCTAAAATATTGCATATTTTTACAGTTACATCTAGAGTAATATTATAAATAGACTTAATTATATATCCAATATTATATATATTATTTTAAATTATTTGTATTATACATCCAATACTTTATTATGGTAAAGATTTAAACAGATTCATACAGATTTTGAGGTCTCATAAGGAACTGTCATAGACGAGGCGAAGACTAATTTGGGAAACTCGTCGAGGGATGCTGGGTTCTAATCCCAGGTAGACTTTGATGAACATGTATTACTCTTCATAAAGATTAACAGTCATATATAACTGATGAAATTTAGGGTTTGTTTTCTAGGTTAAGGTGGATTCTGAATATGGTACAGAAATGGTAAAATATGGTACAGAAAAGAGAAAAATATTTCTGCTAGAGACGAATAGTTCTTCCCTTCTGTATCTAAGGAAAGTTAAGCACTTTGTATTGAAATATATAATACTATATATATAGCCTAGATAGATCTTAATCTGTATATTATTATACACAATATTACAAAATTTATTTTAGTTGTGGATATTGTTATCTTTTATGTCCCAAAGGACATATTGGATATACCCTGGAAATGCTCTTCTTTTTCATATAATTGCATATATATATACAGATATATTTTTATATATATGTACGATAATATGCCGGTAGAAACAGTAAACAAATGTGGGCTGCACTTTGGTCATATTATTATTATTTTTTTGTGCCGCAGAGCAATCTGCCATGTGGACACATAGCATAATATTATATATCTATATATATATGTGTATTAATGTAATATTTGCATAGAGCTATCTGTTTATTTTAGTGTTTTTATAAGTATATATAGAGATGCGAGATACAAGATGAAAACACACACACACACACACACACACACTGCACACACGAATCGGGGCACATGCAAATACATTTGAATATATATCGAGAGAAAAAAGAAAGAAATAGTTTAAAAAAATGTTGGAAATATATATATAAAAAATATAATAAAAAGGAGACTACAACAAAATGCATATAAATTAAAGTAAATAGCTTGTAAAAAGCATAAATCATATTGTTAATGGTTTGTGTATAGTCGAAGCCATAGTCCTTTATTATTTGTTTATACGAACTATATCTATGGATATACTCTATATATATATATATATATATGTGTTCATATATGGTATATGTGTTTCTTTTTAGACACTTTCATTGTATGCCACAAATTTATCACTTTGCATAACACTCGAAACACTTTTTGCTGTCACTTGTTGGTCGTTATTATTATTATATATTTTCTTTTTGTTGGTTTGTTGGATTGTTGGGTTGTTGACACGTTAATTTAAAGGCTGGTTGGTAAACAAAGTAAATGGCTCAAAGTTGAATTATTGTTAATAAATCATTTGAGAGTGGACACAGACAATTAAAGAGAAATAAAAGGAAATTATTTTAAATAATTTTACGTAAATACGATTATGTATTATGTATTATGTTTATATATGTTTATATATGTTTTATATGTTGTATGTTTGTTTGTCTCTATGCAACAAAATCTCTTGTTTGCGAAAGTTTTCAATTTATTTTTTATTATTTTTCTTTGTAACTCGTTTTATTTGTTTACATTTTCGTGAAAGTGGCAAGTGTGAAAATCGGTTTGTGGATTTTATCGAACTGAAATTAAACGGAACTAATACAAAAACTAAAATCCAAATTCAAATTGGAACTGAAAATAAAATCAGAACTCAAAAAAGTATGTGTAACTTTCGAGCGCGTTTTTCTTCTTTTTTTTTTGTATTCGAATGAACTTTTCTTTTTTTTTTGTATATTTTTTTATATTTTTTGGTTTTTTATTTTGATTTTTTTATTTGGATCTGGATGCTTGTGCCGCACAATTGGCCTCAGTTTTGGACGGTTTCAATCGGAAAAACCTCCCATACACACCAAAACACGTCTAAAACTAAGAACTATTGTGGGCATTTTCTACGGGGGTAGAACGAGACTCTGCGGGTTTTTGCATTTCATTGGACTCTCTCGCTCTCTCACTCTCGCACACTCTCTTTCTCTCTCTATTACTTTATTTCACTTTTGTGTATGTGTACACGGTGAAATCAAAGTGGAATATCAGGACGTGCAACAAATGAAAAAAAAAAACGAGAAGAAGATATAGATATAGATATAGATATATATATTGATATATATGATATCATGCTGAGAGATATCTAGTTGGGATGCTTCTGTTATAGTCGGACTAACATGCTGCTTACCTTTGTCGTCTTTTCTATGACTAAAAGTATGCACTAGGTGGGAGAATTGATGAATAGTTTAAGCTTCACTCACCTGAAAGTAAAGGTAAGAAAAGAAATTGTTATTTCTATGTCAAAAGATGAAATTGCATGAAGCCAAAGCTCAAGCATAAACTTAAAAACTGTAAGATTGAAAACTTGATAAAATTGTTCGACCATATACAAAATAATAAAATAGAGAATAAAAAAAGAGAGGAAAAAATATCTTCTTGTTGTATAAACTCGAAATGTTGCAACATATTGCTGACTCCGGTACTCTCGGATTTTGAAATGTATCAAAACTTTTGTGGCACGTTTGCTGCTACTTTGTGCCCCCACATTTCTGTGCAAAACTTTTGCCCCAAGCGGAAGTGCACGTTATGCGGCGCGTTGCACCCGCAGCGACTCACCTCACAAAGCCTGAAATAGAGGTATTCCTTTATTGTTGTTGTTTAGTGACCGGTAACAGAAAATAAAAAGGAAACTCTCTCTCTCGTTATGTTACCTTTCCACCAGCAGGTGGTCAACAATGGATGGTCAAAGATGGACAGATATTTGATGCTCTGTGATTTGAATGTTGAGGTCTTGACTCTAGACTTATTCATATTTGTTTTATAAGTTAGTTTGTGACAGTGTGTGTGTGAGTGTGTGTGTGTGTGTGTGTGTGTGTGTGTGTGTGTGTGTGTGTGTGTGTGTGTGTGTGTGTGTGTGTGTGTGTGTGTCCACCCTTAATGAAATCTTTGCCGTAATTATTCTCAGCTCGATTCAATGCACTTTAAAAGCCACAAAACACTCGAAGCCCAACCGACTAAACGGACTAAATTAAAATACGAATTGAATTATACTACGCGTACTCGTAGAAGAGCTCCGCTCCAGCTGGAACAGAGCTGAAATATATGCACGGAAATGCCAGAGTTTGAACCGCACTCTTCAGTTAAGTTGACCGTATTTAATGGGGCTTACGGCTGGGCTAAAAGCGAACCACTTGACAGAGACATACGCACAGCATGCAGACAAGTGTGTGTGTGTGTGTGTGTGTGTGTGTGCGAGTGTGCATTCATGTTTGAGGCATTGAGATGTGGCACAACCTTGGTTGCCTTTGGTCGGTCATATTTTCAATGGATTAAAATAATCACTCGAGGGTTAGAGGTTAGGTGGCAGGTTCCAGATTGCAGGTGGGAGGTGGTTGGGGGCACGCACAAGTTCTAATTAAACAAACATTTTGTAATTTTCGTTTAACGGCAAAACGACGACACGTGGTAGCCTCTCTCCGTCTCGCTCTCTCAAGGGCTGGAGGCGTGGCACAAACCACTTAAGTGCCAAAGCAATTTAAAGCGAGTCCAAAACGCCAAATCGAGTTTGCCACAGGTTGAGCCATAAGAGGAGGAAACGGAGGGGGGGGAAAGGCAGGCAAATCAACCCACACAAGTTGGCTCTATGTCTGTCCTCCCTCTCACTCTCTGTGTATGTGTGTTGAAAAGTTTACATATGTATTTGTGTAAATATGTGCCCAACATATTTTGCAAAAATAAACACTGCCTGAAGCTGTATAAGCAGCCTCACCCCGGATTTCATCAATTTTTAGGTAGAATTTGGGTTAAATATTTCTCGCTGCTTGCTGCATTTGCCAAATGGGTGAGTTGTTAGTCTTCAAGGATATCGTTCAAATACACACACACACACACACATGTATATATATTTTATATGTATCGTTTATATGTTCTCAAATTTATTTGTTTATTTATTAAGTGCATTATATTTATTTCTTCATCTTAGCCGCGGGCTCTGGGTTGGTTTTTCAACCTAAAGATGCTAAGGGTTGGGGCTGAGAGGTAAACTAGAGTTTTATCCTTGGGTTTTATAATAACACATATGTGTATGTGTGTGTGTGTGTGTGTGTGTGTGTGTGTGTGTGTGTGTGTGTGTGTGGATGGGGCACAGAACTTTGAGACCTTGCGTGGCTTCTCCTAGAGAACTGCGCATGAAAACGAACTTTAAATGAAAGCAAATATCTATGCAATTGGCTTGATAATAAAGATGCCATATAACTGTTCCATCCAAGTTCTTTATCAGACAATTAGCACTTTATATCTTCTTAGTGCAAAATATCTGAGCATCCGCAAAAATTATTTATAAAGCCATCCAAGTACAGTCGAAAAACTTTTAGCTTTCTTCCTCAACTTGTTTCCCACTTCTTCGAAACTTAAGTCATAATTTGCTGTTATTTAAAACCATTCATTTCCGCTCATTTTACTACTCGTACAACTGCCCCTCCCCCATGCCCCGTAAGTACCCCATGTACCCCAAGTACCCCAACACTACCTACAGCCCCAACCCCACAAATTGGTGTCTATTTTTTGACGCGCTTACTCTCGCCACTATCGAACCAAGTCTTGGGTCCTGTGAATTCCATTAAAAGTTTTACACGAAAAATAGTTGCACACTAAAAAGCTATAACTGTAAAATTATAGTACCCACCGAAGTTTACTAAGTGGGTGGCTGGCTGGCTGGCTGGGTGGCTGAGTGGGGGGTGGCATGCCTGTGACAGGGTCTGGCCCAGACAAGGCAACAGCAGTAAATAGAAACTGCAGTAAACTATAAAAAGGAACCAAGTCGCAAGTCCGAGACTTCTGCAGAGCCTTATTAATAATTTTTAATTTCCTTGATGACTTCCAAGTTATTAACAGCATCAGCGAGAAAGAAATAGAACTAAAGGTACTTTGTACAACATACTACTTACGTTCTCCCTCTCCTTCTCACTCTTTCTGTCTATCTCTTTCTATATCTGCCCCCCGCTGGACATGTTAAAGTTTTTGACAACTCGAAGACGCGCGCTTATGAGTATTTTGCTTATTATACAACGTACCCCTACAATACACTTCAAGTAGAGTATGCTAGACTATGAGATAAGGTATGTAACATACACTATATAGTAGATATAAACAATGAATCAGCCTCAATCTGACCTTAGCCTAGCACTTTACCCTGTAAAGTTTTAAAAAAAAAGTGATCAAAATATGAAATAAAAATCAGTTTTCTTTTCAGAATTTCTTCAATTCAATTGTACGATCGGTTGGCCATATCTTATGTTATGGATATATATATAATGATATACCCTAACTTATATATAAACATCATCCTAGCAGACTTCTTAGAGTGTATCACTTACACCCCTTTTTTGGGTTTCAGTAATTTCCAGGATGTATGAGGGGAAATCAAATTGGGTTGCGGGAAACATTTTAATTGTCCTTTGCCTGTTTGGGTTGTTTATTTGTTTGCTTTATTTATATCGAGTGCGAGTCCTGTTGGGCCTGTGCATCCTTCTGTTCGTCCTGTCCAACGTAATCATCCTTGGGGCATTCGCTCTGTTTTAATGACAGCTGTCAACATTTGCGTTAAAATTGCCGTGCAATAATTACGCGTAATTTGATTGATTAGCCCGTGGTCTCAGTTACACGTAAATACATACATACATACACACATACATACATACATAGATACATACAATACATAGATATATACATAGCTATCATCGCTTGTTCATCGAATCGTGTTACATCAATTGTCATTTTCAATTGTGTCTAGAATATGCTGCGGCATCTACATTTCTATGGGGTAATAGCACTTGTAATTGAAAGCGATTGAAGCGATTGAGGCGATTGAATATAACAATGGAAACAATGTGGAACTATAAGCGAATAGATGCGGCTCATTCAAGGAATTATTAATCACTACACGTGTCCAGTGTCAGGACACGACAAATTGCCAGGGCAAACATCAACATCAAGCAGCAGGGCAGAAAAACTTTGAAGGCAACTGCAATAACTTTGAAAATAATTTAGATTTCCTTTAGAAATTGCAGAAGGGAAAGCATACAACACAAAAACACACACACAACAACAACAAAGAAAACAAAAAAAGAAACCAGAGGAAAGGAAAATGCAAGAAAAACAAAATTCTGTGGCAGTGGCAGTGGCAAGTTGGCTGCGTTGCTTGCCAGTTGCACAATGCCAAAAATGTCATTTGTCAAATGCAAACAGCTAAGAATAAACATCAACGGAAGTAATGCAGCCACAAAATACATAAAACAAGCGACAACAGCAACAACAACAACAACAACAAGAGTGTTGGGGCAAAACCAACAGACAGAGCAGCTAATTATCAGCAACAAGAACTGTGCAACTTCTTAGCAAAACAAGGCTACAGGGGAGGAGAACCAAAGGGGGTCTCATACAACTGTGAAGGGAAGGAGGGAGGGAGGGAGGGAGGGAGGGAGGGTGTGTGTTAGTGGAAGCAAAAACTAAGAGTATTAATGAATAGCAAACGACTTTGACTTTGCCAGTGAGTGGGCAACCAAACAGACCAACGGAGATCCTACATCTCTCTCTCCCTCCCTCGCTCTCTCTCTTTCTCTCTCTCTATCTCCGATCCAGCCAAGGTGGCACTTTTTACTGAATGCTGAGTAATTTGGGCAAAACTGCAACGGGTTAGAGGGCAACGATGACAATGATAATGCAGATAATGATGATGATAATGATAATGATGATGGCTCTGTGCTGATGATAATGGAAATGCATCGAGCTCTGCAGCCAGCGACATTGGCTATTAATCATCTTTAAACAAAAGACAGGCAGCAAGCAGCAGCAGCAGTAGCACCAGCAACTACCACAACAACAACAACAACAACGACAACAACAACAACAACAACAACAACGACAACGACAACGACAACAATAACAACAACTAAAACATAAACATCAGGTTAACCCTTTCCGGCAGCAGCGACGTCCTCGTTGCATTTCGGTTAGCTTAAAGAGCTGAGCCGCGCACAGTGCAAGGATAACGCCAAAAACGGACACTAATCGGTTTATGTATAGAATATATATAAAATAATACATAAATATATACATATATATCGATAAAGAAGATATAGACATATATATATAACCTGCAGCTGAACTCAAAACTTCACAAGCATTGGCATATTTTCAAGTTTTCTCAAGTTGTTTCCATCAATTTTGACCCGAAATTCTGCTTCAAAGATCTAATTTCATCGGGCACTAATTGAGTGTGTACCACTGTGCGTTAACTCAGCTGCACAACGAGCGCAGTCAACAATGACAGACGAGCAAATGCTCTGATGTACGATGGGCTGCTGGGGGCCTGTTGATATATGTCGCTTGGCTTGCTTGTTTGTTTGTCTCTGCCCCTCCGTCTAAGGGCCAAGGAGCAAGGGGAAGAGCGGAAGGTGCTGGCTGCTGGGTGGTAAGAAGAGGTTGACATCGGCAATGGGATCGAAATAGGAATAGGGATAGGGATAGGGATAGGAATAGGGATATGGGATGAGGGATGAGGGAGATCGGGGTCCGGGTCTGGGTCCATGTTGCTTGTCGTTGTCGTCGTCGTCATCGTTTGTCGCATTGTCAAGAAGATGCATGTTGCTTGTCTTGCCAACAGTGCACCCCCCTCCACCCTGCACTTCGTCTTGGCATCCATCGACTTGCAAATGCCCAAAGCCGCCAAGTAGTTGGAGGGGCGCATTAAATCAGCAATTGAAACAACATCACTCATGACACGTTTTAGCTGGGTTGCGATGAGAACGAGGCTGGCGTCCATTTTGTGTGCTCGTCGTGCTTAATTTGCGTCCAATACACACACACACACACACACGCGTACACACACATCCAGACATAGGCGTTCTTATGTGCATTTGGGTGCCCCCTAAAGTGCATTTAGTTGCAAGCGTTTATTGTTTGCGGTCAAATGTGCTGGCCAGGACTTAATGTCCGTCCGATTGTCGTCTCGTTCATTGTCTTTGCTCCTGTTCTTGTGTCTAAATGTGTGTGTGTGTGTAAGAGGGTTAGTATGTGCATGTGTGTGTGTGTGTGGGAAACATATTGCAACGACATAAATGCATAATTAATTTGGCTTTCTGTGCGTGTACTTATGCGTGTATTTGTGAGGTGCACTGTTTGTCCTTTACTCGACTTCAACTTGATTCTCACGTTGAACTATTTGGCCCCGACCCTTGATTGTAACTTGGCCAGTTACTTGTTAATTAGCCCAGTCCACACATGTCTTATTCATAAACAATCAAAGTTTCCTGCATTTCGACACATTAAGGCTAAGACTATTCCTGCACTCGATAAGTATTAAGCCAAAAACTTCCTTTCAAATAAAGTAATTATAAGAGGAGTATTCGATATTTTGCATAAATTCATTCGAAAATGTTTTCAATTCCAAATAAATTGCTTCAGTTTTCAGATAGAAAAGCTAAAGAAATAAATGAATTTATTTAAACTATACTTTTTTCTTACTTTTATATTGAATTCATAAGCTAATACTAATATGTTTTTATATTTTTGATTTACTTTTAAAAATTTTAAATTATTTATTATCTGATAAAATAAGAGAGAGACAAAGATCAAACATTTGTTTGTATAGTAATCAGAAAAAGTCAAGAGAAGAATTTGATAAAAGACGAAAGTTATTATAATTTTTCCAATTTAATTACTAAGATTCAACAATAATTGGTTGTAAGTAAATAAATCAGTAAATTTTCAGCAATAATTGAAACAATTAATTTATTTTATATACCCTTCAGGATCTAAAAGCTGCATATAAAAGTTAGGAAAGGGTCAAAGAAGAAATAAAAGACTATTTGATCAAGAAAAACATTATGAAAAAAAAGTTTTTAATGCAATAATGCAGAAGTTTTAGTTCAGGTCATAAGACAATGGTTCGATTCAGCCAGTGCCCACATATGGTCTATACTTATCAGACTAACACTATTAACTTGGCTATAAACTATAAGTTCAAGTTCTATTTATATTTATTACATATAAAGTTATATGTGTAATAAGGAAAGGAACTGCACTCGTTATACTTTTTTCTGTCTATCTGTTCATCTGTTGGGGATTATCTTTTATTCGAACACTTGCGACTATTCGCAGAAGTAGAAGTCGAAGTAGAGGAGGAGGAGGAGGAGGAGGAGCGATGCATCATCTTCCTCGTGTATCGTCGGAGTCAATTAAAATACTTTCAAATTTCGCAGCACTTAGTTATATGTGCGAGAGTGAACCAAAGATTTTATTGCATTGCAAAATTTATAGAAATCACAGACGATGACGCCCCGTCCGTCGTTGTCGCTTTGCTAACCAGCAGAAAATGAAATGCTTTATGTGCGCACACAGAGCTCATTAGTATCCATAATTTATGTCAAACTTCTTTATGTGAAGTGCCAGCAGGCGGCAGTCATCCTTCTGCGTGCAGGCGACTCCAACAGCCGCCCCACAAATAACATTGGCCCCAACCCGAACCTAACCCCAAATCGCTGTCGTATATGCACTCCCAGTCCTATTCCCAGTGCCCAGCCTCACTGCCACTGCCATTGCCATTGCCAGAGTCAGATCCCGAATCAGAGTCAGAGTCAGAGTCAGAGTGTGAGAGCCATTGCCAGTTTCAGTCACCGATGCGTCGCAGTCGAGTTAAATCATAAAATCATGAACATACTTCTACTATATAGTATATGGGCCATATACTAGTACTCCTCCTCATTCCCATCCTCATCCTCATATTTCTCCCGCTGATGGCAGACTGCGTTGCAAATAAATTTCACTTATGAGTTGGAATCGCGTTGTAATCGTTTCATTTAATGGGAAGCACGTGTGAAAACTGCAATTTCTCAGTGGCAACTACACGATAGGTGAGAAGGGGCTGATAAACTAAAATTACATTTGAACTGAGAGCAAACTGAAGCTAGGGAGCACAGGGAGCAGGGGTATATCCAGGGGACCAGAGTATATTGCAACAGCAGCTCATTAGTGCTTTGGCATCGATGTGACATGTATTTATTTTTTGCTTTCTCTTGCCCTTCCCCTTCTTCTTGGCGGGTGGGTAACCCACTCAAATGTCTCATAGAGCGGCAGGACAGCAAATTAACAGAGTCAGAGCTGGAGCGTAGGGAGCACTCTTTGGATATTAATAGATTCCCTGCTGAAGCTGCTGGATTTTGGGTCTCGTAAGAAGGAATACAAAATAAAATATTTGCTCGGGCAACAGATTTGCCAATGATTTAGTTGCGTTCAGGCGTCAAGTAAATCATAAGACACTGAGGGATTCAAAAGACCAAAGAATATCTTCTTTTTTTTTTGGGTATACTCTCACTCGTTCTCAGTGTTGTAGCATGGTGTAATTTATGCGTCTCTTTAAAATGTCACTAGTCGAAACGGGATGGGATACTGTTTTTCAATTAAGGCAGCGAAATGCAAATTTATGTAAATCCTTGGCCAAAAACTAAGCAACAACCAGCCAAGAAGGAGTCGACTCGAGTCCAGTCCAACATCAGGACCAAAACACAGAGCCAGTCAGTGGCCAGTACAGTTGCCAACGGCAATGGCATTTTGTGACAGTGTTCTGCATAATTTGCACCTAGAGGTGAGCCGTTACTCCTACTCGTTATTCGTTATTCGTTACTCGTTACTGGGTAACTCGTATCGGGTCTGGCAAACTACCGTGCCGTAGCAGCATTGCCACCGTTAAATTAATAAAACGTAAAATTTCCCATTTTAATATTTATGAGCTTTTGCCAGCGCGCCACGTCGCCTCCTTGCGATGCTCCAACAAATTTTTGCATACTTTAATGCCAAGTTGACTATGAGAAACGAAATCCTAAGAATTTACGCGCCAAACGTTATTTTGTCGCCTTTGCGGACATTGCCGTTGGTGTGAGCAATCTATCCACGTGGCTGCGGATGTTAGAGCAGTGCAGCAAATTGACAGAATTTCTATCTTTCACACCATTAACTAAATTCTTGTAAGGTGCACACAAGCACAGCAACAACAACAACAACAACTATTGAAGAAGAACAACAAAAAACTGAAGCAATTTTCACTAGCAATGGAAACTATTTCGAAAGGAGTCGAAAATTGCCATTAGCCTGAGGAATAATGCAATCAAACATGCATTAAGGATCAAACTATTAACTGTATTTTATATATTCTCATCTCTTTTGACCTGATTTTTAAGATTTCTTGTTAGTAAGAATTCTATTTAGACTCTTTACCCGCTTTGCTTATAACTATAACTAAGCCTTAGCTCTTGCTAACAGCTTAAGGCTTAAACTATCAGCTTTAACTTACCTGAAAACAACTTTTCATGGTATTTAAGATTAAGATTGGGTTTTCAATGTTTCATTCTAGATTAAATTCTATTCTCATTATTCAGTTTAACTCAATATACAGCTTATTATTTAGGAAAAACTAATTGTGGAAAAAAGAAAAAGAGGCATGAAAGATCTTTTGACAGTTACTGAAAGTCACATTCAAAACATAAAAATAATTCTTCAAGTTATTAAAACTTTTTATATATTTATATTTATTTATATATTAGTCAAAATATATTTCCAAAATTTTTATTTATATTTTTAAAAACGGTTTTATTAATTAAAAGCAAAAACTATGAAAAAAGATTGTATTGAAAAATATTTGAAACATTTGAAAATTAAATAAAAGTCTTTGGAATATGTTTAAAATTAGTCAAAAAATTTATTTGTTTTTTTAATATAAATATTTTAATAATTTAAACATAACAAAAACGATAAAAAAAGTCAATAATATAAATATGTAATTTAAATATAAAATTTCAATATATTTTAATAATTCAAACGCTGAGAACAGATTTTAATGTTAACAATTTAATCACCCAAAACAATTAAAACTTAAACTAAAAAACTCTTGGAAAATGCTGGAAAAACAGATGAAAATTCAGAGAACTGACGAACAATTGAAGCTAAGCTCCCAAATCCAGTGAGACGTCATGAAATTTCTGGGCGAAAATCAATCCGAGCAGCTCACTTAGCCTGTGTTAAGACTGTCTGTCAAGTGATACTCCTACAAAACAGAGTGACAATTTTAACATTTCGACAACACCTCCCCAGCCACTTGCCTTCAAAAAGTCTGACAGAGTCAGAGATAGAGGGTGAGCGAGAGAGAGAGAGGGGAAGAGTGACATGCCAACGAATTTGCCTGCCTACTTCGAAATTTTTTGCCCCTTTTCTTCCAGTTTTTTCAACCAGCTTTACAGGTGTAGAGGTGTAGAGGTGCACAGGTGAGTGGGTGTACAGGTTGTCAACGTCCATATTGAAGTAAACGTGCGAGAATAAAAAGTCATTTTTGTGTCTCGTGCCAATCGCATCGTTCATTTCCCTTAAATGGTTCATCGCCTGGCGAGAAATCCAAGATATGCACGCAAGGCACGAGGAACACGAAACGAAGGAAACTCTGAGGTGGAAATGGATGTTGTTGTTGCTGTTGTTGCTGTTACTGTTGATGATGGTCTAGGGCCTGGACAAGGGCTTGAAGTCAGACTGAAGCTTGTCAGTAAAGCCGCTTGCTCATTCAATGTTCTGACCATTGCCTTTACCCTGGGTGCACTGCATCCTCCATCTCCCACTTCCTCCCTCCACCTTGTGCTCGTTCTCTCCTTCTCGCCAATACCCCGCAAGCCTGTGTTATGTTTAATTGAATGCGATTTCATTACGATGTTCAGACCGTTGCCTCGTCGTCTCTGCTGCATTGGCAATCGCTGTACGCCGGACTCATTGAACGGGTTTCACAGTTCGAGTTGCTCGCACTCGCACTCGCACTCGCACTGGTTCTCATCCTTGTCGTTGTCCACGTCCTCATCAGCCCTGGCCCTGGTTATGGTCCAGCGGAAATTGAGGCATTATTGTGATTCAGTGATTTTGCTCTTTTGCGCTACATTCCGTTCCTCGCACGATGCCACCCGTTGAGCTTCCAGGAGCTTTGGGTCCAGCGCGCTGCCTTGTTGATTTTGGTATTTCAATGGGTTTTTGTGTGTTGGCGATTCGATCAGGTTATTAAGTGCACACACACGCACTGACCGTACCAATGGACATGACACACACACACACACACACAGGCACACACACTTATAAACACACCCACACAGTGGCATTCAGTGTATAGCATTCAATTGCTTTGTCGTTCGCTGTGAGGTGCGAAACTAATTTGCGCTGAAATTAGTTTTCTTTCTCTGTCGAAATTGACGTTGCAACCCCATTTAAGCTGCATGTTGCATGCACCAAGGCCTGTATCAGACCCAGCCAATTCGTCAGCTTCACACACCATTTTTCTTTTTCTGCCCAAGCACAATTTTAATGAGCCGCACATGACCAACCGACCGACCAACCGACCGACCGACCAGCCAACCCACCGATCGACCCTCCAAGCTTGAACGTTGGCCTTGTTAACCATATGAAGCGTTTTCCTGAATTTCGGTCATCAGAGCATTAACAAGGCGTGTGGCATCATGATGTCAGTGATTAGAGCGGCATACGTTTTGGGATTTGATGGGACCAAGGGTAGGACTAACTTGGCTCAAACTAAGCAAAAAAAACACCCAAACTGAAGCTGAAAATAAGAACCAGACAATGAGAAGAGACACGAGTGGAACTAGGAGTAGTTAATGTTATTGTCGGGGCAATTGAGAGCAACTTGTTACTTCAATTATATTGTAGCATTGTCCAGTGTTTGACATAATATTGTCTGGTTTTTAGAGTAGTACGCACTCATCCTCAATTTATTTCAATCACATTTAATCAGTTATAGTCGAGTGAGCCAGGACAAGTCTTATCGATTCCGAAGGTTTTGACAAGTTGAAAAAGCTGCGGATTCGGAAAGAACTTCTAGTTGAACAATACATATGAAACCTGTCATTAATGAAGACATTCCTGATGCTGCCTGCCTCCCGCTACGGTTGCTGAAATCCACACGCACACAAAAGTAAAACGCAAGAATGCACAACACACACACAACACACACACACAGAGTGCACCCTTCCTTAGCATTTGACAATATCCAGTCGTGCCCACCTTTGGTTAGACAAAGGAAACGGAAGCAAACTGAGCACACTTAAGTGAAGCGCGTAATCCGAGCCACATAACAAATGCCACAGAAAACAGAAGAGAACCGAACGGAGCAGTAGAGAAACAGGAGGCGAAATCCAAAAGAAAACAGTGGGAAGTGGGCGAAGTAAGAGTAAAACCAGCAAGAGGAAAATGTTAAGAAAATAGGATCAACGGCAGCTTTGCACGTTCTGCTGAAACCAAATCCAAGTACGAGTAAGCAACACCAGAGGAACAGCACCAGGTTCAGGACATCCACTGACCAACTCTGAAGGCGACTGAAAGGTTCTCAAATGAGATGAGATGAGATGCTCGCTTATGTCACATAGACACAACAGCAAGTTTTTGGGGGTGAAGAGAGGGGGTGGGGGAGAGGGGTAGTGGGTAGTGGGTAAGGATAACTGGGACTGAAAGCAACGCATGTGACAACGTTAAACTGGAAATCATTGCACGGTCACGTGTCAATCTTTAATGTCCCACCTCCAAGCCAACCCAATCCAGACGGGAGACGGTGAATCCATCCTCTTACATTACATGGCTGCGTCTTGGGGTTGTTTGCCAAGTGAAGCTGTCAAAGCGCATTTGACTTTTGCATTGCCAGAAATGAAGATTACTTCAGCACACCCCAACCCCACACACACACACACACACACACACACACACACACATATACACTGTCTGTCTCTATCTCTTTCTGGCTTGCTTTGAGCAGCGTGTGCCCTGCATATAATGACAACAGTTGAATAAACTAACATAATGCTTAAGCCAGACTTAGTGTTAAGATGCGCACAAATGGCCAAGTTGTTGGCCAATGTTGTTTTGGGTTTTAAATTACGGGTCTTAACGTGTTCTGAGGCACTTTGCTCAGTGGGTCATCAGGTGATTACCTGGCATTGTCTTAGTTTTACGTTAACAGCTCTTTGCTTAAGTTTTAGCCCAAGGCAAGCCCCGCTTGCAACTCAAATGTCAAATAGTTTTCAGTTTTCTCAGTTCTCAGTTCCCAGTTCCCAGTTCAACTGAAATCACTTGAGCATTTCCGAAAGTTGAAACATATTAAACGGAGAAAGGTGCTTGGGTGCTTGGGTGCAGCTGGCCAGCATTGAAGCTATTCAAATCTATTAGAACTGCTGTAAACTAATATCAAAGAAGGTCATTTCTGTTCTGGCAACTGTAATCCCAACGTGCTACGAGTACAATTAATGTTAGCTTTAGACAACCCGAAATGAGGTAATAAACGTTTCATGTGATTGTGTCCCAACTAATAAAGCCTTAAAACGTTTCCAAAAACTCACACACACACACACACACACACATTAGCCCCAAGCCCCTGTGGAGAGACAACAACAAAAAGGACAACACTTAATTTCAATTGCTGCAATTAAGAGCAAACCCACATGGACACGAGCGAGACTGAGAGAGAGGGGGAGGGAGAGAGAGAGAGCGAGAACAAACCCTGCCATAAATATGTGTTTAAAAACTTGGTCACTTTAAAAACCGACAAGAGAAAAGCCCAAAAGTTCCCAACTCACATGTCTAATTAACCAGCTATGGCAAAGGGGGGGTGACGCGACGGGTATCCAGCTTCAACTCCATCTCCATCTCCGATTCCATCGCCATCTCCAGCTCTGTTTCCATCTCATCGTCTGCGTCACATGTGAAGCTCGCTAAGCAACTTGATGGCTGACCTTTTTTTTTCTAAATCACTAGCCACAAGCCGTGACTACAGGATCTCAGGGCCAGAGTCAGAGTCAGAGTCAGAGTCAGGGCCAAAAGGCCAGACGCCGCACCTAGTTAGACCGAACAGAAGCCCCATGGTCTAACCGGCTGAGTGACTGCCAGCCCGCCCTGCCGCCCTGCCCGAGCTACCCCGCCTCTGAGCGAATCATTCAACCCTTAAATTGGTACGCAATGTCAGCGATGAATTATCTGCAACCTGCTAAACAAGCGAGCCAAGCGGGCCCAATGTACTCGGCGGTGGCAGTCGGGCAACCGGGCAGCCGGGCAACCAAGCAACCAAGCAACCGGGCAGCCTTTGAGCCATTTACATAACGCATCCAGAGGGGTTAACTCTGTGGATGGATCCAGGGGGGCTGGTGGGGTGTATGGTGTATGGTGTCTACTCGCAGAGCTTTTGTCAAATGTCGGCCGGTGTCAAAGCAGCGCGCGGCTTGGCCATAAATCACAGCGGGGCCAGCGAATGTCCAAAGCAAAAAGGCGTGCAATGCCAGGCGGGGGGTATGAGGGGGGGTGTGGTTGAGCCATAGGAGATTGAAGCAAAAACTTTGGAACAGTTTAAAGTTGGCTTATGTGAAGGGTGCATAGCCTTAAGGTGCAATGAACTCGAAATCCCTAGACGAAACTCTACGACCCGAGTAGATACCCTACACCACACATCCTGTGATTACATTCGATTATAATTACAAGAAACTGAGGCGACACAAGAAGCGGCGCATGCCACAACATGCTGTGCCTAAAACTGAACTGAGCGAAGAGCAGAAGAGAAATAACTAATAGTTTCTTGACTAGGAGATACCTTTTACTCAGGTGTGAAATAGAATCTGAGGAACTTCTTGCTCTCAGCTCATTTCGTGCTGGTTTCTAATCCCCAAAGAAAAGGTCATGGATACCTATAGAATCTATGACTAAACTATCTTTGGATAAGAGGAGCAGCCAAAGAAGTAACTAATAGTTGCTTGACTAGGAGATACCTTTTACTCAGGTGTGAAATAGAATCTGAGGAACTTCTTGCTCTCAGCTCATTTCGTGCTGGTTTCTAATCCCCAAAGAAAAGGTCATGGATATCTATAGAATCTATGACTAAACTATCTTTGGAAAAGTCTCTTCCGATAAGCAACCCATATAGATTCAGATACCCCGTCTATATATGATATAGACTCGTATGCTTAGGGGCAACAAATGTTTGGCATTTCTTTATACAAGGTACATTTTTGAGTCATCGACAGAGGCAGCAATTGTTGTAGCTTTTGGGGGAGACTCGGACTCAACTCAAGTGTAAAATTAAAACTCGAGCAATGAAAAATCATCAACGTCAGCCCCACACACGTTCCTAGAGATGGAGACGGAGACGCACCCATCCTGTAGAATCCCACAGGGCGTACAAGGAAGCAACAGCAAGAAAAAAAAAACCGTAAAAACAGTAGCAAAAATTTTATTTTTTTTTTCTTTCTTTAAGGGGGATGCTGACAATGCGTCTGGGCACGGGACAACAAAAAATATGAGCTACAGGAACGCCCAACGATCAAAGGCAGCAGTGAAACTGCGGGCATGGACCACTGTGCGGCGAGCAGGAGGCGCAAGGGGGAGAGGGGAACTTCTCCAGCCACTTTGACGAATGACGACAGACGACAGAGGACGGCTGTGAGGAGACGATGACAATGTCAATGGCGACATTGAAACCGGAAAATTGCTGCGGGTCTTTGGCAATTTATAAGCGGCGCCCCACACCACCGCCCACTGAACCCACTGGCCCCACCCACAGAAAGGAAATTCCCATCGCCCGTTCTGGCAGCACCCGCAACGCATTTATTGATAATTTATCAAGAAAATAAAAGAAAATAAAAACGAAAGCTGCGCAAAAATCCATGCCTAATTGAGATGATTAGTGGGCGTGCCCTCAAGATATAGACACACACACACACACACACACATACAAAGTCGGAAGCTTTGACATGAACGCAACGTGTAATTTATAAAGTACGAGTAAATTTTTGGTCTGCTGTCGCAAGTGTCGACTATTTGTGATTGGGGTACCCCAATGCTGCTTGAAGGATACGAGAGTCCATCCTCCTATGGACTGTCACTGACATATTGCGCGTCATCACAAAAATATTAACTGTTCATTGACAGTAGTCAGTTTGCCAGCAGCAGCAGCAGCAGTCAGTAGCTACTCCTAATCGTGGCTATTGTCCATGCCCATTGCCTGTCAACAGTTTCTTTCATTCTGTTCTTTTCTTTTCTGGTACTGGTTCTGGCCAAGTGTCAGTTGGATTGGCAGCAGGTCGAATTGTGCAATAGTTTGTTGAAAAATTGGCCAAATAAAATTTAATTCTTTCGTTAGAGAGCCTCATGTCAATTGATGGACAAATGGATTTGCAATTGTCTGGATACATTTTTTTTTTGTTCTTCTTAATGAAAAGGGCCAGTCTAGGCCCTATTATAGTAGTACATTGACAGGGAAGAGTGGAGAAATGAGTGCATAGCAGACAAATTCTGGCTATAGAGCTTTTAAGTTAGTTAAGTGATCTTTGAAAGCCATCAAGTGGGCCTGTCAAGCACACGCAAATAAGTACTAAATGTAAATTGACACCACCCGAGCGAGCGGTGAAAAAGGGAACTTAATTAAGCCGCCCACTTTGTGGAAAACCTCAGCCAAAAAATGTCAATAGCATAAAACTTGCGACGTTCGTCCAACGGCAAATGGCAGAAAAACACATTTCGGTGGAAAATTCGTAGTAAAGAAACGCAAAGTTTTCCGCCATCTACAAAAATCCAACAACAACGAACGAGCCATTGCCATTTGCCATTTGCTTTTGGCCAGTGCTACTGGTACTGGTCCTGGTCCTCGTCCTGGTCCTGGCCAACGTTGACGGCAACGTCGTCGAGGATATTACAAAATCCATTAAAATTCTATTTCCTGCCATCAAACTGCCCAAAGTTAAATAAAGCGCGGCAAGCGCTTCTCCGACCGTATAAATCGGGAACGCGAAACCGGCTCTCAAACCGAAAAATACATAATAATAATAAACGACGACAGCAAACAAACAAGCGGCAAAGTTTTTTTGAAGGCGCAACTGCAACTGAAATTAAAGGCAACATACAGTAGACAGTAGTACCAGTCGTCCAATAGGATAGGGGGTGCGGGGTGGTGGGTGGTTGCTGGTCTACTACAACTTATTCAGACGGACTTTGGCTCAACTTGAGAATTGTCGGCGCACTCGAAAGTGCAGCCGAACGTTGACTGCATTTTAAGGCAACTTAACTTAAAGCGCACAGCGCAAAGCGCACAAAGCAAAACAAAACGAAACAAATCCAAACAAGAACAAGTCGAGTAGAAGATACCCTAGATTATATAGTATATATATGCTCAGATTATACAAATAGAATCCTGTTTATACTTTAGAGTTGCTGAGTTGAATTTCAAGTATTCTTATGGTAAATAGTATCTGGCATGTATCTAGTGTATCTCTATCTTTTACAGGGTATCAGTCGAAATGAATAGAAAACTAATAAGCGAAAACGCAGTGAACTGCAGTCTGCGGCAGGCCCTAAGCAGAGATCTTTTCCTATGTACACGCCCACTTGCTGTCGCCCAATTCGCATTAAAAAGGTATAAAGCGCAGTTAATAAAGTTGCAAGTGGTCGTCAGGGTCCTTAGTCCTTATGCCCATACTCATCCTCATTCCGAGTCTCATTTCGAGCTTCTGGCTGAGGTTTGACATTTTTGTTGCTCCGTCTACTATTTTATTATAAAATGCAGCTTCATCGTCATCGTCATCGCCATCGTCGTCGTCGTCGTCGTCGTCGTCGTCGTCGCCATCGTCATTGCTTATTAATCCCAACGCAAATCCTGGCAGGCAGCGTCGTGTTTCCCTACGCTGCTGTTTCCCTCATGGTTGTTATTGTGCCTGTCCAAGCATCAATAAATGTTCTACAATGCCAAACAACAAGCCAAACGCCAACAACAGCTACAGCTACAGCTACAGTAATCCCTCCAACAACAAGAACGACAGCAACTTTCGACATTTTGCGCTCAGTTTGCAAAACAACAAAAGAACAACAAAAGTCGAGCAAATAAAAAGCATAGTTTAGATGTAATGAATACAGCTTAACTTGGCTAAAATGAGTTGGCGTTGCAATCGCTCTGATTCCTGGCACTCGCGACTCCTCGACCTAAGCTCAGACCCTGCTTTTTTCCCTTCCCCTCCTCCTTCTCCTCCTCATCATCATCATAATCCTACAGCTTCTGCTCCCTCTTGCAGTTTTACACACAGTTTTTTTTTTTGCCTCCTCCCCATAATTTTTAGCTTTTGTGTGCGTTATGCATAATTTTCACCACCATTTAATCAAGAATTTTCGCATAGATTTATGTTTTAATTTTCACGGATTTTAGCGTATAATTAAAAATGCATCACGAACTAAGGCAGCCAAGCATTAACCGAGGAACTCAGGGGAAATGGAAAGGGGAAAATCCAGAACTTTTATGTGCATAAAAAGAGTAAAAAAAACAAATACATTTACGAACATTATTAGTTTGCTTCAATAGCTTGAATAATCCTGACGATCCACCAACCCCCAAATAGCCGATCTCATTCCTGCAACAGAAGATCCTTATGGGGCAGACGGAGTTTGGTCTGAAGGGAAGGACCTGGCTGGGGAGTAAGTAGGTTCCAGTGGTTTTGGCCATCTGCAGTCGCCAATAAATTTGTAGTTGTCGCAACAAAAGTTCATTAATTTTTCTGCTGCTGGAACTGGGTCCTTGCCACTTGGCACTTGGCTCTCTTGGTCATCCGAGCATGGAAGCTGCCACATGGCAGCTGGAGACGGGCAACTTTTGCGCCACTGAAAATAAACAGCAGCCGTTACCCGTTTGCCGTCCAATGAAAAACAATGAAAGGAGCTTCTCTACCGAGCTCCTCTCACACACACACACACGTACACGCAGCACACGCACACCCAGAGAGAACAACGGAAAATCTTTTTAAGTAATTTCCACACGTAATCCAACATTATTGCTCGTTTTCATACACTAACCGAGGGTACTCTGAATACAAACTCGCAGCTTGTAACGCAATAAAATTGGCAAAAGATATAACTTTAGTCTATAGTATAGACTGCTGATCGGGTTCAGATACAGATATGGGGCAGAAGTATGGAATGAATCATATGAATAAGATTGAATAGAAGAATTGATGTCAACCTTTGCCAGAAGGAGGAAAGCTTTAGCTACAACTTTTATATATTTTATACTATATACTGCCGATCAGGTTAAGATGCAGATATATGTTGGTTTTAGCTATAAGATAGTTTTCTACCTTGACTTGAGAGGTATTCATCATTGATTTCATTTGGAAAGTGAATAAGTCTTTCGGTAGAAGAAATACCTTTTTCTATGTTTTATTTCTTTTATTTAAAATTTTCATTATTTTTGTGTTTTCTTTTTTGGGTTCTTTTAAGTTAAGCCAAAGGGAAAATATACCAAAATTATGGAGGGAAACTGCAGTTGGTAACAAATTGCAGATGTCGCATGTTTTTAATTCATTTCGGCAGTTATTCAGAGACTTGTCCTCAGTTGTTATTGTTGCTCGTGTTGTACTTCTTCTTTTGTGTATGCAATAAAACAATAATTGAAATGATAAGTGCATATGCAATTGTACTCGTACTCATACTCACACTCATACTCGTACTCATATTCGTATTCATACTCATACTATTATGTAAATTGTGTGTTTATGTGCATTAAATCGAAATATGCGTCTGGTAAATATTGAAACAGTTGACTACAAGAGGAAAAAAATGAAATGGAATGAAATCGAAAGAGAAATTACGTATCGTATTGTGATATGCGGCTGGGAAAGCCTTTATGAGTCGATAGAATGTGATACAAGTAACTAATCGACAATAAATAATTAAATAGATTTCAATAAAGATTTGACATGAAACTAAATATAAACAGAAATGGGATTTCAAGCTAAATGCTTTTCATTTGATATAGGGAATTCAATTTGGGGAAAATTTTGTTGCATGAATAAATAAATGAGCAAACAAGCCTTACTCCTTATTGACTTTGGGAGTGCTCGACAATTGAAAACAATTTTCACAACAATTACGCAAACAAATTTCGCAAGGATAGTGCTACTTGAAACGAAAGGACTAAAGGACTCAACGACTCAACGAATGAAAGACTCCACGACTGAAGGACCCAAGGACTGAAGGACTCAATGACTTTTCTGCTCTGCCTGCCGTTGTCTCCTCAATAATTCATACAAAATAGTTAACTCAGGCGCTGATTGCACTATGGACTCTGTGTGTGTGTTGCATGGTGAGCTCTCAGTCTCAGTTCTCAGGCACGCGACAATCATTCAACAGAAAGCAAATTAAAATTTTAATGCTCATATATCAAACTATGGCCATAAATATATATTAAATAAATAATATTCAAAAAAGGGCAGCAGCTGTTAAGTCTTTAATTGAAACTTCAATTGATTTCTGACAGCTTAAATATATTTTCATTTCCTCAATAATTTCCCTAAGACTATATACTACTATATATAAAAACTAATCAATGAAAATGAAGGTGCTACAGCGAATGCAATTCATATATATATATATATACCTATATATAAATTAATGTATTTATAATCCAATTTTGATGCCCTCGGGTCGCTCCCCAAAGCAAAACTCAATTTATGTGCCTTGCCTATGGATATTAAAAAGCGTCAAATTAATAATTCATGTCCTGGATCCAGGATCCAGAGAGCTCAGCTCATACTACCTTAATCCACTCACTCACCCATTTACTGGCTAGCTCATTCAATCTCTCCCATTCATTTGCCTCCTTGGTAATTACGCTTAACTATCTCATTGTCAGTTGCAGGGCCTGATGCCAGGGCTGCCACGGAGTTGGGGCAGGAAGGTGAGGCATGTTCCAGCCGTTGAATTAAACATGCGGCACCCAAGGCAAATGGCAGGAAAACGCCAATGAGCTTAACCCCAAGCTCTGGCTCAAGCTCAAGCTTTGGACTAAGAAAAGAACAGCGAAGCAAGTAAAAAAAGGTTGCTAGACTGGCAGATACCCTGTAGCACAAATCTAATCTAAACATATACGAAAAAAAGCTGAGAAAATGCTTTATTTAAAGCTTCTCCTTAAGGAATGCCTTGGGTACAGGGTATAGGCGGCAGTTGCCTTGATGACGTCTAGGCAGCGTCTGGGGGACACGTTGAAAACAATGAACCCATGAGACAACCAAATGACACTTAATTTTTCAAAATAGAAGACGACTCCAGCGACTCGAAGAGGCGACACAAGACGGGAGACAGAAGGAGCCAGGAGGCAGGATGAGCTACTATTACTCCTGGCAGGGCGATGAGTCGTCCGACACCTGTTTCTTGTTTTTAAGTGCAAAAATCTGTATAAATGCTTCTGCTCGACTCATGTGTATGTGTGTGTGTGTGTGTATGTGTGTGGATGCCTGTCTCTGTATGTGTATGTGTGTGTGTGTGTGTTCTGGGCGGGCTTCTGTCTTGCTTGCGTAATTTGTCGCCCAAGTAATTAGTAAGATTTAAATTGCTTTCGTGTTGCCTTCCTCTCACCTACCACACCCCCCTCCCACTCCTCGTACCTTATACCGCATACTGTGTACTCCGTACCGCTTACCGCTTACCGTCATACCGTTCAGCTCTTCCGCCACACTTAACGGTAAGGCAACACTTAGACTTCTATTAAATGCATTAAGTGCTTGTCTCTTCCAACTTTTGTCTAAGCGTTTCAATTAGTTTTCATAGTCGCGATGTGCCATATTCTTACTATCTCTCTCTCTCTCTCTCTTTCTCTGTCACTCTCTCTCTATCTTCTTTGCCAACACTTTCTGCCATCCTAATTAGTATCAATGTATATGTGTGTGCTATATACCTTACTCCTGATTGCTTCCTCCCCAAAAAGAAGATTTCCTATCGGCAGCAATATTCATCTGCTGGCTTTAAGGCGTCGCAGGTGGGCGTGGCTCGTCGCGTTATACGAGACAAACGCGTTAAATTAGCACAAATTGGATTTTAATTATAAAAAATGTATTTCTTGTTCTTTACTTTCTTTTTTAACCAGACTCCAGCGACACTTCCCTCCACACCACGTGCCAATCCTTGTCTCGACGCAAATGTTTCTTTAATTGCCTATCAAGATGCTTCACTTACCTGAAAAGTAAACAAAAAGAATGTGAACGGTTAAAAAGTTGTTAGCAATTTGCTCAGATTATAGCTTAATACTAGCAGAAACACCCAAAGGAGTCTTGATCAGAAGAAAATTGATAAGATGCTTGGAAAAGTGTTGCAACAGGCGGAAAACTCATTCCAATGCTAAGAAATGTTTATATCTAAAGGAATTTACTGAATAGTTAAATGATTAATATTAGTAGAAGGCTTAACTTAAGAGAAGAAGAAGATAAGGAGTGGGGAAACTATCTTTTCTGTGTATATTAAATCAATATAAATTATCTTTATACTCGTATATTAAATATTTTCACTCTTTCCAACAGTTTCAGCTTTTTCATCTAAAGAGACAGACAAAGGTTTTGGGCTGTTGAAGTTTTAATAAGATATGAAAGATATAATCAGAATCAGCATTTTCTCTGAATTAATCATAAAATAATATATAAAAGATCTCAATATAATATAAAATTTAATCTGTTTCTCTTTATCTTTAATTTTCTAAGACATTTCCATCTTTCTTTTTACCAACTCTCAAACAAAGTTTCAATCGAAACTAAAAATAATAATAGTTTAAACATGCCTATGATCATACGATTTTTCCATATTTTCATTCGATTTTCGTACAGTTTGTCAGGTTTTCCAATGCAAACGAACTTTAAGAACCTGTTCCTAAGAGTATTGCAGTGTATCATACACTCTGAGAGATATTTGCACTTCATTGAGGGTTAACCCAGGCATACACACGTGGCTGATTGTTGAGCTAATATAACGCTGAGCAAATATAATCAGGAAAAACATTTTGTTGGGCCCCCCTAGTGCGAAACACCCTCACAGGGTATGTTTGCTGCTCCATTGAAGAATGAATCCAAACATAGACACGTGTTGAAGTATAAACATTTTCTTCTGAAAAACTATTTGCACAAATCTATGAAAGTGAATGGAAAAAAGAAACGAGCGAAAGGAAAGGAAACAAAAGCTAAGAAATTCCATTTAATGGCATACTAAATTATTTATTTCGACTTTAGGAGTTGTTCAATTAAAAACATTGGAGAGAAAAACACAAATCTAGTTGGGGTAACCCTTTGGGACAAATCGCCGTCAATTAAATGAGTTGCCAGAGAATGTGCTCTTTGACATGTGTGTGAAGGAGCAAGTATAGGATAGATCCTCCCAGCGGGGGACTCAACGTCCAATTGAGCGACCTGCCAATCAGAGTGTAATTGAATGCGCGTTTAATTAGTAAAACTAACTTTGGTTAATTTTATGTTTTGGCATCAAAATTTCGCGCTAATTCCGCAATTAATTTGCAATATTGCGCATTCACATTCACATTCGCTTTTACATTCGTATTCACATACACATTCGTATTCATAAATGCTGAATCTGGTGAAATATACGACTCCTGCGACCCCATTTGCGAGCTGTCGTAACGTGGCACTTGTCAAAAATCCAATTAGGCGACATTTTCGGCATTTGCATTGACAAATTTGCGTGCACTAATGAGATGGGAGGCGCCTCCTGTTAGGTCGGCCCCCATGTGGTTTGTGCCCAGTTCCTTGCAAAATGTCATCGATGCTAATGAGAAAGTGTTGTGCAATTTTCAATGGCCTTGCCAACAATAGGCAATACAATACTCATACAATGCCTACCTTCAAGTATGATTCGAACAAAGAAACGAAAAGCGTATGGCTATACACTCTATTCAAAGTTGTTCGACTAAAAGGCACCTTTTGCTGGAAATTATACCCACATATTCATATGAACAAGGACATTGAGAAAGAAGTGGGAGAGTGGGTGGTGAGAAGGGGGACTATTGCCTGAAGGCATACCTAAACAAGTTCTTGGAATTCATCGAGTGTTGTACCAAAAACTATAATTGGATATTTTTTGGAATTTTTATTTAGTTCTCACATCGATTGTTATCGATAAATTGAAGCTGAATTCATGGAAAACATTTGAGAATGAAAACAACTTCATATTCTTTTCCAAATAACAGCACAAAAGTTCATGGTATTCAAATATGAATAGAAAATCCTTCAAGCATTGCACTGTTTTGGCAAGTGCTTCAAGTGGCATGTGGCACAGAGTTGCTGTGCAGTGTTGCAAGTACCTTATTGACACGTTTGCAATAAATAATATGAGCATTGTAATCATTATTTGATTTTACAGGTGAATATTAACAGCTGAGTGGTACTACTATTTTTCTGAACACATATGTTAAGTTCACAAATTATACGCATAACTCTTTTAATAAGAGCATTGTCTTCACTACTTGATTTTAGATCCGAATATTTACAGCTAAGTGGAGCTACTATTTTTCTGAACACATATGTAAACTTCACAAATTATATACACGTAACTCTGTTATGAGCATGGAACTCACTGTTTGATTTTAGAGCTGAATATTCAGTGCTACTATTTTTCTGAACACAGCTGCAAGTAATCAAATTATGTACATAACTCTTTTTATAAGACAATTACCAAAATTGGAGTTGAAGGCGCGGATTAAATATTCTCTTTCCATTGGATTCAACGATCTCAACTCCAATTTCTTTGAACACTTAACAATTTTTTGCAGTTCACTTAACGAAAATCAGGCCAGGTATCTTTGAAATTCCGATTGAGACTGGACAACATATTTTTGTTTTTTACGTTTTTAATAGCAGTTGCCGCTTCTTCTGACAGATTATTTGATAGGTATAATCGATTTAACATTAAATATTAAAGATAATTGCTTAATACTGTATAGGAGGTGCATCAAATATGCATTTCTTTTGATGTGTTCGACAGGTGGGGGCATTTTTCTTTCATCGTCTGATATTTTCCCACATATGCCCATATTTTCCTCGTCAATCGTTCGTAATTTGCTTATTTTTTAAGAGCCGCTTTTAATATTTATGAACAATTATGAAATTTTTTACCCATCGCAAGGGGCCAATCGGTTGGGTCAATTGGCAAATTACAGCAAAAGGATAAGAAGTGCATGACGACCTACTTTTTATGCCATGGATTGCATAAAGGAATAAAGTAATGCGCTCTGTAAAGGATACAAATTGCATACATATTTAACTGAAAGGGTAAAAAGGACTGAGAGAGATTGAGAGGGAGAGCGAGGGGAAGGCTGACATGGGTATGGGCTCTTGCGAGGAATGCCAACACGTGCTAAATGGGCAAAAGAAAGTTGCAATCAAAGGCAAAACTGCAAGATGTAAGATGTAAGCACTCTGAAGCCTGGTAACAGTGCCGTCTGTGTCGCCTGTCTATCATTTGGTCAATCAGTGGCAATGCCATCTCTGGCCCCGACTACCCAGCTCCCAGCTCCCATAGGGCCACCCAGGCTGCAGTCATCCAGGCAGCTAAATGTTAAACGCAGCCAGAGCGTGCAATTGCTCCTATGTTGATGGCATTTGTGGAGATGGAGAGGGAGAGAGGTAGAGGGATGAGTGGACAACTCTGCAGATGATTTGGTGGCATGGCGCGTGTCCAACGAGATGTTCCCACTGTGCAACTGCTGGCGAGCTGGCAAAATCGTTGGCATCTCTTCTGGGCTTCTCTCTTTTGCTTTTTGGTCATAAACTTTGCTTACGTGACAACTTTAGTTTATTTCTTAAGTTGAACGGCGCGTTATGCGACTATACGACTCTGGGCAGCAGGACGCAGGACGCAGGACGCAGGATGCTGCCAGGAGGCAGCCAGAACCAAGCTGAGGGCAAGCTCAAGGCAAGAGGCAGGACTTTTGCTCGACTGCTTTGGCTTGGCTGCTTGGCTGTCAGCAGGCTGGCGCTTTCGGCGACGACGTGTTGCTGTTGTACTTTTTGCCAATCCAAGGACACAAAAAAAAATACACAAAAAATACTAGAAATACCAGAAATAAAAAAGAAACAAGCTGCCGCCCCAAGGAAGCCAGCAATTTGTGCCAATGAACAGAACACATGACTTTTTCTTCTAGGGTTGTTGTCTTCCTTTTTTCTTTCATTTTTGATAAAAATTAAATTTTGTAACGAAATGAGTAATGGTTGAAGACAACCCTAAAACCAGACTGCCAGACATATATATTATCATCTCTGGCAAATCTTGGATATTATTTGTTGAAGCGACAACCCTATTTGCTGGCTACTGGTTGATCGTGTCAACCCTGGCGTTCCATTGTCTAACAACATTGACCACATCTCTTGCTGTATTCATTGGATACATCGGTACCTCTTGCTGGGACGCAGCTGGCTTTTCGCAGGAAAAACTCTTTATAGGTATAAGAAACATAAGAAGAAGACCAACAAAAAGAAAAAAAAGAGACAGTCAAGAGTAAACGCTTATATGGGTAAGGGTATGAGTCGGGGTATAACCTAGATTTGTTATGACATAAAATTATTACGAAAAATGGTTATTACCCCGTTTACGTTTGAGTGAACGCATTTGTACGTGTTGACAATTTGTTAGCTTAGATAATGTTACAGTTACAACAGCAACAGCAACAACAACAACAGCAACAACAGCAACAGCAACAATAGCAACAATGCCCCCGGCAACTAGAAGACCAGCAACAAAAAAAAGGACAAAAAGAAAGTCATCATCATTGCGTGCCTTTAGCTTTGCTCTGCTTTACTTTGGTTTTCTTTGCTATTTATACCCTCTATCCATAGTACTGTGCACTAAGGGTATACTACACCTTCGCATACGTTTTGTAACAGGAGTGGGGGAAGTATCTATGAAGACCATCCAATCTCAAGAGATATATATATGTGAACATATGTCTGTGTCCACAGTAGAGTTTCGCTTAAGCGTATCTGAAGTAGGTTGAATCGGCGTCTAGCCCGATTTGAGTTAGCAAATTTATAATTTCGATAAGGTCACTTGAGGTCCAGATCGAAAACAGTTTCTTTAATCCAAATAATTTATTGTGAATAATTTATTATATACATATATTTTATACCGTTTTTACCCATTTATCTCTAATTTCTAATAACTTTTCATTATTTCTTGCTTATTTCTAACGTTTATCTCATATGAATTCTTTTCGCTTCTGTATGAAATACATTTCAGGTTTGTTATTATAATGTAACCCTAAATATATATAATACGCATAATGCATAATCCGAATCTGGATTAGCTTTCATTAATTTGCTTCAGTGAGTCTCTACTGTACCTAGTTTAATTTGAATGAATCGTATTTCATGTTGAAGAATTGTGAAATAAATTTTAAAATTCAATTACAAATATAAGTATAAAGATAATTTTAGATCAGCATATAGATAAGAGGAATTCAATTGGAATGAAGTATCAGAGTCTGATTCTTTATTAGACTTCAACTCATTTGGGCTACAGGGTATCTCATTGTCTAGCACGATGGACTAGAACTTTCCTACTTGTTTGCCATGACAATTTTATAAAATTCGCTTTGGCTTTGCAAGGGTTAGCCACACACACACACACACGCACACACACACATAGAGATACACATTTACAGAACGCACACACATTCGCAGCGGGTGTGACAGTTGGTCTGTGCGTGTCACAAGCCTGTCATTTTGGTTGCCACGCCCCCATCAGCGCCTCCACATTGTCGTTGACATTTCGGAATTTTAAAATTCTTTCGTCGCATTTCGTTGGCATGGAAATTGTCAAAGTTTAAAGCTGCCTGCCAGGCGCTCCACTTCGTCTTGTTCTTCTTTATCGTTTTACTCTGATTGCCAAAGCTGCCAGCTGTTGCCAGCGTTTAGCGCCCAACGATCCCAGACTGAAACTCTAACTCAAACTCAAATTCAAACCGAAAAACCTAAACCCAAACCCAAGCCCAGACCTAAGCCCAAACCTAAAACCGAAAACCCAAACCCAAGCTTAAATCCCAACTGGATCCCAACTGGATCCCCAATCCTCCGCAACTGGGCGCCAATTTTATTGTCACGCTGATTGTCACAATCAGTGGTATTTGCCTTTGACCAAGACCAAAGTAAGCTTCATTGTTTGGAGTTCTTTCGTTTTCGAATATTCTTCCTTTTTTTCTTATTTTTTTTTTTTTTTATATTTTTGGTTTGTTTTGTTTTCTGTGCCAGTTGGTTTAGTGTTTGGGCAAAAAATTGGCAGCATTTGTGCAAAATTTTTAGTCAAGTTTCAAGTTTTTAAATAAATTTGGTTATGGTTATGTGAACTGAATGGCTAACAACGAGACCAAAAAAGAAATAAAAGCCATTTTTAACTGAAACCAAAAAAAAAAAAGAAGAAAAATCTGTCGTGAAACGAATTGGGTTTAATTGGCGGTTGCTTTGGTTTTGGTTTGAATTAGTTTTCTGAACTGATGTAAAAGTAATAAAAAGGAAAGGAATCGATTGATAATAAAAAAGAACACACACACACACACACACATAGAATACGCCCAAAAATGTTAAAAAGTGAATTGAAAACCAAGAGAAACGTCAAAGTTTGAAATATGAAAATGTTCAATTTGTAAACAAAAAAAAACATTCCATTTAATTACCCAAATTATGTTCAACTTTCCGAACTTACATACATACATATACATATATATATTGTTTGTATGTATATAAATTACGTGTGTGAGGAATGTGAATGATTTCCTGAATTCCCCAACCTTTTAATGCATTTCATATTCAGTTCGCCACACAATAAAGTTGCCTAGTTTGAAAACTTGAACACGCAGCAGTCGCAGCCGTCGCCTGAGAGCAAACAACTCTGGCAACCAGTCGCACACTCACCCACACACACACACACACACACACACCTACACTTACAGTGTAGTATGGATATACACTCGCACAACAGCAGCAGCAGCATAATGCGTACTATCCTGAGGGTATTGAATTAATGTCAAATTAGACTTCAAAATGCGTGTAAATTTCACGCGCGGTTACAAATGAGAATTATATGCGAGTGTCTAGCATCAGTGGGAAAAAAATGCCTCAAACCGCACAAATAAACAACAACAACAACGCGAACAGCAACAACAACAAGAAGAACAGCAAACAAATTATAAAACCCAGAGGGATAACAGAGAGATGCTATGAAGTGCCTGTCTGGTGGGTCTGGCCCCCTGCTGCCTTTCCATAATCTCACCCACATTTGGTAGCCTTGGGCCAACTTTTGTGCTCTCCACACTTACAGCGATTCTTGTTGCACACACACATCCCCCCCTTCCCCGCACATCTGCCACATCTGTACCCCATTCCCTGTCATTTGAGTCGCTGTGTGCAGTTTTTAAGTGTTACCTTTCGCATTTTTCTGCGTGTCTGGCGATTTGGGAGTCGCTCATTACTGAGTATCATTAAGAAACGACATCATCAGCAACATGAACATCATAATCATGATGAGAGCTAGAGATAGTGAGGTTAGGGGGAGCATAAGTTGAAAGTAGGTCTGTTGTCACTCCCAGCAGGAAAAGCAAAGTGTAAATCTTAGCATCGTGTGCGGCAATTTCAGATTCGTCGTAAAACTTGACACGGCTGCCACAAATCCTGTCCCAGGATATCCCAAGCTGAGTGTCGAGTGTGTTTCTTTCTTTCTTTCTTTCTTTTCCGCAGCGAGTTTAACTAAGTGAATTGGTAATGGGGAAATAAAGTGATTAAACTTAAGACTTTTTCTACTTATTCACACAATACACACTACACTTTACTCCAAGTAAGCTTTACTTTTCTTTTATGACTATTACAGATCATTCTAAGGATCACAGCTAAACGCTATAAAAACTTGCAGCTAGCTTCAGGAATATGTGCCTGTAAGTTTAGGTTATTTTTATATCCTGAAATGGTATATTTAAACGCAAAGGTCCTTTTTGGACTTGTTGCAACTTTCATAATTGAATAAGCTCCAGAAAGTCTTTCACACGTGATCCTTAATATCCTTGTTGGCGTTTATCCTGCATGCAATCGTTATTAATATACATTCTCATTCAAACAATAGAAACACGAGTACAAGGAGTAAAGCGAAATACGAAATGCAGAAAGATCCTATTAAACAGATATAGACTGAAGCTGATTCAATTAAGTTTTTCTGACTTGACAAACGTCCTTTGATAGACACACAACCAATTTGCCATATTGATCAAACTCCCCGCTAAAGACATGATCTTTAATATCCTTTGTGAGAGAGTCCGACTGGCTTCTATCGTGCTTGGAATCATCATTAATAAACGAGTACGTTCGCATTCATACAATGGAAACACGAATACAATGCAAA
This sequence comes from Hirtodrosophila trivittata, assembly GCA_035045065.1. Lineage (NCBI taxonomy): Eukaryota > Metazoa > Arthropoda > Insecta > Diptera > Drosophilidae > Hirtodrosophila > Hirtodrosophila trivittata. The sequence continues at coordinate 9,120,194 of JAWNNK010000816.1, forward strand.
AAAGGACTAAGGTGAAATGCAGAAGCAATACCGCAAGATTGAATGTCCTGAAGATCAAAATAAAGAGATACTATAGAGCTATATGCAGGAAATGGACTAGTCGAAGGGGCAGGGCGGGAGCTGGAGGAGGAGGAGAAGGAAAAGTTGAAGGTGGATAAGCTGCAACAATCCGCAGTGAGTTGAATGACAACGTTGCGCCAAAACGAAGACATTTGTGCATCAGCAGTAGCAGGTCTCATGTGTGGGTGTGTCTGTGTGTGTGTGTGTCTGTGTGTGTGGTTGGGAAAGCTGCAAATGCGCTTTCAGTTGATTAAATTAAATCGCTAAAGCAGCCAGAGCTGCTGAAGCTATGAAAAATGCAGTCAGCCCCCAAGGAGCTGCCCGTAGGGGCGTGGCTGTGGCCAATGTACTCAGCGTAATGGCGACAAAGTCGCAACGAAAACGACGGAGACGACAACGACAACGACAACGACGACGACGACGACCGCAAAGTATTTACCTATTTTATTTTTTATATTTTTCTCAACCTTTTTTTTTTTGCTTCTTCTGTTTTGGGCTGTCTTAGCTTGGATGCTGCGAGTACGTATGAAGACGTCGTCAGTGGCATCTCCACCTGCATCCCAATTCACACACAATGCACACACATACTCGTACAGGGGAAGCGTTGCCATCGCTGCACTTCCGTTTCCTGCTGCTGCTGCTGGTGCTGCTTTGGTTTTGCTCTGCGCTTCATTTCAAGTATGTTTCCTGCTCGCCAAACCTCCCGTTCGACCCTTTTTAAACAATAACTTATCGAGGAAAAGTCGATTCCTGCCCCCCTCTCCATACAACTTCTTCATCCTCTTACCCAAACTCTTAGAGAAAAACGTTTGTCAGTCTTGTCTTGGGGTTGCAGGGTTCGACTGCTGGGTGGCATTTGAGTTAGTCTTCAGGTTTCGCTTCGCCAGCAACGTGGGATTAGAGATTTTTGTCAATGAAGGTAATTTGCGGAAGATTTTGTCTAGAATTTCAATTAGATTGACATTTTCCTTCTTATGCTCTGTGTGTGTGTTCGTGTGTGTGTGTATGTGTTTGCTGCAACTTCGTGCACAGTGAAAATATATATATATAGATATATTTTATTTTGTTCAAATAGCAGATAGAAATCTTCAAATTGTGGTTGCTATTTGCTGGTTCGGCAAAATCGCTTTATGCTGGGATTCCATTTATTTTCTGTTTTGTCTCTAAAGTTGCGTAATTAATTTTAAGGATTAGCTTCTATTTTCTGCTTGAATGGTAAGAATCGACATGAATAGTCATCTTTTTTATTGGTATTAGCCAAGTTATCTCTGCGTGCCATATGTGTGCTCCTCTAAGCTGATTAAACAGTCATTTTCCTATACAAGCTCACAACATACATAAGCTTGTGTGCGTGTGTGTGTGTGTGTGTGTGTGTGTGTGTGGCAAGGTATTATCACTGCTGGCAACCTGTAGAAGCAAACAGTTAACCAGCAACTGAGCCACTTAATGCAAGATGCAAATGACTTTATTAACTTTGGCCATAACGCAATCAACAACTTGCAAATGCCAAGCGATAAGCCCAGCACCAGCTTCAGCAGCAACAGAAGCAGCAACAGGAGCAGGAGCAGGAGCAGGAGCAGGAGCAGGAGCAGGAGCAGGAGCAGGAGCAGGAGCAGGAGCAGGAGCAGAGACTGAAACAAGGACAAGGCGACCCAAGTCTCATTCTCAACCACACGGCCAGCACGTTAAGGAGAAGGATTCGAGCCCAACTCCTACGCGTAATGCAATGGTTGCCATAAGCCGCGGGGATTATCAGTTGGCAAAAAATTAATGCTAATTACTTGAAAAATATATGAGAGACGTTTGCTGGGCGTTCGCTGTGTCTGGGGCGTTTGTCCAGGCAAAAAGAAAGAAGAAATATGATATATATAAATATATATCATATATAAGTATATGAGAATGCAAACGTTTTGTTGCATATCCGTTGAGCCAAAGAAAAAAATGCATAAAATATGAAAGAATTGTGGTGCGGACATGATAGCCAAAACCATAAAATCAGTCAGGACAGTGGGACAAAAACCTAAGCAGAGTGTTAGATAAATAAAACTGGAAAGGTAAATAATCTAAAATGAGTTTGTTTTTATAAAAAATTCTCAAAGTTTTCAATCTTAAACGGAAGTTTTTAATTTAGAAAAAGCGAAGAAAACTTATTTCTTTTCTTTTTTCTTTTATATTTTTAATAATAAATCTTATCTTGAATAAATTTATATTCAATTTATTATTTCTTTTTAAATTTAAAGCTAGTCTTGAACTGATTCTTAAACATTATTAATACATATATTTACTTTTATATATTTTTAGTTTTATTCTAATTTTATTCATATTCTTTTTATTATAAGTAAGATCCAAAAAAATAGCTAGTTTTTCTAACGTGTTTTTGTTAGCCTTTTGAGCTGCGGTATCCATGGTGCTGGCCAGGCGCATCCGTGCTCATAATGAATAATCATAAAAATTGCATAAATTATGTGCCGACGCCGTCTTGCTTAACGCCTCCGGCGGCAAACGGCAGACAGAAGCGAGCCCAGTGCCAGATCAGCGCGGTGGATTGGGTGGTTTGGTCTGTGTCAGTTGAGAGAGACAGAGACAGAGGCAGAGACAGAGAGAGGGGCAGAGGTGTGGTTTGGGCCAAGTGGGCGCAGTGCACAAATGAAATGCAGAAATGTAAATCTAAAATAATTTACGCGTCTTTGTTGACTGCAGTTGCCGTTGCGTTGTTGCGACTTTGCCGTGGCCATAAAAACCTGCCGCTACTTTCTGTTTTCTTTCCTGCCGGAGAGCTCTCCACCTCCTCCTCCTCCTCCTCCCGCTGCTGTTGCCAACTATTATGACTGTTTTTTTGCATTGCTCTTTGTTTTTGGTTTTGTTTTTTTTGTTTTCATGTCGGCCATAACTGTTGCCACTGTTGCAACAAAATGGCGTCATCGCATTCCTGTTGCCGCTGCTAGATTGCTCGGTTGGCTGTAGCTGAGCCCTTTGGTTAGTTGACTGGATGGGTGTTTAGCAAGGGTACGAGCTTGAGGAGATTGTAGTATGCGTCCTGGTCTGCATTTACATTTATGGCTTGAAATAATCCATTATCAGGCATTTTGCAGGTTGCCAAGGCGAATAATGCACACACAGATCCAACTACTGTAACGCCCCCGTATACCATATAGTAGCACCACACACACACACACACACACACACATACATGGACATAAAAAACGCGTGGATTGTAGTAAAAGAGGAGTAAGGGGGCAGTTAAGCCGTTGGCTTTAGTTTAAAAGTGGCTTGGACCCGGCAGATTAGTTAGCCCCACCTATTGTAGGTAACAGGAATTAAGATCCTTTACATTGCCTGCCTTATTCTTGTGGCCATGTACGAGGACAAAAGTTCAAAAGCCCAGGACTAAAGAGGAATAAACCAGCAAAACTGTAATCAAGTGGGCTTAGCTTAAGAGTAAACGGATAGACAGATACTTTAATATAAATACTCTTATTATAACACTCTAAGTAACTTATGTTTCACTCACTACAAATTGGTTTAACTCTCTCTCTCTCTCTCTGACAGTTGGAAGTAATTGTCTGTTTACAATATTGATGCTTAATAATTGCAAATTGAAAATCAATTCGATTTCCTAAGAAAATACAATTTACCTTAAGAAATAAAGGCCCGAATGCGTCCATTGTTCGACGCTAATGAAGAAGATGCTTGCAATCAATTAAATCAGAATATCGTCTTGTTTTTCTTTTAGAGTTTATCAAACGTCACATTCACTTAGTATATTTCAATTTAGAAGGATATATATCCACTTGTTAAATTAGTTGACATGTGGATAAAAACACTCTGGATGCTCGGTCTGGCAACTATACAATGGATTCCTGCCAACTTGTCCATGTGGCAATTTACCTTCACGTCAATTTCAAATGGGCTGTCATCTGCCATTCAGTGTAACAGGAGCTGGTAGAGCTGGAACTCGTTGAAGCATTAGGGCCTAATGCAATTTAAGCAACTATTGTTTAATTGGCAATACACACGTATTATTGACTAATTCATTTCGTATCTAATATCATATAAATAAATGTTTAATTGTTTAATTAATATCAATAATTGACATCAATCAAGAGCAACAACTGCAAAATATATATTTCTAATTGGGCAGTGTGAGAACATTCTGAACGATAGTAGTGGAAACCTGAAACACAGACCAGAAACTGACATTCAAAGAGGCAATGGCCAAACAAATGGCGTGTCAATTAAAAGTTCAATTAATTTGCAGCACACACACACCCACACACATACGTTCATGCACAACCAAAGCAAACCAAACACACACAGGCACAGACACAGACACAGAGCAGACAGTTAGGCAATCAAACAAACGATATAAGAGAAATAAGAGGAGAGAAGCTGATAGGTACCTGATAGTGTGCGGGCGAATGAGTAGCAGAATATGAAAAAAAAACATATTTAATTAGCAAACCGAACTGTGTATACCCTTACAAATATTCATAATTATACCCATAAACTTTATAAAAGAGATGCACTGCAGTCTTGATAAGTTGAAGTGGCTTAAAGCAGCCTTGTTCAGTGTAAAGAAATGTTCGATTTATCGTGTCAAAAGTTATTAATTAAAATAATAAAATTCAAAATTTAATATTTAATTTGATAAAAGTTCAAACTTAGCTAAGATTTATGAAAATGATTTCGATAAAATATATAATTTTTGTTTCCTTTTTTTGAGTACTTTCGTTCAAGTTATTGAGTACGAAATGACAGCCGTGTTCAACTTAGCGAGTGTTCAAGGCATCGTGACTGCAGCTCAACAAAGTATTATCATATATTAAAGATATAACTTATGGCTTATACTCTGTTCATAAACAAATCTGTCGTTTTTAAGTTAAGTTCCAAGAAACTCTGGAAAAACTTAAGTTCAAATTTTCCCAACGACAGATAATAGTCTCAGAGTCAACCAGCTTCCACTTCGACCTGCATAGACAACATATATACACTTTATATAGAATATAATATCAGTATCATTATTCGATCTGACACAACTGTATGGCAAACTAGCTGCCATAGTCATTAGACTCGTTTGGTATTGTGAGTCTGGGAAACGTGAACAAGCTCCCGCAAAAGTGAGACAAATCCTATGAGAGATTTGCGTAATTATTTTAATTGTTTAATGTCATGCGGTCAGGTCTCTAACAGTATGGGTATGTGCGTGTGTGCCGGTGCGTGTGCGTGTGTATCAAAAATCTGTGCAGAAGCTACACGTGTTCCAACGTGGAGCAGCACAAGGTGGGTGCAAAGGGGAAGTGGAAGTGGAAGTGGAGAGAGGAAGGGGAAGAGGAAGACAGTTGGACTGGCAAACGATAAAACAAATTGCGTTCAACTTGCGTTTGTTTGTTTGTTTTTAATGATTAATGAGTCAGGTGGCTGGCACGCCTCGCATTAGAGGCGAGTGGGCGGGGCATTCTTCTTGCCATGTAAGTTGACACTTGCGGTTTTTTTGTTGTTGCACACATGTCCAGAAACAGGGGAATAACAACAACAGCAATTGAGGGGGCCAAAACCAGCATAAATAGTTGAAAAACTTTCAACAAACAACAACAACAACAACAACAACAACAAGTAGAGAGAGACCCTAATGAGTTGTCATTACGGTATAACAGTGCATATGCAGGTGAGATATACGAGTAGAGTACACACGGTTCAGTAGATGCCAGAAGACCTGATTTTACTTTGTTTGATTATTTGCCTTTTACCTTTAACTAATTAGTTGACTCAGACAAACTCTCTCTGTGTGTGTGTGTGTGTGTGTGTGAGAAAACTGGAACTTTAAGTTTCTTTAAGGGAAATTCTATGCGAAAATCCAGTCCCATTCCAAAATGACGTCTGACATGGCCTTGGCACAGTAAGCGCTAAAAACATTATAATTGCACTTTAAAAATGCAATTTTTGCTCTAATTTGGCAGCAGAATTAAGTATCAAAAAAGTAGAAGGAAAAAACAATCATTGAAATAAGTATATACTTATTATATATATAAACATTTTGTGCAAACATAAACGCAGAACACTTGGCAAAACGCTGAAATATTTTTACAATCCAACGCAGAAGTGTGCTCACATGTGCGCTTTATGTTTTATATATAAAATATATAATATAAACTCGAAAAGGCATGTCCTTGACTAGCTTTTTATTGTGGGTGCTCAACTAGAGAGGCTCTGTAGGTAGAAGCAGGAGCAGCAGCAGCAGCAGCAGCAGCAGGAACTGGAGCCGCAGCGGGACCAGAAGCTGCTTCCTGACTCGCTACGGGTTGTTGGGTTGTCAATCATGCAAAAACTGCAACCGCCGCATAACCGCTGGTTTATAATAGCTTGTCGGCCAGAAGTGGAACCAGAAGCAGACCCAGACCCAGACCCAGTTGCAGCGCAGCAGTATGAAGATGACGGCAGAATGTGAGAGGCAGCATGGCAGATGCAGATGCAGAGGCAGAGAGGCAGCTACTGTACGTTGGCGATGTTGCCTGGTTTCGGCAAAGCTTTTCAAACTTTTAATTATGCAGCAAACAGAAAACTTTGTGGTAATTTCGTTGCAACAGTTGGCCCGGACGAAACGATGAAGGACCGACGACGACGACGACGACGACAACGTCAGCAGCAACAGCAGCAACGGCAGCAGCAGTAGCAGAAAATTGCAGCCTGGTCAGGTTGACTAATTGAGTTAAGCGTGGGCGTCCTCCAGTTGCCTTTTGGCAATAATAATTTGCCAACAATTTTAAAGTGCATCAATCATAATTAGTGACCGGCATGTTTTTGTATGTGGTTGTGTGTGTGTGTGTGTGTGTGTTGGTGAGTGCACAGGAGCAGCATGCAAAACGAGGTCGATGCGTTGAAATTGTGTCATATTAAAAGTATGTTTAGCATTAAGTGAAAAAATATGAAAATTATGTGCCTAATTGCTGGAATCGATAAAAGCGACAATGATTACGTTATTACTACTAAAACTTTGGTTATGCTGATAACCGTTTATCCTAACTTAATTATGGGCTAACTACCACACAATTTAAGTTACCTACTGACAGATAAACAAACTTTTTGTTAGAGAAACTGTGTGTAAAACATGGTTTCATCTTGTTTTCTGATGAAAATATCAACATATATTTGGTGGAAAATAGACGGCGAGCTAGTCACAGATTTTCCTTCTCACAGATTATGAGAAAATCCATCCGCAAACAGCCGGAAGAAGTGTGTGAGCGCTGTGAGGCAAATATATGAAATGGCAATTTCAGCACAAATAGGCTAAGATGGAGGATAAATGCTAGAGAGCTAAAGAACTTCTGTGGAATATGGTGGATAAAAAGGAAATGAAAGAAAAACCTATTAAACGAGTTTAAGTATATTGAATATATATGTATTAAACTGTATTAATCAAGCACATGTAACCCAAAGAACTTTTCGCTTTGCCCCTTCACTGAGTACTTGCTGTCGAACTAATTACATTACAGAACTTCAGCTGGTCCTTGTGCAGGAGCTGTCACAGCCACGGCTCGATGCCTTTATGTTGTGCCTGCTGTGTGTGTGTGGGTGTATTGCTGCCGATGTTTTTCATTCTCTGTGTGTGCTGTTGGTTGTAGCTTGGCTCAATTGACGTCGCCGTTGATCATTTAATTGAGTTCTTAAGCATTTTGCATGTGCCACGCATTAGCGCAGCGAAGCGCACATCCCGCGCGCATCCACATCCCGCTGACATGGCCGGGAGCATCAGCAAAAAGTATCTCAATTATGAGCTGTTCAGCTGTCTCACAATGTGACAAACAGATGAAGATGCACATGCAGATGCAGACGCAGTTGCAAGTTGAAAGTTGCAAGTTGCAAGCTGCGTGCTGTGAGGCGCAAGGCGCGAGATGCGAGATGAAGATGCCTTGATTTAAGGCTGGATGGCGTCTGTCTTCTGTTGACATGCCCTGTTGGTATTGTCAGTGTTGCATAACGACAGTGGGTTACAGACAGATGACAGCGCTCTGCAATCAAACGTATTTCCGTTACTTCCTCTTGTTGTATGCCACACACACGCCACACACGCCACACACTCCCCACAGTAACTCAAATAAGCGAGAAAACGCTTCATTTAGCAGACAGCCTCCTTCATCCAAGTCATCCGATTCGAAACTTCACTTCACGCCACACAATTTCTGCTCCTCCTCCTGCCCCTCTTCCAGCTCCTGTCCTGTCCTGTCCTGTCGTTCTGGTGCTTCTGGCATATACCCATATTGTATATCTTGGATTGACCAAGTTGTGCTTAAGTACAATTTGGTCACTCGGCTCACCCATGCCCCGTTGTTCTCATATTCCTCTTTTCCCTTACCATTCATGCATATTGATAATCTGAAACGCTTGAATGCTCATTTACTCAACTTGAAAGGTAGCCCCAGTGCCCAAGCACCCAAGCATCCAAACAACCCCAGGACCCACAACCGTTACTGACCCAACTCGGACTTTTTAATCATGCGTGGGCCTGGATAGGGAGGGGGGTGGGAAGGTGGTCAGTCAGTCAGCTCTTTCCTTCATATTCAGGCGCTTGTCTTCGTTTTCATTTTTTTTTTTATTATGATTTTTCTTCTTTTTTTTTTGTACCGTTTGATGTAGGGACGTGGAGATAGTACTCTCTATGGCAGGGAGTTCATCCTCATACCACATAACATACTCGTATATATATATATATATATTCAATGACTGAGTGTTTGAGTGTTCATTTTGGGGTCTCAATCGTTTATAGGCTTCTTGCTCCTTTATGGCTCAGTCGCAGGCACTTTTCCAATCAACTTGAGTGTGTGTCCTTTGCAAGGATGCCGCTGTTGCTGGTGGCCTTTTTCCTGCTGACTTCGTGCCGATTTAATATTTTTCATTTGAAAAATAGATATTTTTTAATGCCTTTTATTAAATCGGCTTAGATTTATTGTACATGTGAATATTTCATACATACATATATATATTGTATATTATGTTTTTTGCTTTTGCTTTTGCCATGTGTGTGTGTGTGTGTGCGTGTGTGTGTGACAGTTAAGCCCTTTTCTTTGAAACTTTGCTGCGATGGTAAAATTCGTTTATGGATCTTAAAGCAAATTCTGTGCATTTAATAAGATTTATTATTTTGTGGGCCGCATCAGCAAAAATGGCAATGCCGGAAGCCCAAGCTGAAACTGAGACTTAACATAGAATCTGGAGAGAATGAATCTGGAGCTTTTACAACCTACTCGTAGACAAGTTTAAATTGCTTTTGCCGGAGAGCGGGGCACAAGTGGGGCTCAAGCTAATCTAATGAATAGGATAAGCTTATAAAAAGTAAAAGAGGATCGCACACACACTGATTGCATACACATAGGACTAAGTATGCTTTCCAATCAGAACATGCGTAAATTTCTATCAAGCAGCGTTCTAATTGGATTATGGCCAATTTCAAGGTGTAACAAGTCTACTCATATTTCTTGTATTTATCACTAACTATAACATGTGTCCTCCTCCCTCCCTCCCTCCCTGCGCTCATCCTTGTACTTTTCCTTTTAAGAACTAACAGTAAAATGTTGTGTGATGCCGCCCACCTGGTCTCACCTGGTGTTTATTGGCTGTACTAAGTAGAGCAATTGGATAACCACAGGTACATGCAAAAACCATTTGAACTTTACCTTTAGAGCCGAGTGTTAGTCCTACACACGCACACCCACACACACACACACACACATAGACATATTTCCTAGGTGCTTACAAACAATGTAAATGTAATACAAAACCCTCAGCCGGAAGGTAAGGGAGAGGCAGGAACATGGACAAAGTTTTACAGTCTGGTGATGAAAACGTGTTAAATCTTTTAGACTACAGATATACATATATATATATTGTATATCTGAAGTATGTATATGTATAAATATATTTGAGCAATAAAACTTTACAAGCACTTCTGATGATGCATAGAAAATGTTATACTAAAATTGCAAATGTTTGATGAATTTTATTGACTTTACTTTGTCTTTCGATTTAATCAGCATTATATATATATATATATATATATATATATCACATTATGTATATATATAAATCAGCATATTATGAAGTATGAATGATTTTAGTTTTATGACTTTTACATTTGCCTGCAGTAATAATAACAATTAATTCAAGAGATTACAAGATTGATGAGACTATTAAAAGCACACCAAACATATTTAGCAAAACATTTTGCATGCTATTAACCCAAACGATTGCATAATGCTTGTGTGTCTATGTGTGTGTGTGTGTGTGTGTGTGTGTCTATTTGTGTGTGCTTTCTATCGCATCAATCAATAGGCCAACTGGCAGAGCCAAACATATACTATTTCAGTTTGAGTTGGCCAATAAGAATGTGTATTAAAAATTTGCTGTCGACAAAATTTGCGCAGGCATTTAAACATTTTGAATTTGGTTTGTGCAACTAATTGCACAGGACTCGGGTTTTAGCTGCAGTCGCCTAAAGGACATTGGAATCCTTTGAGTCGGCAAACCCTTAAAGTTTCTGGTCAGCTGCGAGCAATTAAACGCATTTTACGGCTTTTCAACTTGATTAGATTTCAATTTTGCTTTGCATATGCACAAAAATTCATACTCAATGTTTGCTTATCCTCTACGCATATCTAAAGGTTACGCAATACCGATACCTATACTCCCCTACGCACATAACTGATAAAAGTGATAGTAGTATATAGATAGAGAGCATCTATTAAGTTCTGTATGTCTCAACCAAACTGTTCGCATAGTTGAGTTTAATGGTCATAAAAGAAAGCCAAGGCAACACACAGCAGGAAGTGTTGTAATTCGCACTTAACCACACACACACACACACACACACACACACACACATGTTGGTTAACATGTTGTATGCATGATTACGTTATACCATAAAACGCCGGACATGTTTCGTTTGTGATTATAGATGTGTGTGTGTGCGTGTGTGTGTGTGTGTGTGGGTTATACGCACATATTCTGCTTGGTCGACTTGCTTTTAATTGTGGTTAACACAGTGTTTGGCTCATAACTGTAAAATATGCTCGACACAAACGCTTTATAGGGCATTATTGAACAGATTTCTGTCCAACACTCAAAAGGGGAAGCCCACCCATTATAGCCTCAGATTCAGATTCACATTCAGATTCCAAAATCAGCTTCAGCTTTTGCCTCAGGTTTCAGTAACAACAGACACACCCACACACACACACTCACACACAGATAGAAAGCCACAGCCATTGGCATTGGCTTCTATGCAGGTCCTGTAATTTCCGAAAAGTTTCATGAACAATTAAAAACACTTTCGAGCCGTTTATACTCATATTCGCTTAGATTGGCATGAGATTTGTTCATTCCATCGCAGGATCATAAAAACGTTGCTTTGCCCCATTGCCAACCAATTTTGTGGCTTGGTTTGCTTTCGATGCCAAGTTATTGGCATTTTTATAGCCTGCTCTTGATGGCCATCCATTGCTCGAAACTTGTGTCTGCCTGGGTGTGTATCTGTGTGTGGGTGTGTGTATGTGGTAGGGGAAATCAGTAAATTGGTTTATGAGTTTTAAGGGCTATTTTATATGCGTAGTAAAACATTTTTAGTTCTAAATTAGTTTCACTAACTGCCAATAGACATAGAACTACAATATACATATGATATTTAGTCAGATTCCACAGCCAATTTATAGATAAATCTCGCATCTGTTTTTAAATCAAGTGTTATAGTTGACTTTAAGTCATCGCCGAGCTATTATTAATAAATAAACAGCTCTGTAAATACGAAAGTTAACTACGATTTCCATTTGCGAGGACATTTCTGGTTTAATATTTGTTCATTCAGTGCAATTTTCAATATATTCTCAAGCATTTTAAGAGCCATGAAAATTTAATTAAAAACGTCCTCTGGCCATAACCAAATACAAGCTTGTATCTATTTCTTTGACTCATAACTTCAAAAGATGCATACAACAAAAATATATTTTAGTTTGGGTAAGCCAATGCGAGTTTTGTATATGTGATTTGTATTTACGTAGAGGAGTTTATTGATAGAGCTGCTAAGGAGAAGGAAGCATTTCCGTATGTAACTTATATTTAAGAAACTTTCTGTCCCACTTCGCTCCTCGCCGCAAGAAACTAATTGAATTTTTTTGTGGAAAGCCATAAAAAAGGAACGTAATAGAGAGAGAGAGAGAGAGAACGGAAAGAAAAGGGAAATCCTTTACTGGAATTGCTTTTACTTGTAGGCAGCTCGAGTAGAGAAACCATTTGAAATTAATTAATAAAATTTTTGCTGACAAGTGGGTAAAATCAACAAACTACGAGTAATATAAATACTTTTAAGAAAAGATATGACTTGACAAACAAACCGTAGCCACCGCAACCCTTTCTATCAATGGGATGAGTTTCTACAATTTGGTCAAGAAGTTGCCTACACACGTGTGTGTGCGTGTATGTGTGTGTGTGTGTGTGTGTGTGTTTGGTTGGAAGTAGTTTTGCGAGCCACATAAACCACATGCACCACACATAAACTAATGGCCAACTGGCCAAGAAGAAGAAAAGCCAAGCCAAATAACAAATACTTCAATAAACTAAATTAAATATTGTATTTGTGCATGAAATGAAAATATCAAGGAAAACATAACTTCAACAAAAAGTCCCAAGGGAAACGTATAAAACGAAAGGCAAATAAAAAAAATTATATAGAAATTCAAGAATTACAAGAATAATTAATTTAATAATTGCTCCAATTGATTTCAATTCCGAAAACCCTTTAAACAAATTAAAAATATAACAACAAGTTCACAATTCAATTTTCACTCCTTCATGTACAATCTTGTTGAATCATGCACAAGCTTGCCGCTCCTTAACAGATTTTAAAGTCTGAATTGTAGTTCGTAGTGGAAAGTGTCCTGCAAGCTAAAGTCCTTCGCTCTAACAATCTATATACGAGTGAGGCTCTTCAACTTCTACTTCTTGTCTCCCTTTCAGGATTCAGTGTATGGAAGCTGTCTCAGAAGATCTTCTCGTCGAAACGATTCACCTTTTCAGCAATTGAAAGGTGCATCTTTATAAGAAAAAGCAGAGCTGATGTTGCCGAATCCTGGCTTCATATTGACCTATGAAAGGACGGGCGAGACTTGGCAGATTTACCTTCCTTATGACCATCGTATTCTCTATCTCCGATTCAACATCGTAAATATATATATCAGAGGATATCGACTGAAGACATCCGCTTAAGCTCCCGAACCATGAATCTTTCATAGATCGTTTGCTTTCCGACTCAATTTTTATCCCTCCCACCGAATAATATCCCTTTCTGGAGCTTTTTCTGGGTTCTCAAACTCACTCAGTAATTAGATTTCGATTGAAGTCACCCGCCTAAACTCCCAAACCGTGAAACTTTCATAGATCGTTTTCTTCTCCAACTCTGTTCCTCCCAGTTTATATTATCCCTTTCAGGAGACTCTTCCCACATCATCAGCTACGTCCTGTGCAAATTGGCTGGAATTCGAGTGCGTTGATTGCAAACAGAAATTTGGCGGCAACTCTTAAATTCCTGCGAGTATTTCGATTAACAATTGTTTGACTTTTGGCTTGAACTTCTTGCCAGGGGTCCACGGACCTTGAAAGACAAAAAGTTGTGTTGTTTTTTTTTTGCCGTCAACGTCGACGCCGCTGCTCATTAAGCGTTAATTAGGCATTTGAAGCTCTTGACCTTTGTTTAAGTTTAGCTAAGTATTGCCGCGGGCGAGGAGCCGACACCTTTTTGATGTTGTCCTTCTGCTTCGGCCAGGGTGAGTCACGAGTCGAGTGAATCAAACTAATTAGGCGCAAATTTAATTAATATTTGATGAATTATTTGTCCATTTGAGAGCTTTGCATAACATCTTTAAGTCAAACTCGTACACAATTCGTGCCTTCCAACAGAAATTACCCATAGAAATCGTATGCTTGGCAACACTCAACTGAAAACTTTTCCATAATGAAAACAACAAAAAGGAGCAGAAAACCAAGAAAAATATCTACCGTCTACACAAATTGAACTTCATTTGCTTTTTCACAAAAGGAAAGACAAAATTTAAATATAAAAATGTTGCTGTAAAACATTTGATAAACTTGTCGCTTGGCAGGTAGCACAACAACAAGAGGAATATAAAATTGGAGCACTTCTTTTATGCCTATGCTGGGAGATTGTTGGGCTGTTGGGCTGTTGGGCAGGAAGGATCCCCATTGAAACGGGGAACCCACCAAAGACCATAAAAATGTAAGGTGAGTCGCGAAAAGTTTTGCCAGCAAAGTTATGCCTAATGTTTATTGGGCAAACTTTTGCATTTTTACAGCTTTTTCAAAGTTGAAGCCGTAATTCTCGTTGCCTAGACTCAGCCAGGATTCCAGGAGGCAGGACTCCTGGACGAGAAGTTGGACCGGTTGGCTCTGTCTGGTCATTTTCAAGTTAAAATTATCCAGATAGCCAAACTTGCGTTTGTCTGAGTGCCTGCAATCCAAAGATTGTCAGCACATTATGCCTACAATAGACTTAGATTCTTTGAGCTCAACGCTGATACTCTGCGGTATGTGGATGAGGATAGAGGATGGAGGACAGAGGATGGAGGAACTAAGAGGAAGATTCACAATTCATAATGAAACTTTTAAGCCCTGTTGCTATTGGCAATAATCATTGTTGTAAAATTTTTGCTATTAATTCGTTTATTTAAATATTTCTCTGCCTCGTTTTGTTTTCCTTGCCTCAGATTATGCAAATTCAAATTCTAAAGTAATCTCTCTGTTTTTTTTATTTTTCTTCTTCTTTTGTATTTTGTATTTTAAATTTTGTATTTTGTATATCAAATGATGCGTTATACTTACTTACAAATTTTCAGTTTATTTTTGGGTTGTTAAAGTCAATTTGCATTGAGCTGCCACTTACCTGAAATTATATGAAAATTTGTATATTTTAATGCCACATTCAAAGTGCTGTATAATAAGTTGTTGTCAAGAAGGAAAACATCAGCTTTAAGTGGTGTTTTTTTTTTAAGTATTTGCTTATAAATACAGAAAGATCAATCGCAATTTCAGCCACAAAACTTACATTCTATATCTTTAAATAGATACGATACTTGGTAGATATTAAAAACTCTTTCTTTTAGTGGGAAATAAAATGTGAATATATCGAATCATCGATATTAATCGAGCAACGATTTCATATGTCAAATGAATATAATATAAATCTATCCTAGAGAAATATCGCCTAGCTCTTAAAATGTTTTATTTATCTGGGATATATCTGCTTGTCTTCAACCTTTTGGTTAGCCATTTCACCACGAATGTCGAGCAAATAATCGAAGGTAACTATACGATCTGTTTCAATACCAATTCCCAACTAATCCAATTGATTCAGTTAATAAAACGGTCAGCAAGAGTCCTTCAAGTATATGGAATCTGTTGCCAATTGTTGGCAAATATCTGAGTCCTGAGAAAACGGAACCCCCACCACAGAATGAGTCCCAGAATGCGGTGCCAGAATGTCTACTCCATCTGAATATATGCATAAATTCTTTGGTGCTGCTGCCAACTTTTATACAGGTTTTAATTGTAAATCATTAGGTAAACTTATATCTGATTCAAAATCTTCTTTTAGCACCGATATTTTGCCATATTGCTGGCATTGATAATCGTCTGGAATATATTCATATTTCAGCGTCTGTTGGCCTTTCAGATCCTACTGCTCTGGTCCTTCGAAGAGATGAGTATAGCTGCCTATGCCGTTGCCATACTCTTCGTCCTGATAATGAATGCTGTGCACCTGTTGCTCATTGGGGACATGAGGAAGCTGCAAATGGACTGTCTGCTTTGTGCTAATAACTTGGGAAATTAAAGAGCATGCGACGGATACGAAAGATAAAGGAAATTGCCGATGGATGCCCGATTTAAGGGGATTGCAGAGAGACAGAGAGAGAGGGGGAGAGAGGGAGAGAGAAAGGCCTGGTACTACGATGGTACATGGCACGGCTTTGAATTATTGTTTGTCCACTTAACTGGGTCGCTCTGGTGCTCCCGCACACAAATCACTCACAGGCGGCTTAGCCCCTCCAACCTCTAACCTTGGGCACACTATGCAACTACTACGACTACAACTACAAATTCTAGGTCGTTGGTTCAACTTATAAATATGCCAAATATATACACATATACATGCGCCTACACAGACATGTACAAATGAATCGCAGCTGAGGTCTCCGAGCTTCGGAATAATACCATTAAATATTTGCGGTTAAACGCACCAAAAACAAACCGCAAAAGTAAATCATACCAAAAGTAGACATCGGACATGGCCAAGAATTTCTCTGTGTGCTCGTTTCTGTTTCTCATTTCTGTTCTGGGTTCGGTTTTTCTTCGTACGCAAAAATATTAGATTAGAAATTAGGATAGCCCTGGACAGCAGCCAGGGGGCAGTCGATTCGGAGAGTGTGGGACACACTGGGCAGGCAGCAGACCAAAGCGCCATTTACTCGATTGGGTATGGGCATATGCGAGCATTTGGAGCAGGGACGCTGCCGGAGAACAGCAGCGGGAGGAACGGGGAAAACGGCCTGCCAAAAATTCCAAATGGTCCATGGTGAAACATAAATCATTGAAACTGACATTTCGCCATTTTACTGGATTTGTATACGACTATAGCAAAGGTTTCCCCCACATACTTATACACATATATATATATATATGCATGTGTGTGTGTGTGTGTGTGTGTGTATGTGGGGGGAGAGAAATTTGCTTAAGATTTTCCTCAAGATGTTCAAAGTGAAAAACTATTGAAGTAAGTTGACCAATAAGCATATCGTCTATGTGTGCCGGACCTTCGAGTCCTTCAAGCTGAAGGCTCACGCACACATATTAAACAGTTGATTCAATGGTTCCTCAGCCAGGCAGAAAGTGTTCCTATATCACACACACACACACACACACATACGGATACACACACACAAAAAGTAAACCACATAAATCATTTTGCAATTGAATGCGGCACAACACACTGACTGACTGCCACTCACACACACACACACACACACGCACACATGCAGGGTTTTTGGGAGCTGTTATTGAAATTCAGGATCTATGCCTGTGACAGGCGGGAGTGACTGGTTCGTGAACTGAACTGAACTGAACGTTAGTAACCCAAAGTCTAGCTCCTGGGGTCAGAGCAAATGCATCAATTCCGCTTGGATGCGTATGGACAGATTGTACTTAACTGCCAGTTGGACAAGGTAATATATGATTAAAATAATCAATTGATAAGAGAATGTTGTTTTGCATCAAGTTAGCAGCGCCTTGGGATCTGGTCATGTCAGTTGGCAGTGCCCAAGTTTCAATGTTACAAGTGTTTTTTGTGACCAAATTTCCAAGTTTTTTATTCCAAGTCAAAACTACTGCAAAATATGTTGCTGTTGCAGGCGTTGAGAACCTTGAGGCTGCCACGCTGTGGGCTTCTGTTGCGCCTGAGCAGCTCCGTTGCAGGCTCAGCTTGTCGCCAGTATGACTACGATTTGGTTGTGCTGGGCGGCGGCTCTGGCGGCTTGGCCTGCGCCAAGGAAGCTGTCGACTGTGGTGCACGTGTGCTTTGCTTTGACTATGTCAAACCCACGCCCGCTGGCACCAAATGGGGTGTGGGTGGCACCTGTGTAAATGTTGGCTGTATACCCAAGAAGCTGATGCATCAGGCCTCTTTGCTGGGCGAGGCTGTCCATGAGGCTGTTGCCTATGGCTGGAATGTCAATGATCAGAATATAAAGCCCGACTGGAAGAAGCTGGTGAAGTCTGTCCAGAATCATATCAAGTCGGTTAACTGGGTGACTCGTGTCGACCTGAGGGACAAGAAGGTGGAGTACGTTAACTCAATGGGCGCCTTTGTGGATGCCCACACCATTGCCTACCACACAAAGCAGGGCGAGAGGAAGCAGCTGACCTCCAAGTATGTGGTGGTTGCAGTTGGTGGACGCCCACGGTATCCCTCGATAGTTGGTGCCACAGAGCTGGGCATCACCAGCGATGATATCTTTAGCTACGAGAAGGAGCCGGGACGCACCCTTGTCGTGGGCGCCGGCTATGTGGGCCTCGAGTGTGCCTGCTTCCTGAAGGGACTCGGCTATGAACCCATCGTAATGGTGCGTTCAATTGTGTTGCGTGGTTTCGATCGTCAGATGTCTGAGCTCCTGGCTGCGATGATGGTGGAGCGTGGCATCGGCTTCCTCAGCACCACCATACCCACTGCTGTGGAGCGTCAGCGGGACGGCCGACTGCTGGTCAAGTATCATAATACCACCACTCAGACGGATGGCTGCGATGTCTTCGATACGGTTCTGTGGGCCATTGGACGCAAGGGTCTCACAGAGGATCTGAATCTCGCGGCAGCTGGTGTCAAGACCAAACATGATAAGATCGTGGTCGATCACACTGAGGCAACCAATGTACCACACATCTATGCCGTAGGAGACATCATCTATGGCCGTCCTGAGCTCACGCCAGTGGCCATTCTATCCGGCCGTTTGCTGGCACGTCGTCTCTTCGCTGCCTCCAAGCAGCTGATGGACTATACTGATGTGGCGACAACGGTATTTACGCCTCTGGAATACTCCTGTGTGGGCATGTCCGAGGAGACGGCCATTGAGAAGTTTGGCGCGGAAAATATTGAAGTTTTGCACGGATATTACAAGCCCACTGAGTTTTTTATTCCACAGAAAAGCGTGCGACATTGCTACCTCAAGGCTGTGGCCGAGGTGGCCGGAGACCAGAAGATCCTAGGATTACACTATATGGGTCCAGTGGCAGGTGAAGTTATACAGGGATTTGCTGCTGCCTTGAAGTCAGGGTTGACAGTGAAGACGCTACTAAATACGGTTGGGATTCATCCCACAACTGCCGAGGAGTTTACCAGACTATCGATAACAAAACGCTCGGGTCGTGACCCGACCCCAGCTTCATGTTGTAGTTAGATGCGATACCTTTAGCTGTTCTCAAATGTGTTTAAATGTGTTACAATAAAACACCAAAAAACAAAAAAAAACACGATCATACCGAATGCCAGCTAAACCTATCGATAAGATATTGTTACAGGTATTTAAGGAGCAGAAAGCTGCTTTTGTTTATTAAAGTGCTGGAAAGTTACTTGAAATGTGCGTAGATTAGGCAGCTTTTGCGAAGGACATTGAAGGACATTCCACGGTCATTAGAACTGTTAACTGTTCCCCAGTGAAGCATTAGAAATGCTGGTCAGCTAGTTAAGCTCAACACCCAACGGTATCATCAGCTCCGACACAGAACAAGTTCACGTCGAAGCGAGTGATTTTTACTGCAAATGTCAATGGGTAGGAGGCTTAAACTGACAACGAAGACTAATTGTTTAGTATATCAGCTGAAAATTCCGGGGAAAATTTTTGAAAGAATATTCGTTTTCAGTTTCCCCACAAACTTTAACTAGTACTAGAAAATTCTTTGCGAAACATTCTGCGGCGTTTGTAAGCGAAACACATTTGACGTTTCAATATAAATGACACTCTATATGAGTGTGTCAGTGTGTGTGTGTGTTTGGGTGTGTGTGTGTTTGGGTGTGTGTGTTTGGCTATTTTTGACATATGAAGATGTAATTTATGAAGTTCACGCCAAAGAAAGAAAATACGAGTACACGAAGAGAGAAAAAAGAACAAACAAAAAAAACTGCAGGAAAAAGTTTGCGTTTTCGTTTTGATATTCGCACAAGTTTCACACAGTTTTCGTTTCCGCTCATTGTACAGTTAAGCAATACCAGTAGCAATACCAGTAGCAGTAGCAGTAGCAATAGTAGTAGTAGTAGTAGTAGTATCTCTGACCCACAATCATAAGCGTGCAATCTCACGGCTGGCGCCGCAAAGTATGCCATGGTTTTTTTTTCTCTGCCTCCGTCTGCTACGCCTGCCAGTCGCACACAACAACAGCTACTGTTTTGCTGTGGGTGGGTGTGGGTGTTGGGGGTGGTGAAAAAAATTTTGATTAATGTTTACTTCCGATTTGCATAAATCTTGCTTTAGCGTTTTGGGGCAATTTTAGTTGCACGTTTTTGCTGCTCGCCCATTTTCGGCCGCTTTGTTATAAATTATTTTTTTATTGGTCCGGTTTTGGTAGGAAAGGTGTGGGTGGTAAGGGAGGGGAGAGGGGATACGGGATAGGGAATAGAAGGAGAGGTTCTAAGTTCTGAGGTCGGTATAGCGTATGCTCTATGGGTTAAATTGTTTGCCTGAAGCCCCCAACGTTATTTATACGATTGTTTGTAATGGCCAGGAAATGGCAAACAAAGCGCAGCAGCAGCTGTAAAAAAGGTAAACTGGCTAAAAACTGGGATTCAGGTCAAGGCAGGCCAAATTGTTGTTGTTGTTGTTGTTATGTGTTAGTGCAATGGCTCAAAGACCAATTTCGAGGAAAATTTTAAACAATTTCTTATTTTCGCAAATGCAAGCTCCTGGTCCATAACTCTTCGATTAGCTTTGCCAACTCATTTAACAAATGGTCTGGCTGACAGTAAGAAAATATAACAAATTTACTCCCAGAATTCGAAAAACTGCTCTTAGTTTTCATTGCAACACCTTACAATCATAAATTGTGAACACCACACACACACACACACACAAACACACGCACACAGAGAGTTCGCCTTTCGTCTTGCTTCTCCTGAATCCCAGCTGCTCTCAGCTCACAGCTCACAGCTTCCAGCTGCTCCTGCTCCTGCTCCTAGTTCTGGTCCTGCTCCTAGTCCTAGACCTGCTCCTCTTTGGCAGAGGTCGTGCAATAAGTGCACAGTAAAACTTTTGCCCCCAAAAAGTTCGCCAGTAAGTTAAAGCACCCGCGGGTAATTCGATAAAGCGTAAAATTTTGCACTTAAACTATTTTCTTCCTGGCATTTGGCAATTGCATTGTAGTTGCATTCGTTATTGCTGTTCTTCCATATACCCTGTAATAATGTCTTCTAAAGGGTACCCAAAGAATAGTAGTAAAAGCTATTGAACCAATTTCTGATACTTTCTAAACCAAATAATATCAGAAGTATTCAGTTTTAAGTATCAGGTATATATGCTAAGTTTGGCAGGGTATTTGCCAGTCGTATACATTCGACTTGACTACCAACTGTTGTCAGTTGACCTGTGTAAGAGGTTTTGAATTACAATACAATACAGTTGGAAATTCGTGGCTGGCATCTAAAAACATGAATTGATTGCGTGTTGCTGCAACTCGCTGCGAATATTGAGTAATTTCTCACATTTTTACTGCTACTACGACTATTCTTTAGACCAGTTATATCAGACTTCTGTTTTAACTGACATAGTTGAAGCTTAATTATATTAGTTTCATTAGGCGAAACTTGTTTGAGGCCTTTCTTCTTGTTATGGTCAATCTTTGTCGACGTTGACATTTGAGTAGAGACAGAGACAGAGATAGAGATTTTGTTGGAATTCAATTAACAATTTTTGTCACTTTAACCATTAGTTAATGTCAAGAGATGTTATCCTAGGGAATCCTGAAGTGTTGTCCTGTCTGTTAAATATGATTATCTTTTTGGCTTTTCTTGTCCAATCACAAAATATGCATGTCAAATATAATATGTACGACTATTTCCAAAAAGCATCCATTACGTTGAAATACCACAGAGTATGCCAAAACATATACACATATATTTGTGTATATAGAAGTAACAGCTGTAAATGTAATTAAATAATTATAATATGGAATAGACAGGAACGATTGCATTTGTTGTTCGCACACTTAGTGAGAATGGAAGACAGGCATAACAACAAGAAATTGCATAAATACCTCAAATAATAAACACATTATCAACTTTTGTTTAATTACACATGCAGTCGAGATTTAGATGCAGCTTCAACAAAACAAATACATTTGCATAGATACATATACACGGATACAGATACAGTTACAGATACAGATAGAGGAATACATATCGAGATAGAGATAGATTTTCACGCAGGCAGCTCGAGATACTGTTGCAGATGGTGATAGAGTTGTGGCCTATGTAAAGACAAACACGTTTACTGAATTCCCACAATAGAAATGGAGCCAAAATCGCAGACACTCACTCACACACACACACGCACACTCGCACACACACAGTCAGACACTCAAGTGAAGAGATGCAAAGCAGCATGAATATCTAGTGTAATTTGAGAAATGGAAATGGATATATTTAACAATACAAAAACTAAATAGAAACCTGTAGTATTATTGTAGTCCTTGGACTGGATCAAGTGAGCCTCTGCAAAGGATATTTGTTGATTTAGAAGGAAATTTGAAATTAAACTATTGAATCATTGAATGGCTTTTGTCTGGACAATGTGTGGAACGTGTTGGCCAAAGACGACGATAAGAAGACGAGAATACGATAGGAATTTATTCAAAGCAAAGTCCGAGTTCGACTCCAAGTCTACATCGAAGTCCTTTTGCGATGTCCTAGACGAAGTCCTTGGCAAACAAATCAAACGCTGATTGCAAATTTAATGGCATTTAAAAATTCTAAATTGCTAAACAAGACTTTAACTCCCACACAGTTTGACCAGAAACACCTTGGTTTATGTGTGTATTAAATGCGTATTTCTATGTCTGTGTGTGTTTGTGTGTGTGTGTGTGCCACGCCCAGCGCCCAGCACTCACAAGCTCGTTGTGTGCGCCAGCCGTGTAACCACAAGCTGATGTGGCTGCGTGCCTAAAGTGGAATTGTTTGTAATGCGCTGATGACGATGTCAACGACGGCGACAGCATCAAAAGCTGCAACAACAAACGGTCAGGGGGAAGGGGTGATAATAGGGAAGGAGGAGACCAGAAGGACCAGTAGAACAATAGGAGGGTTGAGTGCAAGTGCGGACTGGGGAGCTTGAAGTAACTGCAACTGAGGATTAATTTAAATGAGAATTTTAATTTTGTTTAGTTGCGCTTTCCCATTGACTTGCACCGTGTGCAAATCGTTGAGTTCCAAGTATTACAAATTGTCTACACTGGCAAAAAGAAGGGAACATAAAGAGCAGGATAACTATTAAAAAAGGTTTATAAGTCAAAGGATACGGATAAAGATTAAGGGCAAGAGCAGCATTAAATTGTGTCAGCTTTCTGTTGGCGCCACCTATTGTTTGGTGGATTGCATTTTAACTGTGAAACACTTACCATAATTGCCTTTCTAATGATTACCTTTCTTAAGCATTGCATTTCTTTAAAGAAATGACCTCGCACTCATTCTAAAGGCTGAAGGATATGCCGTCCGATGGGCTAAGACACTTTTTCAAAAAAGTTTTTGATCGCGAAAATACTTTTATTCGAGTCGGAATGACATTTATTCAAATTGCCATATTATTCATTCTAAGTGCCAATCTTCCAAATTTCCTGCCTGTCCTGAGTGAACTTTATATACATTTTAAGGATACATCTCTTTCATTTTGATAATTTTAAAAAGATAAGGCAACTCTTAAGGATTCCTGATCAGTTTAAGCTCAGCTTTGGGTAGCATTCCAGGTTCCTTTAAGTTTCGCAGCTTTTATTACTAAGGACCTTTTTGGTCTATGTCCTCAACAAACAAGAACCAGCTGAAGCTAACTTAAATTGATCTTAAGTTACATTTTCAGCAGTAAATTAAGAACATTTCCTCTAGAAACTATTCTGTGAAAATATTCGGCAAGTAAAACTAAAATCTCTTTTATACACTGCACAAAACTTCATGCTCCGTTTGAGTTTCAACTGGCCGGGATTACAGTTTGACAGAGCTTGTGAAGTACCTTGTAGGCTTTTAAGAGTTATACAAGTTTAATCCATTAATGATCTTATGTGCGAATGTGCATTGTGCAGGACGAGTAGCCAGGACTTAAGTCCGGGTAAATTGCTCTGGCTATTGCCATATGAAAGATTGAGTGAGGAAATGAAGTGACTTTTCAGATTTTTAAGGGGATTTTCTTTGAATCAACATTTAAGGAATTAAAGTAAGTCGACAACAGTTGCCAGAAACTGCCACATGCCACATCATTCTGAAGGCTTCGCCATCAAGTGTGCATTTTTATTGTTGACTGCAGTGGATTCCACTTTATCCCTCCTCTTATTCTTGCTGACTCTTTGTCTGTGTATGTGTGTTTGTGTGTGTGTGTGTGTCGCTCACCCTCTGGGAGTGTTTAAATATGTGTGTCGTAATTTAATTTCATAAAAGCAATTGTATTCCTGCCATGTGGCGACTAAGTTCGCCAAGAACTGGCGGCACACACCGAAAGCCTCGACAAACTTCGCTCACATTTGCCGGAATGACAAAATGACGTTGGCAGCTCCAGCTCCACTCAGCTCCAGCTCCAGATCCAACTCTGTCTCCAGTTGGAGCTCCAATTCCGCTATGTAGCTGAGCTGAGCTCTGGTTTACTGTGTGATGTGCTGCCTGCCAGTGAGAGTGTGTGCCTTGGCGTATTTATTTTATTTTTTAATGCCAACACCGAGAGCCAACGCAGACGACAAGCATTTTCATTGTCTTGTTTGCCAACGGCGGCATCGACGGCGGCGGCGATGGAGGCGATGGAGGCGACGGAGGCGATGGAGGCGAGAGTCGCATATTTGACATTGGACTTGTGTGCTCTGATAGCGTGCCAGCCAAAACATCACAATGGTTGGCAACACTGGCAAGCTGGGTCGACCAACACACACGCACACACACTCCACACACACTCCACACGCACACACACACAAATAATTGTGCATGTTTACTTTGTGTGTGCGTTGATTTTTCTTTTATTTTATTTTTTTCCGCATTTGTTTCTTTTTTTATTTAATTTTTTTGCTTTCTTGCCTTGTGCCTTGACTCTGACAACGCGACGTATACGCAACGTGTGGCAAGTGCGAGCACAATGAAAGCTTCCCTGGCCTCATACACTCACTCACACACAGTCATATCATTTATGCACAAACGTTGCCAAACTCTGCTTACAAATGCAACAAAGTCGCCGGCTGCCTTTTTATTTGTCTGCGCTCGCTTATGCCACACCCCTCCACACCTCTACCCCCCTCTCACACCGTCTCTCTCTCTCTCGTTCCAGAGCTCGGCACGGCTCAGCTTAGTTTTTCCTTTTTCTGTTGTAAAACTGTTGCAGGAGTAGCGCGGGCAAAGCCTCTCAAGTTAGCGAGCTCAGCCTAACCACAAAGAGGATTTTACACACACAAACACACACACACACACACACGCACACATGTGGCAAATGCAATGGTATTCTAAAAACAAAAGGCAAAAGAAAAGGCGCGTTTTAAGCATTTTCAAATTAAATTAAAATTGCAGCCAACAGTTGAAACAGTTGAAACAGTTGAAAACCGGCAGCTGTAACTCCAAAGATAGCGCTCAAAACTGCTAAAAGACAGAAAAGGCACCAAAAAAAAAAGTAAAGCACAAGCCGCCACCGCAATGCGCTTGGTTTGGGGTTTGGAGACAAAGAGATAGATAGAGAGAGAGAGAGAGGGAGGGAAATTGAGAGAAATGGCCGCCTTTGAAGCTGCCAGTTGTTGGGGTACTTAAAGTTCCTTTGATTGAAAAGCGAACCGCAGCGGCTTACTCATAGCTGCTTCCTTTCAGGGATTGCAACACACACTGCACACACTGCATACACACACACACACAACACATCCCTTGGCCTCCAACAATTGCTGCTGCGTTTGCAACGAACTCGTAAATGACAGTTACCAAAAAGAAAACTGCATTTCAATAGATACGCAATGAAAGCGCCTGCTTTGGATGAGCATAAGACAATCTTAATATTTACAGAAAACTCAAGCAAATCGTTCAAAAGAAGGAAGCAGAGTCCTAGGGAATTCCCCAAACCATTTCAAACTTCACTTGCACTTGTGCAATCAAAGAGCCTTAGACCCTAAGGACTGTCTCCTGCTGCATTTATACAATAAACCAGGCTCAAAAGAGTTTCTATTATTGTTTCATTATTTTCTTATTTCAATTATAATATAATATTAATTAAGAGTTAAAGAAGTAGCTGAAAGGGAGTCAGCTCTGAGCTTTGCGTTATCCTTACACAAAAACACACTCACATAAAGGAGGCAGCTAGGACCATAAATAAGAAAGATATTCCTGATACTCTCTAAGGAATTTATATATGATAGTTAAGACGGGAAAGAAGAATTATCCTTCTTAATAAACAAATTGTAATATTTGAACTCTGTTTTAAAGAAAAGATGAATTTGGAATGAATTTTATCCCCTTTAAAGTAATCCTCCTCCTCCTAATATAATACTGAAATTCGCTTTTTCGTATGGCCCTAAGCTCTTTCTTCGGTTCCGACTTTATCTCTCTCTGGTCTTTTCAGTCTTGGGAATGAGAAAAAGTCACAGGGAGCCAAATCTGGACCTGTTGGCAAGAACTCATTATGCACCAGGCCATTCCAATCGAGGAAAACTGTGAGGCAAACCTTCACCTTCTCTTTTAAACAGACGTCGTATATGTATAATAGTCTTGAGTCAGTCTTAAGATATACTCTGATTTACACTTAGATATACTCTGAGACTAAAGGTGTCCTCAAAGTAAAGTAATACTATAGATATATAGCAGTAGCTAACTTATCCATAGAATATGTATAAATATATCAGCTGTACGACACATAAAGTGCTTATCTTAAAGCTGACAATAATTTTGAGTAACTTTTTCAAAAGGAAGTTTAAAATCTTGGATCTACTTCCTGTCGAGCAATTCTCTCCTCTGCTCGAAGCAGCTAGGTCTTCATTATATCAAAGACTTTATTGAAGTGATTTTTATCCCATTAATCCATCCTATACTATGCATCTGGTGTGTCAAAGGAAAAGCATTAACAAAAGAAATGAAACAAGCAAATTCTCCCAAGGCAGACAAAACAGGAAGAAGGACATGGGACATGGGTAGCACCTATGGCTAATAGGGTAATGAAATAGCTTTATGCGAATGCCAGACGATTATATAGTTGTCTCTGTGTGCACAACGTTTTTTAAACAGACAAAGAAAATGGAAGCATCAGATGGCCTTATGTAATGCGTAATTTTTTTTTTTTTTTTGGTAACATTTTGAAGAATAGAATGGAGAAAATTGAAGATCCCCGGCCCCTGGTGGTATGCAACATTTCAATGTGAGGCAGATACAATGCAGCACACACACACACACACACACTTGCACAGACACATAGAATGACACAAGAGTTACACGCACAAATAAACAGGAATAAAAACAGTGTGGAAAAGGGAGAGGGAGGGGGATTGGGAGTGGGGGTGGGGGTAGGGAAATCACATTGTTGTTTAACAACAACAATAACAAATAGAAGGAGAGGGAGAGGGAGGAGTGTTTGTGCGTCGCTGCTGCCACGTTACAAAAATCATAATCAGCGACAACAAAAGCCAACAACAGTTTTGTCTGTGTGGGTGTGGGTGTGCGAGTGTGCGAGTGTGTGTTGGGTTAGACCCTGTCAAACACGCTCATCACACTGCAGAGTCAGACAACATTTTGACAGTCAGGTGTAACTGCTGGCCATATATTTCCGAGTATTTGTATTTTGATCAATGTTAGGCACCCATCGATAAGGACGAAAAGGATATATGGTATATATGGTACACATCATTATATCCGAAAGAAATTTCATCACATTTCAATACGTATTTATTGCTCTATTTCAACTCTTGTTCAGCTTTGCGCTTTTGTTTATTGTAAAGTCAACCTTTTGTAAAGTTTTCCATGCGGAAAATTGTCATTGTTGGTTGCTTTATTAATTAATTTGCTGCGGCTACGTGTCCAACCTACTGTATGGCTGTTGATGGGTGTGCACATATATGTGTGTGTGTGTGTGTGTGCTTTGTATCTGCGCTGCCACTGTTTGGCCTGTGTAGCCAGTGTCTGGGTAATAAAATATTTGCACATGACTGAAATTGAATAGTTTGCTGCAGTTCTGCACAATTTGCAATTGCTATGGAATCATTCATTAAATTATGCATCGGCCATTGCCTTGATGGATGGGGGCCAATATGCAAAATGGGCACTCACCACCCACGATGCGACAAATATCTTAGCTTTAATATATATATATATATATATGTGTTCATAAATCGAATTTCTTAAACGGCACATTAGCAGAACAATTCGAATAATTGACTAAGAATCTGGCTTGAAAAGTGAAGAAGACAAACTTGAAGAGGAATCAACTATGCAAATGCTGGAAAAGAGTCTTCCTCTCTGTCTATATATATTCTGGTGCTACTACTATCTGAATACTAATCTAATGCAACTATAAATTGAAAGCCATTCTGTCTGCTTGTATTTACCAGGTTGAGCCTCGTCTGTCGCAGTTGCTTATCACAGTCAACAACCTATTAAGCCGCATGCTGCCAGTGTAGACAATGATGACTGCTGTCGTGTCATCAAACATGGTCCACACACGCACTCAAATATACCGACAAGCACACACACACACGCACACACATACGAATAGATAGATAGACATATATAGAGAATCTAACACTCGACATGGAGTAGTGTATCAACGTGTTTGGGTTTCTGTTGACTCGTCTTGCTGCGGCGAGCAACTTTTTCAAAAAAGCCACAAAAATATCAGAACAGTCTAAAAAGTTTTGTTCGGCCCCTCAAAAGCCCAATACCTAAATGCGTTTTCCTCGTCAGTCTACACATATATATAAAAATATATATATATAAATCTATGTGTGTATATATATACATTTTTTGCTTTTCTTTTCTCTAACAAGCCTTTTGTTATATGAGACCCGAAAGAGGCACAAGCATCGGCAGGCAGCAGCAGGAGCAGAAGCAGGCCCAGACACATGGTAAACATGTCAAATTGACAGTGTGTAGAGTGAAAGCGACGTCGCCCAAATGACAAAGGCACCAACAGTCACGCTCCCTCCTCCCTCCTCCCTTCTGACAACTGCCTGATCTACAGAATGTTCTATGGCCCAAACCCAGTTTCTATATCCTATATCCAACCTCCCACCCCACCCCGCCTGTAGCTTTCCTTTTTTTTAACCCATTTTTTCTTCGCCTCGTTTGGCTTTGGGGTGTGAATTATTAAAAGCCACAGCAGCATCAGAAGCAGCATCAGGAGCAGCAGCCAACGTCTAAATTAGCAGAAGCCCAGCACGAAAGGACATTCAGGATGACGGCAGCCAGGGCCGAGCGACAGCTTCTGCATTGTTTCACTTTCAAATGTAATCATCATCATCGTCATTATAATTATTATTATCATTATCATCAGCATTGTCGTAGGCTGCTCCACGCCACCTCTATCACATCTTTTCCCTCATTCTCCTCTCCTCCCCCTCGCTCTTCTGCACTTCCTGATTTCTCTTTCACCGTCACTTTATACTGCGCTTTGGCACGTCGCCATGGCCGGGTCCATGTCCTTTCGCTTGTCACTCATTCGCATAAACAGTTAATTATGCATAATATGCATTTTGCTGTCATGTTGCGCAATTTTTATACCTACCTCCCCTCCCAGCCACCGCCTCCCACCCACGCACGACCTTCTCTTTCTGTCCTGCATTTTTATTACTCTTCCCCTCCAGCCCCGCTCACCACTTTTTTGTAGCTGGCGTCGCGCGGCGCGTTAATGTTTTTAAATGCGCTCATTTGTTTGCGTATGTGTAGCTATGCTTGTTTTTTGCGGGCCATCTGTGTGCCTGTGTGTGTGCGTGTGTGTGTGCGTGTGTGTGTGTGTGTGCTGGTGTGTTGCAAGTGTGTTTGACACGCTGGTATACGCTCATAAGGCCTGTGGTATGTACGAGTGTGTTGGGTAATTGGCAGCTGGTAATTCGATGTACAACGCAGAGGAGTCGACGATACGAGTTTCTGAGTTAATTGAAATTGGAATACGGCAAAAAACAACAACAACAACAGCAGCAAAACAAAAAACTCCATATCGAAACTGATCTAGTTTATTATAGCTAACGGCTTAATGCATATCGTTTGGCATTGGATGAATAGAAGCTACACTAATTATATATTTGTTGAATTCTTTGTCGATTGCAGCCATTGATTATAAATGAATGTAATTCCTATAATTCAACGAGAACAAAGAAAAGAAGCTTTTAGTATTAGTCGGACAATCGCTCAAACAGTAGATTTTAACGGCCCATTTAATTACTTAACAGCAAAACAGCTAATTAACTACCCGAAATAGAATTTTAGCTGCGAGCCAAATAAATATCGCCAATTGTGTTGAAGTCGCGTAATTACCTTCAATTCTCATTATGTGTAGGCTCTCTATCCTTTTTTGTCTTTAACTATCATACTATATCATTTTATTTCCTATTCTATCCTGTTTTATGCTTTTTCATCCTATTCTATCCCATTCTATCCTGTTCTGTCCTATTCCTATTCCTATTCCTATTCCTATTCCTATTCCTATTCCTATTCCTATTCCTATTCCTATTCCTATTCCTATTCCTATTCCTATTCCTATTCCTATTCCTATTCCTATTCCTATTCCTATTCCTATTCCTATTCCTATTCCTATTCCTATTCCTATTCCTATTCCTATTCCTATTCCTATTCCTATTCCTATTCCTATTCCTATTCCTATTCCTATTCCTATTCCTATTCCTATTCCTATTCCTATTCCTATTCCTATTCCTATTCCTATTCCTATTCCTATTCCTATTCCTATTCCTATTCCTATTCCTATTCCTATTCCTATTCCTATTCCTATTCCTATTCCTATTCCTATTCCTATTCCTATTCCTAGACTTACAACTGATCTTTGCATTCTCTCATTTCATTTCTCTTCTCCACATTCTCTTATAATACACATATCTATATCTATATAAGAATGTAACCATTAAGATAAATTCAGCTCTTTAGCAGATCTTCGTCTTAATCGTAGTTTGACGTTATGAAACCTATTCAAACGAGATTTCAACAATTTTAGTAGCAATATCGTTTTGCCATCATGATTTACCTATTCAGTGTACGGCCAACTCATATGACATATGATTTATTAAGTCAACTAACTATTGGTCTATTCGCAAGTTCGTATAGTCGATAACATAAATCATGGATAGCCAATATTTGATGGGCAATTACATTTCATATGCCAACACGCCGCAAACTATGCAACACTTTGCAGTAAAAAAAGCATCTAAAAACACTTAATATTCAATTGGGCAAGCGATTTGCATATGGTCAGACGACAGGCTGAAGGATAAGGGGCTCGGATAAGAGGGCCAAAGGGTACGAAGAGTGAAAATTTTGTGCTGCTGTTAGCATAAAATTCACTTTAGCATTTCCTGCTTTCTGCTGACTATTTTTGCGTGGGCTGCGCTTAAACTACGCAAAGTGCTGCTGACAATTATTACATCCGCAGGACATTCACATAGACAGCACAATCACACACATACACCGCACCCACACACACACACACACACCCATAGACTGATGCCTGCATACATACATATGCAATGCGACCGAAAGCGGAAGTCAAAGCAGAGGAAAAAATAACATGTTAGTCATACTCATATCGTACTACATGTGAAAGCCAAACTATGGGCGGCGACAAGGACACAGGGGCCAAAGGGAAAGTCCTTGCCAAAAAAAAAAAAAGAAAAACGAAATAAGTATAGGAAGAGAGGGAGCGGAGCGAAGAAGTTGAGTGAAATGGAACAAGCAAATTAAAAAGGAAAAGGAAACGCATAAAAAATGCGACGATTGAATTTAAATGCCCGGCCACTTGAGCTTAGACGACGCCTCCAACTTCAAGCTATTCCAGTTTGAATACGAAGTCAAAGTCCTTGGCCAAAATGTCAGTTGCGAGGGTGACGACGAGCACAGCCCATTTCCTTTTTGGAACTGCCTTCGACAACGCCTGCCAATGTGCATTTGAGTAAGTCATGAGAGTCAGGCAGTTTGCTAAGATTTTTGTGCCCCACATCTCTCCACATCTGCCCAATCCTCTAGCTTCTGACCCCCCCTTCCCTCCCAGCTTTCTTGGAGCAAAAGCCCATCGCATGCTAATGGGCGCTGGGCATTTGCAAAAGCCGTTCTGGTCAGTTAGATGGGTGCTGTGCCGCAAGTGGCAAGCATACAGACACGAGGGGGTATATAAGGAGGGGGAGGAGAGACTGGCCTGTCTGGCATTATAGAAATAGGTTGTTAATATGCATGACCATATGCCAAGTGGGTTGAACGGAACGGAACGGATCGGAACGAATGCCAAGTTCGTCTCTCTTTATGTTAAGCTGCTTGGCAACTCGAGCGCCGCTTTGTCTTTTATTGCCTTACACAGGACCAAAGGACAACCAAGGATATGCCTTGAGACATTTTGTTAGTTTTCCAGGCCCCCATCAGATGATGATGTGAGCCAGTTACTGGACGAGAGAGAGAGAGAGAGAGAGAGGATGGACCCATCGATGGCAAAGAGGATGAATGTAAACTTGATTGCTAGCAACTTGGATTGTTGTAAGTTTTGGCGAGTCTAGCGACGCGTTCAGCACATAAGCTGATTTCAAAATACAGTGTTGGAAAACAGGAAAAAAAGTACTGGACGGCTTATAAGATAAAGAAAAAAGGAGATGAAGTAGTCGAAGTAGTATTGAAAACTAAATTAAAGAATAAATCCATAAAAGAAAGTATTGAGAAATAAAAAGAAAGAAGCAATTAGAGTTTTGAAAAGATCTTCAGATTTGACTAAGAGAAATCTTTTATATTCTTTTAAATAATTCTCTTAGAGTTCCCAGAAAGTTATGTGATTTCTGTTCAAGTCTCGCGTGAAGTTTTCGGCTGGCCGATCAACTAAGCCAAGCCCAATTAGAAGTATGTCAAAGTAAACATGTGCTTGCATATTAAGTATACGCCATGGCGAAGGCACTTCCACTTTCTAGCAGCCAATCAAGCAAGTCTCAGAGAGCCAGGCCAGAGCAACCGGAGGACTCGAGTTCCTTTGACGTGGTGCCAACCCCCTTTCCAACTCCCCCTCTCTCTCTCTCTCTCGCTCTCTCTGGCTCCACAAACCTCTGGCAATTCATTAAGTGTCAAAAAGTTTTGCTTTTGGTCATTTCTTTGGCACCAACAATTTGCATACATCGAGAAGTTCCCAGAAAGCGTTCCTTTCACTCTTTTGCAGCCATTGAAAGCACCAAAAACAAGCAATGAAAAGCTAAAGTCAGAGACTGATGCTTGAATGAATCGCAGCATAGAAAGTTCCACCTTGCAGCCATCGAAATGAAGGACAATGCCAGGCAACGTGTGCCGTTGTCCATTGTATGAATGACTGAAAGGACATTGAATTAAATTTATTTGAAAACGCACTGCACACAGTCCTGAAACTAAAGTTTTTCATTCCTCCCACAACCCAACTTAACTTAACCCAACCCAACCCAACCCAACCCACAGCCCACACCCCTTACGTGTGCGTGTGTGTGTGCTTTGAATGTAGTTGTAGATGGAAAATTGCAGAGCTTCGGCTTTTTGCTGGTCTTCTTGCTGTGTTTTTGGATGAATATTTATATATTTTACGCTTCTTTCACTTGTTGTTGCCCTTGTTATTATTGTTGTTGTTTTTGTTATTCTTTTTGCAAATATTTTTTGTTTGTTGTGAAAGCAAAATTAACTTTAGCAATTTTAATTAAATTTTTGGACATTTCGGTTTTAGCAACATAATAAAGAAATTTTACTCGGACGTTGTAAGAAGTCCAAAACTAGTTCGGAATCTGAGATATTAATTTTAAAGTTTTTTATACCATTGCGAAGATAGAGAAATGCTAACTCCATAGAATATGGGGATTACACTTAATAAATAACTAAGGATATTCATGAAAATTCTTTATGGAAGACCTTAAACTATTCAGCAGGTAAGCATCAGTTGTCTGTCTCTCAAAAGAAGTAAATCAGCACAAGAAGTTAAGAGATATCGATAGCTTAAAAGCGAGTATTATCGATAAGCAATCGATTCTAAGAGAAATGATTTCCTGGAAGTTCAAGCCAGGATTCCTCATACGAGTTGCTTTAATAACTCTGCTTATTCAACTCGTCCAACAGGTCAGCAATTTCAAGGACTTGCTTTACATTTCGATTGGAACTTCCTCCTAATCTATACAGATCTTCATATAGATTTCAGTAACAGATATCAGCATAAGCTTTGCTCCAATGAGAAAAGTATCGATATTTTAAGCTTAAGATCAAAGGAAACTATTAATAGGCTGAACATATAAGGCAAGGATGCAGGCATGAATCTACTTGAAACTTTCGTTCAATTTATTTTTCAACCCTCAGATAAAAATGTGATGATTCAATCTATCATCTTTTATCGATAACTTTGTGCTCCTAATTGTAAAGGATTATGTCCTTGACTTTATCTCTTGTTAGCAATGCTAATTGCTACTTGATATTGCCCTGAATTTCCATCTGCCTTCAGCAATCGCTAGAGAAGCACTTGAAAAAGGCATAGAAAGAGCTTATAGACTTATAGATTTCCAGCTAAAATCAGAGAAAATATAGTTTATGCTCGAGGCAAGTCCTTAAGCCATATATCTACTCATGCTTGCTATGGAAAGTCTAAGAGAAATGCATAAATATATATTTTATATATACTTTGCCTACTGTATATATATATATATATATATATATATATATATAGATATATGTGTGTATGAATAGGTGGCAGTCAAATGAAATGGCATTTCGTTTCCATAATCAGTTCAATTCCAGCTCAAAGAAAAATACGTAATTTAATTATGTGCGCTGGCAGGGCTAACCTCAAGGCAAATGCCTCCGCACTTCAACTTCTCCTTTAATACGCAATAAATATGTAAAAAAAAAAAAAAGAAAAAAAAGCGAGGAAACAGAAAAGAAACGAGGCAAGAAACGGAAATAAAATAAAAAATATGTTGCATAATTTTGAGCTTTGTTCCGACTTAGTACCTTTCCACACACTCACACACACACACACACACGCACACACGCAGGGGCCCAAGCAGGCAATCGCAAATGCAGGCAGATCCTCAGATCCTCTTGCGTCAACTTAACAGCGTAGAAAATATCCAAGGCAACAATAAGAACAATAGTTCCCCGGGGAGAGTCGCCAGCGCCGAGTGCAGAGACGTCCCGTTCGTGGCAAAAAGGCAAATGGCGTTCACACACAGGCATACTCATACACACACACACACACACACACACACACACACACACACATATAAGATACGCATGCAAATCCTTTTGCTGGCGGCAGCTGCTGCTGCTGCTGCTGCTTTTTATTTTAACATTTTTATTTTATTTCAACGGCGCCTTTTGTAAGCATCTTTGGCCTCCGCCCCGCCACGCCACGCCTTGCCAGCTATGCTGCCAGCTTTTCAATTTTTATTTCACGTTTTCTTCAGTCTCAGACACACACACGCACACACACATACCATACGTGTGCGCAATGTGCGAAAGGATAAATTTTTACATATTTTTCTTACCTTTAAAAATAATTTCCAAGTTGCCGCCGCGCCCGTCGCCCCCTTTCTTAACATTTTGTTGGCTTATTTTGTTGCGCAGTTGCCGCTAACTTGAAACGGAATTCAAATGTATATTTAACTGTGTGTGTGTGTGTGTGTGCTAGTCACACACTCCCACACAACAAATGCACAAAGCACATTTGGCTGCTGTTGCTGTTGTTGTTGCAGCTGCGTTGGGCAACCATTCAGCAAGCCAAGTGCAAGGAGCAAACAAAAGAAAGGCGAATCGAGCAACAAGAAGAGACAATCACTGGTCCAACATCTCATTCGTACACACACACACATGTGCACACTCACACACTCATGCACAAAGACTAACCGCCAACGACTTGATGATATTTTTCCCTATGCAAATCGCATGTGGTTCCTGCACGGGTTCCTGTGCCCTGGTATCCTGCCTGCCAGCCGTACTAGGCGTGCGTATGAATACATCTTTATATAGAATATATACACACACACACATGTACATACATACATACATACATATATATGTATGCTCGTTATGTAAAGCGAATGAAGTAGAAGCAAAACAGCCGCACAACAAATGCCTTGCATCTAATGTATATATCTTTGACTGTCTTACTCTATGACTCTAAGTATCTCTGTGTGTGTGAGAGAGTATGTGTGTATGTGTATGTGTATAAATAAGCATATATAATATTGAAAAATTCCAAGAGACACCGTTCCTAGGCTGGCCTGCAAGCATGCAATGTTTATTATTGAATTCTAAGAATTTAGATTAACGACGAAACTTGATGAAGAACTTCTAATGCTCTAACCGATTACAGACGATATCAATATCGATACTTTTTATACTATCGATAAATTTTGATATGTTTTGACTAATGGTCGAAGACTTTTTTGTAGTTTGAGCTAAGAATTCGATTAATGCTTACTTTCTTCACATCGATATTGATCTGATAAGTTATCGAGAAAGGTACTCAGTATCGATATTTTTGTGGCTTCTAATAGTCAGATGAAAGTGCAAGTTACCAGATTTGACAAAAATACTTGTTGACACATTCAAAAGAACTTTGCATTTTTCGAATTCCATGCAAAGGTTAGAAAAGAGACAAAATTTACTTACAAATTCCTTAAAAAAAACTCTAAATGAACTTTCGATTACCTTTGCTTGAAATTGTTGAACTACTAATAAAAACTGCTAATTTAGTATATGATATAACCCGATATATACTTTATCTCATATATAACTAAAGTCTTTGCAATGTGCTTAACAAACTGATCAACTTGGAAAGTATCAAAAATCTTGTTAGCTCTTTTTGAGTCTGTTTTCTAGTTGATTTGACAAATCAGTTGAAAAGCACTTAAAAAACATATCGAAAACTTCTCTGAGACTCTAAATATTTCATCATCTCCTTTTCTGTGAATACCCTGACTGTATACCCACTGATAAGTAATGTGCGGTAGGAGGTATTTGGTGAAACAATAGATGAAAATATGTAAATTGCATACAAAATACGAAGCAACTTGGGTGTCATTGAAGAACCAAAAGGTCTGGCCATCTAAAGATATATGGCTACATATATATGTATGTATGTATATGTGAGCATATACCTATACATATATGGCATATATTATAGTGTTTCTGTCTCTATCTCTCTCTGTGGCTGTTGGGTCATTGTGTGGGTAATATGATTATCATATTGTCCCTTTAACCATTGCTGCATGGTTTCACGAATTTATTGTATAAGCATTTGAGCATTTGCGGTAAGGGAAGCCTTTTTGCCATATAACATATATATGACACTAGAACTGGCGCTGGCACTGACATCCCGGGCAGAGTTGAGTTTTTCTTTTGTCTGGCTGGTGCTTATTTTTTTATTTTTCATATTATTTGTCTGCATTATTGATAAAATATTTGCCAGCTTTTTCATCCTACAAATGCGAGTAGAAGTGCTCGTATTCGTTTTTTAATACTCGTATGTTACGCAGCAGGCAGTGTGGCAGGCATCAATGCAACATTCACAGCTGCACATTCATTTTGTGGTCTGGCAAATGCGTTCAAAGACTTCTTCCAATTTCACTCTTAACGAGTGTTTTTCCACACGACTCCCGCCCCCTTCTCCCTCCCACGTGCCACCCACACCACAACAAAAGGCCGCATTTGATGTGGCCACTTACGTAGCTTGCCACATGCCGCATGCCGCATGCCATGACATTTATGCAACAAGTGAGGATTTTATCACCGATTCCCCCCCCATAAAGATGATTTAACGAGTTGATGTTCTAAATTTTTTAAATAACTCAATGAATCGGAAAATCGTTAGGTGACTTAATACGATTTTGAGTATGCAAAACGCTTCATTGAGTGCAGATTAAGCGCTCAGCCTTGGACAGACAACTGGACAGAATTCTATTCGATTGGCTTTTCTATTCAGCTCAAAGATGCAAGCGGAAGTGCAGTTGATGGGCTCATCAAGAAGGAGCTTAACATGACAATTCGACTCATTCACTGCAGGTCAAAGGGTTGCCAGAGAAGCTTACCTCAACTTCTCTGAGAATTATGGCAGATGATACAAACATTGATTGAGATATGTGAAGGCTATTGATTGAATAATACTCAGAGGGAACTTGAACAAAAGGAATCGCTTCCCATGTGTCAGACGGACGAGAAGAGGAAAGCCTTGTTGGAGGCAGGAAGAAATTATATCTAATAAGAGAGAGAGGAATCTTCTCTTAAGAATATTCATGGTTAAAAGAAAAGTCAAAGATAATAAAG
This sequence comes from Hirtodrosophila trivittata, assembly GCA_035045065.1. Lineage (NCBI taxonomy): Eukaryota > Metazoa > Arthropoda > Insecta > Diptera > Drosophilidae > Hirtodrosophila > Hirtodrosophila trivittata. The sequence continues at coordinate 9,158,511 of JAWNNK010000816.1, forward strand.
TAAAGAATGTCTTCTAAACGGAATTCAACTGATAAATAGGCTGCAGCAGCTGAAAGAGGATACAACAGATGCAGACGAGTGTAAAAGAGGTGAAAGTTACTCGGAAAAGTTTCTATCGAGAAACAGGTTGAAGATAGTTTTTGCAGGATATCTTAACGGAAGTTATGAGATTGAATTGTGGTGATTGGAATGAGTTACAGGCTCTGAAAGTGAATGAAGAGTTATGAAACGATACAAAACGGTAACAGATATACAGATACTTATTCGGCATTTCCTATGATTGAAATAAGCAAATCTTATAAAATATTATATTATTATCATATATTTGTCATATATTCTTAAATATTACTATATATAATCTGTATGTGAACAATATATTGCACTTACCTTTTGGACAATCAATTTCATTGTACATTTAGTTAAAGAGCATTTAACGTTCAACCGAAACGCGAAAAAAAACAGCAAAAAATACACTCGATTTACGCGTGGCCAATGCAAAAAATTGTTAAGATAATTTCAAGCTAAGGAGAATTCTGTTTTTGTCTTTTGTCTTTAAATTTGTCTCTTGTTCAGCTTGTTGTATTTCAATATTCAATTTGTTTTGGTTTCAAAGTTTAGTTTGTTAAATGCCTGTTTAACGGCAATTGTTTTATTATTCAACCAAATTATTGAATGTTGGCTAACACAGACACACACAGTAAATGGTTAGACACACACGCAGAGTTTGCAGTTTAGGCAGAAATGTAATGTTTATTTGTAAAATTCGCTTGATTATTTGCCTATTTGTTTGTCTGTCTGAATGTCTGTCTGTCTGTCTGTCTGTTAGCTTGTTAATTTGAATTTGTGGATATATTGGCGCTTAGTGCAATCAAATGCCGCTGCCTTTGGCTATTTAGCAAAAGTTTCACTGTTTTAGTTTGAGTGTTAGTTTGAACGGGCTTTCTGGCCTATTTACCCGCGGATTGTTCGCATCAGAGAGGTGCCGCAGCAGTCAAAATTTATGGATAGCCTGTGGCTGCTTATACTTGTTGTATTATTATTGAAACTGATGTTTATTAAGTGCTCAGACCGACAGCTATAGGCAGATTTATATCTATAGAATATCAAATACAGTAACATTCATCTCTGTGTGTGCCTTGTGTGTGTGTGTTGTGGGTGTTGATTTGGTTTACACTTTGCTGTGATAAGTAATCATTTGTGTATTGATGTTGCTGTAACTGATTTATTAGTTTGTCTTTGGACTACCCAAAGTTGCATATTATCAAGAAACTTCTGATAAATAAATCAAAGAATTATCCAAAAATTAATTTCAAATTATTTAATTGATTCAATTGAAATCAATTTATTTCAATCATTTATGGGATAGAACACAATTAATTCAATCGGACTTTAATTAGCTGCAATATTACAATAAGTAAAATTTGATAATATAATCTGAATTTATACACACTCAAACACAACCACACACACACTCTTTTAATTAGTAAAAAATAGAAAGAAAAAAAATAATAAGCAGCATTTAAAAATAGGCCTAAATTTTAGTTATTTCGTGTGCCGCCGCCAAGGAATATTTTGGTTAATACTCAGGCAATGTTTGCCAACTTGTTACAGCCTCATACACACACACACTCTAACACACACACACACACACACACACACATAGAGAGAAAGCGGACGTACCCTTAATGGAGTGTTGCACAGTTTTTGGCGCCAAACACAATAAAGTTTTTGCCAACGTTCACAAATTGTTCACTGGCAACAAGCGGCGTATACTTGATGATGTTCACAGCACTAGCAATTGGCCATTTGGACAGCATATCGAAGCACGTCGCTTGAATATGTACGCTAAACTGCAGTTAAGTTTTGGCCGCAGCAACAAAAATTAATGCAAAATTGCATACACACGACACGAGAATGACGACTACGGCAACGACAACGGCAACGACAACGACAACGGCAACGACAACGGCAACGACGACGCTGCTGATGGTGACGATGGCATTGGCGAAACAGAAGAGCGGCTGCGGCAGCAACAGCAATAGCGGCAGTGGCATCGGCTGTGGCAGCAACAGTAAGAGCAACAGCGACAGCGGCAGCAGAAGCAGAAGCAGCAGCAGCAGCTCATTGTTGCGCTTGCCACATTGAATGCGTTGCGTTATGGCGGCGTCTGCCTGATGCGACGATGCGACTACCGGCCGCATTTCGCCATCACAGCATCAGGCATCAGACGAAGACTCTTCGTTCCAACACACACGCACACACACACACACACACGCACACACAGGCCACAGTAGAAGATGAGCAACAGTCGACAGAGACGACAATTCACTTCCGCAACGGCTCTCGTCGTCGTTTTTTGCTCTCCAAGCCGAAAATTGCCAGCTGTGTTTGCCCGCCTTGCCTGCCACACACAATAAAAGTTATGCAAAAGCCAAAATAGCAGCGGGCAGCACCTAAAAGTATGCAGCACGAATCGTGGCAGCAGCAATGTGTGCTTGTGTGTGCCATTCGCTGGCATCGTGCAACATCGGCAACATCAGTAACATCGGCAACATCGTGCAACATCGACAACATCGTGCAACATCGTGCAACGTCGATGCTGTCGTTAGCGTCGTCGTCGCCGACGTCGGTGTCGTCGGCGACGTCGTCGTCGACGTCATTGGCGTCGCTGGCGTCGCTGCCAGCAGCCTCTAATAGGCAGCAGCTCTTGTAACTCGCTTCGTGTTGTAAGTTACAGTTCGCTTTTAGGAGCTCAACAGTGATAGGGGGCGAAGCTTTTCTGTTAACATGCCCTTAACATGGAGGGGCAATTACCCCTATTTGGCAGCTTAAAAGCATCGTTAACTCCTCTCAGATAAAAGCTTCAAACTTAAAGCTTAAATTCAAATAAAGCTTTTCGGCGCTGTTAACTCAACGGACAGTTGACTTCATATCAGAACTAAGACTTACAAGGAGAACATATAAGAGATAAAACTAATGAAGGATAAAAGTTAAGAATTCTCAAATAGTTTTTACAGTTAAATAAAGCTTTTATTAGCTTTTAAAATCCTATTTAAGGTTTTTTTCATAATAATAAAAAGTCTGATACTTTTTAAGTCCAAAACTAACCAAGTTAATTTTGAGACTCAATTGCCATAACATTGAGATTGAAATAACCATTAAATGTAGCTGTAAATTTATCTAACAGCACTGTTATGTTACTTAACATTATCTAAGCAACCCCTGCTAAAGAAGGGGTAGTTACAAAACTTAACGAAACTTCTTTACATTAACAGAATTGAGAGCGCTGGAGGGGTAGTAAACGAATGAGAACGTCCTCTGCCCACGAAGAATAACAGAGCAGAGCTGAGCAGAGCAGAATTTTCTCGCAGCAGAAAGCGGCTTTCCATAACATGCGGCATGTTAAGGATTTTCAATTTCAACTGTAAACTGAGCGCTGGAATTTTAAGCGCTTCAAATCAGATTTCAAAACATTTCTCAACTCAAACTCAATTGGAAAATCGCATGGGATAATCGAAAATTGTCTCAAATTTAAGGAAAATTCAAATCTAAGGAAATTTTTAAGATGTGAACAATATTTTCCACGAGTCTCAACGCTTTGTTCGGCTTTTAAGGCCCAGGTTTTTAGGTAAGGCTGCAAAGCTTAGGTATAAGTTATTTAACAACTATCAACGAACTACTTTGGGTCCTGAATACAGAGAGATGATATAGTTAATATATAGTCATATTCATATAAAGATATAAACATATTGTAAGTTCGATTTCTGATGCTGCTGTATACCCTATAATAGGTATCTAGCCGACTTTTAACCGAGAGACTTGCCTCGATTATGAGTGAATTCTGAATTCTGTCAAAAATGAATCAATCTATAGAAACGATACATAAACTGTCTACAAATACATAAAAAGATATATAAATTGTCTCCTAAACAACTATAAAATAACTTTTATCCTTCAGAGCGATGCGATCTATCACTTATTTTATATACTTTATGTAGTCGAAATTGTCACCTGTAATAAGTTTCTACCCGTTTTAACTATCGTTAAAGATTTTGAGCTATAAAAGAAGAATACCCCTAACAAGGTGTCAACCATCAAAGGGCAACCAACTAGAAATAGCTCTTAAAAAGAAGATGGAAATAAACTTAGTATGAAAGATAGCTCTTATAATTGACTTCTCGCAGCTTTTCGGACCCTTTTCAATGTTGCAAGCAATTTGCTCACCTGCTCCAAGAAAAATTCCATAAAAATCCATCATTAGGTCAACTTTTACCACTTTTTCCCCCTCATTCCCCCCCAATGCATAATTTTCTGCAAGTTTAGCACTTTTTTGCACCACTTGCTCAATTGTTGCCTTAATTTTCCAGCAGTTCGCGCTGTTTTCTTGTTGTTTTTTTTGTTTTCTCTTTTTTTTTATGATATTCATGAGTCTTCAAAGCTCCTCATTGAGTGTGTCTATGTGGGGGTCTGTGTGCGTGTGTGTGTGTTTGCATCACGTATAAATATTTTACGACGTCCTTCAGTCATTTACTTTTATTGCAATATTTGCTCACTCAACGTTTATGATGATCATTTTAAGCCATTTTTATGGCCAGCTGCTGTGCTGTGCTCTGCGAGAATTGCATGAATCACAGAGGCAGCATTCATATGAGTGCCCCTACTACGGCTCATGACTGTGCCCCGTATACACCTTATACTGTGCCCCAAGTACCCTTAGGTGTTTTTGTCTGTCTGCCACAGTTTTACCTCAGCTTCTCTCTCTCTCTCTCTTTCTATCTGTTTCGCTTGCTCATTCATTTATTGTGTGTGTCTCTGTCTGCGTCCATTTGGTCCGCAATGTTGCTAAATATTTGGCTACCTTTTGGCCACTTTGCTGCTTTTTATATAAATGGCAGCTCATTAAATTGCTGGCACCGTTTCCGGCCCGGATGGGGGCAGTACGTAGTAGCTCGTAGTAGGTCGTAGTAGGTCGTAGAGGGTCGTAGGATAAGGGGGAGTCGTAAATTGCTCAGGTGGAGCAGCTACCATTTGCCACTTTGCCACCTTTACCGTAATGCTGTTGCATACTTTTGTGTGTACAACTCGTATTTGTAGCAGAAAATTCTAATTTGGTCAGCAACTTGTCACATCATTTGAGCTGCTGGACACGTAATGAGCTGCAGCTTAACCAGAGAGGGAGTCAACTTTAACTGGGCAATGCCAATTTCAACTTCAACTTCAACTTCAACTTTAGCTCGATCTTCACGTGGCATTCGCACGTGCGTTGGCCATGTCCAGGCAGCTCTCTGGAAACTATGTCAACTGCTTCAGTCGGTTTGAGTTTGACCGAGCCGAAAACTATGCTTAAGTTTATAGGACTTTTTGCATTTAAGCACACACACACACACACACACACACACACACACACACACACACTCAGTTTAAGGACACGCTCGATTGCATTTCCGGCCTGTTGTGAAAATTGGACTATGACTTTGATGCTGATGCTCTCAATAGTATCTCAACAGTTACCGAGTGCATTCAAGTCGAACAACAAAAAGTGCACTTCATTTGATTTAAATTGATAGAGAGGATGTCAGCAGAGTTTGAATTTTCATTTAGAAAATGGCTTGCCCCATCGCCCACTTGAGAGACGGACAGATGGACGAATGGACGGACTGAGTGAACCGACTTATAAGTTATAATGGCCTGACCACAATTTCCCACTTGAGAGCGGCCAAAAGGCATGCTCAAGTGCTTAGGATGCTTAAGAGCAAAATGTAGTTATGTGATTTTCAAGTTGATGATGAGATTGCCAGACTAACTCCCTCTACCTACCCAACCACCCACTTGACATTAGGAAATTACAGTTGCATAGCCCCAACTCCTCCTCCTGCGACTCCCACAGAAATGCACAAAATTTAAGTCAGACTTTTAGGCGCACTTTGTTGGCCATAAAAAGAGTTGGGCGGCTGGAGGGACGGAGGGTGGCACTTTGGCTTATCAATAAGCATCTATGGCTTACTTACTTACTAACTCGTATCAAAGTTGTTTTGTTGTTGCACGTTGAAAGTTTTTGCGCTTTTGCAGCCTTCTTGGCGGCACTTTTTGCCCATTTTAGTTTTTCCACAGTTGTTTTTCTTTGATTTTCTTTTCTTTTGGGTAGCGCCCGAAAGGCGGGTCACACTTTAGTGTTTTTCTAGTGCATCAAACTGTCATTTTGTTTGTGCCGATAAGTGAACAAGGTTTCTACTATTTTTTTGTTCCAACGACTACTTTAAGTAGGCTTTGGACTCGTAGGCGGTCGGTTGTGCTTCAATGAACTTTGTTGATTTGCCAAGTTTTTGGGGGCAGGTTTTTTGCACTGTGAAATACAATTAAAGTGCTACACAACTGTGGCAATAAATGTTGTAATCGTTGAATGACTTTATCCATTGGCTAACCAAATAAATGTCATACTTGCACTCATTCGCATCGTTTACAATAACCAATGAAGCGTTCGCATGTTATTCAATTGAACATTTTGCAAAAAATTAAACACAAGTCTTCGGTAAACAAACAGAAATGCAAAATGCGTTCCACCCACACTGGCAGCTGCTGCAACCCCAAATGCTTCGTCCACATCCCTTCCATCATGTCCAACCCCAACCAGCAAATAGCAACAGCAATTGCAATTGCAGGTTACACTCTAACCCCAGAGATGGAGAGCATAGAGCACAGAGCACAGGCCATTGCACACACATCGACATCGACATCGACATCGACATCGACATCGACATCGACAATGACAAGTACATGGGCATAATAAAGTCTTGGAATTTATTTTTATGTGCATATAATAGAGGGCAGTCGACCCATACACACACTCACACACACACATGAGCACGCCCAATCATGCAGGGACGCCCCCAAGAGACGCATTTCATCTGACAATACGGAGAATTTTATGTGCCTGCAAAAAAAATAAGGAAGAATATCCAAAGGCTGAGAAGCGGGCAAAACATTGCCAATGCCTTTACAAATACGAGCAACAACAACAACAACAACAACAGTTACAAGCCCAAAATAAACAGTTATGGAGATGGTTACCCCTGGTCCTCCACTCCAATCCAGAGTGACTTTCTTCGTGTCCAAGTGCATTGGCCAGGGCCAAAATGTCCGCAGCGAATTTTCAAATTTTGCCAATATTTGCGTAGTCATTCGAAGATTATCCTAATTGAGAATCTCGGCATAAAACTGGTGGGTGGCAACCGGGGCGTCTACTGGACTACCCCCCATTAGGGTTGGGCTAAGGTTGATGCCAACCATGACAGGGCTGATAGCAGCCGATAAGACTGGGCAAATAGATAGATAGATGGATAGATGACTTCCACTCCCACTCTCTGTCTCTTTCTCTTTCTCTGTATAGGCGGAAGCATGAAATTGTTGCAATCAAATCTACACTGAGAGAAACAAATTCATTTGACTCATGTTCAATTTTTAACTATAAACCTAAACCACAGCGCCAAATGAAGGACAAACAGAGAGAAGAATTGACCACCCTCAATCCTAAAAACCTCACCAAATCCCATTCCATATAAAGATATATATATATACAGATATATATATATATATATATATGTAGAGCTACGCTTCTGTCACAATTCATTACGAGAACAAGCTTCTAAGGAAAACATAAATAAACTTTTTGTTTTAGATTTCGTGACAAATGTACAAAATGTACAAAAATGGCAAAGCCATCAACTAAACCCTCCGACAAAATTATCACTAGAAACAAAATATTTACACAGGCCGAGACACAGGACACGGGACAGAGGACAGAGGACAAGTGCAGCTGGCAGGGACTGAAGGGGGATGGGAAAGGAATTGAGTGGGGTTGGAATGGGAGTGGGAAGTCGACTGTCGAAGCCAAAAAGGATTACTTATCGCATATTTTGACATAAGTTAAGTTCATCACTGAAATACGAGAGTCAATTGTCCAATGTCCAATGTCCAATGCTCCAGTATCGTTTTAGGAGGGGGTTAAATCCAATGGGCAGACACACACACACACACACAGACGGACGGAGGGACAGACGGCAGGATGGAGAGGGAGGAGGACAGGCACTCGCTCGTGTGATGGGTCAATTGTGATAAGCCGAACGTTCGACAGACCATGCCAGGATCCACCACTACCACCACCACCAGCAGCAGGAGCAGGAGCAGCAGCGATTGCTCCTTTGTTTATAGGCCTTCTACGCCTTGTTTATTTGCATTCGTTTTGTTTGTATTTGCACTGAAATCGAGGCACGACAGGACCGCACCGCACCGCACCGGACCGGACCGAACAGGACACAGCACAGGCACAAGGAGTAAACAGGAGGGGAGGCAAAACGTTGGCCATCGGTTTGTGTAAAATTGGCAAAAATCTGCAGCACAATTGACAGCTTAGGGTAGCGTCGCAATCGGAGCTTGACTCAACTCGGCTCATACGAGTACAAAAAACAATTGATGGACATTCTGGACATATGCAGAAGGAACTTGGCTTTGATTTCTAGCAAATGCGAGTGCTAATAATGCCATATTATATACATATATATATATATATATATGTATAGTAGTCGAAAGGACAATGAAAAAGAAAGGATTTAATTCCCGTTTATTTGTAGTATTATTTTTAAGGCCTGTTGTTAAATGTAAAAAAGTCGTAAAAGGGTTCCCAAAATCGCTTTCGAATCCTTAGAAAATTTTTGCTTAACTTTTGATTGCATTAAAAGGCTTTTTCAATGTTCTCTGTGTGTGTGTGAGTGTGTGTGTCTGTGTGTCTAAAAGGGGGTAAATAAATCGAAAATAATTCCTGATTTTCTGTGTCTCACACTTTAAGCTTAAAGTTTGAATCCTTCTGAAGGTTTCTTGAGTGTCTACAACAATCTTGTACTACGACTATTATATGCATATATGGGTGTGTGTGTGTGTGTGTGTGTGTGTGTAGCTCATAGTTAGCTGTTGATGATTCGGCATCTTGTTAAGTAAGGTGAAAGGTGTGGGTGTACTCACATCGCTGACATCCTTGAAGCAGGCGCTATATTCTCAGGCCAAGCCAAGCCCAGCAGTGGCAAAACAAAACACAACGGAACAACAAAAGGCGGCAGCCCTCACACACACACACACACACACACACACATACATATAAGGATGGCAGCTAACCAAGTAAGGACTCTGGCAGAGACATCGACTCTCTACTGACTACTCATCCACAGCCGCGTCTGGTTGTAAAGATATAAAATCAGACAACTGCAACAGCAAACTACAATGAGAGGAGCAGCCAGGACGATCTGGTGTCCTGCTGTCCTGGTGTCCTAACGCTACTAAGGCCAACATCGTCTGCCGCCGCTGCTCCCTCTCTGTCAGCTGCAGCGGCGATTTGTAGCGCCACAAGGATAATCACACTTTTAATCGTGATTTAAGTTTATGGCGCTGGGCGCTGGGCGCTCGGTGCTCGTTTAGTTTCTTGTTACCCGGACGCGTTGCCTGCAAAGATTTTCATTTTCAATTTTTTTCCCTGTTGTTTTCCTTTTTTTCTTCTTATATTTTTTATGCTCCATGGCTCCATGGACCAGGAGGAGGAGGATACCAGCCGCCGCCTTGTTAACTTGCCGCTTTCATTTTTATATTTTTTAATGATTTTTATTGCATAACTGTCGGCGTTTTCTGGCCCCGTCTGCCATTGTCCTTCCTGTGCGGCAATTGCACTTTGCCACATTTTATAGCCGCCTCCACCCATCGGCTGCATAACTGCAGCATAACAACCAGCTTTGCCACCCAATGATTTGTTGATAATATAGCAAACTATGATAATGGCACTGGATGAGGCTCTGGCTCCGGCACCAGCTCCGGCTCTGGCTGTGGCTGTGGCTGGCTCTAAAGTTGAGACTGAAACTGAGGTTGATGCTGAAACAACTTAACTCTGGCCTAGGACATAAAATAACATGAAATATTGTCTGTGGAAAGGACTTGAACATGATATTTCCAGCCTCAAATTGATGCAAGAGATCGAGACCCAAGAGAAAGTCAACACTTAAATCAACATTTCTATATAAAGAAAGAAAAGAGGTCTTTATTTAGCAGCCAGATTGAGATTGAGTTGAAATGAAGAAATTATCTTAACTGCAAGCATTGCCAGGTTGTTCAGCATGATTCCATTCTGGCTATAACTAGTTAACCTGAAAGCACCCACATAAATCTGAGCCACAGTGTGGCACACCTTGGCCAAACGTTTGGCCCTATAATTTGTAGCTCCATCGTCTTTCTTCGAGCTAAACAAACTCTCATTTACCACTAACCCAGCCCATCCTCAACAAGATCTCTCTCTCTCTCTGTCTCTCTCTCTGTTCCCCTCATCTGTTTGCTTTTACAAATTATGAGCACTCACATAAATTTCACTTACTGCCGCCGCGTTGGGTGCCAAGTTTGCCAGGCCCGGAGCTCTGACTCTGACTCTGACTCGGAGACGTAGACTGCGACTGAGACTTCGACTGAGCTATGAGCACCTTTTTGTGCTGTAATTAGAAGGCAGCGGCAACTTAAGGAAAGGATAGGAAAGGCTAGTGGCCAACTTGGGCCATTGAGAGCACACTCCTCCATCCCGCAAGCTGGGGATGGATCTGGGGTACGGTTACGGTTACGGGGATTGGCCACTTGAAATGCAAATTGCGTGCAAATTATGGCAAGCTGGCAGTCAAGCAGGCAGGTGAGCAAGTTTTTTAGATTTGTTGTTCGACCAGAGGAGCATAGAGTGGAGGTAACAAACACACAAAAGGGAATGAGAAAAAGGTAAAGCTAAAGGTAAAAGGTAAAGAAATTGCTTAACAGAGGAAATATTACTTAAGGCCTCGGAAGTTGTGTGTATTTTTAATTGCTTAAATCCTAATTCAATTTGTTACTAGGGAATTAACGTCTCAAATGCACTTAATGATTTAGTCAAAAGGAAACTGCCAAGAATATTCGCGCAAGGAGAACACTTTTCCGGTTTCACTAATAAACCATTAACTTTATCAGCTAACACAACAGATATCATAAGGTATATCATCTAGTATAATCTAGTCAAGACACGTCTAAATATCTAAATGTGTATAAAAGATATTCAAAATATGGAAATATGCAAAGGAAAACATCTTCGAGGCTTTCAATTTATATGATATATATATCAATGACACAGATAATTCTGATAATTGTCAATAGGAAGTTTGATCTAGGTTTCCTGTATCTATATCTGTTTTTATCTTTTCATCTCCAGGACTTCAAGACATAAAGATTGCTTCTTCGTTTTCCGATTGTCTTTTTCCTATCCAGAAAACTTTCCATTTGATTTGGTTTAAGAGTATCGCAAAGTCGTCTAAATTTTATCTTAAGGTCTTAGATAAATATGGAATAATACCTATTTCAATTATTTCTTTCAGTTTTGTCATTTTTATACCTATTTCAGATATATAGGAAGCAATCAAAATAGAACAAAATATTGTGATATTCTAGGCAAGGATCGAGTTAGAATATGATAAAATAACGATATTTGTATGATATAATGATCGTCTAGGGAATTATATATCTATTTTATATTCAAATGAGCAAATCGGACTAGGATTGAGTATTCATATCACATCTTAAGCTTGACTAAATCTTCTAGTAGGGCGATGTATTATATCGTATAGCGATATCAATGAGACGCGATAGATGGGGTTCTTCTTAGCTTTATTTCAATGGAAATCAATTCAATGAATATTCATTTCCTAATTTTCTATTTCCTTTTAAAACTATTTCGATTTCCATTTTGTTATCTTAAACGATTTATGTTTTATATAGTTCGGTTTTATTTTATGATAGTTAATATTGTTGGCTGTGAAGCTTTGTGTTAACTCACCGTTATTATGAGTTAAGAACGCGTTTTCTGCATCCGATGATGATGATCCTTGCTGCTCGTTATTGGCATTCGATGATGATGATGATGTGTTGGTAAAGTCATATGGATGATTCAAACTGTTGTTGCCCACGCCCCCGCCCCCGACGCCAACAACAGCAGTTGCAGCCAACGCTTTAAAGAGGTGTGCGGTGCGTTGTTGTTGTTGTTGCTGCTGTGATTGCTGCTGCTGCTGTTGTTGCTGTTGCTGCTGCTGTGGGTTATACGGATTGTTGTAGATGTTGCGTGTGTCAGTCGCTGGCTGCTGCTGCTGCTGTTGCAGTTTATATTGTTGCTGCTGAAGCGTGTTATTAGCGCTCAGACCGTTCACCGTAAAATGGCGTGATTTGGCTGTAAAACAAAGAAAGAGACAAACAGAGAGAGTGGGAGGGTTAGAGTGAGAGGGATATATTGAAGAAATAGGCAACTTGTCGCATAAACCAAAAGTATGAGTTTTATATGTACTCGTACCATTTTTTCTTTAGCTGAAAGAAAGAGCTGTCGTCAAAAGTTTAAGCAAAAAAAGGGAACCTTAACTTTCTGCCATGTCATGACAGTTGGCAGCGGCAGCAGCAGCAACACCCGCATCTCAAAGTGGCCGGCACCAGGCTCCAACACCCCCAGCCAAACACAGCCCCTCCCCCCGCCCAGTCCTAAGTCTCAACCACCCACACGCTTAATTGCATGCATTGAAATATGCAAATGTGTTAAAAGTGGGGGCGGTTAAGGGGATTGGGGGTTGGGGGCTTTGGTTGGGGAGGTGTGAGTTTTGGGTGAGCCTCAATTAAAGCATTTTCACTGCCATTCACGAGGTTTGAGGTTATGTTTTTGCTTCGTTTGCTTTGCCACCTATTGTTGCTTTTCATATATGAATTATGCATGGCAATAACAACACCAACAACAATAACAACAACAATAAGCGATGAAAAAGGCAACAACTGTGTGTGTGTGTGTGTGTGTCGTGTGTGTGTGTGTTTAGTTGTTGCTGGTTTGCGGAAATGATGTTGACGCGGAAGCTGTAATAATGAAGCAACAGCAACAGCAGCAGAGCTGCAAAATGTCCTCTAAAGTTGCCACCCCTGCCCCTTCGAGCTAAAACAATGTATGGCAACCCTTTAAAATTTTCCAGCTTGGCCAAAAAGTTGTGCCTTTCAGCTGATGTTGTTGTTGTTGTTGTTTCTGTTGTTGCTTCTTTTGCATATTAATTATGCATGTTTTGTTGGTGTGAAGGCATCAACACATTGTTTGAATTTTTAGCAACAAGCTGAAACTGAATGCTGCCCCCTTCAGCCCACTGAAGCTACCCCTTTCAGTCTAACACTCTGGCAGGATGCTCTCTACTCGCTTGACTTTTACTGGTTGTTGCCAGCTGATGTTGTACCGCTATTCAGCAGCCAACTGTGTAAATATTAAGTGTGAAAGATAACGAGCTAATAACTCAGTTAATTTTCTCCTGTTCTCGCTCTCTTTCTGTCTCTGTCTATGTGTGTGTGTGTTGTTGTTGTTGGTTTTTCGCATAGGTAAATTGAAATGTTACTGATTTAGTTGAATTTTCAGTTTTCAACGAAAGTTAAACAGGACATAAGCGTATCCTTGAACTCCAATATTAAATGCCAGCAATTATAATTAATTTGAGCGTTTAATGCTTACCTGCTGAAGCATAGCAGGTGTATCTTATATATATATATATATATATCTGATTGTTTTATAAATTAGTTATTCATTGGTCAATTGGGCTCAAAGTGAAAGGCCATTTCTTGGTTTGGGGCTCAAAGCACGCAACGTTCGCTGAGCAATTAGCCAGCAAAGTAATCACATTTAATTGCATCAATTTAAATATCAAATAAAAATCATTTTCAATCTGAACAATTGATCTATATCACATATATATATGTGTGTGTGTGTGTGTGTGTGTGGCACATCAAGTGCTTATAATTAGCTTAACATTTTTGTGGGCGGCACTTAATTGTGTGTGTGGGTGTGTGGGTGTGTATGTTGTGCGTGTGAAATTAAAATGTTTTATCGCTTTATTTGAATGGCTAATGAAGCCGATGGAATTTTTGTTGGCCATCAATCGATGTTAAATGGCCTCGATTTATATGTATATATATTATATAATTGTATGCGTGTTGACCTAAAAATGATATAAAGCACACAATTTACATAAATTATATATATAACTATTAAAAATTAAGCGCATTTTATACAATTTACTCTTCTGTTTTTTAATTTTAAAATCTCCGTTGAAAATGCTCATAAAAAATTAAAAAATTAAAATAAAAAGAATAAAACTTTACTTCAACTTTTGCTGCCTTTTTATAATGTTTTTTCTCTTATTTTTTCTTTTTTTTTTTGTAATGTAAAGCTTGAAAGCTTGTTAATTGGTAATTGGCAGCATTTTTGAAGCATCGATTGTTAATTGCCGAGTCTTGATTGCATTTGCCTTTGAGTGAAAAGTTTCGAGCACTTTCGTCTGGCAAAAGTTTCCAATCAGAACAATGCCAACAAACTCATATACCAAACATAACTACCTTCATACTGATATATATATACATACATATATACATATATACAAAGATATATACATATACAAACTTATATTATTATTTATGAATATATATATTGAGGGCAGGCGTCGCATAATTAGCCTTTTAGCCTGTCAAATATCTCATTCAGTTACCAAAATAGTACGGACATTTCAACACACACTCACACACACACACACATACAGTATACCCAACCTCTTCGCTCCGTTTAAAGATCAGGCTTATCAGCCATAGCAATCCATGGAATGGCCCAAAACCCATTTGCTTGTATAGAAGTAAAATATGCGCCATTTGCCCTTCAAAATGTGCCGTTGATAATTCAGAAAAAAATAGAGAGAAAAATCTCAGCCCATTTTCATTTCCATTTCCATTCATTGCTTTGTTCTATGACCATATAAAATTCAGCTTTAGGGTATTTCGAATCTATGATGAAATTTGTTACGTGTATTTGGATATAGTTTATATATATTCTTGTTAACACTGAGAGTTCAAAGAGGTAAATCTGGTTATAGAAAATAAACTTTAGTTGCGAAATGTGAATTGCAGATTAGAATAAACTCAGATCGTTTATAAGATAGATAGATATAAGATTTGATATATAAAATGTTCTCTAAGAAACTTTGAAGGGATTTTGGACATATCTCAGAAAATTATTACAAACTACTCAACAAATTGGAGCAAAATCGTAAAATTATATCTCATAGTTCTCATACTAAACACCAGCTTTAACTGGTTTTCAATGATTGGATAAAAGATCAAAGTTGAAATATAATTTCATGAATTCTATTTGAAGTAACATTTTATGAGTTGTCTTCTGTTAGGACATACAAAATTCGTCGTTTTAGTTTGTTTGTTTCATGGTTTATGTTTATGTATTTTGCTTTTAACAAAATTTGGCAAATTTACACTTCAGCCAACACCAACTGCCTCACACACACACACGCACTACACACATAACTAACAATAACAACAACATGAATTTGAAAGCGTAACAAAAGGACAAAAGTGTGATTCATTTTTGGTTCCGTTTTGTCGGTTTGGTTCAGGGGGGACGAAGGGGGAAGTCCCCAAAGAAAGTCACATAAATAAGGCAACATTCAATGCAAATTGGTCTATTTACGCAAATTTTATTGCCAAAGCATTTTTACATTTATTTCATTGTTGTTGTTGCTGTTGTTGTTGTTGTTGTTGTTGTTAGTTGGCCCTGGTCGCCACATGTGGGTAAGCGCTCTGTGTTTGTATCCTTGGAGCATGCTTTATTCCTTCCACTTTTCTTCTTCCTTTTCTTTTCTTTTTTCGAGCTCCTCTGTGAAATCGTTGCCCCCAAGCGACTACTAAATCAGGCAATTTGAACAACGTTTCCTTGACTTTCACTTATTTGTTGTTGTTGTTGTTGTTGTTGTTGTTGTTGTTGCTGTTGTTGTTTGGCCTAACCCTTCGCTAACCTTTTGGGGTTACTGGTGACTTGCCTGTCGCACAAATTATGCGATTTCATGTCATTATTTTGTCGCCAAACGATGCGCGCCTCACTAGGCAATTGCCAGACTAACACACACACACACACGCACACACATATGTATATATAGATATTTATATATATATATATATATATATTTTGAGAACGATTTGCTTTTGACTGTGGCCAGGACTTAAAAAAACGTTTGCAACAAAATGTGTCCTTTATTGACATTTAGACGCAACAGACGCGATTTCCGCGTCATCAACGAGTTGAACCGTGAGGCCAGTGGCCCTGTGGTGGTCCTGTCATAAAGCTGACATCCTTTTTTTCCTTCTTTTTGTTGTTGGGGAGGAAGGGGTTTATGGGGCGGGATTTACCAATAAATTCGTTCTAGTGAAAATTTATTGACATTGGTTTTTAAACCGCGACGCGTGTTGCCAAACGCTTTTATGGCCTCTGACGTGACGGAAATTGACATTGACTTTGCTCATAACTGACCTTTAAAAAGATCACAGAATACGCGAGTGTGTATATAAATATTTGGGAGCACAACACAAAGTTCATAGGGAAATTGAGCATATTAAACTGAAATCAATGGATGCTAAGCAATTTATATTTTGATTAAGCCTGCGCTCAATCCCGGGTAAGCGACTGAAGGATGCTCTGCAATTTGATTAAAATAAATAAAAATTAAATCAATAATCGTTTAAACTGATAAATCTTAATGTATTCTATAACTATATTTATCTAACTTTATATAAAAAATTTTGATTGTTGAAAGATTTCTCCAAGCTTAACCCATTCTCTCATCGATCTCTCGCTGATCCTTTAAAATTTATAATGTATTTAATATTCTCAACAAATTTCCATTTAAACTGCGTCCAGGATTGGCAACCGTTTTAATCAATTATCCGTTTTGAATGGAAAAAGTTGTGGCATATGTTGAAGAGTGTCAGCGGAAGCAGATACGAAAACAATATGCCTCGTGGCATTAAACACCCACAGAAGCCACCGCGGATTCAGCGAGGATATCGAATGATGCCGGCAGCGTCCAAAAATGAGTTACTTATCAGACAAAAGAGACCGCTGAGTGCCGCTTGGGCAGATGATGGCAGATGAGCTAAAACCAGGACAGTGTCATTGCTTATCGGCGCGTTATCTTCCTGCTGCTGTTGCATGTGTTCAGCAAACCGCGAAATGGAATCCATAGATCAACCGAAAAGCGAGTGCAGGAAGGAACAACGAAAAAAAAAAGCAGAGAAGCAGAATTGAAGACTGAATCAACTTGCATTGATAAATTAAAAGCAGCCCAAATGTTTGCGATTGCTTTGACATGTTTGACAACAATGGAACTATGGGTATGGGTATGGGTATAGTACGGGTTGTGGGCTGTGGGTTATGGGCCTGGGTTGAGCTCTGCTCTCGGAGGGAGATGGCGGAAAAGCGTTTGCGCGGAGAACCTTAAGCCGCTGACAAATGCGATTGCCTATTGAAATTGAAAAACCAGAACGAAATACAACACAACCCTTGAGGGTTGCCAGCTTGTGCGAAAGGCATTTGCATTGATTTCAATTAATTTGCTTGTTGTTCCCACTCGCTGGCCGCTGTCCCTGATCCAAAGTGGCCGTTGTGCTCCGCAGATTGCGTGATTGTAATTGATATTTGGCTTGGTTTGGTTTGGTTTGGTTTCGTTTCGTTTGGCTCTCACTGTGTTTGGGTTGTTTCTAATTCTGGTTTTGGGTTTGCTTCTGGTTCTGGGTGCTTGCCTCGAGTCAAGTGCTTTGGCCCGCGTCGAGGGAATTATGTAAATGCCAACATGCATTAGAGGACGCGACAGACTTTGGTAACTTCTTCTACTCCTTTTGGCTCACCTCTAAGCCGTTCGGGGAGCATTGTCGCACTTTGCATTTGAACGTAGCTCAGTATTACCCGTATTCTATAGAATTATTCAGCCCACTAACAGCGCTCAGCTGTGCGAATTTTCTGTCCAGAGGGTGACAACAAGCAACTGTCATTGGCAGACAGTCATCTCCTCATAGATACGACAGAGTTTGAGTATGGGTAAAGTACTCGTACTCGCACTCCCACTCATAGAAGGCAAGGTGTCGGCCAAACTGGGAATCCTCTTTGTCTTGCCAAGTTTTGCCTTTTGCGGATTTGTTTGGTTGCGTCAGCAGCGCATCCCATCGCATCGCATCGCTTTTAGTTTTGTGAATTTCAAATGCGAGGACATCTGTTCAAGTATCCCAATGCTAATGCCTTTTATGCGAATGTGAATGCGAATTTCTAGTTAAGTTCTTCAATGACTTTATAACGCTTAAGATTTAGGGATTAGAAAGCACTTTAAGGAAAATGAGTATCATAATGTGATGATTAGAGGCCTGAGCTCAATCTTCCCCTTAAAGCGCATAAAGAAAAAGTGCGTAAAATATGCATATGAAATATAGTCGATTTCCTTTACAAATGTTTTGCGTAATTTCCAATGCTAATGACTACATTTGCCAGCCTCTGAGCGAGAGAGAGAGAGAGAGGGAGAGGGGATGGGAATGAACTCTAACAAAGGGCGACATTTGACATATTCAACTCATTAAACCAACATTGAGCAAAACCTAACAAAAGTTGAGATCGCCGGCTGCGAGTGAGGATGTGTTTGCCAGGCTAATAATAAACACCCGACAGGAAAAAAAATATATAAAGAAGTGAATTCAAAGGCAAATGATGTATATGCGAGAGAGTGCGAGAACAATGGCCACAATGGCAACAGGATCAAAAATCAGCAACAAGGACCTGAGAATGAAACGTTCGAGGGTTCATTAAAACACTGGGGTGCAAAAACTACCCTAAATGGCCGAGCAGATCAAAGCAACTGCAACTGCCATTGCCAACGTTTTTATATTTCGTATTTTTACTTCAGTTTTTTTGTAGTACGAGCGAAAGTAAAACTTATTACAAAGTTGACATTGTGTCAAACACGAAATAACGAGCCAAAGGCGAGTCACACACGCGTCCAGGACGATGGCGTGGCAAAGCGGGGCGGGGGAGGAGGGAACATTGCACACCTTTTTCTCTCAATCCCGTCGAGCAGCAGCATGGAGCGTCGTGCGGTTCGCAGTCGCAATTATTGCGTTTGAATTGTCAACACCCCGGTGAGCAATGGCTGTGGTCAAAAACCGTAACGCCACGGGCCATACTATACCCAAACCCCGATCTCCTTTCATTCCATTCCACTCCCCTTGCACCACCGATGTCCTCCTCCGTGTATCTGGGTCCGCTCCCTGGCAATCATTTCGTGTGTGTTTAACGCGTCGGGTGTCGATTGTTACAATAACATCGCCCACAGCGCAGATTTGCGACTCTAACGAGACTGATGAGTGCGACGAGGATGAGCCCTGATGATGGTCCTCGGGTAACTGCCCACTGGACAGCGAATCATCCCATCATTCGAGTCATATATTCGTATTCGTATTCGCATTCGCATTCGCACAGAACTCAACTCGAAACCCATTCTTGCCTTTTATGTGCCGATTCCGCTGATGACCCAATGGAGATGTGGCAAATGTCCCATTATTTTTAACAATATTTCTGTGTATATAACTGTTCGTGTGTGTGTGTGTGTGTGTGTGGGTGTGTTATGAGTGTGTATGTGTGGTTTTTAGCACCTTCTGTAATTTATGACTTTTGCTTTTGGCAATTGCTGATGGACTTTGATGATAATTGGGGCAGCCTGCAAGGCATACCCCGAACTCTGAAGTGAGTGGCCTAATGGCTCTGGCGATGGCTCTGGCGATGGCGATGGCTCCAGGGATAGATAGATTACCATCATCGGTGGTTGATGATTAGCAAATCCATGAAATGTAACGAATGACCAAAAAAATATTTAATAATGATTGTAAATGTGATATTCATGTTAACTTTCCTGAATACATTATAAAAAGGTGAATACTGAATACTGTAAATATACTAGAATAATACTAGCACATTCATCAGTATTTAAGCCAACACAATATCCTCTGATCCTATGGACATAGCCTCAATGTAAATCAAAGTACTTCATCATAAATACACACACACACACAGAGAGAGAGAGAGAGAGAGAGAGAGAGAATATGCCGCGGTCAATTCACAAATGAAGAAAGTCTCCAATAGACAACTGGATAACTGGACAAGTCGGACAGGACAGGCAGCTGGGCAGCTGGACAGAGATGATATCTGGCAGGCGGCCAATAAATCAGATTTATTGGTTTTCAAAACAGATTTTCAGCGCAAAATCGCAAACCACAAAGCGAGTAAAACGAAATGAAATGAATGAATGCATCGTGTTTTTTTTTCTGTACTATTTTTTTGCCATAGGCAACACGTTTCCATGGCTTTGGAGTGCTCCTTGGACCATATGGCATGATTCGACATTGATTCAAACTATTCGTGGGCTTGGAAAATCCATCAGAAGTGCGACCATCGCCATCGCCATCGTCGTTGCCGTTGCCGTTGCCGTCGCTATTGCATTGATGACACAAAGCGTGAAAGGATTAAGCGCGACCAGGAACAATAAAAGTTCATCATCGTCGAGGATGAGATGCTTTCGGGCAGGCAGGCGGTCTTTTGCAGGGTTACAGACTCTGGCAATTTGTCGCTCGTTTAGTTGAGTTGTGCGACAAAAATAGAATAAATGGCAGAGATAATGAAAAAATGGACAGCTGTAGGGTATGGCATAAACCGCTGGCAAGGACTGCAGCCACGTCCACATCCACATCCACATCCACATCCACATCGACAATGGGCAGAGTGATAGGATAGGACTGGGCAGCTCCTGGTAATCCGACGATTAATTAAAAACGTTGTCTTTGCCGTAAAGGGCTTAAAATTGAAATTGATTGCCGCAGTGCACAGATCGCCAGGCTTATGCAAAGTTTGTGCAATTTAAGCAAAGTTGTTTATGCTAAATAACATAAATATAAATAATGTTTCTTGAGTGCGGGTGCTGCTGCCTTTCGGCGAAAACAATCACATTTATTACTGACAAAATACTCCAGGGAGCTCAAGTCATCAGCAGAGTCGCACCGTGCCACCGTGCCACCGAAACTCATCATCATCATCATCATCACCTGAATGAAAGTCGCTTAACAAGCAACTCAGCAACTCCCCAGGGCCATATGCCAAAAAAAAAGTGTGCTACTCGTACAGAAATAAAAGTAAAATGCTCCCAAAAAAAAGTAAGAAAAAAAAAGTTCAGAACGAACAACAACAACAAGGAAAAAGCGAAAATCGTGAAAATTCATTTAGGCAAAGTTAAGAGGAGTAAAAAGTTAAAGACAATTGCCATGAAAATGTCAGAAGCGCTAAGCAAATTTGTATTTTTATTTCTAATGAAGTTTTTCTTTTTTTCTTTCGATTTGCCACCCCCACAATGAACCCTCCCCCACACACACACCACTCACACACCACTCACACACAGCACACTGCCAGATCTGAATACTCTTTGATTGGATTGGATTTTGGTTTGTTGTTCTTTCCATTTGGCGAGTCGCCTTTTTGGGTTTAATTTTGTGTGTGCCGTTGATTAGCTGCATAAATATTGATGTTGCGGCATCGCGTCGGCCATGATACGAGTGCTTGAAGTGTGTTCATTTGAAATATTTGTATAAAAACTGCTTAATGGCAGATTTTCACATGTAAATTAGCATAGGAAATGCTCTCGTAGTTAACCGACCAGACACACACACAGCACACACACAGAAAATAGGGTGTGGATAGATGTGGATGGGCAAAAAAAAGTGCAGAATCAAGAATTTTGTTTTGACCTGGTTGCTTATCAGGTTCAACCCCCTGGAACAATAAAAAGCCATGTCACTTTCTCATATCAATTAGTTACAAGCGAGTACACTTGATTCATTAGCGTGATAATTACAACCAGCCGGAGTTTTGGCAGCAGGACGACAAGGACGATGCTGCTGATGAGAACTTGACATGTTTCCCAAAACTTTCCCACGCAGAGCGTAAGGAGCGTAAGGACTAAGGAGAAAGGAGAAAAGAGAAAGGAGCATGGATAAAGCAAAAGCCAAAGCACTTTGTCATGATGAGGCCAAAAATAATGTCAACAATTTGTAGAATGGCCAAAGAAAATGCATCGTTAAAGCTTCAAGTCAAAAGCGAAGCGAAAGTAAAAATGAGAATAGAGACAACAAAAAAAATAAAAATAGAAATAGAAATAAAAATGGGAAAAATGGAAAAGAAGAAAAGAAGAAAAATGGAAAATGGAAATGAAGTCAAAGCTAACTCTGCTGCGACAACAAATTGCTGGCCAACGAAGCATGAAACTCAATTCTCAGCTCAGCTCAGCTCAGCTCAGGTAGAGGTAGAGGTAGAGCGCTCTCCAGAACTAACTACAAAAATGTTGACAGGACAACAAGGACTCAACGCGCTAACTGGCATTGCAATTGCAATTGCAATGGATCTTCCTGATGAACCCTTTTCGCGCATTTAATTGGACTACAACAAACGCGGCCAACTACCACATCCTTTTTGCTCCTTTAAAGCACAAAAATTGAACTGAATATTGAACAATAGACTTTTCGGCTGATGTCTGTTGCCAAGACAATTGATTTCAACGCCCATAGCTCCTGCCCCTAAATTGATGCTGCCATGTAACAACAGTAGATCCCTTTATTGTCTGTCTACCTTACACACACGCACACACACAGAGAAAGAGCGAGAGAGAGAGTAGAGAGGGAGAAAGTGGTAGAATTTACCTTCAGATAGACATTTTTGGTACATTCGATTCTAAATTTGCGACGCATTAGTTTTGATTTGTGTAAAATTACAGATGTTCAGCCCGGTCTACTACGGCCGGAGTCGCAAGCCGGAGTCACCCCTATTCCGTGGAATTCTCCTCGTATTCCTCTTCAAATTGTTGCCCTGTTTACTCTTTGTGTGCGCTAATTGCAGTTTGTCTGTGTTCCCTGCACTGAGGTTAAGACCTTTGGGCATATATATATATATATACTCTATATATAGATTCGTATTTGTTTAACAGATTTGTTGACTGGTTCAATTTTGGAGGCCTTTGGGATTGCTCGAAGAGCTTCGATGTTAATAACGATGATGATGTGAAGTGATCTAAATTGCGTTGTAATTTAGTGACAACTAAGCAGGAAAATTGGATAATCCTCTAAATAAATAGAAGCGTGCATGTTTGCTTTAATGATTAAAATCCAGCATAGTTTTCCCATGTGAAAACGTATGAAAAGCTGTTGTTGGGGGGACTAGGATTAAGGCATATTGTCAATCAATATTCAATTCGTATCTAACCAAAATCTAAAACAATTATCACATAACAATTTTGCCCGAAAGACAGATATGAGGCTCATTTCCCTTCCTCTTCCACTTCCCTTTGCACTCCAATGTTTAATTTCCTTTCAATTTATGCTAGAAATCGAGGTCGACGTCACCGATAACTGAGAGGCCAAGCCGAGGGCCAAAACTGAAAGCCAATTTGCCAGCATGATGATGAAGAGCCATTGATGAGCTGCCACCGCATCGCCTCTAAGAGAGAATGAAGGAACACACACACACACACACAAACACATAGAGACATCCAAGGCTTTGGTTTATAGTAGAGCACACCCAAAGTGGGAGCTGGAGCTGGAGCTGAAGATGAACCATCATCGGCTGTAGTCAAGTGGCAGAGACGCATATCAATGGACGACAGCAAACAGCAAAAGTGGAGAGCAAAAAATTTTGCTTCAAGTGTCAATCAGTGACAACACACACACACACACATATGCATACATCTACACACCATGAGAAGATAAACACACACATGTGATGCAGACTGCTGGAAGCTAATCGATTTATGTTGTAATATTCAAAAAGTTTCCCATAAGGACCACGACGACAACCAACAGCGACCTAATCCAGTGGCACTCTCTACTCCTGCCCCCCTGTACCCCATCTCCCAGTTCATCGTTCTTATAATTTATCCCCAGCCAGCGGTGTTGAGAGCTGCAGACAGAGGCCATGGCCACGTGTTTGACTCTGATTTGAAGCACCCTGTACTAAACTGGGTATATGGAACCATGAACCAAACCAAACCAATCCATCGACATCGACATCGACATCGTCATCGAGAACGCCATCGGCTGAGCAGAGCCCACGGGCCAGGGGAGTTGATGTGTGCATCAGGAGTTGATTCTGTTGTCGGTGTCGGTGTCTGTTTATCTGCCTTCGTTTGTCGCATTAAAATTGAATAAAAAATCAATCTCAATTCTAGCATAATTTGATTCTTGCCTTCGATTATGTGTGCATGTGTGTGTGTGTGTGCATGTGTGTGTGTGTGCCTGTGTGTGTGGGGATATGTGAAAGGTTAACGCTTTTGCTTTGGGGGCAAATGCAAAAAGTAAATAAATACCTAAATCATAATTTCTATAGATATTTTCCTGCGTTGACAAACGGCAATAAATTGAAGATCATTTAAGGATATGGCACACAGACTTGGTGATACCAGATAAATATATATAATATATAGTAACTGCTGCTTCATGCTACTAAAAGGAAGTCCCTAAGTTTATTGGATATAGTTTTCCAGCTGGTGTCTTTCGCTCTAGTAGGCAAGACGAAGAAAAAGAGAAAGGACTACGCTCAATTAGATTTTATAGAAAGGAATATGCAGATATATCTATAAGTAATACTATTTATATATCGTATATATATTAAACATGATTATCTGGGGGCAAGCTGCGTCTTTGGAAATCACTTGAAAACGAAAGAAAGGACAGAGAAAAATCTCTTAGCTGAGCTTAGCACCAAATTCACTTTGCAATAAGAACTGGGCAAAGTTTTTTATCCCCAGAGCTTATCCACACACATGTGAGTAAATCGCTTGGAGAAGACAAATACGAGATGGAACAAAACGAGGAGGAGGAGTTTTCTTTCTTTTTTACTTTCTTTAGTTCTTTCTTTCTTTCGACTGCGTTTATTCCAATGCATTTAATAAAGTGTTTATTTCTGTTGCAACAAATTTGCCAGCTCAATGCAGCGCGTACGAAAAACTCTCACGGAATACGTAGACGACGGAAAACAATCCGAGCTGAAACCTGAGTACGACACAAAGGAAAATTGCTTTTCCGCTACGCACACACACACACACACACACACACACACACACACACTGGCACACACACACACGCTTCAACTAACTGGGGAAAATACCTAGCACGCTTCGTGGCGGCGGAAATATGTGGCCAACGCATCCGTATCCGCACCCACCAAATATGGAGACAGTATATGCGGGGTATGCGGGTGTGTGGAAGGGGTAGGGAAGGGAAAGGGGAAGGGGTTCGACAGCCTCTGCTATGGCTATGGCTAACCCATCGAAGTTTGTCCTGATGACGTATAGCCGCAGGTGGAGGGTTCTGCAAGTTAGGGGGCGGGGAGGGGAAGCTAGATGAGCCGCGGGGGCGTTTTTGGTGGGCGTGTGGCTGCATTCCTTGGCAATTTTGTATTATTTTGGGGTTTCGGGTTGACGGCGCAAGTTTTCACCAACTGCGCGTAGCATAGTTTTATTTCAACTTACTTTTTACTTTTTTACTTTTGTTTTCTATTTGTCTTTTATGCTGGGTTTTCTACTAGAGGCTGGAACTGGGTTTCAGGATTGGGATTGCGATTGGGTTTGGGTGGAAGCTGGCCACGCTTGGCATTCGGCTTGAGTGGCACATTATTTGATGATGCTTTTCGCGATTTTTTCGCACTTGAGTGCCTGATTTTTATTAGTTGAATTCTTTACGGTTTCGCCTGTGAAAGTTTCAGTTTCTTGGCTCTACATCTACTTCTACTTCTACTTCCATTTCTACTTCTATTTCCACTTTATCTTTTCCTTTTCTTTAGATTTGTCGGTTTTCAATGCCGTCGCACGTTCAGTTACTTTTTCTTTGGCTAAAACTTTTCCTACCATGGCTGGGCAAACAAAGATTTTGAAATATGGTAGCAAAAGTATCTGTTAGATAGTAGTACAACGAGCTATGATAGCATTATACTATTAGTATGAGTAATACCTTGTCTGTCTTTGGCTTTTACTGCTGTGCAGTAGATCATATTGACTTTGGGCTTACGGGGGATTAAATGAATTTTTGTTTAGAGAATCAATAAGAAACGTATTTATTTGCGAAAGCAAATGAATTGAGATTATTCGTAATACGTAAGTTGGAGCGATTACTTAGCTGAATAGTCGGATTACTGAGATAATATCATATCACGTTTATCGCTCAATTGTCAACTTAAAGCTTTCGATTGTCAGATTGGAAAATGGTTTTGATGTCCGTCCAGCCACGAAAAGCGCAAAAATCTTGATGAAGAACAGCGAAGGCAAAACAAACGAACGGAAATGAAAGTCAATTTGAATACATTACCAATTCTAATTACGATTTTTCAAGTACAATAAAGAAAACGACAACGAAGATGGGCGGCAGCAGCAACAGTGCGAAAAAGACAAATACGAATGGCATGAATAAAATAATATTGGTTGGAGCCACCGAAAAAAGCGGGAGGGATAGTCAGCGATTCTATGAAAGGAGCGGATCGGGATCGGGTCTGGGTGTGGGAGTTGGTGTTGGGAGTAGGAGGAAACCACGAAGCATTCAAATTGGAATTTCAAAAAGCGAATAGACAACAAGGCGGTAGATTGGGATTGGGAATGGCCACGGGTGTAGATGTGGGTGTGGGTGTGGGTGTGAGTGTTGGTATGGGTGTAAGTATGGGAAGGTATGTTGGTGTCTGTGTTAGCTGACCAAAAGATTAGCTGAAATGTGCCGGGGAGCAGCTGTAGGGTAAGCTGTGAGTTTTCACATTCAGTGACAGGAAAATGGCGGCGACTACGAACCGCATTTGAATAATTTTTCTTCGTTTTTCTCCTTCTTCTTCCTATTTTTATTTCTTTTTATTTTCTATTTTTTTATCTTTTTTTCTTGTGGCTGCGTCTGCACAAGTGGCAAATGAATCAAGGAGTGGGGCGAACCAAACTTGGAGGGATTCGCATTTCATTTTATTAAAAATTCAAATACTGCGCTTATCGCTTTAGATGCCAGCTTAAGCCACCTGCAAGGAACACCAGGAGCCACCCTCGCCAACATCGTCTCCAATTCTCATCCCCATCCTTCGCCTCGGATTTCTATCCCATCCTCCAACCTCCACTTGACTTTTGCCCACAACAACTTTCGCTATGAGCTTCACTTATTATGCAGCAATTTTTTCTTTTCGCTTTTGCTTCTTTTCGTCGACTGCTTCTTTCTGTCCACGGCCAAGGTCTGGTAGCAATTTCATATGCCTCATGCCACGGGGAAAAATTAGAAATGAAAATTAAGTAAATATTATAATATGTTGCCACCTGGCTGTCTCTATTGGTGGGTGGGCGTGTGGGTGTGTGGGTGGTTTGGCTAGCTCCACCACCACCACCCAAGAATTGCCCCCTCATCGCAAATCCATTTCGGTTTCGCCTTGGCAAATAAATGATAAGCATTACATTTGATATTCATTATTTGATAACGTGTAATAAGAAATAAAAATAAAACGCCAGCGGAAATGAAAATGTAGACGACGTTGTGTCTGCATGCGACCAGGACGAACAGGTAGATACCACGACCACGACCACGAACAGGACCTGGTGCTGGTGCTGGTCCTGGACCAGACAAGTTGCAGGATTAAATGTTTGCCTAAGTGAAATATGTTAAATGTTATGATATGTGCAGTCTCCTGCCAACCTATCAGCCAGTCGACCTGTTATCCTGTTATCCTGTTGCTGCTTCTATGGCTTCTTCAACTTGTTGGCTTTTGATTTATGAGATTAAAGTAGCAGGCAGCAGGCCAACCAGATGAGTTTTTCTTCATTTTCTTTTTTTGCATATGAGGCAGGTTCATTTGCTGATGGAAAGCCAAAGTAATAGAAGTTGCTACTTGAATAATTACAAGTCTATCGAGTTTTTTATGGCTCCTTCTGCGAGTGTGCAATGACACATCCATTCATCACATTAGCCCGACAGACCAATCCATTTGATAGCCCATAAATACAACCAAATGTATATGCAATGCTAATGTCCATGATTTCAATAGCCACAAAGCATGCAAGAACTTCTCGTTTCTTTTTTTTTGTTGCTCCTATCTTGTTTTTTTTTTTTTTTTGTTATTACTTTACTTTTTTGCGACTCTGTCTGCGTCTGGGACTTGCGGAGGCGCCAAGGAAAAGCAGACAAAGTCAAAGTCAAATCAAAACATTCATCAAAACCTAATAAAGACAACAGAAATGGCGAGAAAGTGTAGTGCAAACAAATATTGTATATTGAAATATTGAACGAACTAAGAGCCAAGAAATAATAAAGTAATCAAAAAGTAAAACTCACAAGTCGAAATCGCAATGAGCTATTGATAGTTGTGTCAAAAAGAAAGTTTTGATTTATCCATCAGATTGATGAGGATTATTTATGAATATAAAGAAAGAAACTGATTTCAAGCAAAATCTGACAAATTATTACCTAATCCAAGCTGAAAGATAAAGTTATATTAGAAAATTGAAGATCTTTCTTTAATATTTTGTATCTTAAGTTCAGACACTCGTAAATAAAGTAATCCTCGAGTATAACTGAGATTTGGTATATGCCTGAATTTGTAGGGCATCAATGAAGGGGTATTGTTAGTGAAAAGGTCCTTAACAAAGGATCGTGTGGCATGCAATGCCAAGAAGCCAAAACGGTGGCAATGCGACAGGAGCAAAGAGCTGAACGAGACCAGGACGAGGCCACCAGAGCAGTGGCTGGCGCACTTAAGTTTATTGGATTTGAAGTGATGTCTTCTCTGACTGAGTCGGAGAACTCAAAGGCACAAAAAGAAGCGAAAATGTTGGTGCAAATTGTGGCAATACACGCACACACACACACACACACACACAGACACTAACACAAGTACACATAGAAAACTCAATGGGAACGCTTCAGTTAAAGGCCACGAACGAGTGGCAAGAACAGGTGCACCACGACAAGAGGGGGGCGCGTATGTGCGCTGAGCGTGAAATTATGAGCCCTTTAACACCAACAACAAAAACTGAAGGAACAATAACAACAACAACAGCAACAGGATCTGGAACCATGAGTAGCGACGAGGATGTCAACGACAAGCTTAAGCTGCTTAAAAACAAGCCAATGGCAAGGGGTAAGGCAGGGTTGAGTGTGGCAAAAGGCTTCAGAAAGAAAGGTGGAAAACGTTGGAAAAGCGAAAGTGTCAAGGATGCGGCTGCCGTTTCATAGTCAAATTAAATTGCTCACTAAAACAGCGCGACGTGAAGTCGACGCTAAAGTAAAAGGATAATGTGAGCATAAAAACATTTTTAATGAAATCGAGACGACTACCAACTGCGCCAGAGACTGAAACTGGGTCTGGAGCTGAGACTGAGACTGAACCAGAGACTGAAACTGAGACTGAGACTGAGACTGGAGACGATGTCGAAGTCAGCGTCTAAAAATGTAACAAGTGAGTTTTAAATTAAACGTTCCCTGGAATGGGCCAAAGGATAAGTTCTTGGTGTGAGAAGCATTTCGACTGAGACTGAAAAGAGGTGTTGGCCTTGGTATTCTCTATGCGTGTGTGCGGGAGTGTAATTTCTTTCGGCTGCACATTATTTTCATATCCCGCTTAAAATTTTAATTAATTTTCAGCTTGATTGCGTTTTAAAGAGGCTGTGCCTGGTTTATGCCCTCAGCCCAAAGGGGTTCCATGCGGTTTGCCCAGAGGAACTGGGGAATTTATAGTTATTGTGGTGGAGCGTGTGGGTTAAGTTTGGGGTTATTGTGGTGCCCTTTGACTTGAGCCCTGAGCAACAACATTTTTGCTTTCTACTCGTATTTATTTAAACAATTTGTTCTTAAGTGGGATTTTAATTAGTTTTTGATTTTGGATATATTCTATGCCATCCTTTGACTTACCTTTATTCGTATGCCTATCCAAATTTGGATCTTTGAGGCCTGAAATAAAGAAAAGAATAAGTAAGTACATTTAATTGAAGCTCTCAACATTTCTTACAGTGTAGTATTTAACAGTATTATAGTCAGCAATTAATCTCTGTCAACTGAGTGTAACCTATGTGGGAAAATTCTCTGTCTCGACGACTCGTGTAACCGAAAGCCGACACCAAATCGACCAAATCGACCAAGACTCGTACTCGTTGGACACTCGTAATGGATACTATCAAATGTTAATCTTAATTAATTGCTACTAATTACAGACGACTACGAGTACGAGTACGAGTACGAGTACTGCAGAATGGCAGAAGGGATGCCGGCGCAGGTGTCTTGTGGCAGCAATTGGAAAACACTTTGGGGAAAACACATTTAGTTGGCACAAACAAGCTGCAAAAATGCAACTGCAGTCATCATTTATCGGGTAAGAAAGGCTGATCTCTGTTACATTTAACAAATTGTCGCACAATTTCGGGGCTAATGGTGTTTGGCATTAGATAAGCATATAAATGGCAGGAAATTGAAGTCGAAATGATGGTCGAGAGTCAAAGGAAGTGGCTGCAAAGCAAACAACAATACAAACAAAATCCTTTTTGGCATCGAACTCAAAGATAAGAACAAGTGAAGTCCTTCGCGTGTTTGCTGCAACTTCTAATTAATTTTTTTTTTCGCAAAAAAATCTAAGCCCTAACGGAAATGAATTTAAACTTTTACTGCAGCCGGAAGTAGCAAGTCCCAGCCAGAGTTGCATTTACTGCAATTGTTTCATTTGAGCCCCAGACCACAATTTACCCTTCAGCAGTTTTTGCCCTGTTTCTGTCGACTTTTGGCTGGGCGCATTTATTGTTTTGCCTCCTTTAATGAATGCAAAGAACAAAAAAAAACCGAGAAAAAACAACGGAAACAGACGTCAAACGTCGGGTGAAGGCGGAACCACAAAGCCCTAAGCCCTGAGCCCTGAGAAACGCTCAAGGATATACACTTGATGGAGTCTAGGACTATATGCCCATTATATTCTACTCTGACTGATGGCTGACTGAATAGGTGAATGAGTCAAAGTCCTTTATACTAATACCATTTACGGGTATTTGAATCTATCAGTCGCTTATGCCATTATTAATAGCCTCTTATGCTACGCTTAGTCCTTGACGCTTAACCAAATGAATGAAAGTCTGCGACTTTGCGGTTTTATTTCTTGTTTTTTCTATATATATTTTTTTATTTTAATTTAATTCGCAGCGGCGTTTAATTAATTCCCAGTTATCACCACAGAACAGCCTCGACAGCTGACGACGTTCAGCTCTCTCTCTCTTTGTGGTGTCCTAGTCGTAATGGCGTCTAGCCAGGACAGGGCCAGGCCAGAAAAGATTGCACCAGGCGATGGGTCTTATGCGGAATGCTTTCACATACCGCAGACATGGACGGGATGATACTCCAGCTCCAGCTCCAGCTCCCAGTCAAGAGCTTAGCACATAAACACTGCGATAAGCAGAGATAGAGAGAGAGAGGGAGAGAGGTAGAAAGAGTGAGAGAAAGAGAGATAATGCGGTTTGGGTTTAATTGCAGTTAGCTGCTTAGGTCAGACATTGTTTGTCAGCCAAAATGACTCGCACTGAGGGTCGAAGGGATGGCTATAACTGAAGCTGGCCACATTCACATTCCGAATCGAAAACATATTAAAGTCTTCTTATACTTCCCAACAAATTAGCTACACACACACACACACACACACAATGAGATTAACCCCCAATATCTTGGGTATTTGGATCATAAAACAATTGAGTTCAGCTCTGTTGCTTAACTTGCAGGATTTAATAAACTTTTATTAGCCCAAACCGGAGGATAACATAAATATTCACGCCCCCTGCCGATAACTGCCTCTCCCGCCCCCTAAAAGGATATTTTCCTATTTGCCTTTTGAGACCTTAGAAGCCATATACCATAAATTGCCCATTAAAATTGTCTCTGGTAAACTAGCTAAGCAACTCTACATAGACCTAAAAATCCAACTCCATCTTCATCTCCATCTTCCTCTTCCTCTCTCTCTTTCTCTCTATCTCTCTCTCTTTCTGCTTTCCTCCACGTCAACAACAAATCGCGCATAATTATGGCCTAGACGTCATAAAATTTGATGTTTGCAGCTTGTAAATTGTCTCTGATTCAAAGCAAAGAGGCTCTATATAGTTTTATAGCCTGACACACACACACACACACACTTTGTGGGCGTGGCTGGGAGGAGGGGGAATGAGCAATGAGGGAAACTGGAGGCAGTTAAGTAAATTATCACGTCATGTGCTTTGCTGCGAGCTGCATGCAAAATGCGCTGATTTTCCGATGGGGTCGCCCAACATTTCTCCTCTCCTCTTCTTTCTACACCTCTCCCCTGCTCTCCAGCTCCCCTCAACCCGCCACTGCTCCCCTGCTCTAAACTAAACCATATCAGCGCTCCGACACATTTGATGTCAGCTACGTGCTCATAAATTTCCATGCAGTTTTTCGCATTGTGTGTTGCAGTTGTGGTTCAAGTTTTTGTTGGGTAAATAATTTTATTAGTTTGTGTCTGAATGTATATTTGTGTGTGTGTGTGTGTGTGTGTGTGTGTTTGTTTGTGTGTGCTTATGTTTTTTTTTTTTTTGTATGTTTGTCGTTTCAAGTTGATTAAGTTGTTTGAGCAAAGTTGTTGCTCGTTTAATTAGAAAAGTTGCAAATGTTTTTCCTTCAACGAGTGGTCATTGACCTGATATGCTTTTTGTCGTCTTGTCCTCCACTGCCAAGAGGATTTCCAGGATTGTCCGAATCAAGGAGCTCTTTGATTTTGAATACACCAGCGAAAGGGAGGGTTTAAGCATTGACATCAAACTTTTATGTACTTAATTCTTTAAGATTTTCACCCATCAGCCACAATCTCGAACTCAATCCGCTACTTTGTTTGAGAATGTTTCTTTTCTTTTGGTCTTTAACTGTGCAACTGTTCCAGGCAGCAGATCCTTAGGTAATTAAGAGTTGAATTCAACTAAAGAAGGATATATATATATAGTATCTAACAGTTCAACTTTCACTTTCATTGGGACTTGTTTTCCCTGCATAATCTGTATTATATTTCGCAGAGTTTATTATCAATTCTAGCCAACGATTCATCATTTATGCAATAAATATTCAATTAAGCCTCTTTATTTTTAGCAAGTTTTATATATATAATTAATTAATTTTTCCACCCATCGACACCCTCCCCTTGGCACCGGCACCGGCAGCTGCTCCGCTGCACCGCTGCACATCTGCGTTATGGCAACATATTTTTATGTCACATCAGCAAATTGCAGCGGTGTCCATGGGGCTAACCGAGGCACATACTGGGAGACATTCCTCACCAGCTGACAGAGCTCACGGCGACGGCTATGCACACTCATTAACACAACAATAAAATACGCCCTCTTTCCTGGCCAAGTGACCGATGACGCCCACTTGACGCGGACAATTAATGTGACTGACACACATGCAAATTTTGCATCGCCTGCATTGTCATATTTGATTTACAGTTGCAATTTACACACTTGCGGGGACGGTTGGGGGTTGCGGATTGTGGGTGGTGTGGGGAGTTTGTTGCCTGGAAGTGGTTGGTCGGGCGTATGGCAGTTCCCTGAGCCGACAGCTGTCCACGTCAGCGTCCCAGTGTCTGTTTGATGTTGTTAATTGATTTTCAAAGTCAACTTGCTGGGCCGGCAAACCGGGAAAGCTACTCCATTCAGTCCCCGCCTCTCCTGCTTCGCCTGTTCCTCTCCTTATACTCCTGGGGACGCAGTTGGCCGAATTTGCTTTCGCTTTTACTTCGCATCGGAACGCAACGTGTAACGCATCGGGTGGAATCGCATCGCATCGGATCGAATCGGATCGCATCGCAACGCAACGCTCAGAGATTAGCAGGGCAGCGAAATGCGTCTCCATTGGGGCGAAAGCGACATAAAACCAATCCCCCAATCCGCATTGCATCCGCATGGACAATTTACACATTGAACTGAAGCTGGGATGCGTGTAAGTGCAGCGGAGCGCATTTACAGCTGCAATTGCGAGTGGATTTGGCTGTGGCCAGGACACTGCCAGGACGTGGCCAGTTTGTTTTATGTGCGGCCATTGTAGTGTGCCTCTCTTCTTCTTATTGTTGTTGTTCTTGTTGTTGTTGTTGCTGTTGTTGTCTGCATGGCATGCGGTTCAATCAAAGCGATTTCCAATGTCCACAAAATTGCGCAAAAGGACATTTTGGTAATTTGACAACGACAACGACAACGGCAACGAGAACGATGAACGGAACACAGGACTACAGGACTAGAGGACACTCGCTTGTTGTTGGTAATGAGTTTGGTTTTACTGTTTAAATTTAAACATGCATCAGCCCAGAGGATTCGAGCTGCGATATATATGTGTATATGTATGTGTGTCGGAAACAGAGGTGGAGCCGGGTGACCAGAGAAGCTTCCTGATGCGGTCGGCTACAAATTCTAAAGTGTATTTGCATTTAACGCTAAATACATTCCGTGAGCACTCACAGGATCAGGATGAGTCAGGATGAGGAGTGCCAAAAACACGACAGTTGCATTAATTTTGATTGCGTAAATATTTTAAGTGTGCGGATTGTTGAGGGATCCACAAAAATGTTTGGTCAGAAACAGATGAATGGATTTAAGTGGCAACTACAATGTGCAATCCAATTCATTCCAATAAAGACTGGAATGCTAAATGAATCACACTCGATACGATTAGTATGAGTAGATTTGAATAATTAACGTTCATTTCGAGTTAAGTCTACAATTATTCAGAGTAATATTCAGAACTAGCTCAAAAACTATATCAAAAAACGTGAGGCTATCCACAGGTCAAGCCTTTTCTTGATGTCAAACATCAATCACCAAACAAAGCAGTTAATAACTATAATCGGAAGACACTATATCTGGGATATATAGCAGATGGGTTAGGACTTTCCTTTTGATGGGTTCCCAATGGGTTTCTCCCGCTGAAGAATCAGTTTTTTATGCCTCTGCTCGGATTGAAAACCATTTTTCGACAAGATTTGAAGTCAATACGAGCTCATAATAAATATATATAGACAGCTTTCATATCAAGATTTCAAAAACCGTAAACGTACATAGAAATAATCCGAAGCATAACCTTATATTTTCATACTCTAATAAACTCAATATAATCCCCAGTTCTAACGATTTCAAATCATAATCCTAACTCCAAGACCATTAAATTTAATGGCCAGACCAATATTTTTATTTTTTTTTACTACCAATCCACAATTTGTGCTCCTTTACGAGGAGAATCCTCCGCCCCCACCACATTTCTTGGTATATTTGTTTCAATATTTTTTTAATGAATTCCATTCCAAGTACAATATTTTAACTTTGTCAACGTTGCCTTTGCGTCGCGACGAAGGCAAACAGAGGCCAAAAGATAAACAATAATAAAAATAAAAAACAAAAAAAAACCAAAGCAAAAAAAAAAGAAATAAATAAATAAATCACTTAAAAGTAGAAGCAGAGAAATGCTTTTAAATGCGAAATGTAAGAGTAGGTATGTATGTGTATATAGAGACTGTTGACTAACGATTGATATTGGTGCAACGTCAATCAAATTGGTAGAAGGAGGGGCAGAAAGGAAGAGAGCAAAAGAACAAATTGAAACCTTTGCTCTAATTTTGATGCCATTGCGTTCATTTAATGCAAATTGATGTCGCAATTGAGACATAAACTCTCTGAGTCTCTTCAGCCTCCTTTTGACCAGGGGTGGAAGTTTCCCCTTGGAAGTTGCTTTTACTTGTTTCTTTTCTGCTGTTGTTGTTGTTTTTTTTTTATTGGCATACGTTTATATCAATATTTGACGTGTGGAGCTTGTTGTTGATGTTCGTATGTCGCTTATGTATATTAAATATTTATTTAGCAGCTTTTATTTAATATTTTATGCAGCGTGGCATGTGGCAACACGCCTCATGTTTTATGTGCTGCCAAAGATTTATGGTCATTTTATGTTAAATTGATGGGAACATGTTTCAAAATGTTGACCTTGTTACCGTATACCGTTACCAGCCAATGGACGCATCCTTTGTAGCATATGCAGAGTCACGAAATGAAGACTGACTTACAGTTCGTATACTTGATATTTGCTGCAGTCGCCTGAGGTACCAGTTCACTTGTTTCACTACGCCTCTTTCTCTCTGTCTCTCGATGAGTGTGTGTATATGTGTGTGTGTGTGTGTGTGTGTGTGTGTGTGTGTGTGTTTGTATGCCGGTTTACTGTACGTCTTCATCATGTTTTGCATATTGTTTATATTTTTCTGTAGTCTTGTTTATGCAGTCCGTAGACGGAAGCATCCTCGACTCGATTGCTCTGTTGTCCTGGTTGTCCTGGTTGTCCGGATTGTCCGGGTTGTCCGGGTTGTCTTGTTGTTCTGTTGCCTGTTGTCCTTTGCACTTTGGCTTCGATACATTGCATATCAGATTTATTTTACAGTTACAATATTTAATTTGCTCTTACGCAAATTGCTGCCATTTTCCGTTTTGTTCGATGCAAATTTTCTTCCTTCCTGCCTTCCATCGAGGGTCAGTTGCTACTCCGATTGAAATATTGATGGACTCATGTACTGCGTATATTTATTTCACAATTCAATATTTCTCCATAAAATTCAAATTGGTTTATGTTGCCCATCTAATGCAGTTGGGATTTAAAACACTTCTTTCTCTTTTTTTTTTTTGCTTAATCGTATATAAAGTTACAGTCAAGCTGAAAAGTATTCTCTCGCTATTTCTCTTTCAGCTTTAATCGACACATTAAAACTTTTGTTATTTATGATTTTGTTAAACAAATTGTTCAAAAAACAATGTCGAACATCTTCTACTCCAGTCGTGAAATAACTTTTGCCACAAGTTTCTGCGTTGAATAGGGGCAAAAGATTTTATCAAACATACATCATACGCCGTGTTGTACACGTAAAAGTGCTGCCAACTATTTTGAATACATATGGAACAAAAAAGACAGCGAATAGTCTATTTACAGAGCACCTCTAGGCGGGAAGTAAAGCCGTGTTCTGTGTGTTCTGATGTGTCTTAGCTACATAACTATCATCTATATATGGTGTGTGGCAGCCTGTGTGTGTTGGTGTCGACTTAATTTCAGCTAACAGACAGCAGCAAGAAGCCAAGTCGAATCTAGTCTAGTCGGTGTCAGAGAGGAACCACTGGAACCAGAGGAAACAACGATCAATTGTCGGATAGTTGTCGTTGTTGCTGTTGTTGCTGACTAGCAGGAAGCGTGTGCGCTTAAAAGTTTAAACAACAGTTATGTGGGCGGTGTGTTTGCGAGTGTGTGTGTGCTTGTGTGTAATGTGTCGGGTCCTTGTCCATATTGCCAGGCATGCAGCATATTGTGCAGGTGGAAAATTTATAATTTGCAAAATTGCCACGCATGTTGGCAACATGTTAAATGGCCAGGCAGTTAGCCGGGCTCGCAGGCTGTCGTTAGAGCCGCTTGGGTGGCGGCTTAAATTATGTTAACCTCAAACGAGACGGCAGCATTGCAGCTACCTGCCTTGCCTTGCCTTTCTGCTATGGGCTGTGGGCCATGGGCTATGGGCCATGGACGGTGGCTCTGCCTCTGGATCTGGTCCTGGCCCTGGATGTGGCTATGACCCTCTGACTACTGCCGATCCCCCGACCCAAAACAAGCCATAACAATCCAAAACGACCCGAGCCGTGTACAAAGTTCGATTTAAGGCCTCGTTTATTTAGCCAGCCAAGCAGAGGCAGTCGAGTCGTCGTCTGGTTCGTTGGTTGCATGTTGCAAAAGTTGTTGCCGTTGCACAACCGCATGCCACAACATGCAGCCAGCTGGATGGCTCAGAGAATGGGTCTGGGTCTGGGTCTGAGCTTGGTTCTGACCTGTGTGCGTTTGGCTAGGTGAGGGAACCCTAACCCTCGCCCCCCCTCCCCCACCAACCCTGCTTGCTGCCTGTTGTCCTGACATGCCCCACTTGGCAATTGCCGAAACTATTTGTTTACATATTTAGACCATGAGAAAAAGGCTGGCATGTTGTCAAGTCATGTTTACTGTGAAATATGCGCATTTAAATGCAGGTGGGCGGCCCATTTACACGCCCACAAATGTGTGTGGAGGCGGAAAAAGGAAGGGAAATTGCAGCAACCAAAAGGCAATTAAAAGGAAAAACGTACAAATAAAATTATATGCTAAAGCAAAACAAAGAACTTAATATAAATTTTCCTAATATTACTGTAGTAAACCCTTGACTAGGCCAGATATTTCATAAAATATATATATACATAACAAATTGAAATCTGTTCGTGGTATAAAAGTATCTAGATACAAAAGTATTTCATTGAATGCCGAGAACATTATATCTTTATATGCAGTGAGACGCCTCCATGCGAGCTGCACACGAGCTGTATACGAACCACAGACGAGCTCTAGTCGAGCTCCACACGAGCTCTATACGAACTCCAGACTGTGAGCTCTATACGAGCTATAGACGAGGTCCATACGAGCTCCAGTCGACCCTCACACGAGTTCCAAGCGAGTTCAAGACGAGCTTCAGACGAGCTCTTGACGAGCTTCAGTCGAGGCTCACACGACTTCAAGGCGAGTTTCAGACGAGCTCTAGACGAGCAGCCAAAGAATTGAAAAGCGTAACAGTGTTCAGAATCACATAATTTACTATTTAACGAATTCACTAGAAGTGTCTGGTCTAGCATAACCTATCTATATTCTTTTCAAACTATCTCTAACCTTTCTTTAAACTATTTATAACCTATTTCTAACCTATGTGTAACCCATTTCTTGCCTATCTCAAACCTTTCTCTAATATACATCGCAGCCAATAGATGGACATTTGCAGGACATTCAGGGATAAACTTAGATATTCTCTTAGATATATACTCCCTCATGAGATATAAGACTGATCTCTAACTAGAAGCTAGTCATACTTTCCCCAGGAAAAAACATATACTAAAAAGTAAAATATTTACATTAAATTTAACATCCATTGAAAAAAAATATATCTGTTACCTAAAACAAACATATTTAACTTGTACTTTAAAGTAAGTTTTTAAATTGTTGCTCATTTCAAAGGAGTTTTTTGATCTAATCTTAAATTTGTGTGTTTTGGCCATTGAACGACTTGAGTTTCAGCTAACAAAAGTCAAGATCAAAGTTCACTCTTAAGGCGTAATTAAGCCATTTGCCGCACGTTTTGCCAATTCAAAAATATACTTTGACCTCCAGCCCCTCTTCATGTGTCCCCTCTCCCTTGCTCTTATCACCAAGGCCAGCGGCACGCCCCAAATGCAATACTCATTTGAATGGTAGAAGAAGGAACAGAAAACGTGGAAAAAAATATATATAGAAATGAAATGAATTGCGCCTCATATAGCTCGTACTTATAACAAGTCAAAATTCCGGCAACCTCCCCCGAAAAGCGAGAAGAGCGAAGCGAGAAGTGCGTTTTGTGCCCTCCGGGCGCAGAATTCGTAGAAAAATCACGCGCGCTTATCTTAACCTTAACCAAACCCACGCAATTAACGCCCATTGCGCTGTCACTGTGAAAAATGAGGCAACGTCGTCGTCCTGGGGGGATGGAGTCGAGTATAGTATGGGGTATCTGGTATGAGGGGAGTGAGTGAATAGGTGGTTAGGTGGGTAGTAGTTGCCCTCAAGTCATTCCCAGTCTGGGCAATTGCGAAATGATTTGCAAACGATGCGCAAACGAAATCGAATTGGAATTTTCGAATTGTAACTCCCCATTGTGGGCCCACCATTTACCAATAGCTACAAATTTTAATTGCCGCTGCGATAGCGCCCAGGAAAACCGAACACCGAAAACAGAAGCAGCTGCCCCCGAGGAGGAGTGTGCCATTGCCTTTGCCTTTGAGAGAGAAGTAAGTAAGTAAGTCGCATTGATAAGAGAGTCACGTAGCACGGAAGCAAGTTGAAGTGTTTGCCACCGAAAGCGTTTCTGGGTGGCGTTCCCCAAAGACAATGTTGCTGGTGTGTCTTCATTATCAATGACAGCCGAACGGAAACAATGGTTACTCTTTTATTGCCAGGACCAAGCAACACCCAGGACCAGCAGGACCGTAACAGGATGTAGACAAGATCTGGCAAACAGCACAGCTGGCGCCTGTGCCTCTGAGTCAAATTGATAAGATGCTGAAAATGACTTGGAAAACAATAAACGTGGGCATGAAATGAATAAAGGCTCTGCATTTAGCGCCCAAAATGAATAGAGAGCTCCTCCGCCTCAATGGAGGCGCCACTCCAGCTCCCACTCCAGCTCCAGCTCCAACTCCGACCCAATTTCAGTGCATAAACAGAACGTTTGCGCATTTTAATGATGGTATTATTTCCAGCTTTCTTTTTTCTTTTCATACATATACAAATATATTATGTATATATATATATATAGACGTAGGTATCTGATAGGTACCTGCAGTGTTTATGGCTTTGTTTGAGTCTTTAAATTGGCACACAATTCTTTGACTTTCTCTCAGTTTCTTTAAGTATCTTTTGTAACAACTTTGGCATAATTTCCAACCTTTTGTTGATATGGCAGAATACATAGAATAGTTTTTGTACTTCCAATTATAAAAATCGAATTTCATTGCATTTTTCGTCAAAAAAATATCAATGTGAGATGAAATTTCATCTGTACTTTTTTTTAACCCACAAAAAAATTTGTGACTGCATTGAAAGCAACCGGAAAATGAAAAAGTTTCAGCTTTCAATCCCCGTGCTGAATAGAGCTATACTACATATATATGTTTGTACAATGTGCTTTCTCTGACTGAACAATTTTGGGTACTCATCGATCTGTGTTTAGTTTGTTAAAGCTGACCAATTTGTGCAATTATTTGCTGTGTCGTTGTGGCTTGAAGTTAAAGACTAATTTCACAGCTAAGAAAAGTTAAGTAGCAAAAAGTTGGCAGTCATTTAATAAAATTTCATTTGATGAGACAACAAAAGTCAATTCCATACCGGGGCATGCAACTCATTTTGATGCGTAACAAAATTTTATGAAATACTTGAGAGCAAATTTTATGTGTTGGAGGAGCATAAAATTTTAGCGCTAGCAAAAGTCCCTGAGGCCGAGGCTCTTGGCGGTTTACCCAGACTCTAGACTCCACCAGACTTGAGACTCTTGACAGCTCACAGCGTACACAGCGCTCTCAGCTGGCATGGCTAATAATACCAAGCATTTACACCTTTATGGGGCGTACTTAGAGCGTTTATTTATGCTAATGGTTAAGCAGTACAAGAAGAGGGCAAATGTTGTTGTTGTTCTTGGACGAGTATCTCAAAGTTGAGCCAGCCAAAGTGGCGCCCTGGCGAGCTTTACACTAATACCACCCCGAAGCGTTGTAAAAGTATAAAAGAGTACAAAAGCAGTTA
The DNA here is from genome assembly GCA_035045065.1 of Hirtodrosophila trivittata. NCBI lineage: Eukaryota > Metazoa > Arthropoda > Insecta > Diptera > Drosophilidae > Hirtodrosophila > Hirtodrosophila trivittata. The sequence continues at coordinate 9,199,866 of JAWNNK010000816.1, forward strand.
CTACAATAACAATAACAACAACAACAACAACAACAAGAGAAGAGAAGATAGTGAGCTTAAGATTTGAGCAGGTAAACTTGGTGTGGCAGCGAGTGTATTTCATCACACATAAGACAAAGGTTGAAGCAACCAACCAACCACCTCGCAGGAGCAGCAACAAATTTCTTGACCTCCCCATGCAATAGTCGAGGTCCAAAGCCAGCAGGACCAGGACCAGGACCAGGACCAGGGGTATCCTCACATCCTTGTCACGAATGTGTTTGTAATTTCCCTAGAGTGTGTTTGACTTTGACGACTTAAGTTGTAAAACTTTAACATTATCATTTTCACTACGACGAGACGACGCTGCTTCTTCGGCCTTCGGCAACTGGCGACCAGCAGCTATCAGCTATCAGCTGGCAGCTGGCAGCAGTCAGTCCTTGGGCAGCGTCTTGAGCAGCTCCAGGGCATCTGGCATGTGGCATGCGGCATGTGGCATGTGTGTGTTTGTCCTGCCCGCAAGTTAAGCCAGACATTTTGATGATGTTGACCTTCGTTACTTTTACTTTTCGCAAAGTTCTCGTGCTTCTTTAAATTTGCTATAACCTTTCGACACTGTTGACATATCGCATTACAGCATAACACTGGGACCCGCACACACACACACACACACACAGAGAAAACACAACTCAGGTTGAACTTTTGTTAAAGCCACAAAGCACTTTTTCATTCGGCTTCTTCTGCCATACACAAACGTGGCTCAAATTACCAAACTCTCGAATCTATAGGTATATTCCTAGCCGATTCTTTAGCACATGTGTCAATTAGTTCAATCAAAAGGCGACAACATATCAACCACATCTGTGCCACCAATGCATTGCTTTCAACCAACCACCCAACCACCAAATCATCGAACCACGCACCCCTTCCCCAGCCTTCCCCGCGTTGGCAGCGGCGCATCGAATGTAATTTTTAAGGCTCGTGCGTGCCATTTTCCACAGAATACAAAAACAAAAAGGAAAAATCAGTTCAGTTTTCAAATTGCTCGGGAAAAAACCATCTCTCATGGGTATTTTTCGTCTGGTTCTATCTTAAAATGGAAAAAAATGATATCAATTAGTTTACCGTATTGGGACTCGGTTCAAACATCTCTCGAATGTTGCAATCTGACGCCCTTTGAACAATTTTAGTTACGAGCTGAGGAAAAATACTACAATGCAAGCTGATGCTGCATCAAATTTCAGAGGGGAGGTTTTCATTCAAAGAGTGCAAAAGAAAAGCGTCAAAATGTGTTTTCACCATAAACGTTTTTCCTTTCTCCCCTTTCGGCATACCCTATAGAATAGCTATATTGTATGAAATACTTATGCTAATTTTTTATGGAAAGAGGGATATAGCTATATATAACTTTTTATAAGAATCTATCCAGCTTATCAGTCGGTTTTACAAGCTAACTGATTTTTCATAATAATATAGAAACAATCCTGTTAAACTTTCCATAAGATCCAATTATAATTTATACCAATTTATGCAATTTATACCAATTGGAGAAAGAAGAGATCTTGCGCTAAAACATAATAATCAACTTCAAAATAGTTTGAATCGATTTGTCGAGGTGAAAAAGGAATCCAAAATGTGAAATTAGCAAGATATTGTTCCTATAGTCCAAGCAATAGTCGACTTGGCTAAAGATCCTGATCAAGGAATATATATATGCATATATATACTCTAAGGAGTGGAAAAATCCCTCTGACTTATACAACTTTCTGTTAACCTTTCTATTAACTCCCACACATATATAAATAACTTAATTTTACAGCCATAAAAAGAAAAGTATGAAAAGATTATCTAAATTTTATCTATTATCTGCCATTACATTGAAAATGTTAGCGAATAATGTAAAGTTTTCCCAACATTTCCATTGTAATCTTATAAATAATATGTGTAAGTTCTTTTCTATCAGCGCTCAAATCAGTATAAGAAAAAAAACCAGTTTTTTTCTCATGGAAATCAATTTCCCTTATGGCACCCCAAAAAGAAAAATAAGAAGAAAGAAAATATTGTTGTTAACCTGATATTTAGCTCCGCGGGCTTATCGCAAATGATTTGAGCGCAACGTGCGCCGTAAATTAGAATCAAATTGAGAGGAGTCAAGCTGATTTATGCATTTCCCATAGCCTACATGCAGCTTGTAGAACAACAGCTAAGCGCTGAGCATAACAACCTCCACCTCCACCCACCCACTTCTACACTCTAGTACAGTGTCGATCCTGTCCGACAGCTCGAGGCCATTGAAAAGCCAAAAGGTAAACAGGCCGCATATCGGTTGGGCCACCCTTTGACACTCGACCTGGTGGCAGAGCACCGCGTTGCCAGTTGCCAGTTGCCAGTTGCCAGTTGCCGGTTGGTTTTGTGTGCCAATCAGGGAGACATAATCAGCTCGATTTCGTAAATCTCGACAAGCTGCTTATCTGTTGAAATGTGAGCAGCGTTCCAAGGATCTCGCGCCATATGATAAACATCTCACACGTTCGACTCACAGACTTCCGGCCCTGTTCCAGCCGGCTCCTGTCAAACTGACAGCTTAGGCAGTGCCAAGGGGAGGGGGCGTCAAAATGTTTGAAACAGTACAAAATACGTAAGAGAGTACGTACGGTACAGTAAAGCTTGGCGCGTGCGGCTGTCAGAAGTGTCGTGCGTCGCTGTCGTTGGGTGTCTTCATTTTGCACTCTCTGATTGGCATCGGAAATTGAAGTGTTTTTATTAATTCCAATTGGACTTTTGCGCCTGTCTCTCGTACGCGTTGTGCGAAAATTTCATTTTGTTGCATCATTTCTGGTCAAGTTGGCATTCCCCATGCCACAAATCCCTCAATTTCCATCTGAATTTCCGTTCCGTGCCTTTTGTTTCTTCACTTTCTGATCTCTCCTTCCTTTTTTTTTTGTTTCTGGGTATTGTGGCATTATTGAAATTCATTGGCGCATTTCGCAGATTTGTTGCGCAATTGATTGACAGCCGAATGCGTCATGCGATTGACGCTTATTGAATTGACATAATTGAAATGCCAAAAAGGGGGACAAGAAACTGAGAGGAAATAATGATTGTATGTACGTGTATAAATCTTGGATTTTGTCTACTGGCACTTTGCTTAGTTGTTTTAAGTGTTCAAATTGTAACAGAGAAACTCTTATATTATTTGCTTAGTTTGTCAACAAGTTTCCACTGGGGATTGGGAGAGAAGTAGGCATTCATTCATTTAGTATTTGTATCCACTTTGAATAGGAGCTACAAGAGCTACAACAATCTAAATTTTATTATTTTAGTAATATTTTATACTTTGTGAAATTCCTTAGTCCTTACGGTATCTAAAAGTATTCAGTTTATATATATAGTATATATCTTTTTGGCCTACTTATATTCGATGGCGCCCAAACACCGCGATATTTCCCCGTTTTTAAAACTCTTTCGTGACATCCTTTTGGGTCGAAAGCATGTGACCGCTCATCGCTTCAGTGACACGGTCGCTCCTCGTTCCCGAGTGGCAGCACCCGCTCCACATGAATCGCCAGCTCGACTCTTTGGCCAACAATACTATCTACGAGACCCACGCTGTCATGTTAAGCCACCCATTGACTTGGTTGAAGAGGAGAAGAAGAGATTGGCAGCTATTGCTGCCGAGGCCAAAAAGGCCGCTGAGGCTGCAGAAGCGGCCAAAACTGCATCCGCGGCACCTCCCCCACCTGAGCCCAAGGCAGGTGGCACTCCCGGTCCTGCACCCAAAGGAGGTGCCCCACCCGGTCCCAAGGCGGGCTCAACTACACCACCACCACCACCACCACCACCACCATCAGCTGCTCCACCCAAGGCAGCTCCTAAGCCTGCTGCCAAGGCAGGGACAATTCCATCGCTTGCTACAAAATTTGCCACAAGTCCACGATGCTCTGCCAAGGCGGGCTCAGCTCCACCACCTCTTCCAAAAGAATGCGCAGCTCCACAGAATCGCACCAAGACAGGCGGCACAGCAACCGGGCCAGCTGCTAAGCCTCCAGGATCTCCCAAGACTGCTCAACTTAAACAAGGCACAAACAGCCAGACAGCATGTGCTAAGGATGTTAAGCAAAAGAGCAAAATTAAAAAAATTCCTACACCGGGTAAATTCTATAAATGGGACTAAAGCCCAACCCAAAAACCCCATACCCGTCCAATAAATGTGTAAATCGGAAGTATTAAATTTAATGCAATTGTATACTGCTCGTATTCCATGAAATAAATTCCTCAATGCAATCCGATGAAGTTTGTGTTACTTTCTCATTGACTTTTCAATCAATTGATTGTTTGTCCGTCGAGTGGACGTAATTGTATGGCCTTAGGTGCTTCACACACAATCCAAAACAATGTCAGTCAATGGTCAATAATAATAAAAATAATAATCATACAGCGACAGGCGACAGTGAGAATTCATAAGAGAAATATGAACAAAAAAAAACTTAAAATAATAATATAATAAACGGAAATCTAATTAGATGTCAGGGGCGAAAATCATTTATTACACCTGCATGAAAATTTAATTAAGCACACAATTAACAGGCCTGATGCCATTATAGAGCACACATATATATATATATATATATATATGAGAATATATCTGTATATGTATTTGTGTGCGCTTAATACCATTTAATGCCATCAAAATTTATTTACAATTTAAAATGAGGCAATTTGCCCAACGAGCCCGTTGACGTTGAGTGGATTATGCCAATTGTTGATGATGATTGGAGGTCGATTGTTAATTGTCTGTTGCTGAAATTTATGTTAATGACTTTTTCACATCGATTTATTGATTCAAATGAGTGTGAGACCAACTACGTGTGTGTTTGTGTGTGTGTTTGTGTGATGCGCCCCCGTTTAAATAACAGAAGAAAAAAAACCACCCTAACCCAAAAAAAAAAAAAACCATCACTCAGAGCAGAGCAAAAAATCAAGAAGAAAAAAAATATAATCTGATTTCGCGTTATGCAAAAATACTTATATACATATAGTATATATTATAGGGGGAGGGGGTGGGGAGCGGAGCTGCCTCAATTTATTGAAATTACCCTTATAAACTAGGCAGCCGTCGAGGGTTGACTTCAGCTTCAAGTTTCAGTTTGTCAGATTGAAAAAGGGTGTCAATTGCTTGGAAATTTTGTGCTCTCCATGTCTGTCAAGTCAACATGTTGCCACAAGTTGATTCTCATTTTGCTGCTGCCACTGCCTCTGCCACTGCCACTGCCTCTGCCACCTCACTGCTGCAGCTGCCAAAAAATATACATATATGAAATTCAATACAAAACTGTAGCACACTTTGCTGCGTCTTTTAACGCACCATCTGCCCCAACCAGACTCACTAGAATTTCATATGCCTGATCCGATTTGTTGTTATTCGTATTCTGAATATATATATATTTATAGTATATTCTCCACTTCGCATGAATACGTCGAGAGTATTGCTTATTGGACTGTTGCCTGTTTTTATGGAGTTCTACTCAGAGCTTAGAAATTTATTTATTGTCCTGTTTCTTGCCATTCCCTTCAGAATGACTTGTAACACACTTGCGTCTAATAAATGCTAATTTCTTAACAACAAGTGTTCTCGAATGTCGCAATAACCCTAAGTTGTTATTCCAACTAAATTAATAAAGCCGAAACTAAATCTTTCAGATAAACGCAATGTCCGCAACAGAAAGAGAAAGCCTTGGCTTAAACTTCCTAACTTTGTTTTCAACTTTTTCTTTTTGAATAAAACTGAATCAAACACATATTTTACTCAATTTTACGACTCATTGACAAAGATTGATAAGAAGTGCATTAATATTATAAAGTACTCTTATTCAATAAAGAACATTTATATGAGTGTAAAAAAGTTCTTTATTTTATTTCCAGTTTTTATTTTTTATATAAGAAATATGAAAAGCTTAGGGAAACGTCCAGATGCTGCTTTCATTTGCTTCATAACAAAATATCTCCAAGTTCTTGATCATAGATTTTTTTTACAACCATCGTGTTGACCTCGTAGATATACATCTTAGAGAAACATCAGCGAGCTACAACTTAGAAATACTTCTTGACAGTAAATTTAATAGAAAGATCTTAGATATCTTTGAGATAAATCTCACAGGTATATCTCAGAGATACTTTTTAGAGATACATCTGGGATTTGCAACTTAGAAATACTTCTTAGAGATATATCTAGGAGATACAACTTAGAAATGTATCTAAAAAGTAAATCTAATAGATAGATCTTAGATATCTTAGAGACACATCCCACAGGTATATCTTAAAAGGCAGAGATACATCTCGATATACACATTATATTACACGACTTGAGCATGCATTTTATACACACACCTTACAGATACATTTTAAAGATATATTTTGAAGATACATTTTAGAGATAAAGCTAAGACACATGTTAAAGGTACATCTAATAGATAGATCTCAGATATCTTAGAGATACCTATCAGAGATCTTTCTTAGATATTCATCGTATAGACACATCTTAGAGAAACACATTCGATTTATATCTTAGGTACTACTTTGAGATATTTATAATCGACAAATTTAAGAGATAAGAGATACATCTGTATATATTTAAGATACAACAAATCCAGAAGTAAACAGTACAGAAACTTCTTTTGGCATAAAGGCTTATAAGCATGTAAGCCTTAAGTTAGGCTAAAAGGATGAAGAGTTGCAAAGTATCTTACAGTCAGCAGGAACTCTTAGATCTCTTGCATATTAATGGATTGAGAAAACACTAAAGCCGTGACATAGAGGTCTAAAAACTAGGTTGCGATTTGAGTGAAAGTAAATAGAAAATCGTGGAAAACAAATAACCTTTTTAAAAAATAAATATTCAAATATTATGGACACAAAACAAACACAGAGGAGGCAAAAAAAAATGAAAGAGGCGAAGCAAAAAAATAAAAACAAATGAGAATATATGAAAGACACCCTTTTTGAGGAGTAGTCGTCAGATTTTGGCGCGATGGCAATGTCAATTCTGGGCAACCACTTGGAACAACCAAAAATTGCGGGCTGAGAGTCGACGACCGTACGACAGCTGGGCACAAATGTCAACGCTTTCCACGCTTTTCCGGCTTGCCCCCTGCCTTGGCTTTCCACACTCAAATGTTACTCCAATCAGAGACGCGTAATTAAAATATGTACAACAAACAAGCCGGCAGAAGCTGGGCTGGCGAGCTCCTCAACTTCTCATCTCTTATACGTAAGGCGTACGAGTACTTCTACTCATACTCATACTACAAGTAGTACCAAGAAGCCGAGAGAAGCTGAGAGAGAGACAGAGAGACTGAGCCAAAAGTTTGTTTACTTTGTGTGTTTTTCTATAAAACCAAAAACAACAACAGCAGCCGCAGCGCGAGCAATAATAACAAGAAAAACATTTGCATAAAGCAACAAACAGCTCACAGGTTTAGGGAGGATTGTGATGGAAGGGGGCAGCAGGGAGTTTGAGGATTGGGGATTGGAGTGTTTGGTGTTGGTGGGGGATGGGCTGGCGAGCGCCCTCAAACGGAAGTTAATGAGCGCTGGTGGGGGTGTGGTGTGTGTTGGGCGGCTTGGAAGGGAGAAGGGGGAGGAGCCGGGTTTGCTTGGCAAAAAGAAAATCCAAAAATTCAAACCCCACGATGAGGGCGAAATCACTTCATTAATGCGTCATTTGTAAGGGAGCATGGCCAGGACATAGTCAGGACATGGCCAGGACATAGCCATACGCCATATGCGACCGAATGTGGGGGGGAAGCCCAAAGCAAGTGCTCCTTCCAAAACGGATGTTGTCTCCACGCCGGGCTCGAAACTTTGCGCGAAACTTGCCACCAGGCGGCTGGAACAACGTGTGACAGTCCTGGAAAAGTTGATTATTTTTTGCACGCAGTGTTGGACCGAGCTGGAGGTTAGCGGAAGAGGGTGTAGGGGGAGGGGGAAAAGGGGGGCCATGCAGCCAGTTTCTAGTACACTGAATAATGACTTTTACCGTCGCTGTCGTCGTTGTCGAGCTGCGATGCCTTCGGGCCAAGTTTACGAGCATTTCTTATATTTTTTTCTCCTGTTTTCTTTTTTTTTTTTTATCAGTCGCGACTCCCGCCCAGAAATGAGGGACAGGCTTTTGCTCTGACTCTTGTCGCAAAGTTATGCAGGCTCATTAAGTTGTTATACAGTTTAGAGAGAAAATTGTCAGCTTGCTTAATTTGGACGAGTTCGGGAAACGAGGACTGGAGACTGAAGAAAGACCGGAGACCGGGACCGGTATATGTGGCAAGGCAGGGGGCGGGAGGGGGAACGGGGACTGAGACGGGTACTGGGACGTAGGCGGGATGCATAAACAAAAGATTTCCGGGGCTGGCCTTCTGCCTTTGTGTCCTCGTTTCGACGTTCGACGCAGCTCATGGAAAATGTTTAATGAAATGAATTTTAAGAGAAAATTTATTATTTGCCTAAAATGAAATGAAAAGTGTGAGCCCTGAAGTCCTCTCATTTATTTCACAATTTGTGTGACGCTGTGGTGGTGGGTGGCATTGTCCGGATGTATATTTTAAGTGTAATTAAACCAGGGCTTGTCATTGAACTGGTTCACTGCCTGATGATGAAGATGCGAGACAAAGCTGAAAATGGAGTTCACGTTGAAGATGACGATGAAGATGAAGATGAAGATGAAGATGAAGATGGAGAAAGGAAAGTACCAATTATACTTAAATCGAGGAATGGGTCAACATGACTATTACTGTCGTTACGTACTTGGATAATCTCAACTGAGTATTTTGATTAAAAATACAATGACAAGTTGAGAGTTGCCATGGTGGAAAAGTCATTGAATGATCTACAGGTCTTGACATCTACACTTTACTCAACTTCCTATTTGGCTAATAATGAAAGACTTTTTGACACTTCCAAACAGTTTAGTATCTAAAGTAATCCCGTCTCTCATATACATATACATATACATATACATATACTCGCATCGTCGAGTATCGTCTTTCATTCACTCCTGCATGACCACATCAAGTTTTCTTTTTGCGCAATTTCACCTTCAATTAAACTTGAGGTAATTGACGACGATGGAAAGGAAATGCCGAACAAAGCATTACGACTAAACCACAGGAGGAATACTCACTCACTCTCACTCTCACTCGTACTCCTAGTCGTATACTCCAGTAAGTACAAAGTACATCCTACAATATACAGACAGAAGGTTCTTCTTCCCCCAAAAAGATAAATGGCGATGCCTTAAACTGATTGTGTGGATTAAATTGCCATATTGGCGAAATTGGCAGCGACGGTGTCAATGTGGGGACAACAACAACAACAACAACAACAGCAACAACGAGCACGAGAACTCCGACAAATACGAAAACTCCAGTAAAATTTGGTGGGGGAATAACGAGTGAGAGTATCGAAAACTTATTTTTGATAAGCGCAATTATAATTGGATTTTGGAGAAGTTGCTCCACAGCAAAACAGAGCAACAGAACAGCCAAAGGTAGCATCATCATCAATGAAGGGGCAAAAGTCGAGCAGGGCAATGATTAATCTACCTCAGGAGTATTTAAAAAGAAAGATGCGCCCCGGGGCCAGAGGGCCCAATGCCGAAATGCTGAAATGCCGCCAAGATGCCGTTGTGGGTAACGCGGCAATGGGGAAAATTGGAAATTGTTGTGTGTTTCACTGCGATAAAGACGTGTTTTTCCAGCGCTCTGCCGGTCGCTCTCTCAGCTGCTTATTTTTTTGTAAATGTTTGCTGTCAAGATAAGCACCACACAGCATGTGGTTCGCACTCTCACTCTCAGTTTGACTCTGATAACGTGGTTAACTGGCAAAACACCACAAAACGAGTTTGTCCCAGGACTTAACAAAGACAAATGAAGTTGTTACCAACTGACAAAGTCAACACTGACAACTTCTTTTGTACTGACTCTGGGGCTCTTTGATGATCTCGTTGCATTGCGACAACTTTGATGTGCAGTTCACTGGTCATCACATTGGTCATTGGCCACTGTCCATTAATTGAGTATCTAATTATTGAGGCGTTAATGAATGAATGAAAGCAGCGAGGCGATGAAGTCAAGGGTGAATCTCAAACAAAAATGGGGGAATCGAATCTATAGCTGCAGTAAGATACAATTTGGTAACTTAGCAAAACTCTAAATGACCTGTCACAATACAGCTAGTTCTCTTTCTATCTCTTTCTGTCTGATTCTCCCTCCCTCTTTAAGTAATGTCAATAGCTCATTAAAAGTCTGGAACAACCAAGCTGGACCACATAACCCCAATGAAAGACATTTATTTGCGCCCATAATTAAACGCAGACAATGAGATACGGAATCTCAGCCCGAGACAGGACTGTGGCAGGGGCAGTCAGAGAGTTAGGTAGAGGTAGAGGCATGCGGCTCATCAAGTGGCACGCCCTCTGGCTTGTCAAATATTTTAGCTGCTTTTGCAACAATTTATAAATGCAAATGGGCGTCGCTTTCAAACTCACACAACTCTCTTCTAATGAGCCTGCCAGAGCTGCCGAGTCAGGGCATAAATTTTGAACATTTTTTGGTTAATGGCCGCAGGCGTTGGCCCAGCAAATCATTGACAACTTTCCCAGTTGTGTTAGAGTGCTGCTGCTGCCACATGTGGCATGCGGGTGTGTTGCATGCCACATCGTGATTTCGTGTTTATTTTTCAAAATTGAAAGACAACAATTGTGAAAAGTAGACAACAGTTTTCCTTCAATACATTTTCAAGTGCTTTTCCATGGCATTACAATTAAACAGGCAGCCAAAAAGTGTTTCATTTTTTGGGGGAAATTCATTAACCAGCCGCCTGCCTCCCGCCAGCCTCCCACCCACTTTCCACTAAGCATAAGCAACCCCTCTGCATTGTGGCTGCCGTCAGCTGACCGACCCTTTTCACAACAGGCTGCGACTTTTCCGCGCCTTTTGTATTTTGCATGCAAATTAATGATGGCAATCATTTGTGGGCGTAGAAGGGAAAGTGGTGGGAGGGCTGGAAAACAGAGTTCATTTATTTTCTTAATCAAATGTTGTTGTTTGAAAGTTTTAATTGTACTTGTCATTGGTTTGGCTCTAAGTAAAGAACGACTGATTGTGCTGCCAACTGCAATTACAATCGATAAGCACTCGTATATCGATAACATATTTAAATTACCTAACAAATAAATATATAGATATATATATATTTATGTATGTTGTCAGCTCGCTTAGACTTAAATTCTGTGTAGTCTTATAAGTGCTGAGGTCTGCCTTAAATTTTCACTAAATGCCAGCAAAGTTTGGGCCGCCCATCAATCCCATGAAGGCTACGTCAAAGTTGCACACTGCGCTTTTATGCAGATAAATTGTCGGTTATTTTCTCTTGCCTCCCGCCAACAATTTTTCCCCGCCCGCCCCTCCAGCGCCTTTACGCCTTGGTTGCCTTCGCGTCGTGCTCCTCTCTCTCTCTCCTACCACTGCTCGGTCTCGTTGGCATTACGTTTCGTTTGGTTGGCTTTGCAGGCGCCGCCAGTCAGTTGTCCTGGCCAGGCGAGGGCAGGAGGAAAGGAGACAAGGATGAAGGATGAAGGCTCCCAACGGACCTAACCGGAGTGTCGGCTGCTCGCCTGATTGTTTCATAAAAGTTTTGTGCTGCAACCGCCCAACTAACTGCTATTGTTGTTGTTCTTGTTGTTGTGATTTTGGAAATTAATTTGCTTATAATTTTTACGCTTAGTTAAACACAATTTTGAGTGATTTTCACACAGAAAATGCTCGATGCTCAAAACTTTTGCCTTGTTCCGGCACCAGGCGGCGCACAGTGGCATCAAATGTATAGAAAATAAGGCAAAAAACAAAACAACAAAAAAAAAAAAAAAATGAAGCTAATAAACGAATTACGGAAATCAAGGATACTTTCAAAAGTATCCCAACCAGCAGAGAGATAATTGTGCAACGGGAATGCCCCAAAAGCAGTGCACAACCTGGAAAGGTTTCGGCTTGAATAGCATCGATAGAGCTGAAAGACTTTGGAGCTGGGAAAAGTTGAGTTTTGTCTATATTTCCATGCAATATTCCAAAATAATCTCTGATAAATGCTGATCTGATTAACATCATTGTGTCTACTTTAAAGTTTAGTTTCCTGCATTTCAATTTGTTACCTTTTTCTATATTAAGTATACGCATTTTGTTCAAATTAAGGACATTTATAGAAAATAATTTAAATGCGTGAAGCTTAAAGCAAGTCGCCTGCATTTAAATGATATTGGACGCAATCCCAGTGGCACTTCCATTGGCTTCGTTAGGCTCAACACCCGCTGCAAATAGAGGGGAATAAAAACAAGAACGAAAAAAAATGTATTGTATATTTAAATATTATTTGCCAACCATTTGCTGTCGCCATCTCTTTCGTGCGCTCTCACTCTCTCTATCTCTGTCTGCGGCAACGTTCGGGGTTTTTGAAGCCTATCGGCGTTTTTCATATTTTTATAAATTGCTATAAATTGAGATATTAATACGATACGCGACAGAAGTCACAGCCGATGTTGTTGTTATTGTTGGTGTTGTAGGTCGGTTCGCTGATTTCAACATGTGGCAAAAAGTGTCGAGACATTAAAAAATGTTGCACAAGTGTTGCGCAAACAAAATGTGCAGTTATTTGTATAAAATGCGACAGGCGACAACTTTTTTGGGGCAACATTTGGCCAGACTCCTGAGCTGATAATGAAGTTCTTGCTTAATGACCGTTCCTACCCAAAAGTAGTAGTATGTGACCAAAAAAAAAAAAAATAGACCGGAACAAGGCAGACTTTAAGCTGAAATTTAAACAACTGCAACATTGTGGCAACTGCAGTAAAAAACAAAAAAAAAGAAAAGAAAAAACAAATAGAGTAAAGCCAGCAGTAAATGTGCTCAAGCTCAGCCCAAGTCCAAGCCGAAGTCACAGTCACAGTCACAGTGAGAGTTCCAGTCACAGGCAGCTTAAATATTCCATGCACATGCAAACACACATTTCGTCAGTCGCTTCAATTGGACTGATTTAATTGAATCAGTTTGCTCGTCTACCGAATCTACCCTATACCACAACTACTACTACTCCTATACTACTTTATTGTCCCTTGTCTACCAATTTTTGTCTTCGGTCTTTCAATTTACAAGCCAAGTTGTTGTTGTTGCTATTGTTGTTGTTGCTGCTGCAGCGTGTCTGTAGTTTTGGGTCTACGTTTTTCGCACACGTTTGCGTGCTATGCATGGCATAAAAATTTGACACAAAAGCCGTTGCATACAATTGGGCGCACACACACACACAGAGCGAGAGAGCGAGAGAGAGAGAGAGGCCTATGGTGTTCGCTTGAATGTGGCCAGACAAGGCATTGGGCTACCTACAGACGACGTGTTGAGGTCGTTGTCATGCACTGATTTTGTATGCAGCAGCAACAACCATTTAAATACATACTTTTTTTCTGTTTTCCTTTTTTTTTGGTTTAAACTGTTTGAATGAGTTGAAGCGTTTTTTGTTGAGGAACTTAAATAAAGACAATATACGAGCTTAAAGTTGAAGCAAGATATGCAATTGAATAGCTGTAATTGGTATTGAATTGGAATTGTTTGGGAATTGATTGTTCAATTAACCAATTGATAAGCTTAAGTGTATCTAAAGCATCAGCATTCTTTTGTATTTATGGTCCTTAAAGCGTTTTTCGTATTATCGTTTTACGTGTTAGATTCCTAGGCAACAACTTATGCACCCATCTTATTTATTTGGCTACTTGTAATATTTAATAAAAATGCCTCGATTGGTTCTGGAGACACACACACGGACAGACACACACACACAGGGACATGCGCCTAAATTCAGGCAATCAGAATTTTTATTTACGTCGGTTCCTATGCCCCCGGCTCTTGAGGCTTCTCCCCTGCCAACCCGCCGTACACGTGCGTTGCCCTCTCGACACGAACTACATAAATAAACGAACGACAAAAGATGCTCCTCATGCGATTTCCTATGCTCTGTGTGTGTGTGTGTGTGTGTGTGTTCAAGAAACTTTTCCAATTTTCCCCTTTTTATCGTAAATTACGCACAATTCAATATTTGGCCTTTTTACTGGCGCTTGTTTTGTGTCCCGTTGTCTGCCTTTTTTCTGCCTGACTAGCTACCAAGTGTGGGGCCAATGAATGGTTGGGATGGAGTCAAAAAGGAGTCTTCCTGCTGCAGGAGGAACATAGAGGTGGGCATTTGTCTGCGATTTCTTTCTTGTTTTTGCCATTTTGCTATTTTTTGTGTGTGTGTCTCCGTATCGTAAATAAGAAATCTCATACGTGCGTACGACTATTCTCAGGCCTAGACATGGCCATCTAACTTGTATTGCTATCTATGTGTGTGTGCGTATGTGTGTGTGTGTGTGTGTGTGTGTGTGTGTGTGTGTAGTGAAGCTATAGCCCAAAATCGATTCATTGCTCATTTGCTTTATGAATGAGTAAGCGTAAGTAAAAGTTTTTGTTTAGTTTGTTTCAGTTTTACTTTTGTTTTGTACAGTGCCTCAAAAGAGTATGGAGTCGTCGCTGGGATCTTTAATCGAAATTGGCTTGTGCGCCCACTGTAATGATTGTTTTTCTATGCGCCTTAATTTATTTAGCATTATTTATATTTGGAATGCGGCTGGCTACAACTTTTCACAACTTATTGTCATTAGCTTTGGCCCAGGGAAAGCGCTGCAAGGGGTGGGGGGAGCGTTGGCTTTCAGCTTAAGTTTAATAGGATTGGAAAAGTTTTGTGGAAAGTAAATACTCTCGTTATGTTGGGGGGATCATTTAGAAGGCGCACACAGTGTGTGCGAATAACTTGTTAAATGGTTTTTCCAATTATCAATATTTATTGAAACAATTTCAACTCCGTTCATTATGACGACTATTAACAATTTAGACAAAGACCGTTAGAAGGGGAGACTATTAAACTATGCCAGCAATTGATCCTTTCTGTTACCCGTTCGCATATCGAATCTCTGCCCATATATGTATCATACACATATTAGCCTCTGTCTGAACCCGCTGGTCCATTTGCCGGCAGAGTTGCCAACATGTCGTATGCATGTTAATTTAAATTTATGCCTTAATTGCAAAGCCTACGAGCGTATATTTCGTGAACAAAACGGATAAAAAAGAACAGAATGAGAAAAAATATACAAATATCCATGCTCCATGCGATGCAGCAGTAGCTCCAGCTGGTGGGACCATTAAAGCGTATTTGGTCGGTTGATTGTCGCCGTCGTTGTTGCTGGCACTTTGCGATAGGCGCCGCCGCAGTCACCACGCCTCCCACGGCCCCCGCCACTGCCAGCACGTTGGAACGCACAATGTTGGCGGTGTTGGCCATAAAAACATTTATGTAATTGCTGTTATCGACAAGCGCTCGAAATGGGCTCGTTGTGCCGGCTGTAAACGGGCCTTTAATACACTTTTGATTGGATTGTCGCACAAGTTAATTGAACGCCGCGGCGGTGGCTGCAACAAATATCTCGGGCCTAAGCCACTGAGCGGTACCCAAAATGGTGGCCATTATATTCGAAACTAGTTGGCCAGCAGCAGCACTCTATGCAGCCCATGCATCCATCCCATGGAGCGCAACAACAACAAATCGCCAATTCATGCAAGCTCATTAGGCAAACGGGTCGTATGAGTAACCATCCTAATACCCACATAATCCACAAACATTTCCTTTTGTGTTGCTTTAGCGCTGTCCATTTGACCATTACTGGATTACTAGATATATATACCATATGTACGTATATATACATAGACTTTTATTTGAAGTCAAATAGTCTATTGGCAGTTACTACACTTAACTGCAACTTGTGTATCGTCTTTGGGCCAAGTTATTTGATTCTTTTTTCCATTCTTTTTTTTTTAATGCTTGAACGCATTTTGTCTTTTGTAGTCCTGCTGCTCCTTCATCGGTTAATGCTCTAGCAAATTGTTTGAGAATGACCCGCGTAAATTTCATTTCTACTTGATTTACTCTAAATTGTATGAGTATTTTGCAGGAAGCATACGAAACGAATACGAACACGGCAGATAAACACACACAGAGCAGAGCCCATAAAAATCGGGAAGCAGCAAATGTAGTCGACGTATATAAATTGATATTGGGCCCCGAGAATTGACCAACATTTTCTTTGATTTCGTTTGCATTCAATTGTTGCCGTGATGACCATCGTTATATGGCAGTAAATTTGTCTATGATTTGTGGCTGACCTAAACGCTTTTGCCCTTCTTAGTACATTTTTATGTAATTTGCTAGATGTCATGCTCAGAAGAGGAAATAATTTAGTATATAGAGAAATAAGTTACAACGTTTTATCTTAGTCAATGAACTAAGATTGATAAACTAGAAGATACCCTGTTTATAAGTTAAGAATAATTGAATGCTACTTACCCTTCTGATAACTCATCATTTCAGACTAATTGCGCATAAAGAACTGAATTCAAAGTGGTTAAACGCACAATACGATCTGCAAAGGTATAATAAAAAAGATAAGTATATAAAGATATAGATAGACATCTGATAAACATAGTAATCAACGTGATTAAAAAGCATAATATAGCTGATAGTATTTGTTATTGTCCCTACACAAAGCGCAGTCAAGTATTTTATATCATAATTATCTTTAGCTTCATTATGATGTTTATTCTGTTGCCCATCCTATGGCACTTAAGCGCTTCCGTTTACTTTTATTTTATTTTTATTCTTATTTGTATTTTTCGTTGTATTTTTTTGTGTTGGGCTACTTCAGCGCAAAAACCTTTTGCATTCGTTTGTTTAACTTCCAGTAAGATGGAAATTTTGATATGTACTTAAAACTGAGCCCGCATCGTGCTTAAACTGAAGGCAAGCTGAGCCAGGCAAAGGACGAGGACGAGAACAACGACGACGACGAGGACGAGGATGAGAACAAGGATAAGCACAAGGACGAGGATGTCTTGTGTAAACAAGCTCAAGTTTTGTTGGCGTTAGTTTTGTAAATTGCAGGTTGCAACATTTTCATTAAATTAAGTCAAATAACAAACAACAGACACGCAGCCGAGCAATCTGGGCTGCACAAGGTGCACAAGAGCGAAGGGTGCTGGTAAGAAGGGAAAAGAGAGGCAGGGGGGATAAACCATCAAGCTGCTTACAAGAGCGCTGTAAACAATAACTGGTAAACTGGCTAAGCAGTTGGCATTATAAAATTACCAGTTTGTTTACGAGCACATTCCAGGTGTAGCTTATAACTACGCAACAAATTAAGTTATCAGTATCCTTAAAAGATAAAGAATTCTCCTTATCAAGGACACTTTGCAAATAAAGGCGAGCACGAAAATCTATAACGTGTTTTCCCTGCCCCACACGCAACGTGCTCCGAGCGCTGTCAGATAGCTTAATAGGCGTCTAGCAAACATTTTTTTGCTCTATATGTCTACAGGTGTGACTGCCAGACCAATCGAGCACCTGCCATAGAAGAGACGTGTCTATATAGAAGCTCTAGCTCAAATACAATGGAGCACAAAAGTGCGAAAAAAGAAGCCGCTTTTCGTGCCTTTTGCGTCTATTATACAAACACAATTGTGAATTATGCAACAGTATGTGCAAAGGGTTTGTCAAGAGTACGAAGTTGAAAGGTTAAAGGGTCACAGAGATCAATTGTCATGTCAACAAAGATATTTGCAATTTGAGATGAAAGTGTTGCGTACTCATATGCGGAGTATAAGCTAAAGCGAATAGTTGGGAAACTTGTCGAGTAGTCCTGGGTCCTTATAAGGAAATATTATTTACTTGAATATTGAAGATTAACTGTCAACTTTATAAATGATGAAATTAAGTTATTGTCTTCTAAGTTAAGACATTAATTATTTTAATTAATTATCATTTCTATGAAATTTACTTTTCTATTATTTTATTTATTTATTTTAAGTCAATTTATAGCAGGCATAAGACATTAAAATAATAAAATATTGATCTTAAGTATAATATAGAAATATAAAAAAATTTAAAAAATAAAAAGAAGAATTTAAAAATTGTACTTAAATATAAATATTAAAGGAAAAACAAATTTTTAAAATTAATAAAATACAAAAAAAATTAATATAAAAATATATATATTAATATTATATAAAAATAATGTATAAAAATAATATTTCAAAATAAAATATAAAAAATTATTAAAATAATGAATAACATATAAATATTTCTAGGCAGCTTTTGTTTAAAAAATGAGAAGCTATAAATTTGATATGGAACCATTTCTAAATAATATTCAAAAATTTCAAAGAAAACTAAACAGTTGCTGCCACTACATAGAACGATCTCAGCCCGTTTAAGAGTTGGCTTTAAGCGGGTTAAAAAAAGAAACAAAACTGAAATCGAATCAGTATAAAACCAGTTTAGATACTGTTTTTTCTTGCATTGTGGCATAAAAAGGGATATATACAAGTTTGAGCCACAGATAAAAAGACTGGAACGTCAGTGGTAATGGTAAATAGTGTTAACGAGATAGCAACAGAAACATACCAACTGAAGACAAACACACGCACACACACTAATACACACACACGAAGAGAGAGAGAGAGAAAGATAGAGAGAAAGGAAAACAGTTATAGCCCCCATATTCAGGCAGTAGCAGCGAGCAGACTTTTAGGAGGTCCAAAAGCTGAAGAGTTTATAAAATTAACATCGTCATGACATTGAGGCAGGGAACGTGGCCATTGCCAGGCTCATCAAACTAGTACTACAACTCGCTCCTCCTTGCCACTTGTCATGCTCCAGAACATCCTTTGAGCTGTCGCTTTGCATTTGTATGCGTTTTTGCCTGCTTGATTTATGTGTGACGATGTGTGCGTGTATCTGTGTGTGTGTGTGTGTTGTTTGGGTGCATGTGTATGCGTGTGTTTACGTCTCTGTCGTGTTGGCATTTGTCGTTACAAACTTAATTAATGTTATGCTGCCGCCATCGCCTCTAACGCCCAACCACCTCCAACTGCTACTTCTGCTCCTCGTGCTGCTCCTGCTGCTGCTGCCCTTGTCCTCCAGGCTCTTGACTTTTGTCAAGCGCCGCAAAAACTGCAACCGGCTGCCACTGCTCCACTGTCAGTTTCAGCTGACGTTTGGTGTTTGTGCACTGTACAGGAGTCCTCTTTAGCTCCTCGTCCTGCGCGCGTTTTGCATGTGATTAGGCGGCGTCTGTGTTGAAGTTTCACTTGATGCTGAGGTTGCTGCTGCTTTTGGCAATTGTGTGTGTGTGTGTGTGTGTATGTTCTCCCTCTCTCGCTCACTCTCACTCACTCTGTGAGTTTTAAGCAAAAACAAAAAATGAAATTTGTGCTCAACTTTCGAAAATTTGTGTTTTTCTGTTGACGTTTGCCAAAATCGCATTGACAGCATTATCCTTATTGGCATAATCTTCGCTCTGCGTTGGCTCTGTTTATTTTTAGGATTAAGTTAGTTGCTTATTTGCTCAAGTACACTGAGAGATATTTATGCCATAGCTTACACTTTTTGCTCCCTAACGACTTATTCAAAACCAATTAAACTTTCCAACCAAATCTCTGTGTATAGCCCAAGGCAGCCAAAACAATTTGGATATTCTCACTTTAAAGGGTTGCAACAATGAAAGTAATGTGCAACAAATACTTAAAGTAATTTTAGCTCTCTGCCACACAAAAAAGTTTACCCACACACAAGCTTTGAATTATTTAAATTTGCACAAACACGTGCTGCATTTTTCTTTTCATTTGACGCGCTGCATTTCGCAAGCTCCATGCCAAGTTAAGAGCCTTCGCAATTGTGGCATAGTCAGGGTAAGACAGGGGCTGGGACAGGGACAGGGGCAGGGGCAGAGGCAGAGGCAGACAAATGCCGACTTTGCTTTGTGCAACAGCGCGTGAATCAGTAGGAGGTAGAAAATGCAACGTCTAGGCGGGAGCAGGCCATAGAGAGAGGGAAGGAGAGAAAAAAGAAAGAAAAGGATTCAAAAGAGGCAGGAGCACTTTATTTGTTTATAACGCAAATGGCGGCAGAAAAAAGTGCAACGCAGCTGCCGGCTAAAAGGCAGCAAATGCATCCAAAGAGCAAAACTTGGATGGGTTTTGTAGGTGCAACACTCATTGTCAATATTCCTGTGGAGCGTATAAACTTTGCAAACGGCAGTATTTCTATACACCTACCATGTGGTGTGTGCTGTGTGTTTCTCTGTGTGTATGTGTATGTGTGAGTGTGTGCCTGTCTATTGTCTGTCTGCCATGTGTGGCTCGAGCCGTCGTAATCAGTTTGCCCTGCCGTAAATTGTGTAAAAAGTGAAAAGGATTTGTTGCGCTTTGTCCTACCTAAAAGTAAAATACCATGTGATATGATGCAAAAAATTCAATCCTAGCACGACCAAAGGTACATATACATTTTGTTGCATTTTTTAAAGTGCTTTCTACTTGGAAATGTGAGGCTGCTGCTCCAACTTAATAGGAGACTGAGAAAATCAAATATATTGAGCTTCTCCTATTCTCGAAACAGGCCAGTCTAATCTTTGTCAGCCCCTTCCAACTTGTCAGCCCCTTCCAACTTGTTTGCCATTTAACCCAGTTTCTTCTTTCAGTCGGTTGTTTAAGCGCCTTGCGCATGACAGGACTTTCCAGTAGAAATTGTCGATTCTACTACTTTCTGTCACAGCGACAGCTGCGACTACGATGTATCCGCAACAAACATCGCTGTCAACTAAAAGAAATCGATTTTTTTGACACATGTCATATATGACATATGATATAATATTTATTATTATATCGCTCATCTCTACTGTCAGCATATTTTAACCTCTTTCAGTTAGAGCCACGTGTTTGACTGGTACATTAGGTTAACTCAACCAGCACATAAAAAATCGTATTAAAAACATGCAAGTGGTTTTTTAGCAACTAATCAACTCTCGCACCTTGTGGCTTTACGCAAAGCAACTCGCATAGACAACATATATCTAACATATATAAACGTGTCTGTATAAAACCGAAAAACTTCTGTGATAAAACCTCAAATTAATTTACTAGTATTCATTGTGATATGTGCATATAAAATGTTTGTCAAAAAAATCAAAAAACAAAAAAAATTTACATGAATTGAATTGCATTTTGAAGCTTAAAATTATCTTTTAAAAAAAAAAAATTTAGTAAAATAAAAAAAAATACATAAAATAAAGAAGAATAAATATAAAAATAATAACAAATAAATGGTAAATACAATTTAATTTAAAATCCAATTATTAGTTCACACTTTATATAAGAAAAAAAAACAATAAATGAGTCTAAAAGTTTTTATAAAAAATAATTTGAACTCTGGAGTAAAAGGATATTAGTTGAAATATAAAGGAAAGTTTGTTGAAAATATTTTTGAATTGGCTGATCAATTTGCACAATATCCTTCGGTTATGGCCAAAACATTTCGATCCGCGATCTTTAGTTAAAAGTATCATATACAGAAGTATTTGCGACAAACTGTCTGTATATGAGTTCAACTGGGATTTAAGCTCTGGCACTGATCAGTTTGTTGGTAATCTGTGGCCAAGGTACCATCAGCAACGATGCTTTTTGGCAGGTTTCAAATAATAAATAATTAATTAATAATCACAAATTAAGCCTAAAAACTGCAGTAAGCTATACTTTATAAAGAGAAGACAAAACAATGCATACTCTAACCACAAATGATCTTTGGCTTTGGGAACATGTTCGATATCTTTTTAGGTTAATATTATCCAATCATAGAGACAATCGAACAGTTAATAATATGCATGGTTGAAACTATTTAAATGTAATTTATCATAAGTTCACAATTAATATATAGTTGCGTTGTATATTTACAATATCATTCATAACCAGAGGCACTTCATTTCATTGCATTTGAAATTGTTTACATTTTTCTGTTATCCGTTCAATATTTGTTTAACAATTTACACACATTTGCCACATGCGCCCTTAACAAAGTGCCCTTCAAGCAGCCACCTCGTCATCCTTTCCGCTTTAGCTCCCCTCTCTGCCAAGTTTCCTCTACATATTCGCAGGATCTGAGCAACGGTTTCGGCAACATAATTTAAAATGGCAACTTTAAAATGTTTACCAAACGCTTCATCCTAGTTGTAACGTAAATTTACGGGCCAGCAGCTAAACAAACAAGCAAACACACACACACACACACACACACAATAGCACATACACTCGCACACACACACACATGCAGATGTTAGCTTTGTGTGTGTGCCTGTGGTTCGTCTGTGTTTTCTATTTGAGCTTAATCCGCGGACAGCCACGCTGAAAAGCATGCTACATTTTCCCGCCTTGCATCTGCAGGCGCGAAAAGATATGCAACGAAAAGAAAAAGTTTTCGTTCGAAAGACTTGCTCATTACTGTGGGAAATTTTTTTTTATACATTTTTTTCTATACATATATATATATATATACGTACGTATATACTGTGTTTTTCTGTGTTCCCGTCGTTTCGGGGCGCACCATTATGTTGGATTTTAATTAAAATTAATTACATTAAGTGCAGCTGGCAAACAGTAAGCAACAACCATCATCAGACCAAAGAGCAGCATCAGCAGCAATCGGCAGGCGAGCAAAGGAATGAATCATTCTAACAACAAAGTGCCCACAATGCAATGTCCACACACACACACACACACACACAAACACACACATACCCACGCACAGAGGAGAAGTTAAAGGCGTGACAAGAGCAAAGCAACTGTTGCCTTATCAAAGGACCCACAACCAGGCTCCTGTTTAAAGTCCCGCTCCTGCTCCTGCTACAGTGCACTCCATTCTGTATGTATGAGGTTTAATACGCTTTAAACGATACACTTCCCTTTCAGCTGAGATTTGCTTCTTTTTTCTTTCTGGAATTTTAAATCTTATTTGACACACATGGCAAAAGGACCTCTTTTAGGGCAATTAATGCTGAGTGGCTTAAAAAAAGCTGTTAACTTGTTCAGGGCAAGTCTTAAATAAGTGTTTGAAATGCTTGGGACAAGAGCTTAGGATATCAAATAGGCAGAAGGATGCTGACTTCTGCCTACAGAGTAATGTCTGTAATTGCATGTACATGTGTCGGTTAGAGTGCTTCTAAGGGGAAATACAAAAAGGAAATGCATTAATGCATTTCAAAAAGAGTTAAGTGAGAGGAAAGTGCAATAAGGAAACGTTTGAACACTTTGCACAGTTCATTTGCTAACTTTGAATTAATTAATGAAATTCTGATGCAATTTGCAATGATTTTCTTAATTATTTTAAAGCTTGATCTTAAATGAAGCAATCCTTGACTTTAAAAACTTATATTTATATTTTGAGTGCCACATTTGCTCTCGCTTCAAAAATAAGTTAACAAAAGTTTTTCAAAAACTCAACTTCAATGACAACAAAATATGAAATACTGCAAATTGTTGAAGTGTTCGCCCCAAAATGAGAGAAAAAAAAGGAGGAAAACCCTCAAAGTGCAGTCCATGCTTCGGGTATTTTCCCAAGCAACATAATAAAATACAACAATTGACAATATTTTGCTCTCATTTTATTTTATTTTACTTCATTTTTATTTTTTTTGTGTGAAAAATATTTTTCTGAGCAATTAAATGTTGCCAGTTGGCAGAAAAAGTTGCGCATAGAAAAGTTTGAGAGCGCAAAGTTGAGGAAAAAATTTTACAAAATTGTCAAGCTGAAATTGGGCAGCAAAAAAGTAAAAGCCGGAATCGAAGGCAACACTCTGCTGCAAATAAACTTTAGCGTTGATACAAAATGAACAGCAACAACAACAACAACAATAACAACAAGAAAAACAACTAAAATAGAAATGACAATAAAATGAAACGAAGGGAAAACATTTTGTAATACCAGCGTAGAAAATCATAAATAAAACGCATGTAATCCACGATTGAGTGCTTAAGTTGATTTGCAGGGTAGAAGCGGGAGTCTAACCAAAGCCTGACCCAGCGATAAGCCAAAGTGGATGCCACCCCCCAACAAAGACACACACACACACACACACACATAGATATATGTTTATATATATAAACATCTACACAATATTTACATTTGTGCACACGTTATGGCTTTTGCTCCTGCTGCCGCTGCTGCTGGTTCTGCTTGTGGTTGAGCACATAAAAATCACAGTGTATATTGAAAAGTCATCAATCATGAGGCTGGGAAAGTCAGCAGACCACGAAATTTGTCAGAGTAGCAGAATTTTTTCCCAGCAATTCGCGTAAATCGTGACATGAAACTTGCTGCTTACTTCACGCTGCGCCTAAGTGTATGGGGGATATCATCTAGGACTCAATTTATGGGCAGCTTTAAGCAGATTGAGCTACAGCTTTAAGTGCGCTGCAGCTACGGCTGCAAAACACAACAAAGCATAACGAAGGGGCACAAAAAACAAGAACAACAACAACAACAACAAAAAAGGACGAGACACAGCCAAATGAATGGTTGAATAGATAGAAACACAAGTTGAAGTGCGGCGGCCTGGGCCAAGAAATGCACAAAGCAGCAGCGCAACCAAAACTGGCAAAAAGTAGCCAAGGCAAAGTTTACATAACATTAAACAAAGCGCACAATGGCACACAAAGTGGTTAGTTGGGGGTGGTGGAGCGGTGGGGGGTGGGGAGTGGGCAGACTTGGGCGCCACCATATACTCCAACCAAGCATTGGCTTTGATGAGTGCGAATGGACACTGAGACTGAAGACTGAGAGGCAATAAAACACAAGTTAAGTGCAAGCCCAGGACCAACACAGGACGAGGACCAACAAAATAGCAGACAAAAAAATTTGTTTAGACGTTGTTTTCTCTTTTTTTTTGTAGCCAAGTCAAACAAAACGAGTTGCGCATAATGAAGCAAATGCACAAAGCGTTGCAGGACCTACTCCAAGAGCCAAGACACAAAAAAAAAGAGGAGAAGAGAAAGAGAAAAGCGTTGGAAGCGAAAGGAGTTAGCGAGGGCTTTCATAGTAAATGTAGCAAGTCAGTCGCTCAGTCAAGAAGTGGTTTGGAGTTTTTGTTCTCAATTTCTACTTTTTAGCAGGTAAGTAAAATCTATGCCAAATTATCAACACACCGCACAACTGAAATGAGCTAAAATGCCAAGTTTCACTTTCTTGATGTTTTGTGGCAGCAACGGGTAACGGGGGCAAGGGAGTGCGGCCAGTTGGTGTGCACAACCCCAAAAACTTTTCGCCACGTTATAAGAAATTATTTCATTAACAACAACTTCAATTGGTAGTCGTTAGGTGGTGTAGTATAAGAAAGTTGCTTGTGCTCTGCTCTGGTCTGCTCTGCTGTGTTGCACTTTCTCATAGTTGGTCGGCAAGTTTTGCGGCATTCGAGTTTTATTTTCACTAAATGCTATAATCGTGTTAGTAACCAAAGTTGTGGATAAATGTTTACCAATGGGTGAGTAAGTGCTTCAGGATGAAGTACATGGCACTAATTGTAAATGAAGTTTACCATTGTGGCAATTAGGAGGCCAAACTCCAGGGGTATCGCACAATATGAAACTTTTCTTCTAACAACTCACAACTACAAACCAAAAATTCCCGCCTAAAAATTTAAAACTGAACTTTGTTGTCTGCTTTTTTTTCAAGTTTTTCTCAAGTTTTTCTTTCTTTGCACCATATTATCCCTTGACCCAACTTTAAACACTTGGCAATCTCAATTTGCATAACCAACAAGCCCGAAAGTATGCCACACACACACACCAACACACACATAGAGAGAGAGAGAGAGAGAGAGACACACACTTAGGACTAATACAACTACTTAATCCTTCTTTATGGGCGCCTGGGCCATAAACTGCGCACTTAAAATGAAACATGCTTAAATGTGATTCAACATCTCCCATAAATAAATTATGAAAAACGCTTAACTACTTTCGACAGCTTATAAACGCCTACAAAATGGCCATCCACCCCCTCGCACACACAACTACTTCACTCTGTATGTGTGTGTGTGTGTGTGTTAGTTGTGGTGTTGATTTACAGTTGCACATTTCTTAAGCGGACTCCGGCGGCATCCCCATCGTCTGGGACTGCGGTGGCCGTAAAGCAATTCATTTCCCTTATGCATTTTGTAACAGCTAAAAGCAGCAAAGGCAACAGTAGTAGCACTATCCAGGTAGACATAGACGTACTCGTCGACCTGCCGCCAGACCGCGACCCAAACACGACCCGGACCCCGGACCCTGGCCCCGACCCGACTCCGAGCGAATCCTGCCCAACCTACAACGGGGCACAAAATGGCGCAACGGAAGCGCTTTTCAATGAAATTTATGACGCATGGAAACATTAGACGATCGTTGACGTTTACAAGTCCGCGTCGCGTTCTGCTTCTTCTTCTCCATTCACTTCTTCTACTGAGCGCATTGTGGGTAAGGGGGCGTGGCAATACGAGGAGCTGCCCTAGCCTATGCTAATGTTCTGACACCAACAATTTATGGGCCCCGCAAAAGTTGTGTGCTGTCTGTTTTTGGCGTATGCTCGCTAATTTTTTTTTATCTTTTCTTTTCTTATTTCTTAAGTTGAATGCCTTAAAAGAATTTCAATTAAATATAATTTATATGGCCCCAAAAATTGTCAGCCTGAAGTGTAGTATAAAGTCGAGGTTAACTTATAGTATAGACTGTAAGTCAACAGAAAGAGCTGTAACCTGTGATAAACTGCCTTAACCTAATGCAAGAGTTGTTATGGAACATCTTAGCTGCTTTTTTAATACAAAAAATAATCAATGAATAATAAAATTATAAAATAAGTAAAAGTTATTTTAATTAACTGTTAACACTAAAAAACGGATGTATTCACACACAAATCTAATTATCAAGCCGTTATTATATACAGATCGCATAGAAATCAGAAAAGTTTCCTAGTTTTGTTTTCTTTTTATAAAATTAAATACAAGATTAATTATATTGGTCAAAAAGTGTGCTATTTTACACCATATTATTAAATTATAAACTATTATTTTGACTATTATCCCGAGTTTTTAGAAGCAAAAAAACTATAAAAAGACAACAAAAATAAAAATAGAAAATGCTCTAAAATTGGTAGCCGAAGTTTTTATTTCGAATCTTAGTTGAAAAATCTGAATATCCGAATTTATAATGGTTTTACTTAGTGAGGGCGGACTGTAAAACTATTTTCTTTAAAGCTTCAAATAATATTTAACAAGCAATCGTTTGGAAGTAAAAAATTAATAATAAATTTCTTGTTTTTGAAATATATTTAAATTATTAAAATATAAGAAATAATTTCAAAATTTAAGAATTTAATAAAATAAAATCTATAAAACAAATAAAAAAATAAATAAAATTTAAGAATTTAATAAAATAAAATCTATAAAACAAATAAAAATAAATATATAATGTTTTGTTTTTACAAACATTTTTTTATTCAAATAATAAATTTTATTTTTAAGCAATTAAAATAATAATTACTTTTAAATGATAATAGAAAATAATATAAAAATGTTAAAACACAAGAAAAGACAGAGATGTCCTGATCGCCTCATCTTCTGATACTGATCAAGATCACTAGTTTTCAATACCCATTTTTTAATTATTATTTTTATTAATTATTGAATTATTATTTAATTTATAGTGAATTAAAGTCATAAAAAGTGCTAAACGAAAAATTAATTTTAATAAAAAAAAAGAAAAATTTTAATACAAATTTTGATATTCAAAATACGCAAATAAAGCAAAAAAGAGCTTTTGATTTGTTGAACTAGTACCACTGTGCCACGTGTGGGCTTTAAAGTTGGAACAATCGCTGTCATTTACACATTTGACGCCTAAAAGTATGAAATGCCCGCGTCGTTTGTTGCTCGTTAGTAGTTTTTCGGCTAAAAACAGGAACGAAACGAGAAAAAGAATCTGAGCTGGGCATGTTTTTTTTTGTTATATATTTATATTGCTTCATTTTTCTTCTGGGTATTTTTTTTTTTTTTTGTTTTTGTATCTCCCCAACATCGTCTCGCGTGGAACGCTTTGTTTTTTGCAGCCGTTTAGCAAGTGGGCCGCCCCGACACGTCCTGGCGCCCTCAAACAGGACGTCAGAGAGCAGTCGCTGGTCGTGTAAGCAGCCAAGCAGCGGAAATGATTCGTCGTAATTTTCCTTTGTGTAATCAACTCCTTTGTAGGGAATATTTTGTATGTTCATATGCCTTGCCAACGACGACGACGACGACGACGCTCTTGACTCTGACTCCGACTATAACTCTAACTACTGCTCCTGCTCCTCCTCCTCCGCCTGCTCCACACCGTTGCCACACTCTACTGTACTGTAAGTCCTGACAGAACTGCGACTCCCACGCAAAGTTTTTTGCTGTGTGCTTTTAGGCGTATGCAGTGCCTGCTTGTTTTATAGTTGTGTTTTTCAGCGAATTTAAGTGTTAAAAAACTTATTTAAAAATGTATATACATATTTTATATACATATACATATATATATATATATGTAGGTATGTAATGCGGCTCATGTGTTCTTAAGCGGCTCTTTAGCCGCTTAGTTTGAGAGCTGCTTAAAATTTTAATTAAATTCTTTAAGCGGACAAAATAATTATGCAAATTTTATAAGGCCAAGAAATATTTCTATTCAAACTCGTGGCAGCCAATCTCTCAGAATTTTCTATTTCAGTTTAATGCGTTTACGGACAACTTTCAGCACGCTGTCAGTGTCCGCCTGCCAGACCCACATCAAGTCTAGGTCTACGGTAGTCGGCTCTAGGTCCTCGGTCCTCGGTCCTCGGTCTTCGGTGCTCGCTCCTTGCTCCTTAGTCCTTGGTCCTGCGGCCAGGTGTTTATCCCATCTGCGTCATGGCTGACTTATTACCGCGTTATCTCTGTCTCTGACTGCGCCCCGTACATTGATTATTATTATGAAGTTTGCCTGTCAACGAGCAAGAAATCCACTCAATTTCAAAAGCAGTCAACGAAATGTCTTCCCAGCCACCCACGAGGGGAAAACCTCGACGTAAATTGCCTTATCAGTTTGCCAAAGGCGAAGTTTAGCACCATCAATTGATCATTATTCAATGTTTAAATGGTTATTGCTGATGGTCATAATTCAGCGGGCAATTTGCGGGTAATTGAAAAGAATATTTAAATATTGAACGCAATCTTATCGATAAAAATATTGAACTAAATTTAAGTAAATTATGTATTTTTATGCTCAGCATACTAAGAGTTTTGTAGCACATTCACGAGAATTCCATTAGCATTTCTTCTGACCCTTTTCACACGTCTCTCGACAACTCCCGTACCCACATAGAATTCACAAAATGTTGCAAACAGGCCGCAGAAAAATCTCATGTGGAACTGTGTGTAGAAAAAAAATAACATCCAAGGCAAGTGCACCATTGCAGGCTACCATATGGACATCAAAGCGTTGTGAAAACATTTAAAGATCAAAAAGCCAAAGGCCCATTTGACCCGCTGGGGGCCAAATGGTCAAAAAGGACACACACACATACACACACACACACACACATATATACATTCCGTCCATTGCTCATACAAACAGCTGCCGTCTGTTATTGATAGAATGAGTAGGAGTCGAGAGGGAGCCGAGGAGGCGGTAAGTGCGCAAGGAATGAGCGACGCGGCAGAAAAATGACTGACCACTCGCTTTTTAAGCATCCCACATAGCCCATCTCCCATCGCTCCCATCTCCCATCTTCCATCTGGCAGCACCCATCCCGCATCGTCCAACGCTCTGACCCTGGATGGCTGCATTAATAAAAATTGCTCACCATATTGGTAAATCCATTATGAATATTACGGGAGAGTAAAAGGCAGCTTTACAGCAGCCAAGCGATGAGCCCCGCAGTCCATATATACACGTATATGTCTGTGTGTGTGTGTGCTTGTATTGTAGTGTGTGAATGGAAGCAATGGAGGCGTCATAGAACGAAACAGTAGTTTGGGAAGGTCGGCAGTAATGCGGGCTAGCTGTAAAAAGATTGAAATTGAAATTTGTGCTATTACAGTACAAAAGCGGGGGGAAGCCGCCCTACGAGCACATTGCATCCCCCTATGCCCCCACCCCCTCCCGCTACTCGTCAAACTCCACCCATACACGTCTCGTGACTACCTCCTGCAGTTGGCCGTCGTAATTGTGTGCAAAAAGCAAAGCAAATGTTTACGTAATAAATTTACGTGATTGAAATATGTCGAGTTGGCAACAAAATGGCCACCGAATGTGCCTCCCCCCATACACCCTACCTCTTACAGCCAGCATACCCTAGACCCTAGACCCAATACCCTACACCCTACACCCATCGCACATTGCGCTCGCGTCTGGCTAACGAATTGGCACAACGTTTGCCCATCGCCAGACTCTGCTCCTCCATTCCTATCCAATATATATGCTATACTGCCAGTCTTTAGCCATTGGACGTGGTGTAAATTTTTACACATGTGCATCGCGCTCATTTTTATTAGTTGCCAAAGCGTTTGGCGGCTCTTCATGTTGCCGTTTATATACCCTGTAAACATCGAAACTCCCATAGGGTATGAGGGCATCATAGTGGACGCATGCAAAAACAGCCAATAAAACCGAAATTATGTTTGATTCTCTTTGTGTTGATTTCAGCGTTAAGATCCAAACTATTCGATATTTCTACTATCTTTCAATCCTACAAACTTCAGAAGGATTAGCCAATAAACTATAAAATTCTAATAGTATAAGATTTAGTAATAAACAGGAGTCGTGGCGATTACAAAGCTTAAATAAAAAAAAAATTGAAATTAATGGCATAAATTAATTTTTCTTTATTCAACTTTTTATATAAGAATTAAATGTGAAATAACATTTTTTTGTTAAAATTTAAAAAAAAATTAAATTATAAAAAATAAATATACATATATTATAAAAAAAAAAAAATTTAATATTAAAAAAAAAATTTTTCAATTAAAGATTTAAATTTTCAAAATTTAATTAATATAAAAAGTGAATATAAAAAAAAAATTTTAAAAATATATTAAAAAAAAATTTAAAAAAAAAATATTATAATTATTAATTTCATTATTATTTGAGATTGAATAAAAAAAAATCAAATAAAACTTAACAAGAGATTTTATGTAATTTAAAAAATTAAAATAAATTTATAAAATGATTCAGAGTCCAACAATAATAATCAATTAGAAAATTTAAAAATTGATAAAAACAAAAAAATTTAAAAAAAAAAGTCTTGAATTAAAAAAATCCTCAAAAAATGCTCTTCATATTTAATCTAGTATTAAACATTTTTATTCTTTAAAATATATATAATTACTATTTATGGTTCCTATTTGTAACGTGTAGAGCGCAGGAAAGAATAAGCTCTACCAAATACTGGCTACAGGGTATTTTCTAGTCGAGTAGAGCAACGAATTGACGTTGCTGCTGTTGTTGCTGCTGCGGTTGCTGTTGGCTGGTGTTGCCCAAAAACCGCAATTTGTGCAAAAATTATGAAACGAGACTTTGGGCAAACACAATCAACGCTTGAGTAAGTTTTTATGCATTTAAATTAGTGTATTCCTTGCGTCGGGAAGAAGGTTTCGGGAGAGGAATGCGGTCTGAATTGGGACTTTGTCTATAAGCGGATAAATGCAACGGATTTGCTTTAATTGAAATGTGTTATGCAATTTGTGTGTGCGCGTGTGTGTGTGTGTGTTGTTCATAGGCAAACTGATACTAGGCATAATTATGTTGTCTTTTACAACGGGAGTTAGGACTAAAAACAAAGTATCCTTAAAGCCAAACTAGTTGGTACTTGAAGTAAAATCAATTGCAATGTTGTCTTTCCAACATAATCCTGTCACGAATTTGGCAAGTTCATTCATTCAGTGCACGATATATAAGTTAAAGCTTAAGTTGGATGTGCATGCGTTTTCTCACCTTGTCACTGGCAAAACACTCATCCATAGTACTCGAACTCGTACTCGTACTCGCACTCGTCCTCGTACTCGTTCTGTATGACAACAACTATAACAACTATAAAAGAAAGAAAAATCTAACCACGCGCAATTTGTCGTGTGTGCCTTGTGGAAATTGATCCAAGCGATTTTGCGATGCTGAAGAGTCTGTGACATAGAGTCTCTTCGCACAGAGGACTTGTCTGAAAAGTATTTACGGCATCGTCAGTCATTCAATTTATCGCATTTCTTGGCCCAAACCAAACAGAGAAAACGTCAGCGACTTTGACTTCGACGACTACTACGACTTCGACTTTAGTATTAACGTTGGAGTTGGCGTTGGCGTTCGCAATGGCTTTGGCTTTGGCTTTGGCTTTGGGTTGGCGACAAGTTCATACGTCTTATGACTTCCCGTTGACGGAAGTGTGTGCCATGTGTGTGTTTGGGTCTTATGTCTGCCAGGGACGTGTAGCTTACAGCAAAATCACTTTTATAATTGGCAGGCAGCCAGCCAAAAGAAACTCCCAAGCAAAAAAAAAAAAAAAGAAAAAGAAAACAAGGAAACAAAATACAAAAAAAAAAGCTTGTCTGTTCATGAGGTTTTCAGTTAACTTATTGCCTGACTCGTCTCGCCGTTAGATCTTGCAGTGATGTCTGCAGATACTATTTGTCAGATATGACATTATATTAATTGAAATTATTTGTTCGTACAAAGAAAGCGCAGGGTGAGACAGAGGGAGGGAGCGAGCGATGGATTGCAAGGGAGCTAAAAAATTGCAATAAAATTTTGATGCACCTAAAGTCAATTAAAGTCATCATCAAAAGTGTCGCCAATAACGCCGTCAATAAAAATAATAAATTATGCGACATGACTGTCCATAATAAAAAGAGAAAAAAATAATATAGTAATAAAAAAAATACAAAGGCAAAAAAAATAATCGAACCCTAATTGAATTGGTAAATATTTAAATAAATATAACCGCAAATAATTAAAACAACAAAGCCAAACGATGCATGCGAACGGTGACAAATTTCAATGGACGACACGTCTAAATTAAGAGCTCGACAAACATAAATGGATGAAAAAATTAAATATCCCTTATAGCCTGCCTCTACCCAATATCAGCTATGCGTATAACTATATATATATATATATATAGATATATATAGAGGACAGATGATGCGAAAGGTAGCAAAGGGCCCGCTTCTCGCACATTCCAACTGACCACAAAAGCAATTAAATTTCCAATTAAATTGTATTCACTCTACAACATTTTGTTACAAACGTTACGCGATTTATTTAAATTGTTAATTAGGAAAAGCAATTGCATTGCAACGATGACAAATTAAACAACATTTTTGTCAGATCAAATCAATTGGTTGGGTGAGGCCAACTAGTTTTAAATTTAAACAAACTCTACCTGAACACCCCTGCTATTGTTACTTCCTACTACACTAGCACAATTACTTATGCCATCGGTTTGAAAAATGTAATGCCTTGTCTAGGTACAAGTACATACGTTCAATGCCGTCAAGTACTCTGGCAAATTTCCACATTCATGCCCGATGCCAGAGCCAGGCCAGAGCTCGAGTCAGAGCCAGTGCTTCTGCACCGACACACAGGACATTCGCATCCTGCCGCCTTGCACAATTACAACAACTGAACTGAGGCTGCGAGGCATGCCAAAGACAAAGACACCAGCAATTACAACAATCTCCCCGAAAAAGCCGTGGAAAATGTGAGGGGAAAGCATCACACACACACTCACACACACACACACAAATTGGAAAAAAGAAAATAACAGAAAGCACAGAACAGTCGAGAGCGAAAAAAAAAGGATATAATTTTTCGTAAACGTTTTTATAGTGTTGTCATGTACGATTAATTGCGGCTCATTAAACTTTATACGGCTGCAGACGCTTAAACGATTTCCGTACCGAAAGAGCAACACAGAGAGGGGGAAGGAGACGCATCTACGCTTCATATATCCAATCCCAACAATTTGTTTTACCAAATTGGAGGACAACTCCAACGAACTGAGACGGACCCTTGATCTGAGTGTGTTTTTCGCTGAAGGTTTCAGCCCATGGAAATTTCCCTGTCGACTTTTCTCTCTTAGCATTTTGTTATTTGGAGTGCCTGAATGAGTAATAGACGGACAAATTGCCTATACGGTATAAATACTCAAGTAAGTTTAACCATTGGGGGACAAATAATGTGAATATACCTAAGATGAAATGAATAAATGCAGACAAGTTCTTTCTATTCGAATTGCGTCTTATAAGTAATTATTATTTACTTGGACATTTACGCTTGACAATCATTGGAAATCTTTGCTTTTCAGCCACATAAAAGTTCTGTTGAGTAAAGATATAGATATACTCTGTAAACAGTAGACCGATTATAGATAGGATCGCATCGATATGGAGAAACAGCTGGATTCGATCCAGCGATGTCCTTTCTGGAACTGTTAACAAAGTGCTTTGATTATAGAGATAAAATTTCTTCTTATTTGTAATAATATATATATAACTGGTTAGTAATAAAATCTAGTTATGTTTATATTGAGAGATATATAATTTTCTTAGGAAGAATGAGACATTGACTTAGCGATCGCTTAAAGAACTATTTGAAAAACATAATTATTTTTATTTTTTTATATATCTTTAGAAAAACTCACCAATTACAAGTTTTAGTTTGTTTTTTTTTATTTTTTTGCAAATAATCGTAGTTTGACAAAGTTTATTTTAATCGTAAAGTTTTTTTAATATATATATTAATCGCAATATCAATAATTCTGTTTTACCTTCGCAGAATTTATTGATTTTTATTATATATAGATATATATTTTATCCACTGACACAACTATTTTGAGGTTAGTTAAAAATTATGTAGACACTGCAAATATGCGAACACAGAAAAAAAATAAAAAAAAATGGGTTGTTGCACAAAGAATATATAGATTTATACGATACACAAAAACTGATAAATCTGCTGACTTTTCCTACAAAATTGTTAAAAATTATTTAAAGAAGTTTTTATTTTTTAGAAAATCTATTTAAAATAATAAAAACGTAAACGATTTAAAATTTAATTTATAATATTTTAATACTCCTGGTGAAAGGTATAAAAAGATTCTCATGTGATATGTAACTCAATGAAGAGGAAGGCATTTTCAACCCTATAAATTATATTATATATATATATATATATATATTCTTGATCGGGGAAAAGAGTTTATACAATAATGTCTGTCTAGCTTTATTCGGTCTGTTGCATTATTTCTTAGCTAAAAATGTAGAATATATCAGATTTCATCTGTAAGCTTGGACTGACATTAATTTATTTATTGGAACAAATCGGTTGTGATGATATTAACATATATCTGGCATATGAACAATTTGAGTAATGGTATTCAAATAGATTTATTACATTTTCTCTATACTTTACTCGTATTTATATTGTATAATTTATTTTTATTTTCAAACTTGAAAATAGTCTCGACGAAGTTTAATATTATATTAATAAAAAATATTGTTTTGTTGGAACCCATTGTAACTTTTGCATTGTTTTCTGATCAGCATTCAATATCATAGATCTGCCATATGGCCCGGAATAAAAGGGTATAGAATGTTCGTCAATCGAATGCCAGCTAAATTACTGTAGAGTTTTGTTTTCTTTTGCGCTTGAAACAAA
Organism: Hirtodrosophila trivittata; assembly: GCA_035045065.1. Classification (NCBI taxonomy): domain Eukaryota; kingdom Metazoa; phylum Arthropoda; class Insecta; order Diptera; family Drosophilidae; genus Hirtodrosophila; species Hirtodrosophila trivittata. Next base: position 9,235,520 of record JAWNNK010000816.1, read on the forward strand.
CAATACTTGGCAAAAATTACAAAACGCAGCCTTCAAATTAAAACATCAAGTGACGAGAACCAGCTGAAATTGTTCCTTTTTTTTTTGACTGAAATGCATAAAAACATTGAAGCCTTTCATTGGAACAAAATGTGAAGCCCGAACAGTAATTGTTGGGCCTGCTGGCGTTATTTATTTGTTGGGATGCTTCAAGCAATGTTGCGACCAATTGAAAGTAGTAAAAAAAAAATTAATTCGTTGCATTTTTCGAAATGTTTTCAAATCAAATATCGACAACTGGAGAATATCTGGACTGAGCAATGAGGACTGAGCACTGAGGACTGAGGACGGAGCACATAAAAGGGACAGACTTTGATTGCCTTTGACTGCATATATTTGTATGGCCGTGCAGGTTGTTGCTGTTGCTGTTGATGTTCTTTTGTTGCATGTTGTGTGATTTTCATTTTGTACACTATTGAGCTGTATGTATTTTTACGCTTTATGTCAACATTTTGTTGCAACAATCCTCTCGATTTTCTTTTTCTTTTTTTTTTTGATTGCTTTTTAAACTGTATTCGCCTCTATCGTACGTTGGTTTTAATGAAATGTTTTGATTATTTCTTCAGCCACACCAACAGCCAGAGTGACAGCCTGTGGGGCACTTTTGTTCAATTTAGCCATTAGACATGTGCCAAAGTATCGCTTTAATTGGAAATCGGCTTAAATTTTGTTTTAGTGGCAATTAAAGCACTTCAACATAACATATATTGATATTAGCTGCATTCGGAATTGACATTCAATTAAAATTCTGAATTACCTGCATTACTTTGAAAATTATTCTGATTTTAGATCAAATAAAATATGCTACAAAATATGCTAGCTTTACGTACGTTTGTAGTAAATAACGATTTAATAAACATCTTCAGGCTCATCAATTGAATTAATGACGCAGCAAAGTATGCAACATAATGCGACAAGGGAATGTGCATCTCATTCTGTCTGGGCCGGGATTCATGCGTTTCACTCGAAATCACTTCAACAGCTTGCACATTTATGCAATTCATTTTACACAGACAACAGAAAACAGACGACAGACACACACACACACACACTGACTGTGTCGTACAGATGAGAATGAAATTTACTTGCAGTAAGTCTGACAACGATTTAGGCAGATCAATGCAAAAATCACTTAAATGGCCATTGAGAATGCTTTCATTTGTTGAGGATGCGATGCAGTCAACTCTGAAATTGCTGAGATTGACGTTTGTTTAGCAACTGTCGCAAGGCTGCTCAACTTGCTGACGTTGCACTTCAAGGCCAAGAGCAATTTCGTCTAAAATTTTAATTGAAACTGAAGTGTCAAAGAGGCGCCTAGAAAATCAATACAACATCCGCGAAACTGTTGCAACAATTGCAATTGCAATTCTGTCTCTTCTTTATGTATGCATGATTTTTTTCTGCCTATGCTGAGCTCCTATAACGTTTTAATTAAAGGCTTCGAACATCTATGAATAGACAGCACAACGTAGATTTATCATACACACAAGCATATATGCAAATATTTTTTAACCCCAAATTGTAATTTGATTTTTGCATGACAAAAAACCAACAAAATACAAGAATTTATCTAACAATTTGTTTTCGATGATCGCCTCAGAAGTTACCACGTAAAAAATCATATGGAACCAGCAAGCTCACTGCCAGTAGAACGTCAGAAGCAGTACATCAGAAGTAGTGCGGCACAAGCAGTGCGTCACATGCAGTGCATTTTAATTATCGACTTCAATAGATTTTCTTCTCATAACTTAAAGCTTCAATCGATTTCTATCATAAATACATTACGAATATACCCGTATATTTGATAAATCTTGTCTATATCTTTGAAATAATGTTTGACGATCAGATTTTGTGACTTGTAGCGAGATACTTCAAGTAAGTTATAGCGAACTCACTCACTAAATCTGCATATTTTGCCTCGATCGATCGATTCAATCGATAAACGAATATAAATAAAATATATCGATTGTTGATCAAGAATATATATACCCTTTATAGCGTCGAAAATGCATTCTTCTGTCAGTTCACAGATTTTCAACATCTTTTTATACCCTTTATAAGAAGTTTAAGTTTTTAGGGAAAGAACGTACATTGAAAACTGTAAAAAAGAAAATTAAGCTTATAAAATATTTCAGTTACTTTGATCGCGTTTCATATGAAAACTCAATATGTAGCTTTGGAAAATGTGAAAATGCTTACCATTAGCGCATCGATTTGGAATATACGAGTTTGAGTTTGAGTACATATACGACAAATGTTTTTTTTTAATTAATTTAATATCTCTGCACTTAAGTGTTTTACGATTATTATATGGGAAATCGTTCGGGTTATTAAATAGGCGCGTAGCTTATACTTTAAACTCTTACACCTTGCTCACTTTCACCACTCTTAACTAATACAAAGACCCCACTTAAAGTATCTTTATTTGATAGGTTTTATTTTTTTACGTATTGATATGAAAATATTGTTTGTGTACTCGAATGTCAATAGAATTAGTATTTATTTATTATTTACGTATATTTTGTATAGTTCTATAATAGTATATAAATATTCTGACCTACAGACTAGCTATATATTTTTAAAAGAATAGAGAAAGCATTGCCGATTACCAGATAGGTGCAGAATTCTTGTGTCAATATATGTCTTTATATGTCCACTTGGGTTTTTGTTTTACCTTTTCTTCTCGTTTTTTTTCACAACCGTTAAAATTTAAGCGAGCGATTCAGAATTTTTGCGCCTTTTGCATTAAGTTGCATCTGTCGAAAAGTTTTGGAGATCTTCTAAGATTCCGTTGATAATTCAAATACTTGAAATGCAAATGATATGGTACTTCAAAGGAATAGTTTTCTATCAACTATATTTCTATAGAATAGCTTCTCTAATGGACTACAGTTTATGATTTATATTCTTTGATATCTTTTTTTGTTTATTATATATTATTATGTGGATTATTACATTCTAAGTTTATATTGTATGTTCTTTTTTCTGATATTTACGCTAAACTCTTCCAATATTCTTCGGATGCCAGTCTCTATGGTATAAACCGTTTCATAAAGTATACGCACAGAACTCTTCTCTGTTCTCTGTAAACCTTTTGTTCAAAAACGCCTAAAAATGTCTCTTAATATGTAATTTTTCGAATTGGTATTGTCTTGGAGGTCCTTACATTTGAATTTTCTGTTTGACTTAGGTCAGTTACATTGTCAATTTTCTGCCCTTAGTACTTGTACCTGAACATAGGTCAGTTTCTCAATGATAATTCGAGTGATAATTTTGGATGTTTTTTTTAACATACGTATTTAAAAAAAAAAATAATTCACAAAAGTTCTTAAAAATCGCGAAGCGACAAAAAATCACACACAACAAACAAGCACACACATACACACATGCACATACAAAAATAAATAGACACAGATAAAGACAGGGAAATGTTTGTTTAGACGCCGGCTCTTTGTCGTCAGCAACCTTTCGTAACCGTATTTCGCGCAAAACTGATCCTTAACGCATTCCGAAAAAATCTGCTGCTTGGCATCGCCTGGCGAATGTGCAACGAACACGAACCTTACACAATGCACGAGTCGTAGCGAGCGGCAAGTGGCTAGGCGAACGTTGAGGCAGGACGAGAGGCCGCGACGAGGTAGCCGACGACAGGATATAACGAAGAGGATACACGAGGCGATACACGAGGAGCAACAGCACGAACCGTTGCCGGCAAATGAACGATGCCAAAGCTAAAAAGGGGGCAGCTGACAACGGCTTTCTGTTACCAACAACAACAACTGTTCGCTTGTCCTTACTATTTTTTGGCCAAGTGCAAATCTCGGCAAATAACGACGAGTTAACGACGATTGCAACCAGCCGAACGTCGCCTGGACCAATAATGAAGATGTGTTTGTTGCATCGCACAGTTCCACCAACATGTAGCGCCTGGAACTGAGAGTAGCATTTTCTACCCAAACCTAAGACCCTACTTTACTCAATTTGCCAGTTGCCAGTTGCCAGTGTTGCTTAAATAATTAAGATAATAATACTTATATCAAATATACTTCCTGCGATCTATATTCACTTTATTTACTTTGATTTTTTTGGATTCCATCCACTCCAAGCAACAGTATTTTAATACATTTACAATTGTATCCTCACAGCTCACACATGTTGCCTATTGGAATTCGTAGCACATATGTGTAAGCTCCCATTTACGATTCAAGTAACGGCAACAAGTACAAACATCCCTACAGAACTTTCTCTGCGCTCACAGTAACCTATCAGAATTTTGCTTGAAAGCTCTGATTATGTCGCATTTTCTACACTGAAACCAATTTTTACTTCACTTCAATATATTATTATACTTAAAAGAAAGTGTGTTTTAAATAAATTATTTTAAATAAATTTAATATTATATTGTATATAGAAAAATTTTAATTCAACCGAACTGCATTCCTAAGATTTATGCAGAATGTTTATAATTTGTAGCGAAAGTAATGAACCTTTATTCCACAAAGTTTTCAACTCGAAGAATTTAAGTTCATAATGAAAGGATCACTTTTAGGATGCATTTCACAAAATACATGTATAATTTCCCTTCTTATACTTCCTTGATTAACGACATATTGCTGGATTGAAATCGGATTTATAAAATGGATGCGGATCTAGTTTGTTCAGCTTCCTATTTATTTTTTGTATTTCATTAATAATAAGTAATAAAAACATTGAATCTAAAAAAACTTAAGACTAATACCTTTTAATATATTAATAATAGTCCTATGAATGTTCTTTATTTATTTTTTTTAATTACTTTGTATGAGGTTCTCGTTTTATAAGTTTGATTTATATTGATTCTGTAGCTGCAAATTTATGGGAAGTTTATCTATTAATCTAAAATAACTTCTGGCACCATTTTTTTTATTATTTTATTTTGTATTTTATATTTATATAATTTTAAAAATAAGACAAAAAAAATAAATACCAAAGACTTAGCTTAGTTTTGTTTAAAAACTGTCTTGAAATTCTCAAAGTCAAATTAAAATCTGAATAAATTCTTAAGTTCTAATAAAACATTGTTTCAAATATTTTTTTGTATTTTAAAAAAAAGCTGTCTAATTGACAAAATATTTAAAGAGAAAATAAATGGACAAGTTATTTTGTTATTACAAAAAAAAAAAATTGATTTATAAATAAAATCTCTGAAATTTTTATTATTTTTATAAATAAATATAAAAATATTTCACAAGCTTTAGTTCGAACAAATATATGTTAATCCATTAAAAATATATCATGATGAATAAAATTCTTAAAAAAAAGCTTTTAAAAAAAATTGTGCGCAGTGTATAAAAGCTCTCGTGCTCACATGAGATGAAGTTGATACGTAGTAACATTTTGAGAGAGCGAATAAATTTGCTGAGAGCGACAAAGTTGCAAAAGCTAAACATAGGAGAAGTCTTGGGGGTTGCAAATGTAAGTATAAAAATGAAGGCTAAAGTAACTCTAATTGAATATAAACGTTTATTTGTCAAAAAAACAAGTTACACAAAAAAAATGCGAGACAAATCAATTCCTACAACTAAAAATATATATATAATATAATTAAAATAATGAAAAAATATATAATTTATTATTATTTGTTCCATTGATACAAATTGATCTAGCATCAATGTCAACATTTGAAAAGGGAATGCAAAAGACACCTTAAAACTGTTGAAATTAGTACTCAAACACACACACACATACCCGAACCCACCTATATAATCAAACACAAGCACATAATATAAATAAGAAATCTGTTTTCGTCTGTTGTCAACCAGACGATACCCTGTATTTAGGATTTAACAATAATCCTAATGCACTCAGAGAAATAACACGCTCAAGCAGTAGTTTATTTTCACAATTCAAGATATAGAAAATAAAGAAAAAATATGAATAATTAAATACATCTTCTCTATTTAATATCTGATGAATCTGAAAGGCAAGGTAGAAGAAACAATTCTAAAAGATTATACCTATAAATTGGAAACTTTAAATTATTTTAATAGTATTCTTAATAAAGAAAGTAAATAAATAAATAAAATAATACAATATAAAACAATATAAAGAATTGTATACCAAATATTCACTACAAATTCATACAAACATAAAGTAAGCCTCCTTAGATGTTGATTCTGATCAGGAATATATTTTCCAGAGTCTTAGACGTTTGCCTATATGTATGTCTGTACATCAAAAATCTGATTAAACTCTCCTTAAACTCTGCTATGAGATAAAAAGTCTGATCTGGGTACTATTATTGTTTGAATATCTAAGTCTCATAATGTTCAGTAAATAGGTAAATATATTCATATAATTAAAGCCTCTCTTTAAATCCACTCTGCACTCTGAATATAATAATCCCAACTAACTTCTATTCTATGTCCTTCATGCTATAAAAATTGTTCATATGAACGTATTTTAATAAGAAGTTTAGAAATTGGAAAAGCTTTCAACTCTTGTGTCGAATGAACTCTTAGAGTCAAACTGGAAACGTAATTATAGAGACGGATTCAAGTGCACAAATACTCTCTGCTTGTATGGTCTGTACCTAGATTTATTTAACATTTGCCTCTGATCAACAATATGTGTCTATAGGCTTTTTATACCCTATATACCCAATAAATTTGAGTATAGGGTATAATAAAAACCACCACCACTTGAGCAAGCATCGATTCCCCAACCGTTTTTCACCACGAGCAAAGCTTTAATCACCGACAGTCACACACTCACACACACAGAGAGAGACAGTTAGCCAGCCAGACAACGGGTGCAAATAGTCAAAAAAAAAAAGAAAAGAGTATAAACAAAATATTGTAGCATAACGCAGGGCGCCTGTAGCTGTGGCACCTATTATTTGCTGAGCAAATCAGTGTCTCTCTCGCTTGCTCGCCTCTCTCTCTCCCTCTCACACCGCATGCGCAAAGGAAGCTGCCCTTAAGCCCAGCTCGACCAATCAGCAACGTTCATGCAAACTTTATGAGCACAATATGCCCTGGCCAATCAGAGCCTTGCATATTTTCAGGTGGCCAAGGGGTGCGCTGCATTATTGCCCCTACAAAATGCATACATTGTGTCCCGAGGTGCTGAGGCAGTGCGAAGAGCGCGCAAACGCAACGATTGAATTGTATGAACTGTTTGCCTCAATGGGCGCCGCCCAAGTGTCGATTACAACAGCAACACACAGTGCCTCCTGCGTCTCAAGCGTAAAGTCAGAAAGGAGTATGCAAGAACAGGAGATGCCCGAATCCAACAGATTTACAATAGGTTGGCCAATCGTCTGCACAAAGTTCTGGCCCGCAGGAAAAGAATCCAAATTGACAACATGCTGGAAAACTTGGGTACCGATGCCTCTACTAATTACTCGCTCTGGAAAATTACTAAGAGATACAAGACATTGGCAACACCGAAATCGGCAATCAGAGACCCTTCAGGGGGCTGGTGCCGCACTAGCCTTGACAAATTAGAAGTGTTTGCAGACAATCTTGAGCAACGATTCAGGCCGCACGACTTGGCGCCTGAGAGTCACTGCCGATTAGTTGCGGAGTCATTGGAAACCCCGTTTCAAATGGCTTTGCCTACAGATACTGTCACACTGGACGAAGTAAAAGCAGCTGGTGTCTAACTTGAAACCCAAAAAGGCCCCTGGCGAGGACTTACTTGACAACAGGACAATAAGACTCCTACCAGATCAAGCTCTGTTGTTTTTGGTGCATATCTTCAACAGCGTCTTACGTGTAGGATACTTTCCGAGAGCCTGGAAGTCGGCGAGTATAATTATGATCCTTAAGCCTGGAAAGCAACCAACTGATGTGGACTCTTATAGGCCGATCAGCCTTCTCCCTTCGCTAAGCAAAATAATGGAGAGGTTGATCCTAAACAGAATGCTTGATCTCGAGACAGTTACCCTATCGATCCCCAAATTCCAATTTGGATTCCGAAAGCAGCATGGCACTCCAGAACAGCTGCATAGAGTTGTTAACTTTGCGTTAGAGGCCATGGAGGAGAAAGAGTATGCGGTAGCTGTCTTTCTGGACATACAGCAAGCCTTCGACAGGGTGTGGCACCCTGGACTTCTCCACAAAGCTAAGAGCCTTTTAACCCCTCAGTTGTTCTCCAGGTTTTAAAGAGCTTCTTAGAAGGACGCACATTCCGAGTGACTGACGATGGGTGCAAGTCCTCGCTGAAATCTATTAATGCTGGCGTTCCCCAGGGCAGTGTTTTGGGCCCCACATTATATTCAATATACTCTGCGGATATGCCAACCCACACGGCAATAACATCACTAGGCGAATGCGATACCCTTATCGCAACGTACGCCGACGACACTGCGGTGCTCACAAAAAGCAGCTGTATACTTCTTGCCAGGAGTGCACTGCAAGAGTATTTGGACGCATTTCAGGAATGGGCAAACAAATGGAATGTGTGCATCAACGCAGAAAAATGTGCAAATGTGACATTCACTAATCGGGTGCAGAACTGCCCAGTTGTGTCCCTGAGTGGAAAGGTTCTAGCTCACTCATTTGCACACAAATACTTGGGTGTCATACTAGACAGAAGCCTCACATTCGAAAGACACGTTAAGGCACTTCAGCACTCATATAGAGACAAACTAAAAAGGATGTCTTGGCTACTTTCTGCTAAAAACAAAATGTCGCTGGACAACAAAGTAAAAATGTACAAGTGCATTTTAGCTCCCAGCCTATTCTATGCCATGCAGGTGTACGGTATTACTGCCAAAACGCACCTTAACAAGATCCGTGTGCTTCAATCAAAAACATTGAGGATGATCTCTGGTTCTCCATGGTACATAAGGACAGCCAATATTGAGCGTGACCTTAAGGTGCCCAAAATAGGTGATCGAATACAAGTGATTGCCCAAAAATACTCCGAAAGGCTAGGAGCTCATCCAAACAGTCTAGCTAGGCGCCTAAAGACTGTCTGTCATCGTACAAGAGTAAGGAGGAGACTCAAACGCCACCACCCTCAAGACCTCCTGAACCGGGTCTTGACATGAAGACCTCCGATCAATACTCAGACGTACTTCGCAGAATTACCTCTTAAACCTCCCGTTATAATTTTCTTTAATTCATTTGTTATGTTTTGTCATAATTAATTTTGTTATTATTATTTAGTTTTATTTCTGATTTGTTTAAGTTGCTTTGATTAAGTAGCAGTATACTCATCCTTCGTAATATAATAAAAAAAAAAAAAAAAAAAAAAAAAAAAAACACACAGTGCACAATCGTTGCATATCTGTAGGCTCAATTACGTGCACACACACATACACAGATAGAGAAGCATACAGTAGGACACAGAGAGATACGCATACACACACACACACACTGAGAACACACACAAACGATGTGTTTACCCAGTGCCATTTGCATTGCCGCCTGCCCAAGCTAGGTGACAAATTTTCATGCCAACGCCTGTAAATATGCACTGATTTTTTCCGCACAGCCCCATTCGCATTGCAAAACGAGGGTAATTGAGGTCGTCATCGTCATCGTCGTCCTCGTCGTCGTCGTCATCGTTGTCTTTTGCTGTGTTGATTTTTTGCATTGCATATTTTGTGGCAGGCAACTTGTGCTGTTGCATTTGCCACTGCCATTGCCACTGCTATTCCTATTCACTATTGCTATTGCTATTGCCTGAGTGTCTCTGATTACGAGGCAGCTGCGACAAAACTCTAGGCAACGCTTTGGGCATTATGATGACGTCTTCTTTGGCGCGCACGAGTGCCTCCTCTGGCAACTGGGATTGCATTCCTCTTGTTTATTTTGGGGTCAGCATGTTTGCCAGCAAAATATTTCTTCATTGCCAGAGCCAAGTGTGAAAACGTTTTCCTCCGGTGCACTTTTGATTGCTGTTTAAATTGGAGTGGCACAAAAAGTGACAAAGCAGCCCAAAAACCCAACAAAACCTAACAAAATAAAAGGGGCAAAAACACAAAAAACAAAAATAGACAAAATTGAAGAAAAAAAAGGAAAAAAAAATAGAAAAAACATATTGCAATCCACAGAAATGACTGTGTCTGCAGCCTGTGTACGAGTAAATCAAAAATGTGGTCAAAATTGTTGACTAGGCATTTTCTTTTCAAGCTGAGGGGGCAATCAGTGGACACCGAGTGCTTAAGAATTCAATGCGATGCCACAATAACTGTGGTCCTTGAAAGGATATGCAATTAAGATAGGCTACGGATTTCAGTTTAAGGGTACTCAAAGCTCCATCAGGACACATTTACACACTGAATTTACTACAAGATTTCAGTTTTTGCAGACAACTTCATAGAAAGACACGAATTGACTCTTCCTTTTAATCTTTAGATAGAAAATCACATAAGCCCCTTTTGGCTAGAGACCCTTTAAGTCTTTGTTGTGTGTGCTAGTTGGCCACAATCTGCTAAAACTAAACAATGCAAGGGTGTTTGTTCTTTTATTCGATATTTATATTATTTTTAGCCGTTTTCATAATAATCTTTATATGAAAATCTTTAATTTATATAATTTAATTAGTGAATGAGTTCAATGAGTTCTTAAAAAGTGTAACCAAGGCAACTTGGTAAGGGATCCTGGCTTTGACTCCCAGAGTGGGGCTGCTGAGATTTTCTTAGCCTAAGGCCATTGCAACCTTTGAGTATACTTATTTGAAACTAAAATGTTGTCAGATACTTTGTTCGACAAATTCTGAATATAGTGTAATTAATGTTGAAAAGTTTTTCACATCAAATCTTAATTAAGTTATCAAATATCTGCACCAATCACATATTGTGACAAGATTTTATTAAAATATTCCTGAGAGCAACTCCATCTCAATCGCATCTGATCAATATATCTATTAGTCCCTGATACTCTATAGATTTATCATCATCATCTTAAAATCTACTAATAGACATTGATAGTTTTGTGAAAGGATTCCAAGATTTAGATTTCATTCAAAATATAAAAAATAAATAAATCTCAACAATATACAATACTCAAAAAATAAAAATAATAAGTTAACTCAATATCCCTACAACTTTCTTATACTCTATATTCATCATTTAAAAAACATGTTTTTAACAAGATCCCGAGAAGTTGATTCATGTGACAAATGCAACCAAGAAACATTTAGATTTAATACAAAATATATAAAATAAATCTCAAGAATCGACAATATTCAATAAAAAAAATAAATCTCCATTAGAGTTTCCTATTATAAACTAAGTTTATTGTTGAGGAAATTCCTTTAAATTCCATTAAGTATAAGATGTATCTTTTAGAAGTATTTACATTGAAAGCCCACATTCGGCCAACGACACTTAAGCCATGTTATTAGAGCAAAGAGCCTAACAACTTTAACTTGAACTCTCGACTGCTATACAAGCAGTAGAATATATTTATACGTACACATACTCGTATATATGTATGTATAGTCGCACATTTGTTAACTTTATCCACAACCCATATAATTTCAACTTCAAGAAACAAAAGTCACATAGAATATAAAGCCTGCAGCTAAGGACACGCCTACGATGATGATGATGGTCACGGACTTAACCTGAAGCTGTAGCTGAAGCTGAAAACTGCAACCTGTGTGTGCCTATTTACACACACAGCACAAACGGGCAGAGCACGTAAATGCATGTGTAAATACAACACATATGTATAGAGGGTATGTATGTACGTGCATGTCCTATAAGGTAAGCACACATTGGAGTAAGTACCTGGTGGAGTGACAGCTGCAAAGTCGAAAGGGAATTGAGTTAGGAGCTAAGAGCTTTAAATCAAAAGTCAGCCAGCCAGGCCAGGCCTATGTAAATAAATGCAATATGCAGGCGTAGAGTGAAAGCAAAGCAAAGGCCACAGAAGAAAAAAACAACAGGAGAAAAAATATCAGGAAAAGCATTTCTTTACTTTTTTTTCAATTTTCTATTTTTTTTTTTGGTCAAAAACGAGACAACGGCCGGGCGACGTCTACGTCGTTGACGTCAATGTCGGCGCAGCTAGAATTGAAAATGGTGCCTTAGTTTTACAGTTATACAGGGCCGATTCTGATTAAGGGCAGAGGTCAGAGGCTTGCCGTCGCGTCGTCTGACTGACTGTCTGCCTTTCTGTCTGTCTGTCTGTCTGTGTGTCTGTGTGTCTGTCAGGACATCAAACTACCGCAACCGCAGGAGCTAAAAAAAAGAAGAAAAAAAATCTAACAAATACGTCGGGACTCTCCGCGCATTGTTGAAATGTAACGGCGTAAGCAGAATTACGTGCAATTGTTCTCTGCAATGCAGTTCGTGTACATAAATACCAGATTCTACGCTGGGTAAACAAAGACACGTTGACTGCATTTCGGATGAGCGTTGCGATGCGATGCGATGCGCTGCGCTGCGATGTGATGCGTTCTCCTGTTTTGCAAGCCAACCAACTGACTGACTCTCAGTCTCTGGCAGTTTGTGTAAATAAATGTTGCATAGTTGCAGGCGCACCACCACTGTCCTGTCCCTCGATTAGGCTTTAACATTGAATTTCAAGCGATGCGGCTGTCAAATCTCAAGCTCAGCAGATATTCCTTTTATCGATTGTTTTACTTTCAGGCATAAGCCAAGAAATTAGGTCCATGTATCAATCGGAATCGCTGACAAAAGTTAAAGAACTTAAGCATAATATGTTTTCAGCTCTCAATCCTGTTCCCAAATCTAAGCATATCCACAGTCAGCGAAAAATCATTTAAACTCTCTCATATTGGACCCTTACCCAAATTATCTGACCAGGACCATAAGCCAATTCTTTACCTCCCAACGTTAAAGCCCCACAGGGTTTACCCACTTGCATGTTACCTCCCAAACATCAAAGAGCTCATTCTCGTTAGGACTCTCAAGATTCGGTTGACTTTCCTCCCCCTTATGAACTTACTGATTCTTAAACGGCTTCTCTTATTGTTTATATCTGCGAATAATACTATTTCATTGGTTAACAAAAGTCTTTAAAGATACTCGTTTATTCTTAGGAAATAAAAAGATACTTTAACTCTTCTACAAAGTGATTATCTCAAATGGGGAACAGTCACTTCTCATTTCGCACTACATAAAACTAGAAAGTTATACTATAATACCTCGAGAAAGTTCAGATTTCTTAATTTTAATAAATAAGTTATTATAAAACACTTACAGTTATGGTGAATACAGATTCTATGCCTAATATTATATGTTCAATGGAAGTCGGATCTTGTCCAAATTCAAAAAACACTGAGAAAAACTTTAATAACCCCAGTCGAAGGTTACGAACTTAAATCTCCATCTTCTCTAGCCCGAAAAAGAACAATCTATTGAAGGATCGACTGTAAAGTGAAGCTGCTTGTTTATATAGTTTTATAGAAAACACTCCGTGCAGGGTATCTTATAATTGAGCACTCTCCGCTTGAACATTTTTATTTGTTTTTAATTGCTTTGTTACTCATAATATTGAAATAATAATAACAATAAGTGAATATATAATATGAAGTGAGTAACCAAATCGCTTCACAGCAAAACATGATTAACATCTCTTCGTTTAAGCTTATAAATGTATCAGAATTATAAGCAAACCTCTTAGAAAGAATAAAAAGTTTACTGCGATCCATTAAACGACCTTTGAAAGTTCATGGTTCAATGACAAGAATGCAACTAAACATATTGATATATTATATATCTGGTTCGAATGGAAACCTATGCCTAGCTTATGACTCAAGTGAAAATAGTTAACTTAAGCCTCAGAAAGTTGGCAAGAGGAATCATAGTGCAGCCTTGGATATAGAAATATTCACTTCTTTCTTTTTACCAGGACAAAAAAAAGCATTAAAAAAAACCAATTTTAAATAATGTGAAGTTTATTTAAGTTACAAAACTTAAATTTCATAGTAAACATGAGAGTCTTCACTCTTTTGACCTATGTCCCAGACCAGGATAAGACACAGTTCTACACCCAGTTCAAGGCTTAGGCTATAGCTAGCAGCTGATATACCTCTCATGTTCCCATAATCAAATTGACTAATGTTGACCTTTATATACGAGCTATTTATAGAGTCAAACACCGCTTTACTGTCTAATAGATAGTATTATCCATAGGGTATAGGGTATATAATATAATATGATATTACTGCCTCATTGCGCGCTTTTGATATACAACATGAAAGCTTTGATAAGCTCTGAGTACATAACACGGTTAAATGGATAGAGGGAAAAATAAGTAATAATCATCAAAAAACCATTAAAGCAGCGAATGTCTAATTGATTTTGGAGCTATTTAAACGGTTAATGAGTGCAGCAATTGACCAATTTGAAAATTGATATCATAAGAGATACGTCGATATGTTTAAGTTGCGCATTTTTTACTGTTCGAGTTTGTTTTTTTTAAGTGCCTTTATACTATGTTTAAATATATCCTTGCAGCCTTGTCAGGCGGTAAGTGTGAAACTAATTTTCTATCAGTTTCCATTTAAATAAAGAAAAATGTCTTTTAGCAACAATATCTGGACTCAAATTCAACGTTTAATCCAAAATATTTCAAGAATTTCACCTTTTACATCATAAACAAAGCCCTCAACATGGACATGGAAATATTACAGCCCATTGTTCGAGGTTTCAAGGTGCACATCGACTTCGAGCTACGAATGGCCAATACAAAGTCCTATCAGACAGTCTTTACACGTCATTTTGACGTGTGTGGCACAGTGAATAGTATGAAGGAGGGGATTGCAAAGAGCTGGTTCAAGAGCATGGAAAAGCACAGTAACTTTATGCCAAACTGTCCAGTGGAGGTTGGTAGCTATTACCTGCGCAATTGGACAGCAGGAACGCTGTCTCATAAGTTTCTATATCCTGGCCATTATCGTACCACAGCCAACTTTTTCTATGGCAAATACCAGACAAAAACCGAAATTCGTGTGCTCTCCTTAATCGTACAACTTCTCAAGGACTAGAAACGGGAAGCCAGACAGACAGATTCCGTATAGTTTAATATATATCATTTTAATAAAGGTATATATAATAGCTAGAGCTATAATAAAAAGTGATCTGATATGATGTTGACACTTCCTGCAATCGCAATCATACAGCAAGCAGCATGGAGCATGCAGCGAGTGTATTCATTACACAGCACACATTTTCTACGAGTTTTTCATTTTTCACTCAAGCCAATGGCATTACGAGAAAATGCTGTTCGTCTGCAGCGGATGATGGCAGCAGTTTCATGAGAAATAATAATATCCTGTACAAGGCTGCAACATGTGGCACGCTACGGCGTTGATTATCGATGCTGAACACACACACACACACATACACACACAGCACACACAGTTGACGTAAGGATAAAAAAAAAAGTAAGAACGAAGAAAAGAACAAAAAGATATCGAAAATGGAACATTCAATTTAGCTCCAATGTCCTCGATGTCATCATCGACCGTGTCTTATAATACGCTTGGCAGCTGTCGCATGCAGTAAAAGGAGCTGCTGGTGCTGCTTCTACTGCTAACGGTTACTTTAACTGCATTTGAGTTGTCGTCGTCTCTGCTTCCGTCTTGTCTCAATTGGGTGTGTGCTTTTAACTTTATCGTTTCCTAATTGCCGCCCCACCTGCGCATCTATCGTGTCTGTCTCTCACTGGGTGGTCCGGCCAGAGTCCTGGCATAATTTTCACACATTTTTCCAACCATTTGCCTTCGGCATATATGGATATGTATGGATGTGTGTGTGTGTGTGTGCGTGTGTGTGTGTGTACTCTTGCTCGCCAATTTGCCACGATTCCCGCTGGTATAATTATAGCCAGTGTGTCGATGGCGGCCTCCTTAACTATCCTGTCCTGTCCTGTCCTGTGCGGCCTGTGCCTGGCAGCGCCTGCGGCCATTTCGGCTGCCCGCGTTTGACTTCTGCTAATGAGAGAAATGCAGGTAAGCTTTGTTTAATTAGTTCAATGCCTACTGAGACATCTAATTGGGCGGTCTCTCTTGCTGAGGTATGAGTCAAAATTTGCTTAATGTTCAATTTAATGCAATTCCCGCGAGCTTCACAAATCTTTGGCCTACTCTTAGGCATAAAGTGTGCCTCAACTATGAGAACTGCGGGCTTCAGCTCTTATGTTAACCCAGTAAATCGGATCATATAGGAAGATCATCTGATTGAGCCGTAGAATCTTATATCTATAAGTCTTGAGACGAAAGCAAAAGAGACAAGAAAGTATAAATATATCTGAAGATAATATCTTCTAGGATCTTCTCAATATCCGTTATATATTTGCATAAATCTGATCAAGATAAAAATGCCTTAAGAATAATCATTTATCTATAACTCCTGAGAAGAAAGCAGATGAGACAATAAAATATAAATATTATGAAAGATAATAATATTCTAGGATCCTCAATTATACGTTAAATATTTGCATAAATCGTATCAAGATAAAAATATCTTAAGTAGAATCATTTTTTTATATGTCATAAGGTAAAAGAAAGAATAAAGATATCACGTAGAGAAATCGGAGTGTAGTTCTTAAGTTGTGAAACTAAAGCACTTTTGGTATTGTAAATCAATTTCACGCCAAACAAACGTTAAACGTTATTTAACACAAAGCACGACAACTATAATGATGGCAATTTCCTCGAGTACACGATGCCACACCCACTGTTATTTGTGTGCAGGAGGACGCCCCTCAATGAAAATGCTGCAATGCATTGCGTTTGTTTTCAATGGCTCAATGCTCGTTGCTTCCTGCGTTCGTCGATGGCGACAAAATACAAGAAATTGCGCTTTGGTTTGCCTTGATTTCAGCGGAAGTGCAATGATAGCACAAGGAATGATGGAGAACAGAGGAGAAGCTGCGGGCAGGGGAACGGGGGAATGGCAAGGCAAGCATGGTACTTGCTAGCGCGTGCGAACGTGTCGAGTGCGGGTGCCGGGTACAGGGTGCAGGGTGCAGGGCACAGGGAAGATCAAGAAGCAGAAGCAGAAGATGTCGTGAGCCGGGCAAACTTGTCGAGTTGTCGAGGGAAATACTTTGGCCAACTGTTATTGTCAGTGTTTAAATTATTTTGCGCTTAGTTTGCCACTCGCATAAATCGCAGCCAACAGCAGCAGAAGCAACGACTGTTGCACTTGTCCGCCATTCGATTGCGTGTCCATGTCCTTGTCCATGTCCGTGCTTATGTCCCTCTCCCACTCTCCCTATCTATCTATATCCTTGTCCAGTAATGGAGCGCGTGTCGCGTGCTGAACAAATCCACCCAGAGCCAGGTTGAGGCTCATTAATTTATTTATGCGAACTGCACGTGCAACGATTTGCCCAATTGGAAGTGAAAAATTGTGTTACTGATCTGATTCGAAGCGATATCTTGCGGGTATTTAATGATTCATGCTGCTTGTTTCTAACAAATTAAATAGCTAGCAAATCTGCAGACATGTTACCACAATTTAAAATTGGTTCATTTTATGTTAGAATTAACATTAGAAACTATTGTATTAACTTATATAATTATATTTCTTTCCTACACGCATTTTCTTTAAAGCGTCTCATCGAACATGTTCGTCTTACAATAAAGCAACTCCAATAACATCGAACATGTTTGATTAGGAAGGGACTGCTTAATCGGTGAATTTCTCATGCACACTGGAAGTTCACCGTTAGAATTCTCGCATGTATTATCCCTCTCATTCACACTTGCGCGCACGTGCGCCAGCGATCGCATCCAACAAAAAAGTTTATGTAAGTATGTAAATGCATGCAAATACTTACTTGAACACATTGTACTTAAATATATACATATACGATGCACTAATAATTTCACTAACACTTTTATGCACTTATCACAAGACACAACACAAAAAAATAAAATAAAAAAATATTATCACTTTCGCACGCATTTTGCTATTTTCACTTTATGGCAAGTTCTGTTCCCGCCGAGAGCTGCCAGCACACTTTCGACAAAAGATAATGGAAAGAGTTTTATAGCAATCAGTTGCGCATACCACGCGTCTTCACAGTCAACAGCTTAGCGCTACATAATTAAGCCGAATTAAAATCGATATTGGCAACTTTCGATATTCAATGCATAATCAATATTTATAGAAATTAATTAGGAAAATGTGTTTATAAACAGAGTTCAACATATCCATTGAAAGCGAAAATATTTATAAAGGGTTTTACGTCTTATACTAAAGCTATTGCAAATTGACCATTTTTAATTGATACAATCTTCGACTGATCGATAACTATTCTGAAGTTCATTTGCCGCCAAATTCAAATTTTTTAATTGATTAAATATATACATAGAACGCAGCGTCTCAGACTTTCACAGTACGTTCGTATATAAGCTGCTTCTTCAGAGCAGCTTCTTATTTGATCTACAATAGCCATCTATGTGTACATATACTCTATTTAATTTCTGGGAAGAGGAAATTTAGTATATTCCTGCTTAAGCGCTCGCTTTATTCAGCGTTTTATATGCTATACAATACATATACTAAATATCTACGCCCAGCCAAAAATAAATTACGTTCCATCTGAAAAAATTTACCATTAACACATTCTTTACAAGTATCTATATCGTTTATCTACGAAGGTATATAATCTTCGTAATCTGCAATATACCGAAGATAAATGTTATTCGATATTAATAGCAAAAGGTATTAAATAGGAAAAATATTGAACACAAGCATATTTTCCTCATCATCATGAACATCATCATCATCATCATCAGTCGATCTATCGAAATATTTTTGTCTTATCTGCCTTTGACTTTTACAGGTAAAGTACCTTTCAGTGTAATTAAATTGCTCCCTCAATGTTTACCCAGCAGTTTGTCTGCTCTAGCCACAATTTGTTACAGACTGACGCTGGAAATATGATAAATTGCCACTTTTAAAGGCAACTGCAGTATAGCAGGGCAACCAGGATGGCCACAGCAGCAGCAGCAGCAGTCGGGCGGCATTTGCCGGCACATAAATTCAAAAAGAGCCGCTATTGCTGCTAACCAAATCTTAATTATAAATCTAAGGAAGCACTTGGAAAAAATTACCGCAAGCGCAGTGCGCTGTCCTGCAACCGGGTTGCACGAGATGCTAGGGGAAAGACGGAAGCACCAAAAAAAAAAGAAAAAAATGGAAAAAAAGAAACGAGCACAAAATGAAATGATGATTTAATAGAATGGTCTGCGGGCACCGCCAGCTGGTTGGCTGAGCCGAATGAATGGGCAAGACGAGCCAACGGAAATGACTCCATAAGCTGCTGCAACCATAAACCGGAAGTTAACAGACTTTCGCTGATGTGGCAGTTTTCATGCTGCTGCTGCTGCTGCTCCTGCTGCTGCCACTACTAGAGGACGAGGTGGAATTGTGGGACCTGCGACTTGGACTACAGGACAAGACAGACATGGACACGGACACGGACACGCTCGGCGGGCAGTCTGCAAAATTGTGACAGCGCATGGCCGCAGGATAATCAAATAATTTTTTTTCCTCATCGTCTTGCCGCCTTTCACACAATTGCAGGCATCTTTTCTGTGGCTTCGTACTGAATGCTCTCCCGCTGCGCGTCCCCCGGCTGGCTCGTTAAATTATTGTGCAACATTGCCACAAAATGCTAATTGCCACACGATACGATCGAGGCACTGCACTAGCTTCATTTTTTTTCCTGTTGCCTCCCTCTCTCCCCCGTCCCACTCTTCCGGATGAAAACTTTTTGAAATTGCAGCTGTCAATGAATTTTCCTTGGTTTTGACAGTTTCATTTTCTACTCGTACTGCTACCCGATTTTCCTTTGCTTATCGCAATGTGTCAAACTATGGAAAATTGCATTTGCGCTCTACCTTAATAAATCATTTAAATATGAGTAAGTACTAGAGTATATCAAAACGTTTATCATGAAACTTCTGCTCAAGAAGGCTAATAAAATTCAATACTTAACTAGAAAGGTTGCAGCAGTCTGGATATGCCAGACGTTGAGTCACCCTGTGCCAGGCGTTCTAAGCAGTTCTTGACTTGCAGCAAAAGATGAAAATAATTTCCTCTTAAGCAACTTTTGTATTTCTTATAAAACATGAATTAAAAAGTTAAGATTTAAAGAAAATTTCCTTTTCTATATACAGATAATCCCTGAAATTGTTAAGATTATACAGTTATATAGTCTACATCTCGTCAATTGTTAAGTTTATTCCGCCCTTTATCTTTTATACGCATATTTTTAATGGCATAATTAGCCATGTTCTGCTGATTCTGATAAATTTATTTCATTGTGAGGCTGTAGTCCTGTTTATACACTTCGCGTTCTCAGGACTCTTTTTCAATTTTATTTCGCCGTCATAAATTTCTGTTGTAATTTTACGCCTATTAAAAATGTTCACGCCAGTTTTGCCCTGAATAAATGTGCAATTGTTTGCTCAATTTCATTTGTAATGTTCACGCTCCAAGAAATGTGAATGAAATGAAATAATGAAAAAGAAATACAATTTCTTTTTTTTTATTTCGAATTTTTATGTTAAAGTATTTTAAATTCAATAAATGAATTGGAAGTTATTCTTGAATATGTTTTCAATAAACGAATGTGGCATATGATAAGCTCGAAGTTAATCAGGAAACTCTTAAGGAAGAAAGTTTTCATAGATTTATTATAGATTTGTAATAGATCTATTATATATATCTTATGGTATACTAAGTAATATAATGCTGAATATATTTCATACAAAAGAAAGGTATAAAGTAACTTTTTTCCAATATATTCTGATATGTAAGGATTATGGCAATTTACTGAAATTTTATGGTTGTTATGTTTTAAGTTAAGGAAAATACTCCCATTGGTATCAATGATATGGTCTAAGGTTGCTCTTATATCAGATTTGTTTCAACTCTTTCCCTGATATTTTTTTAACTCCAGTCTTCTGCCTATGATTAACTCAACTTTTTGCATAAAATAGACTTTAGCATAATTGAAAGATATCTCTTATTAAGTATACGACTTAAAGATAAGTTCACATCAATAAAGTAGCTTTAAAAAAAAGAGAAAAAGAAGATGTTCCACATTAGCCAGAAAATAATGCTGAACATTTGCAGTCGCTTTTTTAGCAAATAAAACTCTGACAATTCAACATCTTGAAGAACTTTCCATTCTCTGAGACTCGTGCTCATTTGTTGTCAGCAACTGCCGTTCAGCAAGTTAATGAGGAACAACAGCAACATTGCCATTGCCGACGCCATCACGTGGAGCCAAAGAAAAGTTTTCCTCAAGTGGCGTTTTTCCATTTTCCACATGCAGGCGACGCATTTCAACGCGGAAGAAGAACGGCGGCTGCTCCTGGTGTTCCGACTCCAGCTCCAGCTCCAGCTCCAGCTCCAGCTCCAGATCCTGGTGCTGCTCCTGCTGCTTCTGGAATAATGACGATGATTTCGTTGATTTGAATTGTGATTAAAATGCAGCGTATAATTTTTTGGCACGCCTTGACAGTCTGAGACTGGCAGCATGTGCGGCCCAAGAACTTTTCCTTCGTTTCACACTTTGTCTAACTGTGCTCAAGTATGGGACGTTTTCGTGGCGTTTTGAGGGGGGGGGGGGATTGAGGGGGCGGTGTTGGGTGAGGGCGCTTGCAAAAATGCGGCAAGGCAAGGCTGAAGAAAAATTGCAAACCGCAACTCGTGTCGACTTGCCGCTCCAGCTCGACTTGATGTTAGAATAATGAAGAGGCAAAACTTTTGCGCAAGGCATGTAATTTTTCGCAGTGACAGCCGGCCGAGCCCCACCACCCTCCACCCCACCCCCTCACTCTGCCGGAAACGGAAGTTGTCATTCGTTTTGTGCATTTGTTAAAAGTTGCAGCCGAAAAAAGAAACAAACCCACAATTGCATAAAAACTTCTGTTGTACGAGTAACTGAAGCGACATGCACTCTTTTCATACCCTGCACCCATTTAACTCCCTTTAAAGGGTATAACCAAGTTAACAACTTCCATGCATATATCTTATACATTTTCAGCAATCAAACTCTCAGTATACAAACTTGTTTCCAATATCGCTAGCACCTTAAGGTAAATGCTCGCATTTCGATAAAGCTTCATATTAATTTTATTGTGTTGATTCCGACAAGTCCGAGTAGAATGATATAGGAATTATCTGGAATAATATATCTTGATTCTACCGATAAGCCATTGCCTTATGTTTTAAGATATCTAAAGAGTTTTCTTAAGTCGTTTAAGTTGAAAGTCTCTTCTAGACAGTCGAAGAGAAGGCTGAAGCTGATTCAGAGCCTCGATACCCTTTATAGAATTCCTAAATAAATCTTTTTTTCTTCTGACTCTTGAAGTTAATAGGAGAAAGTATTTTGAGGACTAATCTTGCCATTTGCTTCTCGAAATAATTCATTAAAACCTACTCTAAAATTTTACAATACTAGTTTAATATTTCTTAATAAAGATTTCTTTAAAAAGAATCAAACTAACAATAAAAAATAATATTTATTATTATTATATTAAATAATGTTAATAATAATAAAAAATATATTAAGTATAATAACAAATTAGTAATAATAGTAAAAATGTAATACTAGTAGGCATTTTTTAATAATTTAATAATAATAATAATACTTATAAAATGAATAATGAAACTGCAGAAATTTAATCATAAAATGCTGCATAAATTACATCGATTAATTATGTTTAATTTTTAATTGAAATTTTACAAAAAAAAATGGGAACCGCACAAAGTCTGAAAAAATATTATTGCCAGCGATTTAATTATTTATGGTTGATAATTAATTTATTGATTGCAATTTGCATTGAAGGCATCGTAAGCAATAATTGAATTATAGAAATTATCGTCAAAGTTGAATTTATGTTGCAAGCTAAGGAAATATTTTCAGGATGTTGCACACAAAATTGTGAGAATGGATATGAGAAACAGATTGAAAGATATCGATAAAGTTATTTATAACGTTCAAATTGGGTGCGAATTATGAACATTAAGAAGTATTAAGTCTAAATATGCAGGGTATGGTTGAAGTCGTTTTTTTTTTGGGAAATATTCTTTCATCTTTGTGACTTACTTTCAGTTAGGCCTAACACTTTCAGCTTGTGTTGTGCCAGGGCCAATGCCACTCCAGACTCGGAGTCAGAGTCAGTTCCAGTTCCAGTTCCAGTTCCAGTTGCAGAGCTCCCACAAGAGGGCATAAATCACAGCGGGGCCCGAGCGGAGGCCGCGTTATAAATGCGAACAATGACACAATTGATTGGCCAATTACGTGCGCTTCGGGGTGATTATGACGTTACGTACCGTTAGCCAGGCGGCCCACTCGATTGGCGCTGCTGCTCTGCAACGTAGCTAAATGGTGCTGGGATTGGGGATTGGGGAATGGAAGCTGCCCATTTGGGGTGACCAGCAGCCGGCGTGCATGTCATGCCTGGCTAAATTTACACAATTAAATGCGTGAAATTCGTTTGAATAATTGAGCAATTTTTTGCTTAACATCGGGAAGGGGCCACAATTTGTGACAAATACTCGTCCAGAAGCTGTTTGCCAGATATTTAAGAGATAGAAATTTAAGAGTGAAAAAAAACACTTAATATACACGTATCAACATGATTTCATCAGTTCTATGTGCCTCTAATAAATATAAATCACAATTAAGCCTCACACTGAAAATATCCATAAGCCATTGAAAAAAAATTTTGTTTATGGTAAGCAGAAAAAAAAAAAGGCATCACGCCCAGCATTGGGGCCATAAAATATGCAACCAAAGGCTGCGTAAACCCTTTGCGTCCATTATGTCCTGGCTAGTCCGATATAAAGTTGCGTTAAAGTTCACTCAACGAGGGAGCAAAAAAGAAAAAAAAACGAAGAGAAAAAGTATCTTTATGGGCAATGGCCGAGCACAGGCAAAGCCGCAGCTAATTTATTTGCAAGGCTCGACCATCTATGCGACACAGAGGACATCGTCCTGGTGGGCACTTCATTGTGCAGTGGCTCGTTTAAAACGCTGATTCAGTTTCATCATTAACCAGATTAATATGACCCAGGCACTACCACTGACAGGCACAATATGGCAGTCCAAAGCATCAAGCGCCAAGCCCCAAGCCGCATCCGCATCCATATCCACATATCCGCAGCCAGTTTTCCTACTCGGAATGGTAATCGATGTCCAGGCCATCGTCCATGTTCTAGTCATTGCCATTACCCCTCAAACGGTCTGTCCTTGCCAATGGCCATGTGGTGGTCGTCGTCGTCATCATCATCATCACCATCACCATCACTATCATTGCTGCTGCTGCTGTTGTCCTCAATGCAGGCACTTCAAGTTTATTGCATTGCACTTTGTCGAGCGTCACGCGGCGTATGCGCAATATTTGGCCAATGAATTTTTATGCATACTCTGTGCATCACGTGGTGCTTTAGCTAATTATGCGACGCATTCCTGCCTAATTGACCAATCGAAATTAGTGTTACACACACACACACACACACACACACACAATGTTAAAATTTCTATTGATTATTCTGTCAAAAACTTTACTTTAGCTTTGTCCAGTGCAGACCTTTTGCTGTTCTGAGATTATGGAGAATCCCAGGAGCTAGCATCTTTACGCCTTCTGATTGCAATTGCACATATTTCCGGCTACTCCCCGTCCTTTCTTTTTTTCATGGTCTACGCCTTACGGTTTATTTAGTATCTCTGGCAGCAGCCGCGTGGAATTGTGATAATATTTGCCCTGAAAAGTATTTACATTTTACTCAAAGTTGGTTTGCTTCTGTCTCTACTTTGCTTTATTCCACCCACGCCCCCCTGTACACTCCTCTTGTGCCTACATTCTTACGACTATTCTGTGTTTTAAAGTAGGTTTGGGGTTTTCGGGGAAGGAAAGAAAAGCTGAAGAGACGTTGCCTTCTATGCAATCACAGTTTTCGACATTTTACGAAATTGTATCGGTGTCGAAGTTTTTCTTTGCTTATTTGTTTGAATACTGTTTTTTTTTTTTTGTTTCTGTTTTTTGTTGTCTTTTTTTTACTCCTTTTTCGCTTAGCGCGAAATAAGAAAAGTTTTTTTATTTAAACAAATTTTTGGCGTAGACACGCATGGCGTTACTTTTAAAGTTTCAGCCGCTTTTCACAAGCCACTTCAAGTTTCCAATTGCAATCGCCTCGACCAAAAACTAAGTACAAGTATTATTTAAAAGAAATAGGACTGTAACATTTCTCTATAATATCTGCGCCTACATCTGGATTTTTACTTCTTATTAGCTTATTTATTTTATATTTGTTCCCTTGCCAAAATTTTCAGTTAACGACTTCTCAAGCAGTCTAATGTGCCAGGGCGCCAACTTCAACTCGTTAGCTGGCAAAAATACGACTTCGAGTATGCCCTAATAAGCAGGCTGGAAGGCAGGCGGCAGGCAGGCAGGCCTGGTAAAGGTATTATAAGGATCTCCCTCTCAACCTGTACACGTACAGCTCCCACACTCCCAGAGGCGGAGAGACAGACACGGACACGGATACGGACACACAGCCAGATACATTCGACTCGAGCCGACCAATTAAATTTCACCCGCATCAATAATCATGAAAGCAAAAATTGCCAAAGCTGCTGCATGCCTAGAAAAAAAAAATAGAAATAAGAGTAAGAGTTGGATATATATATATATATATTTGAGGCAGGAAGCCGGCAAAATGCCACACATAAAATGAATGCGCGAAATTAAATGGCACATGGCACTGCGTCAGACTTGAAGTCGACAAGCGTGTAAATGATATAAATTCAATTTAATAAAATTGTTAAAATCGCAACGAGCGAACTGTGCAAATGCTTTGCGCCCAGGTGAGCTGAAAAATACTCGGCGGATCTGAAGAAGTTTTAGTAGCAAGTACCAGTCCTGGTTTCCTCCCATGGATAGACACACTTTGCTCCTGCCAAAAGGGGGACGAACATAAGCGGAACGGGAAATACGCGTGAAAATTCCAAGCAATTATTTCACACAAAGTGGGTAAAGTTGCTGCCGTCTGTCGTCTGTCGTCTGTCGTCTATTGGTCTGGACCTGAGCCGTCGTCATCTTCAACGATCTTCTTGTTGCTCTTCCCATTGTTGTTGTTGCTGGTGTTGTTGCTGTTGTCGCGTCTTACGTTGATGCCTTCACGAAAAGAGGGAGTCCCCAGACAAAGCACTAGACCAATGCAGCTTTGATAACGTTTTAAGCGGCTTGCGTGGGCCTCGTATACCCTGTACGACGTATATAAAAGGAATGTGGAAGATATTTAACAGATAAGGTAATGTACAGCTAAGGAGGCATTTTCATTAATTGAAAGAAAAATCGTATATATACAGCTATGTTCAAAAAAATAGTAGTGCTTTTGATTATCTCTTATTAAAATTGGTCCATCCCAGAAGCGATTCCTTTGCACTGACATTTTGATTTCAACTTTAGAAAAATTGAATATTTGCTGCTACGTTCAAGGAAATAGTAGTCCAGGTGAGCATCTAATTGCAAACAATTTTGATTTAAAGTTATTTCTTTTGAGTCAAGGAGAGCTTATTTTGTATTGAAAGTCGATTTCGGGTTCAACTTTCTATGTTCAAAAAAATAGTAGTTCACCAGAGAATCTTATTCCTAACTATTTTCGCACCCAAACATGAGTTACTCTAGCTCTGCTTCAAGAAAAACTGTGTAGACACATCTGTGTTCAAAAATATAGTAGTGTAACTAAATGGAAACATTTTCGAGTAAAAATAAAATACTCCAAATCTTTCTTGTATATTTTGCAAACATTTAAGTTTTTATTCTCTTTTTTTAAATAGTTTTTGCTGCTTTTTATGCGTTCCTTAAAATAAGTAGGAAAAACGATTAGATTTCATGAGACAAAACATGACTATTAACCAATATATTCGTTACCCGTAAGGTGTTATTCCCTTTTCTTTATATCTAAGGTATCTATAAGCCCAGCAAGAGGATTCTCGCTTTTTCTTTTTCGTCTCAATATCAAGATAATCGCATAATTTTCGAAGGCCCGTGGACAGCATCATCTAATCGTGGTAAGGATAGTATTGGGGTTGAGAGGGTTGCGCCTATTAAGGACAATGGTTATGGGGTTGCACTCGCATTGCTTACCCTTATTGCATGATATTATTTTTGTGTCAAAACTGTCTTGTGTTAAATGGTTTTTCCTAACGGCGCACGTGACTTTGGCTTTAATTTGACTGGACAACGGGACAAAAGGATAATAGGACGACGGGGGGAGCTCATCTGTTGAATATGAAAATGGAAGGTTTTGAATTGAAATTCCATTTGAGTGTTGATAGAAATTTTAATGTGCTTATCATTGGACTTATCAATTATAACTATCTTTCTATTATTATACGCCTTTATATCGAATAACTATTTACTCGGAAAATCTATTTGAGTTCTGGCCAAACACTTGAGTTGCCACTTGAAAAACCAGAGACCAGCTCATCTTGAACTCATTTGGAAAGTGGTCGGCAGACAATTTCCATGCAACTGTGCCGCTGTGCCGTCAACACACTCGCACACACCCACAACCCATCCCTGAGGCTGTGGCTGCGGTTGTCTTCATGTCTAATTTAGCGACATTTTATTGTAGTTTTCGCCGCAATCGCTTTCCATTGTTGTAATACAATTTTCTTGTCGCATTTTAGTCAAGTTATTTTATTTTATTGTTGTTGGCCGCAAAATGTTTTCGGTTGAGCACAGCTCGCCTACTGCCTGAAAGCAGACAGCAGCAGGCAGCATGCATATAGATACAGATACAGATACATTTACAGCTACAGATACAGATACTCATAGTGGGCCATGTTCTGTGTCGTTTGCACATTTTGGCAAATTTTGTGTGTACTTTGCGGACAAACACACTCACACACAGACAAAGGCCACCCACTTGGGTATTGCGCGAGTATGTGTAGGCGTGGCAGCGCCCTCTGCCCTGACCCCGCACATAACTCAAGCGCATGTGGCTGCGACTGCGACTGCGACTGCAAATGCGACTGTGACTGTGACTGCGGCTTTGTCTGCACTTCTTTCATGAGGTCTCTTAAGATAGTGCAAGAATTATTGGTATGCAATGCGGTAGCTCTAACTGTGTATGTGTGTGTGTGTCTGTCTGTGTGTGTCCTGTGTGGTCCTGTGTCCCATGTCCCATGTCCCGTGTCCTCTGTGTGAGTGTCGCATATGTTTTATTAAAATGAGCTCACATTTCGCTTTCAATTTACAGACAATTTTCGGGTTTTTGCATAGGCGACTGCAAACTGCCAACTGCCAACTGCCAACAGCTAACAGCCAACTGGCAACTGGCAACTGGCAGCCATCATCAGTTGTTTGTTTTGGCCATGTTTCATTGTTCTTTACGGAATGTTTTCTGGGCCGCAGCATCATTAAAAATGCGTAAACTTGGCAAGAAAGTTGTAAAGAACATTTCCTTACCACATTTTCTTCTTTCCTCTTTCCTCTTTCTTTCGACAAAAACATATAAGCAGCTGCCTGCAATATACAATTAAGTACCTACTACATATTTTATTTTCCTTCAACTTTTTATCACCAACTTGTCTTACTTAATGCTCGAATTTCGAATTTCTCTCAGTGCAGGGAAGAGACTATATGATTCGTTAGCAATTAATCGAACTAAATTACAATCGCTGTCAATTTGATTTAAACTTTCCAAATCTTTTACAACTATAAGTAAAATGTTACCTCAGCGAGCAGTTCATTAATATTTATAACAGAGCATCAAAATTCAAAGGAAATACCTTCGAATAGCTTTGTGTGTGTGTGTCTATGTGTGTGTGTTTGTGTCTGCTCGAGTATGTGCGACTACGTGGGAGTAAAGAACAAAGCGGCTAAATTAATTTAACGCCAATGCTGCCCCCATCAGTTGCAACTAACAACAGAAAAACGATGGAAGAAAGGAAATCAACTGAGGCCAGAGATAAAGACACAAAAAAAAAAAGAAAGGAAAACAAAAAAAATACGGAAAAAAAAACTTTTCTTTTTCTCTTAATTTCAACAGCTAGACAAAATGGCGTTGAGCATACCAATGGCATAGGCCAACCCTCGTACTCGTAGTCCTATCTAAAACCGAGCACAGTCCGCAATAGTGCACATTGCCACACTTGATTGATTTCATTTTATATACGCTGCGATTTTCCAATTACAGAAGCGCTAAAATCAGCAGAAAATCAAAGGCCGCACAGTGGGCTGCAAACTGAAATTAGCGCACACAAAAATTGTTCTATGAGAAGCTCAAAATAGCTTTACTTATATTGAATATATCAAATAGAATTGTGCTAAGCACTTCGGGAATAAGAAGTTCAGTTTTATCTGTGACAACTATAAAAGTTTTAGTAGGCGGCAACGCTGTCAATCTAAAAGAAGTACAAATGACTCAGCACTATCTCGGTACTATTCATAAAGTAATATCTTTCAATGTGAACATATTTATAGATATATATGTCGATAACTTGGCGAGTTGATGAGTTTTCCCAAGGCACATTAGAAAACGCTTTTTCTTGGCTAAAGATAGTTGTTAAGAGACAGCGTTAGGACTGAAACATTGGAGGATTTCTACTTGTATAGATTGTATAGATAGGTATACGACAATAACAGTCACAATATAAGTCACGATGATAGTCACGACAATGTGAAACAAATAGGTTTTGTTTACTAAATGACAGCAAGATCTTCAATTATAAAGCACCTTTTATTTCCAGAAAAGAGAATTTATTGACCTTTTTCTTCTGAATCAAGTATACTAAATGTACAAAGTATCTATCGAATATATGATCACATTTTGATTTCACAAAATTATTAAAGATATCTTAAGAACATCTTTCATATTCCTAAAGTAAAACTGTTAAAACTGATAAAACTTATTATAATTCGAAAATTGAATGCATATGAACTAATCTTAAGGTCGACTTTCATTGAGAAGTATATATAAATGAAATATAAGCATATCTTTATCTAGTTAACTGATTGCCATCTATAGATATTGAATGATTTCTTATGTGTCAATAGATTCGCTACCATTGTACGCGATTTGAAAGGCAGGGAAGAACATTTATCCATAGTGGCACATAGAATAAACTAAGGTTGGGCTTTGTGTGTTCGTTTGGATTCTGGATTTTGAAAAGCACAAAGCAACGAGCCTAATTGCGGAAGCAATGCGCCGGAGAATTAGTTTTCTATAGCCGACCACAAGCGGTATGTAGGTGGATGAGAGAAGGAGAGAGGGAGGGATGGGGGAGGGGTGGCGTATACGTAATACATAAATTTAACTTTCATTTTACGCTGGCTTTTGCTTGGTTTTTCTTTTTCTCTACAAGACTGTAAAACGCCATGAAAATGGCAATTAGCGTGGGCGCTAAGATACTGGGCGGTCAGTGGGCGTGGGCATGGGTCAAGGCTATATTAATGAATTAACATGGCCAAATGAGTTTTAGACAACAATACAAATGGTCGTGGGCTTAACTCTTGGCTCCTGCTTAGCGCTGAGCTAAGTGCTAAACTTTTGCAATAAAATGCCAAAAGAACTTCCACGTGTTTCGCATTGAGAGAGTCGCAATTAGTGACGCTTCACAATGTGAGCTGCTGCTGCACTTTTCAGATGCAGCCACGCAATTTGCCGAATCAGAAGCCGTTAAATTGTACGGCGCATAACAAATTGGTTTTTTGGCAGCTTCAACATGTGCTTCAGACAATTCTCAGCATACGCAGACACCAGCCTTTTACGACTACTGCTCTTCCCCTACCCCAACCCCAACCCCAACACCAACTCAACCCTACTTCAACCCGAGCACCCACACTACTCAACCACCAGCCCAGCAGTAATATTGTCAAGCCAGTCGCGACCAACATCGCTGAACGTTGCAATACCCTGGACTAGCAGTACAGTAGAGAAAGGCTATGATAAATATATAAGGAAATATACAATATCTAAGAAGATCTTATAAGGAATATTCTATTCTAATCATGTGCTTAATCGTATAAGTTATATGGCATATTTCAGGGAATCTAGCCAGAACTCAATTTAAAAATAACGAAATAGAATAAATTAATAAGTTATAAATAACAATTTTAATTTTATATAAAAATAAATATAATAAATTATACATATAATAATTAGAAATATACAATAATAAATAAATATAATTATTATACATTA
Organism: Hirtodrosophila trivittata; assembly: GCA_035045065.1. Taxonomy (NCBI): domain Eukaryota; kingdom Metazoa; phylum Arthropoda; class Insecta; order Diptera; family Drosophilidae; genus Hirtodrosophila; species Hirtodrosophila trivittata. The sequence continues at coordinate 9,266,718 of JAWNNK010000816.1, forward strand.
AATATTAATTATAAAATTAATTGTACTTGTAATATTTAATATAAAATATTAGCCATAAGTCACTATAAAGAAAATATATCTATAAAATATAATAATATATTAGAAATATAAAACATTAAATATTTCAAAAAGAGTTTTAAATTAATTCTTGTTATAATAAATGGTTTAAAATATTAGCCAATATTTAACACAAGAGAAGTTAATAAAATTATAAATAAATACATTATATATGGGGAACATAAAAAAATAAATAAATATAAATATTAAATATTAACAATATAAAATTATAAAATTTATTCTAGTTGTAATTTATTTATTTTAATTATTTATTATTCTTTTAATTATTTATTTATTATTATTTTCATTATTTGCATTATTATTATTTATTAAAGTAATCATAACTCAACATATGATAATGAAAATTTAGTTATAAATAAATCTTTATTAAGTTAGGAATATAAAATAATAAATATATATGAATATTACACATTAATTATTAAATATTAAAAATATATGATAAAATTAATTAAAGCTGTAATATAAGGCTTAAATTTAATAAATAATTATGTGAGTGATAGTGGTAAAAAAATAAATAAATAAATTGAAATTGCAAAATACCTTAAGTAAAAATAAAAAAAATTTAAAAAAATAAATCCAGATTTCAACTTTAATTAAGAAACATTCAATTTCCAATGAAATACATAAAGTTTTCAGTATGATGCTGCACCATTATGCCACTGACTGGTCTCTGATTAAGACCCAGGGTATCTGCTAGTCGAGTATGCGGATGAAATGACTTCTCACTTGTTGTTGCTGATGCTGCTGGCAGCATTGTTAATGTCATTTTAGCCCGGTTGCTCCTGTTCTTGTCGGTGTCGGCGTTGGTGGCTGGCGTCTGCTTGATATATTGTTATCATTTTAACAATGGAAATTATTTCATTACATTGTTTTTAGCGCCCTTTTATTATGTTAGACATGGTCTCTGTCAGAGGGCGGTAGAGCCAAATTGCTTGTTGGTATTTGAAAGTGACTGCGACAGGAGCTGTGCGACTACGATTGAAGATGTACTATGTATAAACGAGTCCAACTCCTGCTATCTGTATAAGCAACGTGAGTTCTAGTAAATTAATTAACTTAGTTAGAACTTAATCTGCGATCAGTTGCAATTTCGCAAAAAGAAAACTCACTTCGGCTATTAAAAACTTTCACTGACTAAACAAATTGCAAGGCAAAGGGAATCCAAGAATTTAAGACGAGTATAAATCCCTGTGAAAGAGGACTTTGAAGTCTTATATCTTGGAATCCATAAACAAAACCAGGGACAGATGAGATGATGAGATGCCTCACTTATAAATGCGTATTTACTTCATTTGCATTTAAAATGAAATGAAAATCAGACCAGCATAAAAATATAAAAGAAAGTAAATTGAGAGCCGATATGGCAAAAAAAAATTGTATATTCGTACTTGTACTATTTGGACATCATTAAAAATGCCACATTTGAATGAGCGTGGAACGAAATATATTCTCCTTATCCTTGTGCTTGTCCTGGTCTTGGTCCTGGTGCCATGGCTTGATGATGACACTGTCGTTTCGCCTTTTGCTTGATATGCATAAATGTCAAAGTGATTACAATGCAGGCAGCGCGCCCGCCCGCAATGTGTTTATCGTTTTGTCACATGCCTCAGTGCATTCAATGGCAGGACTCAGCCCAAAAAAGGACAGCGCCAGGACATGAGCTGCGAACTGGGGAGCTGTAAGCTGTTAGCTGTTAGCTGTAAACTGTGAGCTGTGAGTGTGACAACGCCCATTCATTCGCTCACTCGTTGCTTACACGCCCATCGAGCACGACAAGACGACAGGACTTTCAGGACATCGAGGACGCAAGGACAACTGAACTGAGTCTGTAGCAGTAGTAACATCGTCCATCGTCTTGATGTACGCAGGTGCGCTTATTGCCGCTCGGCTGCACTTCGTTTGAGGGCAAGCCGAAAATCTCGACAGCAGATCAAAGCCAAGTTCCCGCCCCCAAAATATTCAGTATCCTTGCTCCTTGTACCCTGAACCTGAACCTGAGCCTGAGCCTGAGCCTGAGCCTGTACCCATCCAGGCATCTTGCAATTGCTGTTCAAGCTGTCTTCGCCTTTTGCCATGGATTTCTGAGTGTGCTTGGCCACAAATGAAAAGCAACGTTTTAATAATTTTGCCCTCAAAATCCTTTTTGAGCGCATTTCATGCCAAACAATTTCCGGTCACATTTGCGTGACAAGTGCCACCACAGTAAATTCTGCTGCTGCTCCTTTTGGGTCCTTCTACGACTTGATCCTGTCTTATACAGTTCCTGGTGATTTGCAAGTTTTTGTGGTGGTTTTCACTGTTAACTGGAGCGCTAACTCTAGCCCTGATTGAATTTGAGCGCTATACTATGATTAGTTGAGTTTCACTTACCAACGAAAGTCCGTGAAAGAAGGACGACTCCTCCAAAGATGAGCTTATATGACCTATGGGGCAACATTTAATGATACTCGTGTAGCCACTTCACATCATCAACATTTCATGTGGCACTTTAAAACTCTTCAAACTGAAATGTGGCACACACACACACACACAGACAGTGGCAACTTCTATTCAAATGCGCCTAAAGGGTTTCTTTTTTGCACTTGTTTCATTTGCAACAGTTGCAACAGTTTCAGGTGTTAAAAAAAAGAGAATGAAAACCGAGTTGGCAGCTCCATTTCCATAGACAAGGCGCACAGAGCTCTCGTCTGAAAACACTTTGAACTTTTTAAATATTTAATGAATCAAAAATGTTTTCACACTTTGGCTCACCTTTTTTCACAAACACCCTATTTCACACACGCACATGTGTATGTGGATGTGTGTGTGTGTGTGTGAGTGTGTTGTCTGCATTGCTCGTAACATGTTCTGTTTTGTGTGTGAGTTCATTTCCATTTCCAGCAAAAAACCCCAGCTAACAGAGTACAGCTCAGTTTAGCCCCTCCCCCTCCCCCTCTCCTCTCCTCTCCACACCCCTTCGTTCTTCGTCCTTCTGCGCACAGGACTAGGACTCAACATGAGACCCCACAAAATGTAATTGAACTTAATTCGATTTGAAGCGAGACAAGTTTTTTGACAGCTGTTCAAGTTCTCAAAGGCCTTCTCATTGTAATCTCCTCAAATTACCAAAAACTGCAGCTTTAAGTTGAACAGTTTAAAAGACAGCAAAGCGAATAGTATGAATCGTATGAATAGTATGAATATGAGTGCATGTAAGTCCATTCATCATTACTCAGCACTCAGCACTCATCACTCAGCAATTACTTTTTGCCCATTATCCAATCGCTCAAATTGTTATACACCAGCTAACTCGTAAGTCCTGCTCTCAATCCGTTCAATTTTTGTTATATGAGCGCGTGGCAGCAATCTCAAGTGTACTATACCTATACCAATACATATATATACATATATATATATATAAATATAGTTGGTACTACACCTAGGAAGTCAAGTGCTGACCAGCTCGTGGTCAATTTTTGCACATATGTTGCCATGAAGTGCGCTCAAGTACAGTAGCTTGCGGTCCATACACACACACACACACACACACACAATACAAATTTTCCATTTGCCATGAAAAGCACTTGAGAAGCCAGTAAAAAATATCATCCAACTGCACCCCAAGGCAACTTGTACTTATTGTTGTGTGGCCCCAACAAGTTCATTTTTCTGCCAGTCAGCCACACAATTGCCACAGAGGTGGGCAGCTCTCAGCATCTATATATATATATATATAGAAAAACATATATATATATGTATAAGTATGTTGCATGAAGTACTTGATAGAACTCATATATGAAATGTGATTTCAAAATTACTGCAAGTTGATTGCATTGCTTGCTGAATGGATTTTAATTGGTCGGAAAAGCAATCGGCAATAAGAAATTGCATTTTCATTTTGAGAACAAAAGCAGTTTGAAGTGTGAGTTTCCTTTTGGCACCTTCCACGAAGTAAAATCCTATCTGCAAACTGCAAATATTTTCCAATTCATCGACGAAGCTTTACTCAAACACACAATAACCATAAATCTCTCCTAAGAAGTTGAGTTGAGCCAAAGTGCATATAATTTTCATTTAAATACCTATAGAATTTGTAGCTGCAGCTCCTTTGGCTCCTTTGGATCCTTTTGCTCCTTCAGTGTGCTCCTTTTGTGTCTGGGCCCGACCCGAAATATACAGTAAAGTAGCTAAAAAAAAATAGAAAAGGAGCAAGAAAATGTCCTTGCCTGGCATCGACAACGTGACTGGCTGAAAGCCTGAGCAATATTTTTGCATTTTGCAATATTTTCGAGAGCGTTGTTAATTTCATGGCTGAATGGTTAGTGTTTTCCTAGCAGCAATTCGTTTTCTTGAAAGGTGCCACGAGTTTTCATATTTTCTATATAAAGTATTATACTTATTTTTGGTGTCCCTTCATCTCCTTTTTTTCTTTTACATTCATTCCTGTTCAAACAACAAATGCAATTAAATTTTTGCGCATAACTTTGCATTTCTAATCGGTTTGCGGAACTTTTTTAATCACTTCCACACCTATTCGAAGTTATGCAGGCAGCTGATAATAAGCTCTGCTTAAATTAAAAACTTTTTACCCTCCAAAACTAAATGTTTTTTTCTTCGACTTATTTTTTTGGATGGGCTCCACTTAGTGGTGCAATTTGCCAGCGCTAATTGCAATAAATTTGCGTTAATAAACTGAAACTGAAGCTGAAACTGAGGCAAATTGCCAGCAGCATTTGGCCAATGCTAAAGCTATCCGAGACCAGGGACTCCACTCTACTCCTGGCTGTAGGTACTCGTAGTACTCGTAGAGCAGGCAGCTGTTTGGCATTTTTATTTTCATTTACTTGACCGAAAGTTGTGCGCAAAAACAATTTGTGCTCCTAATTAAAAGTATATTAAAAACTTGGATTATTCCACAAATAATTGGTCATTTTTTAAGATTTTCGCTTCAGGGAAAAAGCAGACAGATTTTAATTACGTGTAATATTGAAATTTATAAGCCTGATATGCTGAACAAGTTATTAATTCCACTCGTTGACTCGTTCATCAATTTTTCTACCTCGTTCGAAGCTGAAGTATGGACTTAGGAGTATGCCATTTGCCAATTATACTAATTGTACCTCTTGAGGTCTTTAGCTTCGACCACGCCCACAGCAATTAGCATGAACAACTAGCGGCGATTAGTTGACTTTTTCGTCGATGCTTTCAGAGTGATTAAAATCGCACAATAGACAACCATCTAGTCGAGTACACAAGATGACCATCGTGACTGCAACCACCTCCAGCTGCCTCCTTTCCTTCCGGCAAAAGTAAAACCACACAATGCCTCACATTTGCATACACTTTGAACTATTCAAACAGCTTCGCATTGAAAGGGGCAAAGTGGTAGGGGTGAGAATGGGAGAGGGGTGGGGCCGATGCCGAGCTGCTACTACCCGTTGACTCGACAATTTTGCGAAATTAACCTCAGACTCGACAGCGGCCTCAGGTCACGTTGCAATTTTCCAGCCAGCTTTCACGTAAGCCACTTGGGTCAACGTCAACCCAGCCCCACTGACCCCTCTCTGTGACTCTCTGACTCTCTGACCCTTGTGCCCACCGCCCACTGCCCACTGCCCACCGTTTCCTTGTCAGCGGATGAGGCTGCTGACGTTGCGGTGTTGGCATAAATTTAAAGAGACCAACTGGAGATGAGGTGGCCACAGACAATGGCGGCAATAGCAGCGTCGTCAGCTAACTAATGATGCCCTAAATTGAATCTAATCATCATTAACAATTACACAGCAACGGCGCTGGCTCGTGTGATTACCCCCAGTCAAAGTAGCTCACTCGACCATTAAGTCTAATCATATGCAAATAATTAAGCACACTGACACGACCAGCACGGACTGGTCAACCGGACAGACAGACAGCCGCACGGACACTCGGGCAGTCGGACGGACGGACAGCCGGTCAGCCGTTGAAATATTTCCCTTAGGTCCCATCGTACAATTGTCGCCTATACTTTTGTGCTTCTCCTTCAATGTGCGTGCCAGATAGACAGAGTCAGTCCGAATCTGCACCTGACCTCCCACCTCTCTCTTGGATCCCATTTCTCACCCCAACCCCAACCCCCCAACCGAGCACGTACACACATTGTCATCATCAGCGCTGTGGAGTGCCTGCTGATAATGCACACACTCGGTTCATAGGTGGCTAATAAATTTGAATATTAATTGTCAGTGTCTGTGGCTCTGCCTCTGCCTCGGCCTCGGCCAGGACCTGTGCCTGTGCCTGTGGTTGCACTCTGAGATTAAAATGCGCCAATGCAGCTGAGGGCAGAGTTAAGGCTGTGGTTGCTCTGCTCTGGTCTGGGGTCACCTTCCAATCGTTCTACCAGCTCTGTCTCATAATAACTCTGATCATTGAAAAATACTTGTTTTATATACAGAATGGCTTAATTAAATAGTTACATAACAAACTATTCGATATTTGTTTTATCAGACATGAACAGGGTATACTATTCAGATAGGAGTCAGATTTCTCCTTTGAATTATTTTGTGATACAACTTTGTTTGATTATCTAAACTTGAGCGAAATCTAGTTCAAATTGAGCTCAATAATTTGATAAGAAATTATAATATATTTGTTTTATTTATTCATTTATTTATTTGATTTATATTTATTTATATATATTTATATTTATTTCTATTCATTCATATTTATTTATATTTATTTATATTTATTTATATTTATTTATATTTATTTATATTTATTTATATTTATTTATATTTATTTATATTTATTTATATTTATTTATATTTATTTTTATTTATTTTTATTTATTTTTATTTATTTTTATTTATTTTTATTTATTTATTATTTATTTATTATTTATATTTATTGATATTAATTTATATTTATTTATATTTATTTTTATTTATTTTTATTTATTTTTATTTATTTTTATTTATTTTTATTTATTTTTATTTATTTATTATTTATTTATTATTTATATTTATTGATATTAATTTATATTTATTTATATATTTTTTCATATATTTTTTTAAATTTATTTAGGTATTTAAATTTATTTTATAATTATTTCAGATTGATTTTATATTTATTCATTTTATTTATTTAATTTGGGAGTAAAAAGAGTTAACATAAAAATTAAATAAAATTTAGTTATTAAATTAAATCTGGAATTAAGAACATAATATTTAGAATTTTAAGTTGTAAGAAATTAAAAACATAAAAGATTTTTACAAAATTAAAATGATAAAATTATTTCTTAAGTAAATATATATAAATATAAAAGGAAAATATTTTAAAAATGAATAAAATAAAATTATATATAAATAAAATTGTTAACAATAAGCGAAATTTAATTAATTTTCAGAGAATTGTAAATACATTTATACCTATTTCTTAGACCCATTTCAGATGCTGCTAAAGTACTTAATATACTAATAATAATAATGGTATAATATAGTATATACTCCCAACTAAATGCTTTTACAGGGTATTTTTCTAGTCCAGTCAACTGTCTGCTTTAATTTTCTTAACAAATATAAATCTGTGCAAGCCAATTAGCCAAGTTAAATATTTAAGCCAAGAACTTAAATTGGCATTGATAATATTCTGTGAAATTTTGGCTTTTCGGTATCTCTTAATCCTTTGGTCCTTTGGCACATAGCAAAATGTGGCTTTTAGTTGAAAATAACTAATAAAGTTTCTAACCGCAATTTGATAAACAGAAATTAGCTAAAATATTTTGATATTTTCTGTTTATTTTGTGGAACTTACAACAATTGTTTGACTTAAAGTTTCTTAAGCTTCAGCAAGTCATTAATTGGCCAATGAGTAGTTCCCAAATGAATTTCAACATTTTTTGGTAAAGATTAATGAATGCTTAAGTTAATAATTTAAATTCCAATGTTACCCAAAGGAACAAGAAAATAAATACACAAAAAAACAGGACCAAATTGCATCAAACCAATAATGGGTTCATATGGACAGAGCCGAAAAACCGAAACATAAAAAATGGGTGAAAAGCAGGGGGAGGAGAGAGAGAGAGGGAGAGAGGATGGACTCTTGGAGTGCAGCCTTTTTGCCACAACTGTTGGGCAGCTGCCACGATTAATTTAACGCTCCGCTGTGTCAAGCTGTTGTTGGATACACTGCCCAAAATGAAATGAACGCAATTTGCATTTAACTCCTTTGCATTGGCAGCGTTTTTGGGCGCAGTGGACTTGTCGGCTGACCAATAGAACATTTTCCGTTTCCGTTGCGTTGCAAAAATGTTTTCATATAGACTGGGAGCAGGGGTAGGGGTAGGCTGAGGCTACCGCAAGTGGCAAGAGCTCGTTGCCTCGACGAGTACACACACGTGTGAAAATGGCGCTTGCAATCCTAGAGACCAAAAGCCGGAGACCGTACAGGACCAGTTGAGGGCTTCGAATGGTTGTGCCCCTGCCAAAAATAAAAATACGATTTAATAGCTAAATTACGTCTCAGTATATGTGTGTCTGTGTGTGTGTGTGTATCTCTGTGTATGTGTATAGGTCCGGGGTATTTCTGCTGCGTTAGGCAACTTTGTGAATCCCCTGAAACCCATACATGCGATATTTGCTTCTCTGCGCGCCACCTATCAGAGTAGCTTGCTTCGCTGATTGCATTGTGCCTATGTGTGTGTGTGCGAGTGTGCGTGTGTGTGTAAGTGTGAGAACGAATCCTGCACATGCAGCAGAATTTTAAGCATCGTTGCCAACGTCGACTGACCCAACGCTTTTGACTCTTAATTGCATTAAATAAAAGTCATATAATAATTGCATAATTGAATGCAAGCTACGCGCGCGTATGGGTGAAAATTTTCTGCCTTGTTGCACAGGATTGTTGCAAGCAGCAACATTAATGAGGCAACAATTGCCGCCCATAAATGGATAAACATCAATGACACTATGTACACACACATACGCACACATCCTCACACACTCAACACACAAAAAAGAGCTAAGAAAATAAGAGGCGTGTGCCATGCGAGTGCCTGCCTGACTAAGAGATACCCTGTACTTAAATATTGAATAAGTTAAATCTGTGGTGGGTTATTTTTATATATAAACAAAAGTTTATACAGCTGTTGGTAATAAATTTTGAATATTATTTCTTACCTTAAAGTAAAATATATTATTTAAGCTAGAAAGAATTAAAAAAAAATCAGAGTTTATTTTTTGTACTCTCAAATATCGAGGCTGTGTCATACAGTTTCGAATACTGATCTGGATGAAGTAAAGGTGCATTCTATAATATATTGATCCTTAGGTACTTCCATCATATTTCTAACATACTTTTTCACAGCTTTGCTGCTTAAATTTCCAGTTTACTTTTATTAAACTTTTATTATCTAACTTAAAAAAATGCTTATTAATATTTAAATTTCAATTTTTTAGTCAACTGCTTTTAGGTGACTTTAAATTAAATTCAACTAATAAGAGAATAAATAATAAAATAAAAATTAAAAATAAAAAAATTTTAATGTATATAATATCTAATACAATAAATTTACCAGGTGTGCTGAAAAGTTCGGAGGCTGACACATAGAGGGCGCTCCTAGTATTAAAAATATTTGATTTTCAGTTAGCTTCAACCTCCAAAAGACACGTGTAAAAATAAATAAATACATTTGACAGCTGTCGTACTATTTTTTGTGAGATATAGAATTTTGAGTGAAGCAACTTTTGTTAGTTAGAAAAAATTAATAAAAAGAAATAAAATTATTAAAGAATTGCTTTTTGGGGGAACATAAAATACTATTAAAGCCAAGGCTTGGCTTGTTAAACATTATTTAAAAATAGATTTCCTCTATGCTACGAACTCTTCAGCCCAACTGTTATATGTATGAAGTAATAATGTAAGACTTAGAATCCTTCAATGTGCAAATAGTCGCTATAACATAATATGCCTGTATCTGCCATAAAATTTCAAGCAAATCTGCTTTAGTTTATAATATTAGGAGAATTTTTTAATAATCAAATAGAATAATATTATTTAAAGCAATTAAGCACAGCTCTAAAAAGTGTTTTATTAAACTGGAGAAAATTTGTATAAAAATGTATCAAAATGTAGCAAAAAAGTTTAGTAATTCGAAACTCAAAAGTATTGTAAAAATTGGTTTTAAATAAGATTTAAATTTAATAGGAATAAATATAAAATAATATGAAATCGGTCTGAGATAATTTCAATAACCTTTTCTAATAGTTTGTATATATCTCTGATAGCTGCACTTTTCATAGTAATTCGACAATAATCATAAATCTTTGTCATATGGAAGATACTTTTTCTTGGTTTAAATTGTACTTTACACAGGTGAGAATTGGTTTTAAGTCAGAAATAATGCAGCACAAGTTGAGTCCTTCGCATCGAGGACTCCTTTGTAAGAAATGATGATGATTTTAAAGTGAGCAAACCTGGCTTCACATTGAGAGCAACGCTTTGATTTTGTATTTATATTTCTTGTTCTGCATTTATCGTACCTATGAGTGGGTCCGGGGGTAGTAAATTGCATATTGCTAGTCCGGTTATCGCAGCTTTGGCCCGTCATTTCTTTCTGGCTTTTTTCCTTTTGTTTTTGTTTTCATTCCATCTAAACCCCAACGAAAAACAATCTGCACAACACTTGTAAAACTTGACAGGCGTGCAGCGGACAAGTTTTACGGGCAACTCAGCTCGTTGGTGCGTCACAAATTTACAACGGAGCAGCTGCTACCCTACCCCTGCCCCCTGCCCACACATCCAGTGCGACAGTGCAACAGCTCCAGCTTCAGCTCCAATGCCTCTTACTTCTCTTTAAGCCACGATGTAGCGTTTCACAAACATTTACAATTTATTGCACATTTGCCTACAAAATATCGCCCAATTCGGGGCAGCGAACATTTAATGGAGTATGCAGATGGGTGCCCCTGCCCCGCCATGTGGCAGTGCCACATGCCCCATGGCTGCTGGTTGCGTATGTGTGAGAGTGTGTGTGGGGTCCACTGAGGTGGTGTAGTGGGTGTGACATTACAGCATGTTCCATTGCACATTTGATGAATTTATTGCAGTTTAGAATTTTTTGCCCAATGTGCAGCAGTTGCAATTTTCTCCCAAAGACGAGCACGGAAAAATTTCCAAACTGCGATACGACGCCATGTTGTTCAACAGTAAAAAAAAAAAAACAAAATTGTGGCATGACTGTACCCTTTTTTTTTTGTATTTTTTCCACTGCACGTTTTGTGTAGATGAAACTGTCAAAATGAACGTTTAGAAACTTATTTATAGTTTGGCGTATACAATTTTCGGGAAGTGGGTGCCAAAAACTTGGCACATGATAAGCGCGAGAGCATGAAATGAAGTTGAAACTATATGGCCATATATATATGGCAGAGTATGGCGTATGGAGTTATGTGAAGAGTTATGGGAGTGTCATATGAGGTGGTTGGACTGTCAGCTTTGAGGGTTTGCCACTGCGCTGGGCTTAATTGATAGTCGTAAGCGGGTCTTTTAGGCGTTTCCACTTCTTCAGTCACAACTTAACTCTTTGCATACTAAGAAGAAGAAGAAGAAGAAGAAGAGGCAGCAGAAGAAAAGGATGAAGAAGAGGAGCTGAGAAGAACGCTCAGTGATTAAATTACCTAGCACAAATTAAGCAATTTCAAGGTGCTCCGCTCACCTGCACGCTCCAGCACGCCGTCGTCTGGTTAATTACCCACTGATTACAGTCAGCTCCAGTTGGAGAATCTGAGAGCTGGGTGCTGGCCACTTGCTTTATAGCCAACTAAGTGGTATTTACGTTTTAATTTAACGCTTCTTTTTGGATTCAGTTCTGTGCGATGGCTTTTTGTTGGAGTGTTGGGTTGCTTGGGCGTTCTTTGGGCAAATGCGCTTTCGGTTTCAAGAAGTGCAATACAAAGGCGAAAAGCAAAAGCCAAAGCCAAAGCCAGAGCCAGAGCCAAAAAAGGCAAGCCGGATGCCAAGGCTAAAAAGCTTTAAGCAAAAGTAAAGACGTTTTCATGACTGGGGTTACGATTTAAGGGGGCTGCTCTGACATTACCGTCTGTAATTGCTGCGGCTGCGGGCAAGTCCCTTAACGACAGCATCCGGGATAGCCAGCAACAGCAACAGCAACAGCAACAGCAACAGCAACTGTTGCCCTTGCAGCTTTATCCTGTCTCATCCTGTTCTATCCTGTACTGTCCTGTCCTCGTTGTCGTTGGCGCCCATTCAAGTGGTTTTTGATGACAAAATGACAGGTAATTTTAGCGAAAATTCTTGCTCTGATTTTGCCACTGCGGGGTGTCCTAGACAAATGACAAGTTATGCCACAACCAGACGGCTACTATGACTCAGGAACAGGGGGAGGGGGGAGGAGATACCCCCCCCCCATCAAATAGGCATTGTGTGGATCGTTAATGCAAAAAAATTGGCTAGCTGGCAATTGCTTACCAGCCAAAAAGGACGCCTCAAAATGTGCAAAATTATAATGAAAACGTTTTTCGGCAACCGGAAATTGTGGTTGCATTAGGGATAAGTGTCCTGGTGAGAATGAGTCTTAAAGATGATAAACTCAATCTTTCCATCTCTGCGTTAACTATGCTTCAACCTGATGAATCTACCAGCTTTAATCAGTGCGCCTGCAGCAGCATCGAAACAAAAGAAAACCAAAGCAAACAGACCAAAGGCTCCGAGTGCAAGTGGAAACCGGGTAGCTAGTAACTGTTTGTTGGTAACTGGGCATATAAACGACAGCGCGTATCTGTCTAACTGACTGTGTGTGTGTGTCTGTGTGTGTGTATGGCGGTAAATCTTTATAAGCGCGAATAATTGGTTTCCTCATTTAATGCGAATGGTTGGCCAGCAGAAGCAGCAGGAGGAGCAGCAGGAGGAGGCATCATCAGGCTGGCGCTGCAATCGTTGCGCCGCCGTCATAGAAAATGCTCCACAATAAACATCAGGATTCTTTTTTCTCTGTTTGCTGTTGTTGTTGTTTCTTTCTGTGCCCCAGCTGCCCGGGTGGCTGTCAGGGCAAACAGCAGGAGTCATAATATTGCAACAGCATCAGGATCACAGTCAAAGCTGGAGTCAGAGTTAGAGTCGTTGTCAGCTCTGACTTGGGGGAGCAAAAAGAAATTGCTGGAAAAAAATTAATTGCATTTTCATTATGTTGACTGGTTGAGTCAGTCAGAGAGTCAAATGGAGGTTGAAGTGGAACAGTTGGAGCCGGGTTAGACGGCAGCAGACAGACAAATGACATGGATATAGGCGCTTATTTCTGATGATACCCTCTACTTCTACGTTAAGATAGATTTTATCTATGAGAGCATTTACCATAAGTGGACATTAGCAGTATGTGGAAATGTTGTATATGATATGATGATGATATGGGAATGTATATATATATGAGTACATAAGCATTAGGTTACGTAACCGGCCAGTACACTTATAAAGTAAATACAAATAGTGGGCAATATAACAGCAATTACACACGCCTTCAAGAGTGACTCCACCTTATCGAAGTCTTATAAATTGATCAATAAAATAATGTGGGGACAAGGGGCAAACTGTGTGCTCACAGCAAGAAGCGTTCTTATCTTCAAGTCTGGCACGGGAAATTGATTTCACAAGCAGGTTTTATATAAACTTGTTTATGTGTTATTTTAACCCAAATCAGCGAATTGATAAGATCCGTACTATCACATGTTACGTTATGTGACATTATAGTAGAGATATTGCTTAAAATTGTTAATTAAATCAATATATATTTAACTACCAGCCTTTCACAACTAAAGATATACTTTTTAGCATTCCAACCCTGCCCAAATATATCATAAAACTTATAAAAAATGTATGAGTCAAGCGTTTGAATGTTACAAAGCAAATGCCGCAGAGGCAGAGTGAGAGAGAGAGATAAATATTTTTACTCATATTTACATAAGATAGTCATACAAAGGGCAATATACCCATACCCATACCCATATTTTCATACCCATACCTGTAACCATACCTGTACCATGATCGGGTTCTGTTATTGTAAACTTACTCTGCGTTTCGTTGGTTTTTCTCTTTCTCATTGATAATTTGATAAATTTGATGTTTTCTGGTGTTTGTCGAAAGTAGAATAGAAGAATCTCACACCAGGTTTAAGGATACATGTGATAAGCCTGCTATTCTACTTACCAATCCACACCGATTTATAATAAGAATATACAAAAAAAAATTAATAAAAAATTTAAAAAAAAATATAAGTTGCACACATTAAAATCCTTCGATCATACGATCGGATCACTCAAGACACAATATAATTTAAAGCACAGTCGAAGCAATCACAGGTTGAATATGTTTATATAAATATACTATATAATATATATATATATAGTTATAGACACGATACGGCAGACGCAGGACAGAGAACTGAACACTTCGGAGTTCAATAACGAAATAATGACATATTTTCATAGATATCGCTTTTTATATGATATGCCTTATCTGACGAACGCTTTTTATTTACTTTACCTTTTACTCGGGCAATATCTTTCTGACAATCTGTATGTCGTGTGTATGTGTGTGTGTGCGTGTGTGTGTGTGTGTGTGTGTGTGTGGAGTAGATAACTGGATTTGGATTGGGTGCTCTTATCGATAGTGGGAAACGTCGACTGCGGCATGTCACATACTTCGTACTACCATAGATATGGCGACCTCATGACGAATATGCCATGGATAAATAGCGCCAAGTGAACAGAACCTGAAGCTTCTATATAGATATGATATAACCTGCTAGCAGGTTGAACCCCCTCCCGGTGATAGGCTTATACTAATACTCTATAACTGATCCATGAGTGTAACATATAATAACTCTCTCAGAGTTTACCTTATCAGCATATACCCAGTGTCCAGTGTATGAATCGACAAAAAGATCGAGAAACATACTACCTGCGGCTATATCTTTCTGTTTGGGGTCGACACAGAGCAAACAAAGAGCCAGGCCAGGCGCAAACAGAAATTGTGTAAAGGGCCGTCAAACGTGTCAACGAGTTGTTGATAAGAAACCCCAAAATCAACCTATATAGATTCATATATATATATATATATATACCTATGTACATACATACTGACTATGTACTTTAGCTACTTATATACATGTGTACATACATATTTTCGGTATGGTATCAATTCATGCTTCTACTGAGGCAGTTACCAGCAAACCGACTCAGATAAGATATAGACGTTACCTTTGATAAATGCCAATCGGGTAAAGAATTCAAGAAGCTAGCAACAATATTTGGAAATTCATTCCATGGGATAATCAAATATTGTAAATTCAAAAAATTAAGATATGGAAAAAGACTTTTCCTCTGCTTTATTATGGAAAGGTGTAACATATTATCCGCCAGATCAATCATATGCGATAGCCACACTCAACTAAATCAATACAACTTTTTCCAACCAAAACTGATAGACCTTTAAAATAGTTATAGTCTGATACCCCAGGTACTCAGGTGCAAAGTACAAGTACACACAAGACCCAAGCTGCCAAACTACAGCCTACCCTCTGCTCGAAACTATTCAAAATTGATAAGTTCGTTTCTTACGATACTTTCAGTTTAAAGTTGATATACTAATTAAGAAAAGTATAGCTTGAAAACTCTGAATATTATATTATATCATTAACTTCTATTGACTTGTATGTAAGGGCGAAAAATATCATATCTATTGTGAACCAATCTCTTCCCGTCTGGTTTTTTATTAAGCCTAAATAAAAAATTACTTTCTTAATTATTCAGACACACAAACAAAGTAAGATCGATTTGCTACTTAAAACTACATTTAGATGTATAGATATAGCTTTAAGAAAGAAGTTTTCAATATATTATTTTAATTTATATATATATAATATATAATATATATTATTAACTGCACCCCGCCAAATATTACTTACAATACGAGTAAATAGAACTACTTCTGCGATATATTTCTTCTTGTTGTTGTAAAGAAGAATGTGCTGCACTTCTTCTCCTTGATTCTTCTCGTAGGACTGCAAAATAGAATCAATTCTAAGATTTCTTCTTTCTTCGCTCTCATTCGCCAAAAGAAAAGACTCCTTTCTATAATTTCGATCCTATGTTCAAAAACTTCAATGCTTTTTATATCTTAATAAAATTAAATATAATAAAAAAGTAATTTAAATGCAACAATCTAAATAAAATGTTGAATGAATTTTTATTGATTCAATCAAAGAACATTCAATTAAAAATTGTATCTTTATTGTTATATCGAAATTATTAATGGATTTTGAGATTCCTAAGAATTGATTCTATATGTGAACCACCAATTTTTATAGCGATTATTTTGTGTAATTTGTGACTCATACGCTCTATTTTTAGAACTTTATTAATCAAATTGATTATATATATTTGATTTTTATTAAATATAAAAAACATAACTTTAATTTCTCGTTAGACTTTAGCCAGAAATGGTAAAAATTGTTCAGCTAAAATGAAATTTCAAGTCAATTAGTTCAAATATTTATATATAGAATATATATTTGACAATCATATGGAACCTAGATCTTGTTATAATATATAAATATATATATAATTATATATATTTATGTCATATATCATTCTTTACCCCTCTTATTAAAGCTATTTCCTCTTTTCTTTCTTAGAAAAAATAACTTTCATAATTTGTATCAGAAAAGTCACACCTATTGTGCCACGCCTCTTAGAAACATTAACCCAAATTTCGTATGTTATCAACTTTATGCTTAGCCATTTCCGCTAGCAACAGTTACTACCAAGAAACTATCAAATTTTTTGGATGACATAACCCAACTTTACTGACCTCATGGCTAACACATTTAACTGAATAAGTCGAAATTTTCTATTTTTCTTCGTACTCGATTATTGGCCGTAAGATAAGAGCCCGGCATATCTTATCAAAGAAGCAAGGTAAAATATATATATATATATATATATATATGAAAATATCTATAAATATTTTGTACTTCTTTAAGATTTTATATGACTACCAATGGCACCATATATACGACGAGTATAAAGTCACCGTCTGTTGACTTTTTGATAAGCCTCTGGTAAACTTATTGTGAAGGCACCTGATCCAGTTAGAATGTCCTTTTAGGCAGATTCAACTATATACAGTGTGGATTCAATTAAAGTTAGTTTACACTTCTAGATATCTAATTGCAGAGTCCTTATAAGAAAGGACCACAGTTACAGATTTCCCCCTTACGATTTTAAGTTTCTTTATTTCGATGATAAAGACGAGTTTCAGCATTAGGATTATGGAATCAAATCTTGAAGTATATTGATATATAAAAGTTTTATCTTCAACTGAAAGATATTAATTATATTTAGCATATTTTTATATAATTAACTTTAAATCTCTCTTTCAATTCTATCTTTAATTCCCAATTGAATGAATTTAATTTATTTCTTGATGCATGAATTGTACTTAGATTTATTGCTTTTAAATGTTTATTTAAGTCACAATATTTTCTGCGAAAACATGGCCAATAGAAAATAATCTTTATTTAACTTGTTCGCTTTGCACTTACTTCCTGTGTACAATTAATTTATTATTATAACATTCGAAAAGTGGCGCCAGACTAAGTAATAGACACATATTGCTAAATTTGTCAAGTGGAGCGACAAGTATTTTATTTGTCTTGACTTTCAGAATCTACACTATTATTTTCATACCCTACACATATCAGAAGGCTATTGCAATTTCAACAAGCATAAAGTTGATCCGTTTAATCAATTGATTATTGTTTGGTTTTATTGAATCATAAATGTTAATCTCAGGCACATGTTTCGTTCAAGAAATGTAAAAATTTCAGTGAAATTAGTTTCAACTTTTATAGAAAAAAAGAGAAGACTTTTCTTAAGACTTTATGCAAAGAAAGTTTATCTTGAATTCAGCAAGAAACTTGCCAATTTCCCATAAGATTTTGAATCGATTTGGAGTCTTAGAATTGAAATTTTCTATCTCTTTCGAAAGAAAAACTTTCTTTTGCCAGTGTAGAAACAGGCTTAGACTTAACTTCAATTTGAACCCAATGATATTTTTAAAGGACTATAACAAAAATATGCTTCAAAGAGCTAAAAATATTTGATAAGAATATAGCTTCAAACCAGTTTAACTGGTCAGTCTGAAATCTGACTGTCTATAACTTATGCAAAGGGAAACAAAGTTAGAATAGAAAAAAATGCGTAGAGTTGGAAACAATAATGCAAAAGTTTTCATTAAAATCTCTAAGAATTTAATTAAATTCCAAAAATGACAGACTTAACTCGACCCTTTCAAGAATCCTTTTTGGGGAATATTCGCACGTAAAATTGATTAAAAACTACGTGTTGTGATTGCATAATCAATGCACAAGCGTTGCTGCAATCGCTGTGGGAGGTTTGATTGGGCCTGGGACAATGCAGTAACGTTCATAATGGGGCTAAAATGTGGGAGTTAAGGTGGGGTAAGTTACATACAAAGGGCCAAGCTAACAATTCATGGAAAACTTGGCCCGTCAAAGTGGGTCGTAAACTGGTGAGAGGCTGCGTGGAAATTTATTGATAAAGAAATAATAATTTCCGCTCTTTTCGCCCACCAATGCACACAGGTAAGATGATTTTCAATTTCCGGACTCATTCTCATTCGATGCAAAGAAGCAAGAATGAAAAAAAATTATATTAAATTGCAACGGTTTAAAGTGTGTGTGTGGGTGGGTGTGTGCGAGTGTTCGGATTTTGAGGCTATGCCAAAAGGTCGAGGACCGCTAAAAGTCAAACAATGTGGCGCCCACATCGACCTAAGCCTGGGCAGATTTCACCTGCGGCAGCTTGCAATGAAAAATCGTTTAATGACACCATTCACACACTCAGGGGTGCGGGTGGCATACACACACAAACACACACACACACACTCCGGGGCTGACTTTTGCAGTCGTTTCAGCTGTCTGCCTCTATGTCAGCAGAGTGGTTGGATGCCGCCTGTAGCTGCAGGCAACAATTGCAACATTTTTCAGCCGCCGTCAAAACGGGACCAAACCTGCAGCTACGAGTATCCTTTATACGAATATATATACATATTTATATATATAGTCGGTACCCAACATCATTTGTCAAGCTCTGTGGCAATTAGATTTGCCTTATGACTGTTTCTATTTCAATTTTTGTAGCACCATTTGAATTGCAGTCGAGTACGAGTACTTTTGTTAGACTCGTAGAGGGTGACTAAACTGCGCCACAAAAGCATCAAACAGGTCAACTATATAGGGGTTTCCTTATCTCAAAATACCCTATACCCCAAGCAAAATGTGTAAAAGCTTCTTCTAACGCAAATATTATACAACCTGCAAGATTTCAAAGAATATGATAAGATACGTTTGCAAAATTCCCACAATTTAAAGCTATCAATCAAGGAATGTGTTCGGGCTATACGTGTCCATGTCTGAGTCAGTTAAGTCTCTATCGAAAGGCTTTTAAAACTACATATCCATAATCAATTTTCATACATCAATTAACGTCAGTCTTAGCCTAACTTAGTCTAACAAACCCAGCAAGATTTTCGGTTAATATACACAATTATTAATATAAAAAACTATGGAAAAAAAACCTTTGCTCGATTGCGTGAGACTGTACACGAGGTTATATCAAGTTGGTGTCCCACATGTGCGAGTACACACATACATACACACACTCATACATATTTTGTTATTTTCTTTTTTCATTTATTTTATATGCATTCCTTGAAAAAGTTAGTTTAATTTAGAGCCATTTATAGCTCTGATAAGATATATCAAACTACAAGCAAGTACATACACTGTACTCGCTGGACATAGTACTTATATTGGTGTGTGTGTGTGTGTGTGTGTTGTGTGTGCCACTTTTAAACAAGTGATTTCGATTTATGATTAGAATTTTGAACATAGGTAAACAGCTTAGGCAGAGTACAGATAACAAGCGTTTCCATGTATCGACCTAACGTCAATGGAGTTCTTTTTTTTCTTTTATAGGTGTCTGGGGAATTCTTGACTTTTTACACGTATTACATTCAAACTGAACTATGGCAGGGGGTAGGGACGTTATAATATGGAAGCTTGAGTGATTCAGTAAGACAGAAGAAATGTTAAAGCAAATAATTCATTAAATGTCATCCTGCTTGGGGTAGCTGGAATATCAATGGAAAGGCAATAAGTTTGGTAAGATGCGAATGGCTAATTATCGATGCATCTCATGTCATTCGTTCGCATTGAGCAGAACGTAAATGCCGAAATTTTAATCAATAGCCAAAACCGCACCAAAGTCAACCAACAGCTACTGCAACAGCTAATAGACCACGCCCCCATCCTAACCAAAAACGCCCACAAGCGACAACCACAGCAAGGGACACTTTCGCATGCCGCAGCACGTAGAGCTCGTTAGACATTTTCTTAAGCTAATATTTCCACAGCGCACGGTCTACACGGACATGGACACGGACACGGACACGGACACGGACACGGACATGGACATGAGACGTGGGAGACGGGACACGGGAGACGGGACGGGCTGCTGCCAAGAGGAGATTATTCAAATGATTGGAAATTATCATGTCCTTGCATCCATTTTTGGCTGGCAGTTACAAACCCGCCACACGCCACCTGCCGCCCGTCGCCCGCAATTTCGTTGCCTATTGCCAGCTACCAGTGCAGGTCCTGTGTGCAAACAACAAATTGCATTTGTCATCTGCTGCATAAATAACGAGATAATACCGTAACATAATAACTGTCAATGGGGGGGCCAAGGCAGGCCGAGAAATTCTCCATAGGTAATCCACCTTTCAGTTGGCCTGGGTTGCACGTGTCTCCCGTTTGGGTATGTGTGTGTGTGTGTGTGTGTGTGGTGGGTGTATGGCAAATGCGAATTTGTATCGTCGATTTGCATATTTAATCAAAATTAACATGACCGATAAAATCAATTACACACACACTCACACACACACGCTTACAAGTCGAGTAGTAGAGAAAGACAGAGAGCATAGATAGAGAGAGTGTGAGAAAGGAGTAAATGCAGGCGCAGCATCTGCAAGATGCGATGACACACACACACACACACACACACGCACACACACACACAGCTAGTCGTATAACAATTGCATTAGAAAATGTCGCCATTCTCATTGTCATCCTGCTCATTCTCATCTTCCCCAACGTCGACGTGTACAATTTTCGGTTCGTTTGGTCCTGAAATCCTTTTTGCAGAATCTACGACCATGTCGCTTACAAACTGTGTAAACTGCAGTGCCATTCATGTAACTGTATGTGTGTGTGTGTGTTTGAATCTGTGTGTGAGTGCATTACTGCATTGTTACAGACACTAATACGCCCAACGGCTTATCCTGTCCAACGTGCTTAAATTGTTTCTTCCTGTCACACTGATTTTCTCTACTCGATTTATTCCATTTCGACTTT
Source organism: Hirtodrosophila trivittata (assembly GCA_035045065.1). NCBI lineage: Eukaryota > Metazoa > Arthropoda > Insecta > Diptera > Drosophilidae > Hirtodrosophila > Hirtodrosophila trivittata. The sequence goes on from JAWNNK010000816.1 coordinate 9,288,259, forward strand.
ACCATTGTTGTTTCTGCTCTTTGATATCGAAATGTATTTTTATGCACTGCACTGCACACAGCACTGCACATGCTTTAAAATCCAAATAAATATGAGATTGCACCAGCCTGATATATGTGTAAATTTATTTAATTGCATTTACATGCATGATACTGCAAGACCGCAGACAGTTACTTTAATATCTATCTATAAGCTCACACAAACAGAGGTAACAGCAAGGACAGCTAACCCCGTTCACCCCTCTGATGGAAGGATGTACATATAAATATTGGTTTGCCTATCACTGAACACAATCAGCAGTGCACTTAAGCATCTTCTGTCTACTTCATTCAGGCTTAAGTTATACAGTAATTTTAGTGAATTTTCATTTTATCTTAAAGATTTTACATTCTTAAAGGGATTTATAATATAATATATGAAATATTATGTTGGGCGTCATGTAAATGCACAAAATACTTTGAAGATCCTCTAACATTTCTCAAAGATTCTTTAAATTGCTTTTCAGTTGTCCCAAAAATCTTTCAAAACTTTCTCAAAGATTCTTTGAAAATCGATTTGTAATTTCTCAAAGATCCATCTAAGATCCCTTGAATCTCCTTCGATCTCAATGATCTTTCAAATACTTTTCAACAATCCCTCCAATATCTTTTAATGAATCCTCAAATATATCTGAATGATCTGTGAAAGATCCCTCTATCTATCAAAGGTCCCTCAGAGATCTCTTCAAAATCCATCAAAAATCCTTCAAAGATTTTTCAAAAATCCCTTAAAATTGCCTCAAGATCTCACAAAGATCTCACAAAAATGTTTTTAAATATCCCTCAACCAGCTGGTAACGATCTCTGAAAGATCTGTCCAAAATTCTTCAAAGATATTTCAAAAATTCTTAAAAGATTGTTCAAAAATCCCTCGAAGCTTAAGAAGCTCAAAGTCTTAAAGATCCCTTTAAAGTCCCTCAATTTTCTCTTAAAGGTCTCTCAAAGATTCTCTTAGGATCCTGAACAATTACCGATATTGAACAATACTCTATATATACTACAGATATGTAGAATATACATATTGTAAATATATATAACACTTTTTCCTCTATTAGCACCAATTTACCCACAGAATAAAGCTAATATATATATTTACAATTAATAGCAGCAAAGACAATCAAGTTGCTAAAAACTAGGTAATGTCACTAAAAATTACTTTTCTTATATTAAAGTTATAGTTTCAGGTACAAATCATTAATCAAACTTTGTCTTAAAGCACTTATACACCCAATTAAAGGTATCTCAATATTCACTCGTTATGCGAGAGTTCAAGCCAAAACTTCAATTTGAATCGGTCACTTAGACAGCTCATCTGGATAAACATCTTAGTAGAATAAGCGTCAGGTATTCATAGGTAAGAATACATACATATATATATATATTATATGTATATATTCATTGACACCCTTAAAAACGGCATTGGCGCCTTGAATGGAGTTTATCGTTTAAATTCCTAGAATTTAATTAAGCTTTCATTGCCCTTATCTAGGGCTGGGCTCTCTGTTCTGAACTGAGTCATACAAAATGCGAGTGGATTCGCAATGAATGGAAAGCTAAAGGTAAAGTTGATTTTTCCATTTAATATTTTCTCACAGACAAATTAACACCAATTGCAAAGGGCTTTAGAGGACCGAGAAACTGCTTAACTGTCATGGCCAAAAAGGAGAATGGATGGCGGGGGTGGGGCAAGGGGTGAGGGGGACGAGGCGTGGTAAACGGACTCCATAAATTCGCATTGATTGCGTTCAATTAAAATTCAGTTATGCTCCGGCGGCGTTTGGCAGTAACAGGAATATTTTAATTAATTTTCACGCGCTCAGCACAAAATTTTCGTTAGCTACCAAAGTAAATTTTGTACGTGTCTCGTTGCTGTCGTTCAATATTTCCATTTGGCATTTATGCGCATTTAAACTGCAGATTGCAAAAATACATTTATTCATTTGAAACATTTCTTTTTTGTGTCACACACACAAAAACAACACAAAAAAAAAGGGCACAAAAACAAAAAACTTTAATTATTACTTTTCCGACAAAATCAGCACATTTTCCAGTCATAAACACAATTTAATTATTTCTATGCTGCGTCGCAGTCGTAAATTTCAATTGAATTTAATTTCTAAAGTGCAGTAGCTTACATTGAAGTGCATCTTTAGATTTATTGAAGACTGCAGTCAATTTCACCGAAACAGATTTAGAATGAAAGATATTTATTGCCGAGCTGTAAGTATATATAAAATGAGAGAATTCAATCTATCTGAACTCCAATTTAACCGCATTAAACGCAACTTAAACTCAAATGTAGTTCCACTTGAAAAGCGCAACGTGTTACCTTAAAGCCACAAAATAAAGCATCCTTGAAGGTGAAGCCCGACCCCCATCGATATCGTCTATCTATCTGTGCACAGACATCAACATTTAACATCATCAACATCATCATCATTATCGTCATCGTCATCGTCATCGTGAAGGGGTCTATAGATACTTTGTCTAGCATTTCAATTGGCAAACATACTTCAGCTGGGAAGCGACACGGGTTTAGAGTAAAAAAGCCGCACACGCTGCGATAAATAAACAACAAGCTAGCGGATTGTAGCCCATCTCCTCTCCATGAACCCTGAACCTAGACCACATAGTCAGAGTCAGGTCTACGCACTGGCAATGCCAAAAGCCTTTCATCTACTTCAGTGCTCAAGTAGCAACAAAATACACAAACAACACAACACACACACACACCTACACACACTCAAGTCTCACTGCAACGAAAGCAACACCAAGCGAATAGCTAAGTGTGATTTTCGAAAATGGCAAAAGTATGTTTTCCAAATCTGACTTTTGCGTCAATTTCAAGGCCAACAACAACAAGAACAACAACAACGTTACGTAACGTAAACTTTGTCGCAATTTGCAGTCTACTTTTTGGCGCAAATTGTCGTCTTGAGGCGTCGCGTCGTTTGAATGTCAGTGTTGATTTTTCAAATAATTTGCCAAGGTTCCCAAAATGATGATAGCCCCATACCAGAAGCTAACAAAAACTCACCAGAAACCCAGCTGCTAACGGGCGTTGATGACTTTGGTTTGTTTGCCAGCAAATATGCAACACAAATGGCTTGAGTCCTGTCCTATCCTTTATATACTTTCATATGTATGTGTGTGTGTGTGTGTGTGTGTGTTTGTATCCTGGCGGCAGTTTAAGCTGTTTTTGCTGTTTATTCTAAACTTTGCTTAGTTCGCTCTATTGAAATTTATAGTTTTAGTTGCTTTGGCTTGACGGTTTCATATGGCACACAACTAATAGGTTTTCTTTGCATAGACTAAGTCATACTCGTTATTATTGTTGTTGTTGTTTTTGTTGTTACTATTATTATTGTTGTTGGTGTCTGTTCAAATTTACTTGGCTTCTTTCTTGTGTGCATCTCGTCAGCAAACTTCAATAGCTTATGGATCAGTTTAAATTTACAATGTGGTTGAAAACTTTATAGACTTACAGCCAGGTCTTTAATTTGCGAATTTTATTTGAAAAAGCTTCAAATAATTGATAGGAACTATACGCTACAAATAGTGACAAGTTGATGCAAGTCTCAGCTTTTAACAACAAAATAAACAGTTTCAACTTTCTTGCAACTTGATGTTGCAATTTAAGTGCTGCTTCCAGAATATTTGGTTTGATTGTTCTCAAATAGAAATATGTTAAAAATAGAATATATATTTGCTGAGTTGGAGATAAAAAAACGCTGGTATAGATCTCATCTGAGGCTTTGCTTTAATCTGTTTATAGGAAAGGATAGGATTGGGTTGAAGGATATCTTTTAGTCGATTGCCTAACAGACTGTCCCCTATCTGTTGCAAGGGCTTGTGGCAAGTGCGTTAAAGTAGCTTTTGCGAACCACTGACCATTAATTAGGGGCTTAAAAACCGCTGGCAGCCCTGCCGTTAATTAAAATAGCCCTAAAAGTATGCAATGCGGCAGTGGGGTAACTTTCCGCTGCGACTAAGCTATGCAGAAAGTTGGCTTCCAACTGCAGTTGGAAAACGCACCACATAAAAACTGTTATGAAATTCATTTAAAGTTGAAGTCAAAAAGTCGCGAAGCAAAAAGAAAAACCTACAAAAAAAAAACACACACACACACAGACACCCTGAATCATCAACGGCGAGGGGGAACGGCAAACGGGAAACAAAAGTTTTGGTAGTCGTAACGAGGTTGGGTGACAAAGTTGGTGCCAGTTGATGAACTGCGACATGGACGTGGTCACATATGGCAGCAGATCCGCTGTCCCCGAAACCGGTCAATTTAAGCGGCTTAGAAGCCGCCCTTTAGCAAGATAGAGAGATTGTGAATACGCTGCGTATGCGTAATATTTATGCATTTATTTTTGTTTCTGCTCGTAATCAAATTTACATATTTGGGCCACTGAAATTAATTATAATGCTACCATATACAAAAACCGCATTGAGAGATAAAGACCAACAGTGTGAGGCAGTGAGCAAGTGTGTGTGTGTGTGTGTGTGTGGGTGAGTGAGTGAGAGAATTGCTATGAATACGAAATGCGGTGCAGCTTTTGGCTTTGGCTTTGGCTTTGCGGCTCAGCAGCAGCAGCTCTTCTCTCTATTGAATGTGTTGGTAATTTCATTTGGCCAGCATCCTTTTACCCCCACACACACACACACACATACACACACATGGCAAAACTCATTTCATGGGTCACAGGGTACAATCATCGGAGAGGGCAAGCTAGCAACAAACGGACCAACAAACAGAAAAAACCTGGCCAAAAATTGATTATGGCGGCTGCAATGGTGCTGGTGCTGGTGCTGCTTCTGCCGGAGGGTCGTAGTGGAAGGCAAACCAAGCAACTATCATCAAAATCCTATTAGTTGGCCCATGCAATGCCACGCCCAACAAGAATCCAGCTTTGTCCTTGTCCAGTTGCCTGCATTTTGTCAGCGTTTATTTGCCAAATTAATTCCCAAAAAGGTAAGCCAAACTTGCGATTTGAAACAATCAGCACTGGCAAGGTTAGAGCGTCCTCGAACCCAACCCAATCCAACCCAAAGACCCCCCCCCCCCCACTCTCCACTCAAAAGGACATTCCTTTTGTCCTTTTTTGTTCTACTACTAAGGTTGCTGCTGCTGCAGCTGTTGTTTGCCCAGCGGGCAGTTGCCGCCACCTCAGCCAGCACACAATTTGTGACAATTCCTTTTTGCGGATTAATATTTGCTCTGGCTCTGGCTCTGGCTCTGTCCCTGGTCTAGTCCCTCCTCGAATCCTGTCCGGTCCCTTACTACACCCTGGGACCCTGACCGGTTGCGCTTTTATTTGCCTCGTTGCCTGCCTCCTGCCTTTCTGCCTTCCTGTCGTCCTGCCGTCCTGCCGTCCTGCCTGTCCTCCTTTTGTTTGTTTCTGTTTGTTTCCGCACTTTATTTAAATTAACATGCGCATATTTTTAATAGTCTCGTGTGTAGCCAGCAAATTCGAAGATCTGCCAAGGATGCCCTTAGAAAGGTGTTTGGGTGTTGGGTAAAGGGTTCCTTTAGTGATTTGATGCCCAAGATAATTATTTTTAATGCTGTGCTCATTGTTTTAGAACTTTATAAAGTCTTTGGGGTTACCTTCTTCGTGTGGTCAGCTTTTGTTTGCAACGCTTGCCAAATTATTATTTAGATAAGAAAAATTGTTTAACTTTCATGAGGCTTACCCAAAAATGTCCGAAAGATATCAGATTCCCAAAATAACTTAATTATTCAAAATCCCAGAATTTATTGCAAGAGATTTATGAATCTGTAAAGGCAAAAGGTTTTTCTTACTCAAATCGGATAGTTAATTAAATTTAAATAAATTCTGAAGATGCGAGTCAATAGATGATACGAGTATAAACAAACTTTTCAAGTGAGTCCAGTCGATGTTGATACCTGATAAAAGATCCTTATGAATGAAATGAAACGTTAACCAACACCCACTCAAACCTTAATCAAAATAATTTTTCATTTAATTTATATATAAATACAATTCCTCGAAATTCTCTTTTATACACACAACATATGAACCTTCGTACGTATTTCATTTTATCATCAAAAATAATATTTTTTTATAACAAAGTGAATCCATTGAGTTGCTTCAAATTCACTTTAGCAAATTATTTAATTTTGGTAATTGCCTCCCAAAAATAAATGTGCACTTAACTTTGCAGTAATTGAAAAATCCGCTTAGCAGCAAATGCAATAAGAAATACTTTATCAGGCCGAATGTGGGCGGCAACATAAATCCGTTGAAAAGTAGACAAAAAAAAGAACTCAAAAGAAAAACTGCGATGCGACCGGCGATAAAAGATACCAAAAGTTTTCCCCCAAATAGACTGCAGGCAACTTGCGACGAAGGCCCTGTTCTAGCATACACGCATACGAGTTCTTTTGGCGACCAGAAAGCCTAACCCACTGGCTCTGCCAGAGGAGTATTCCTTAGAAAAAAACAGGAGAGTATTATATATATTATACATATGCGAAGATTGAATACCCTTTCATTATATCTAACTTAAATTTTAATCGTTTCCTTCCACCTTAAGGAAGTTTCCAGAAGCAGAACTTTTAGGTACTGACATTTTCCTCTTAAACAGTGTGATTCACTTTAATCGACGCTGGTCACACTGTACGTATATAGTTCAATATATAATGCTCAACATTTAAACTTAAAATATCATTCAGATAAATAAAGTGAACTTTTAGAAAATGGACCAAGGTCTGCAGCATCCTAAAGATATAGTTACAGAATTCTCAGACCAGAATTTTTAGGTACTGACATTTTCCTCTTAAACAGTGTGATTCACTTTAATCGACTCTGGTCACACTCCACGAATATAGTTCAATATAAACATAACATGTCATTCAGATAAGAATTTAAAGTGAACTTTTGCAAATCGAGACAAGATGCAGCATACTAAAGATATAGTTATAGAATTCTCAGACCAGAACTTTTAATTATTGATATTTTCCAGCAAAATACTCTGGTCACACTCCACGAATATAGTTCAATATAAACATAACATATCATTCAGATAAGATTTAAAGTGAAGGCAAGATCTGCAGCATGCTGACTGACTGAATAGTATAACTCTCTAAAGTATAGAGTATAAATAAATATATGTCCACACGTAACATGGTCGAAAAATGAGTATTTGTGGTCGTAGAAGAACAAGTGGAACTGTCACTGATTAGGCGGTGTCTGGTGGGCATGACATCTATCCTGAAATATGGCTGGGCATGCATGAAACTACTTTTTGTTGCACATTGCACAATGTCCGATTAAGTTGGCGTCGTTTGTTTCGGTCTCCGCCTTTTGCTGCTGGTCAGTTTTCTTGGCGTTCTCCTCTCGTATGCACTAAGAAGCCACTTGAAGGACACTAATGCGACTACTGGACAGCAAAAGAAGGATTTCTGACCTGAGAGCTTGCTGTTCCCTTTTTGCCAAAGAACCTACATGGCTCTTATCTAACAATGTTGTATGCATTCTGACTTTATTTTAGTTTTTTTCTTCATTATTTTCTTATGGAATTCAATGTGTCGTTTCTTTGTTGAATTCGCCAAAGATATTTCATAACAGATTGTTGATAAATTCGTTTTGAGTCTATGAAGAATTCTTACAGCTCTATTTGGGATGATCTTTCTAACTAGCTTTCTGTCTCGGAGCTTCAATATCATTAAAATTTAGTTGTTTTTTTTTAATCTCTCCTTTTTGATTTATTTGTTTTCCAGTGAGAAGCATCACCTACGACAGGTGTGTGAACGCATCAAGTTCAAGCAGATAATTTGAATCGGTGGAGGGCAACGACCATCAAAGCAACATCCCAAGTTGGTTTCGGTTTCAAAATCAATCGCAGAATCAAATGCTTGTTAGTTTATGTCGCAATTTGTACGCTAAACCAAGTGTCAACACTCTGCATACACATACACACACACACACACATACATACAGATACTTATACACTTGCGATATTTATTGGCGACGTTTTATTTCCCCACCAAAAACAGGAAAACCGACAACCGATCGATGACGAAATTATATCGCCAACTGCATCGGTTCTCTCTTCATTCATTGGCTTATTGGCCCACTGACCAGCTGTTCGACATGGATGCCGGAGCTGATGTTGAGGCCGTTGCGAAATTTTGCAAGCCGCTCAAATCAAGTTTTCCGCAAGCGGCTTCAACGAAAGTGAAGTGCAAAATATGAAAATTGTTAAATGTTTTTCGCAGCGTTTCATTCAGTTTTCATTTTCAGCTTGCTCGAGCTGGTCGTGCCAACTGCCTTCAAAAAAAAACAAAATAATTAAAAAGAAAAACCCAAAACCAACAACCACAACAAAGATAGATCAATACACATATTGGGATCAAGATGAGGGATCTCCTGGGGTGCATCGTTCTACTGGCATTGGCCACGCGCGTAGTTCGAGGCGATGATGATTTCTTGACTGAGCCGCGTAAGTGTCAAGTGTATTAAGGGGTTAACTAAGGATATACTTGGCTATAAGCTGCTTTTTTTTTTGGTAAACGCTGAAGTAAACACTTATCAGTATAAGGGCTATAAGCGTTAAAATTGTGTAAGGAAGTGCTTATGCTAAAACTTTGTTTTGATTCTTAATTATGATTTCGTTTTTGTTATTGTTTGTTTTGTCTTGTATCATATATATAATATATCATATCATATGTACATATATTAACACAACACACAAAACACTGCGTGGCCAATGAAATGAAAAACCTGGCCTGGCCGGCACGCAACTGTAACTAACCCACTTAATGGTTATTGCCAAATATTGCACCACTAAACCGGATTTGTTTCTCTGCATTTATGTGTGTCTTTCTATTTTGAAATTGAACTCAACTGAATTCAAAACAAAAACAAATCAAATTTTAATCGAACCGCAGCAGATTACATTAAAGAATGTAAGATATCCGATAAGAATTTCGTCAACTGTTCCACGCAGAGTATACAGCAGCTCTTCGATAAACTGAATGACGGTGAGTGTTGAGTACACACACACACACACACACACACATAGACAATGGCTAACGGTAATCATATAAACCACCCACTGGGCGCACAGGTATACCGGGTCTGACAAGTATCAAGAGCTTCGATCCATTCCACTTGAATCGCATCAGGATATCCCAGGGCAATAGCAATGCGATTAACCTGAAAGTCGAACTGGCCAATGTGAAAATCATTGGATTTGGTCACACCAAAGTCCTTGAGAGTCTGTAAGTGGGCGTGGTCTGGCGATTAGGCAAATATCGACTAATTGCATTTGCATCTGCTCCAACAGCGTATTCAAAAAGGATTACAGCTGGAAGACAACATTCACGTTGCCCGTGATGAAACTTAAGGGCGATTACAGTTTATTTGGACGTATTCTGCTAATACCGCTCAATGGTCGAGGACAGGTATTCCTAGACGCAGGTGAGTTCCGCTCCTTCCTCTATGCGTCCGAAGTGCAGCTTATTGGTATTTATGCGATAGAAAACATGACTGTTACGATGCATACGAAGACGCGTCTGTATACGAAAGGTGGCTTTACCTTCTATAACGTGACCAATTGTCGTGTGGACTTTAAAATAGATGGCCTGAAGTCGTATTTCTCCAATCTCTTCAATGGCAATAAGCAATTAGGTAAGTAACTGCACTGCCATGGAAGTCTGCCTAAATTCAATTGTAATTGTAGAGGACAGCACCAATAAGTTCTTCAATGACAACTGGCGCATGTTGGCCGATGCTCTGTACACGGTGATTACACAGACCATCGAGGATATTCTGCTCGATGTCCTGAAGAAAATATTCCATTTTATCCCAGCGAACTTCTTTGTCAGCGATATTCCCACGCCGGAACAGCTCTACGGTAAAACAAAGTCGAAGCCAAAGTAATATTTAACAGAAATCTTAACTTTTCAATTATTTATCGGTTTCGGTAAACTTAATTAAAAAGATGATATTTTCTTATAACAAAAAAAAGTCATTTTATCTCATCAATTAAAATAAAATAGGTTGAATTTTTTTATCATAGCTAATTATGTGAAAAGGAAATACTGTTTTTTTTAACAACTTCTTTTTAAATATAACATTTAAGCTTTTCAAGGGTTTATTATTTAACCTTAATAAAGATATTTTAATTACTAATGAATATGTTGTTTGAAGTGAGCAGTAACTCACCGACCAAGAGATGCCCTACATCCAAATTTGGTATATCTCAATCTTAGGTATATCCTTTTAGCAATTCCCACAGAGTTTAGTATTGAATTTGTTTCTTATATCGGTCAAAAATATATCTAAATGAAGAGGAAATGAAATGAAATGAAGCAATTATTTACCGACTAAGAGATGCCCTACACGCAGGTCTGCTATATCTCAAGCTTTAGTATACTTTTTTAGCAATTTCTAGAGAGTTTAGTATTGAATATGTTCTTTATATCAGTGCAAGCCTCGTTCATCGATAGTATTTCTAAATAAAAATCGTAACAGCTCACCGATCAAGAGATACCCTACACCTAGATCTGGTATATCTCAAGCTTAGGTATACCCTTTAGTGTTGTTTACAGAGTTGAGTATTGAATTTGTTCCTTAAATCGGTTCAAAGCTTCGTTTGTCAAAAATATATCTAAATGAAGAGGAAATGAAATGAAATGAAGCAATAATTCACCGACTAAAAGATGCCCTACACGCAGTTCTGGTATATCTCAACCTTAAGTATACTTTATTAGCAATTTCTACAGAGTTTATCAATGCAAATGTTCTTTATATCAGTACAAGCCTCGTTTGATAATATTTCTAAATGAAGATCGTAATAGTTCACCGACTAAGAGATGTCCTACACCCAATCTATCTCAATCTTTGATATACCCTTCTAGCTATTTCCACAGAGCTTAAGGTATAAACATGCCAATAAAACTTTTTAATACTATTTTATAATAATTAAGTCTACTCAATTGCGACTAGTTGCGATTATAAATAAATACATATAATTATGCTCGTATATAAATAAATTGTACAAGAGTGAAATTTATGTAAATCCATTTATAAATATGTACATGTACTTTGTAGTACGAGTATTTATGTTCGAATACTATTTACGTATCTCGATATTGCAGGAGCCAATTTTCACTGCAGTTGAGAAAATTGTGCAATAAACATGAAAAACCCAACTCTGCGTCGGAAGCAAGGAAATTTGTGAGTGCGGGGTCGCTGTGGTTAGCCACAAATACGGCAAAGCTAAAGCCGTGTGTTTAAATTAATTGCCGCAAACAGACCCAAACCCAAAAATTAAATTATATTTTCCCTTTTTTATATATTTTTTGGCGCATTGGCTTTTTGAAGCCTGCCAATAATTTGCAAATGCAGCGGCTGCTGATGTTATTACTGTAACAGTTGTTGTTGCTGCTGTTGTTGTTGTTGTTTTTAATTTTCCCGCACCGCAATTAAAACGTTTGACGCAGCGCCAACCATTACAAATGTCCTGCAATTAGTTGAAATTTAATGTGCAGTGCGTTCAATTTTATTTTTTTCTTTTTCCTCTGTTTTTTTTTTTTGGCTTTCCTCCATTTGTATAGCATATGCATAGTTACAGCATTTTGCGGTTAGTGGCCAACATTCTGGTTGTTGTTGTTTCCTTTTTTTAGGATCTGAATGCCATAGCGACAAATCCTGTGCGTGATTGCAATAAATTCGGAGACTCCAGCAACGAGAGAGGCCTCCAAATGCCATTTTACCCACAAGGTAAACAACGAGATACGAAATGTCAGACAGTGGAAAATGGAACGCGGACAAAAACCAAAGACAAACAAGCTGTATAACTATATATTTTCTATACGACGACCTTAATACACTTTCTGAAACCAGAATCTACCCAGAAGAAGCTATGTAAAGGCCATACAAAGTCATGATATTAAAGTTAAAGTTATTTATTTCAATTTGCAGATCATCTCTTAAAGATTATTGAGGAAAACTTTACTCAGCTAAATCAAACTAGCAACTTTCATTTGTCAGAGAAACTCTCAAGGAAAACCCCACGCACACATATAAAATTTGACCTCTACTTTTCGTAAATAATTAATTTTATTTTTGCAACATTTTCATTTTATGTCTATTTATTCTAAATATTTCGCAACTTCGAACTTAATGAACTGTAAAAGAGTTTTACTATTCGAACTCTTTGAAGGTTTTCCTTCAGCTTTTTCTAAGAATTGTTATAGACGCTTGCATGTTATCTACCTGTGCAACCTGTCTTCAGTTACAAACACTGTGAGAGAGCTGTAGCACTCGTTGCAGGCGTGGATTATAGTGGTTTTCATCGCATTGTGAGTGGATCTGCTGAACCCGTGTGTGTTTTTTTCCTTTCGTATGTGTTTCGAGAGCAGACAGCAGCAGTTGAAAGTATTTCAATATTCGCAGCCAATGTTGATCAATATTTGCCGAGCCTAGCCACCCTATACCCCCTGGGACAAACCAGAGTTTTTCACCATTTTCGACAACGTGCTCCGATAGTTTTTTGACACAACAACCCAAAAGTAAGCAATGCTCTTTTAAAGACACCGCATAAATGTGTGCTTTAACTACATCTGGTAATTGTGATGATGTCTGTACGAGTAAAACTTCTCTGTAGACCACAATCTAGTGCTCGCATTGTCTCGGACAGCGGAAGTGGCCTTTGTATCCTTTTGCTGATTGTCCTTGTTGTCTGCTCGTATTTGCCTAATGCTATTTTTGACTTTTTGTCAAAACTTTTCTATGCGTCTGTTGTTTTAGTTCACTATAAACATAATTCTATACTTCTATAAAAAAAAGGGCTTAATAAACATAGACAGCAGGAAAATAGTTAGAGCTTGCTTCGCTTTAATTGAAAGTGTGAACAAATTTGGTAATTTATTATATTTATCTAAGACACAAACCATGATCAAAAGGTACTCCTTATACTACTTATCTAAGACACAAGCCATGATCAAAAGGTAGTCCACACTTTTCCATTGATTAGCCAGATTGAATTACCTTAAATTACCAGTCAATATTAACCTTTTTTTTAAAACCAACAACATATTTTTACCCCTGAGGTTTGCCCGTTACAATCATAGCTTTAATTAGATCAGCGGCCAGTTAAACGCATGACAATAAATTAAAAATTTTAATTTTTATGTCCACTCAGCGATGTTGGCCAATTAATTATAAAATAATTTCAAATTAAATGATGTCATTGCAAATATTACAGTCATTTTTGTGGATTATAGTAAACATAAAGAGTTGGTGGTGTTACGGGTAAAAATGTGCCATAAAAGTATATGAACTTTAAAGCCCGAATAATAAAAATTTATGGCCAAATAATTGCAATCTCATTAGGACACCCCCGAAACCAGAACATGTACATGACACGAGTGCGTTCCCAGGCATTTGGGGATGCGTAAATATAAATATCCGCATTTTGTACAATATTTAACAATAATTGAGCGTAAAATAATCGCACGAAATGTGCCGGCCATCGATAAAGTCCTGGCATGGCGCGAAAACTCCCAAATGCCATTCAGTTACTCCCTAGCTGCAGCAGGACGCGTTAATTGCAGCGATTCCGTTGCTGCTGATGCTGTTGCTGCCGTTACATCGCATCGCACATGGACACGGATTGCGGCGACAATTGTAATTAAATAGACACCACACATGGCGAATCCTTCTGTCCACTGGATGCGCAGACAGCAGCACAATGGCAGCGGCAGATGGGCCACTGCAAATGCTTCAATAATGTTCAATGAGATATATATACTGATACAGTCTTGTGGCTCCACTGTTTACGTACAGTGGAAATAATAAATTTTACTCTTGAACCTCTGTGCATACTGTTGATATGACAGCTTTAACCATAAGCGAATATGAATCTTTTGTCTGCTTTACCTATTCACAGTTAAACGAATGCATATGGAGCGTTTAAATATGTGAGAAAATAAAAATATAAACAGATTAAGCATACTTTACTTTATACACAGATTGTTAATAAAAAACAAGTTCATGATTGAAACTAACTAACAAGTTTACTTAATATATTATTGAGCTATTCTTTTCCTAACCTCACTTCATAGATACTGCAATTTCTTTCATTATATCTTACGACTGAGAACTGATTGTGAGATTTACTGCCCGTTCGAGTTGAGATCTTTGCTACCGCACTTCCAAGAAGCAGAGTGGCGCAGTGGAAGCGTGCTGGGCCCATAACCCAGAGGTCCGAGGATCGAAACCTTGCTCTGCTAGAGATGTGATCAATTCTTTTTTTTTAGTTATTAATAATAGCTAACTATTAATTATAACTAATATATATATGCATATATTCATTGCATATACCTTTATTGAGTGCCAATGTGCTATGATAATTATTCATAAAAACTTTCACCTAAAATTATGCTGCACTCTTTTCGATTAATTTTCTCATAATATACTTTTAATATTAAAGCAATAATACCAATCTAAGTGATAGTAGTATTTACATTTATTTATTTTTAGTATTTATTTTTAGTATTCAACAGTAAACAAGAAGAGAATTCAACATGGCTGAAGTTTGATCTAAGTAAGACAGAACTTTCCCCCCTGTAGTTGAGATAAGCAATTTGTCGGTCCGTCGCCAAGCAGCAGAGTGGCGCAGTGGAAGCGTGCTGGGCCCATAACCCAGAGGTCCGAGGATCGAAACCTTGCTCTGCTAACGCACAGAGTTGTTCGTCCGCAATGGTTGAGCGACAGAGAGAGGCATTTAATTTTTTTTTCTCTTTTATTGAGAGCCCAGTGCACATTGGGTACGTGGCTTTTATCTCATTTAAAATGCAAATTTTGTTCATTTATTTGAAGTAATTGAGTTGTTGGCATTAATTTCCCATGTGCACTCTCACACACACATATCTGTGTGTTGGTGTGTGTGAGTGAGTGTGTACTTAAAACTCTTTTGGTGTCATTTGAACAGGCATATTTGCGGTAAGTTTCGATTTTACGGCAAACACAACTGCAGAGCAGAGTGCCAACCAGCCAAAATAACAATCTCGTAAAAATAAACAACATTTTGTGTTTCATTTTAATCGATGCGCTAAATACAATTGGTATAATTGTTGCTATTGTTGACATGCCCTGTACCCATTGCAATTGACAAAACATGGGTATAATGAACTATCGCAAATGTTTGTAACACACAAAGGAACTCAATTTCTTCATAATAACAAATATTTTTTAAACAGCAGATAAAGCCATGATTCCTCTTGGAAATATGCTTATTAAGTTTGCTTTAAATGTTTAATTTCCGCTTTCTTTCCACAATAAGAGCTGGGTACGGAGTATATCCAAGTGAACCTTATGCGATGAGAGCATGCTCCTTTGTTGTGGCTCCACTTGGGTACTGTACCATGTCATTTAGCTGTTTGTTGCGTGTGTAGAACATTAGCATTTATCAGGTCTAATATTAGCCGATGAACAACAAAACGTAGAAAAAAGATTCTTTGAAAGTTGGCGATTATTGCAATTACAATAAGTATCTTAAATTTATTTGCGTAATTTGTTGACAGTTACCCAAACAAACAGAATGCAGATTCAAAAAAGACAAACAATCAGCTATGGCCATGACAATATAAAGAAAAAAGAAAAGAAAAGAAAAGAAAAAAAACCCCATCGTAATAAGAATTTTACTGACTTCCGCTCAATGCCAATGCCAACTAAGCTAAGGACGTCCGTCCGCCAGCGGCAGCCGCGTCGTTTTACAAGATTTTATTTACACCTACTGTGAAAATGTTTACACTTCAACAGACAGCGGCGGCAATGAGCGCAGGATGGAAGCTCAAGTTGAAATGAGCAATATGTAAACCTCCAGGACGCCCAAGGCAGCGCCCCCAAGCAATTGAAAGTGGATTTCCGGCTTAAGAAATTGCTCAAAATGTAGAAGGGACTCCAAAGAGCGAAGACAACCCAAAGGCAAACCCAAATGCTAAAACTCATAAAACGAACGTCGAGAAGGTGTCGAAAAAAAAAAAGAAATGCTAACGGCCTGCATAATACGCAGGTGTGGTAAGGGCGAACTAGAACCAGAACCGAGCCAAACTAGGACTGGGTCTGGGGCTTGTCATAGCGTAAATTTATGTAAAAATTTGTAGCAATTGCAATAAGTTCGGCGCCCAGCAGCAACGTTTCTCTGGGAGGATTGGGCAATTTGTGTGCAGGAACAAATAAATTTTTCGATTCTGGGCGAATTTTATGCGCATTTTTAAGCATAAGAGATACAAATGCTCAAGGCTAGCCTTGAGTTATGATGTCTTTAATACGATACCATGGTGCAACTTCGAATAGCCTTTAGAGAGAGAGCTAGTACTTGTAATATAACTCAATTTACTTAAAAACGAGTACGAGCATATTTTAAATGCAAAATGGCATTAAAAACTTTACGAAAAACTGATTACAGTTTCTCCACAAGTATTTACCAAGCACTCCATGAGTCTGATTGTGAGTCTGTTGCCATCCAGTGCCAAGCCAATAATGTACAAAACGTCTTAAGAAATATACAGAGTAAGATGCGAGTCTATGGCATCAGACAAAACCCAACCCAGGCCACAGCTCGACCTAGGCTACCCTACCCTAGCCTAGCCCATACCCCTTGAAAGCAAAGACTGTCAAAATTAGCTCTCAGCTGGCAACGCCTCAAAGTGCAAATATTGAGCCAAGTCAGGGAAAACAGTATGAGCCTCAGCCTGCTCTGCCCTGCCCTGTTGCCTTTTGAGTGCCACCCAGGCTCTCCAGGACTCTTGGTCCTCCAGCCCAAAGTAAATGGCAGACAACATTTCATTTCATCAAAATTTCGACTCGCTTATTTCGTAGTTGGAATTTTTCTCACTGCCGACTGTTATTTTTGGCAATTTGTTTGTTTGCCAATTGTCTGCCGGTTATGCTTATCCTTTTTGTTGGCCAGGCTGATTTAATAAGATTTCATTTCTCTGCCTGTCTTTTCATGGCAATTAACATAATTTTTGTAAGTGGATTTTCATAGTTGAGCGAATTGTGAATCGAAAACTTTAAAATTCGCCGGCGCTTAAGAGAAACTTTTGCAATGCCATTGAACTCGGCAATTTAATCAAAATTCGTGCGCTATTCATAGCTTCTTCACAAGCTGCCCCTCTTCATCTGAGACGATAAGACGATCTATACTCGTACTCGTTCAGACCCAGTTGGTCTACTATAAACCGAGCTAACACCCAATCGCCTTTCTTTTTCCCCTTGCAGCCCCAAGCCATTTGCATTTGCCAGCATTTCAATTGTGCGACAAAAATTATTATGCCAACTTCATATGCCGAGCGACTGCGATTGCCATTGCGATTTCGGCTGCAGATACAATCTGCTAAGTCAAAATACATATATATACAAACGTATATATATATATTTGTATACATAAAAAAAAGGCTAAAAACTTGAGGAGTATGCAAATTGAAAGGCCCGAAGCAATGCTAACCCACAGAAGCAGCCAAATGCCGCTTCGTTTTCGAGGTTAAGGTCTTGAGCGCCAGAATCGTGTTTCATTAAAATGTATGTGATGTCGCCAAGAAACTAATGCGAAAGAGTTGATGTTACTAGGGTTTGTTGGGGCCAACCTCTTAAAAATTATGATATAATCATGGAAAAAAAAAAATATTACCAATGCGTTTTATGAATAGTTCAATAACCCAATCATAACTAGGCGTGGCTCTCAATAACTTATCGATTGAAATATATTTATTCAAACCTTTTTAGATTTTTTCCATCTAATTCTCAGCTACTCGTTCTCTCTTCCAGTCACGTGCCTCAACTCTCGAATTTCTCATGCCAATCAAATTCTCAAAATTTGCATGCCTAACCCACATATATTTTTCCTTATTTCTTTCTTTGCTGATCGATTGCTTAAAAATAAATTTCAAGCCGATCTTCTGATTGATCCGGATGCTTAAAATGTTTCACATTATTTTTGTTCCAATTCTATTATTTTTTTTTGGATCACATATTTTATACCTGGGATTTCTCAGTGGAACTTTTTGAGAATTTATTTGCAATTTATAGACGGATTTTAGAGTTGATTTTTTTTGGCTACTCAGCTGAGTCATTAAATGGAGGCAAGCCGCCTGTCCGTATGTGAGAGGAATTTAAAGATCAGTGAGGATCAAAAATGCTCCACATTTCGGGCAAATTTTGTATACAGTTTATATTATAATTCAATTTATTCGTTGAGCCTCGCGACAACATCGTGGTGAAAATAATTAATAACAATTAAACAAATTTTTAACCTTACAACAACAATTAGAGTCAATTTCATTAAACTTCCATCAACGGAGAGTTGAATTATATTTTTTATTCAACACTTCACCGAAGGTTTTGGTTTATACTTGTAACAGAAAAAAATATGCGAAACGGTAAGCACGCCAAATAAATTTAATAAAAGTCACTGAAATGTCAATAATTGAAATGCGTACGGTACAGAGCGAAAAAAAGGGAAAAAATAAATAAATGAATAAACCAAAGAACGAAAGAAAAAAAATTAACATTTTTATGTAACAAATTTAATTTGGACAATTCAAGCGAAACACAAATGGCATAAATTTGGCTGACCAGCCGTCGACGGAAGGACATTGAAACAGGTGTGGAAAAAAATGAACAAAAAAAAATTACAAAATATCTGAATCGTTTTTTATAGGCCTTATAAAATGTGAATTTAAGACAAAAACACAACCCAAAAAAATATAAAAAATAAAGTAGATGTACAGGGAACAAAGTGAAGTGCCGCTAGTCCATTATTCAAGTAATGCCCCCGACATGAACTTGCAACAATTAAGAGAAGATTTAAATAATAAATATATATATATATATATATATAATATATAGAGTACGAAATATTGCACTTTTGAAGTGCTTAAGTCGAGGCCTCTGCGACAATTTATAGCCGTCTTAATACGAGCAAAGTTAGATAAATTTTATACGTAGTACTTAGGAGTACACTGAGTGCTAAAAGTATATATATTTTTCTCGCTGACTCACAAGACTCTCAGGCAAGAGACATTACGGCTGCTGTCAATGACTTTTGGCTTAAACGATGTGCAGTGCATCCTTAATTACAGAAAGTAGAGAGTAGACTCTTGATAGAGTCGAGCCGAGCCTTGCACACCCCTTTCAACACACACACACACATACACATTCCACACTCTTGTTGCTTGTCTACTGGGATAAATTCTGGAATTGCAAAGAGCGAACACAGAAAGTCAACTATTTGCAAGTTTTTATTGTCTTTGGAAAGATGTCGGTAAACTTTAGAAGTATTTTTGTACAATGCTCGTATCTTGGTCGTAGGCTCCATTACGTGGTTTGTTTTACAATAAATGTTCATACTATGCTTCATGAGTAAGAGAAGTGTGTATAAAGTCGTAAAGATCGGTCGGGCTTAGGGTAAAGTGCATCAATGAATTATGCTGTTGTTTCTGGCCAAATGGGAAATCTGCTGTATCTTATCATCTAATTTCAGTAGCAACACTTGCCGCATCATCTTGAAGCAAAACCACGCTAAGAGCACAGCCCCCTAATTTATGCCCCTAACGATATCAGTCCCAAACACATGCCATATAACAATCGCTCTAAATCATTGTCGTCTGTTTCTCATCGGGGTACATCAGCGTCTTAGACTTCGTCTCCGTCCCTGCCTGCTTCTCCGACTCCAGTCTTCGTTCGCCCGTTGCCATTATCAGCGTCATCAATTCGCTGCCTGCAGACAGCTTGTCACCGTCGGGTAAACATGCGAATTTCGCAGTCGAGCAGGCAAACACGTGACGATGACGGTGACTCTGGTGTTGGCAGAGTGTCTGTGCCTCTGCCTGTACTTTGGGTTCAACTCTACTATATTCTACTACTCGTATTGTCTCTGGCTGATGAGCAGGCAGGAGAGGACAACGCGTCCGACTATCCAATGACGATGACGCCTCAGAGCCGACAATGACGTCAATTGTGCGACAAAAGGCATTTTGCATACTAAAATCAGACAAAGCAGAGCAGGAGAGAAAACACACAACCCGATGGCAGTATTACCCGCATATGGCAGGAGGACTATAATTTAGATTGAAGAGACTGAAGTGTTGACAAATTTATAACATTTAAGACACGTTTATTGAACATCAAATATGCAATATATATATATATATTTAAATAAACACACACATAATAAAGAAGAAGCAAACAGAGCTCAAGCTGGCTGAATTAACCCATGCTGAATATTTTAAGATTGTTGAAACCCTTGGATTTATCCACTCGTCCATATAGCACACCCTTAAAGATCTGTTCACCTTTGGGCTTGCTCAGCCGCATGTTAAACTTAAAGTTGGTCTCCGGTAAATAGCTGGGCAGCAGTTCCTCATCAACTCGATAGTCCTGCAAGGTGTAGGTACCCTTCTGTATGGGGCAGTCCTTGAAGAGTTTT
Source organism: Hirtodrosophila trivittata (assembly GCA_035045065.1). Taxonomy (NCBI): domain Eukaryota; kingdom Metazoa; phylum Arthropoda; class Insecta; order Diptera; family Drosophilidae; genus Hirtodrosophila; species Hirtodrosophila trivittata. Next base: position 9,308,766 of record JAWNNK010000816.1, read on the forward strand.
CCATGTCGCAGTATATCCTGGTAGATCATGCGTGTCAAAGGATCTGCATTGCGCTCCTTAATGATCTTGCAAAAATTCACAGTCCTGGCTATAAGATTCGTATAGTTGCCGTATTCGGTCTCCAGAGCAACGCTCGCTTCGAGCTCCAAGTCATCCACAACCTCAAGGATATTGGCGACGACATTTATAACACTCTCCGTATTGTTTTGTAATTGAATTTTGACATCTAAATATTTGGCATTAGCCTCGTAATCAAAACGCTTATAGATGACTTTAAAGGACCGCTGAGAACAGAGGGAAATTAGTTAAAAAAAAAAGATAATGATATCTAAAAGAAATTCACTTACCCAACCCAATGAGATGGGGCACATTAGCAAGACCATAAAGGCCATAACGAAAACACTTTGGAAGAGCACTGAACGCATCGTTGTTCAATTACTTACTGACATTTTATCAATTAGATAGTAGTTTTATTATAACAATTATCACTGGTCAAGCCTCAATGGAGCTTTGATGGGTTTGTCCATTAAAATGGCAGATCGACAATATAGATTCCATAATGCCATGGAAAATTGAGTCAACTAAATGTTGCCTTGACTTTGATATCATTCAAAAGTCATTCAGGCATTATATTTGAAGCCCACTTTCAGATAGCATCGAAACAAAATTGGTTTGGCAATTTTCGTGGCCTTTTTATAGAACTATAAATACTAGAGGCCTATTCAGAACTGACAGATACCATCCGAGTACATCATGTTGTTGAAAGGTCTCGTTCTGTTGCAAATCCTTTTGGCCCTGTGCCATGGCAGCATCGCTGAGGTTTGTAACAAACATAATCCTGCACAATTTATGCTCAAAGATCTATATATCATTTTTTGGGACAGAAAATGATGCGTCCCAAGTTCAAGGAGATCAAGCTGTGGAGCGATGAAAAGATGGTGAGCCACAAGATCACCTACGACAACTCGGATCCCCATCTGAACTTCTCCATGGAGGTGCACCAGGATCTGAACGATGTAGACATACACCTGCAGGTACGCGTGGCCAACAAAGTGGATTCATTCTATACAACCAATTTGAACACCACCCTCAATGTCTGCCGCATCCTGGGCTTTGCCAGGAAGTCGCCAGTTGGTCGCTTTATACATGGCATCATACGCGAATATGGCAACATTATCGAAACCTGCCCGATTCCCAAGGTAAGTCCTAGATCTAGAATCTGTGTATAGACCCGGCCTCCATACACTCCACACTCGTACTCCTTTTAGGGTAAATACAAACTACACCATTTACGCTTTAAACGCAAATTGCAGGGCACATACTTCATCAACAAATTCTGGTGGCCTGAGGATTCGACCACGGCCATCCTGCCGGAACTTGACTTCGAGATCCACTTTGAGGCATATCATCTGGATGCCAGCAAGAAGCGCACAGGCATCATCAACGATCAGATTGTTGGTGAATTTACTGTTCAGGATGTGAACAATCTAAAGCCTGGCATATTCGCTATGTTGCCCAAAGTGGACTAAAGCTGCATGAAGCCCCACCTCCTCCTACAAATATTAATCCCATAATCAGCACGTTTAATGTTTCAATGGTATTCTACTTATAAATTTGTCAATCAGTTTCAATATTTTAATGTATCTATCAATGAGCAATACAGTTGCTAGTGCAGCCAAATCTGTTGAATTTTGATTGGGGAAATATCAAGTGAATATCTGTATAATCAAATTTGGGTTAGATATCAATCAATTCTTGGAATTCGAATAAAATATTTTACACACATCTGAATATATACGCATTTTATATACTCTACACTTAAAGGTGTTACATTTGAATAGTCGAAAAGAAAGTCTGGATAAAATAAATCTTCAAAGAGCGTGTCTCAGTTATTGAATTGCAAATTATATTCAAAATTTCTAACAGTGTCCCTATTCGAATATCCATCAATGTCAATTGCTATAAAATTGTTCATAATTTTCAGAAAACGGAATTTGCATATTTTTGCACATTGCACAAATTGAATTAAAATGGGCCGTCAAATGGGCCATCATAGAGAGAATAGGAGATAAAAATACGAGAAATTAATATTCAATATATTCGCAATGAAATGTTTGTGACTTGTGTCGTGTTTATTGTGTACCCAGTGACAGTTTGCGAATTTTAAAATCGCTTTCGGCTATTTCAATTTTATTTTTTTTCATTTTTTTTTTTCTGTTTTTTTTTCACTGCGAGGTGACAATCGCTACGATTTCGTGAGTATTTTGTATGATTTATGTGACTGTCAATGGATTTGAGGTCTGAGCTCTGAGTTTTGAGCGATTGACTGCTTGCTATTGTGTATTGACAGTGTTGAGCTTATTGAGGAAGCTATAAAATGTCAATAACAATTGCGGCATGCTTAACAACTACAAAAAATGAAATGCTCTTCCAACATTGAAACTCCGAATGGCACTTAATACTTTATTGTAATTCCAATTCCAATTATTACACATAATGGACATCAAATCAACACTCAAACTTCTACTCAATCCAAAATGCTTTTTGACAAACACTTGACAAAAACCACAGGGGAAGGGTCTTAAATTCACATGTACAAAAAATTATTTGTTATGAATACAAAAAGAAGACTCTCAATGAGAGTATTCAGCTAGAAGACATGGAGATATTTTAATCCAAACTTTACATACAAAACTGTTTTCTCTAATCTTAAAGCCTTTGAAGTCGATCTGACGAGAAAGAGCTAATAGAATGGATGGTAAATCAGTTGCTTATTCTATAAGAAAAGTACTCTTAAAATCATTCTATGAGGCATGATTGAATCGAGAGTATTTGGCAGTATTTCATCTCAAAAGAAGTATTCTATAAGTATTAAATTCTTTTTTTCAGAAGAAATACTTCAAAAAACCGCATCAAACGCTTTTACTAGTACTTTTTACCACTTGCCGAATGATTTGATATTAAATTTTAACTATTTTCCGTCTATTACCTAGTCCACTTTTTTTTAATAGATACCTAACAAGTTTGTCCCAAAAATAAAGCTATTATTTTTAATAATTACACAACAAAATTGTGAAAACCGAGTACCTAAATACTGATACTGCTGCTTCAATCATATTCTATTTAGTAGACTATTTACGGTTTCATTTAACGGATCAACAGACATTGAAACAGTACAAGCCATATTCCAAAATGAAACCCTCAACAATGTTGCTCATTTTTATATTCCCTTTTCTATGCTTAAACGTGGTAAATATCTTCATTTTTATCGTTTCCTATTTGTGTTTCATTTGAATTTATTTTCAGAATTCGAAAATGAAGCTATTAAAGGCCCCAAAGTGTGATGAATATAACCGGAAGTATTTCAGTAACTTTACTACAGTTCTCAGAAATGCGAAATTAAACGTGGACTTAGACTTAATTAGTCCATTACATTCCGGATTACAAATAACTTTAGATTTCTTTGCGCGCAAGTATAATAAGAAAACCTTTGAAAATATCTCTCAATACTCTTTTAATATGTGCAAAATATTAAGTAGTCTGAGATCAAATATGTTTAAGACCTGGTTCTCAACGGTATTCACATTTGGAAACTTTAAGCCAGAATGTCCCATTGTACCCAATCATTACTATATCAAAGACTATAGCTTCAGTGCACTGATTGTTCCTTCATTTTTATTTGCTGGCTCCTACCGCATATCGTTTATTGCCCATCAAAGTAAGGATCAGGGTAAACGTAAGGATTTTGTCGTTAACTGTATGTTCGAAGTCGATATTAAATGATTGTAATATATATATATTTAATACCATAGTATAGTCTCCTCATTGTGATTCATTTAGAAGAGATTTGAGTTCGATAAATATGTATATACATAAATTAGGTTCCGGTCTGACCCAAAGATTCGCATCTAAAAATATATAAACTAAAATATGCTCCCAATTTGTTGACCAATTGATTATTACAGAAAACTAGACGATTGCAATTATTAAGATAATTCCGATGAACATACACAATTAGATCATCCAATTGCCGAAAAATTACCATATTCAAATATTCTTCATTGGATTTTTGATTTTTGTTTGCCTCGTTTATTTGTGTTATGGAATTCTTCGTAAAAGCTCCTAAACATGAAATATTTTACGTTATTGACGATTATTTTGTGTCTCATTCAGTGTGTAACTTTGGTAAATTTATAAATTTGTTCAATCAGATAAAAATAATACTAATGTAAAGAAATTTGTATATTTTTGCTTAGACCAGAATAGTCTTCAATACGATACCAGTTTGCAATGATTACAACCGGAATTATTTCCAAAATCTATCGATGTCCTTAAGAAATGATAATTTTAACCTAGACGTTGACCTGGTTAGTCCCTTCGACGAGGGTCTACGCATTGATATGGAGTTCTTTTACCGCAAGATCAATTCAAAAAACTATCAAAGTTTCTATAAATATTCTTTAGATTTATGTAGCGTTTTGAAAACTCTAAAGAGCAATACTATGTTCAAGAAGTGGCTGTTGACATTAATAAAACATGGCAATTTTATGAAGGATTGTCCTATGCCTGCAAATCATTATTATATAAGAAATCTTAATGTCTCAAGCCTGGACTATCCATCATTTTTTTTCGCCGGCTCTTATCGTATAATGTTTAAACTGTTTCAAGACAAAAAAAGGCTAAAGTTCACGATTTAGTAGTTGACTGCAAGTTTCTTGTCGAAATAAAGTAACAAAACTACATTCATTATTAAGTACTTTTTTTCAACATAAAATATCGAATGTATAATTAAATTTTAGAAGTTAATATTTTGTGTTTTATTTCTGAATGAATGTGTTTCATGTAAGTATGAATAATATGTGAGTATATTAGAACGTCGTGTCTGGATAATACTATTTTTTAAGTATTCTAATCAACATTTAGTCATATACTCGTACATACTTCTTACTTCAGACATCTTTGCCCTTAATACAAATTTAATTACTTTTTAAATGATAATTTTTAATTTCTTTATGTGAAATCATCGTTTTTGGGCAGGTTAATCTAAAAAATTTTCTTATTTAAAAGAAAAAAATAATATTTTACAATATAATTTTTATATAATGTTAAATTGAATTTTTATTATTACAAGTTGTTTTAGGCTTATATCTATAACTTTTCAATAATCTGTATAATCTTTTGCCTATATTTTATTTCTTAATGATTAATAAAAAACATTTTTTGAATTTATTTTATGACAAGGCTTTAAAGTTTCCTGTCAAAAAGGCTTAACAAATTTGTATCTATATTGATACTATGATATATATATTATATTTTAAAGCTGCAGTTCGACATTCTTTAGGGTTCCAGGTGTAGATTGAAGGAAACTTGGCTTGCAACTGCTGTTTGAATAGCCAAATATCCACTTCGGTATATCAAAGTTAGACGTAGAAGTTTATACTACGTTTGCATTAGCAAAACTTTATGTTATCATTTGAATCATTAAAATGAGTGCAAAGTAAAAAAAAAACACAAAAAACTGGAAGCTGTTTCTAATGAACTATTCGTACTGCAATATGAAAACAAACTCAAACATATATTAGTACCAAAAATATGTTGTTTATGCCTCGTTAGGCAACAGAGGCAATTAAGCTGAACTGATTTCCAGTATTGAAACAATTGGGGAAATTTTCATAACTGTTTACCAACAAGGTTCGCATTGGAATAACTTGCCATGTTTTTAACGACCAGAAAATTGCTTATAACAATTGCTTTATTAGGACTAACAAGTAAATGTTTGGTATGTGCTTAAAATTGCCATCAAATAATAATAGAAAAATACTTAAAAAATTAAACAATTTCTTTCAACAGGGAAGCAAAATGGTTTTCAAAAACGGAGCCTGCACATTCAATCCCGACATAATTTCAAATTTCACAATCGAAATCATCAATGGTAAAGCCAAATTGGATGTGACAGTTAAAAAGAAATTAGTAGCTGGCCTAAAGGGCCGCTTGGGCTTTGAGATCCGTATGTCCAAGACAAAATCGTATCAGAGCATATTTCAGCATGATATCAACTATTGTGCTATGCTCAAAGGAACTCAGGACTCAATATATCGTCGCTGGTACCTCAGCATGCTAAAAGTAGGCAACTTTGCCAAAAGTTGTCCCATAATGCCGGGCTATTACTACCTAAAAGGCTGGAATTTTGATGGCAATTTGGTGCCTTCATTTCTCTACTTGGGCGACTATCGCATTTCAGGATCCTTTTACTATGGCAAGAATCCGAAGGTCATCGAAAATCCTATCGCAGCCTGCACAATGGAAGCGATATTAGTTTAGTTCATTGCAAGACTTATCCTCGGCTTATATCCACGTGTAAAATATATATGAGTCCCTTTTGAATCTGGAGAATTGTAGCCACTGCCCCCTAAAATCCGCTGGCAGTTTGGTTGAAAGATAAATTTGATAATAATGTGTTGATGCTACGATAAACATTTAATAGACATGAGTGGAGGGCAAGAGTATAAATATAATAAATTATAATCGTTTTATCTTTCACTTTACTTCTAAAATTTTTTGTATTTATTTTTTATATTTAAATTTATATATAAATATACCTTATTGCAATATACTTTATTTTCTCTTTTATTATTAATTTTTTTCTTTTTTATAAACTAATTTTAGTTGAATCTAAATTAAATAATTTATAAAATAAATGAAAAAAATAAATAAATTAGAAAAAATAAAAATAAATAAAAATAAATTAAAATTCTTAAAATAAATATAAATATATAAATAAAATAAAAAAGAAATAAAAGTAAATATATATAAATAAAAATAAATATAAATAAATATAAATAAATAAAATTAAATATAAATAAGTATAAATAAATTATATTAATTTTAATGATTATAAATAAATATAAATAAAATAAGAAATTAAAAAAAATTGATCAAATTATATAAAAATAAATAAAAATAAGTGTAAATAAATATTAATAAATATAAATAATTATAAATAAATAAAAAAAAATTAAAATATATATAAACAAATATAAATAAAATAAGAATTAATAAAAATTAATAAATAAATATAAATAAATAATAGAATAAAAACGTTTTAACAGATGTATATCTTATTTTATTACAGCAAATGCCTTTTCAAAGCCAAGTTTTCTATGCTAGAACAAAGGATCGAGAGCTCTCCATAGACCCGAAAGCACTTCTATATAACTGAATATAAGGGTCATGGTTTTTTGCATATAGTTAATATAAATAATCGACGTAAGAAGATTCGCTTAGTGAGAGGATAGTGAAAAATAGTTAAGCTAATATAAAATAAAGTTAGTAATATTCAATTTCTGACAGTGTATTTAATCCTTGGCATGCCATAAAAAAATGTGTACTAATTGTGATTTTTTTAGCATCGAGTGAATGTTAAGTGCGTGTAGCACTTTCTTTCTCCATCTTCTTTCGGATCTAAGGAATATAAAAAGAAGGTGTTAGAAAAGTAAATTTTCATTGCAATGCAATTCTTTTCACTTTGTTTAACTTGCCAAACTTTGCTGAGACCCCCATATAAAAACAGTTCATGGGTGAAGCCAGCGGCCATTTAAGCTCCATTAGACAAGGATATAAAGAAGGCGCTCGAGGTTCAGTCCAGTGGTAGGAAAAACCATTGTTCAACTTGACCAGCTGCTCCGCAACAAATACTGACACAGACATTGGTGACGTTGTTGGTGTCGCACCCTTTGGGCTCAGTCGGTCTTTCGGTCTCTCGGTCTGTCTGTCTGTATGTCTGTCTGTCGGTCTGGCAACTGCTTAGCTTACGCTCACATTCCGATTCAAGCTGTAAATCTTGAAAAATTGCCATTCAATGCAAACATTTTGAAAACATTCATCAATAAGTCGGCTAGAAGTCTGTGAGACCATTCGATATGTATTATTGGTTGTGAACCAAACAATGAAAATCACTAATGTTGCGTTAAAGTTGCTACACAACAAAAAAAAATGGCAGATCTACAAAATTATAGATCGGTTTCACTAACAAAAAGTGGAAAATATTCTCTGCCTAAGCTGATTAATTTACCTTTGCTGTACCTGGAAAATACAGCTACTATATGAGAGTTTGGTATAGACAGACACAGTTCTCCAGTCGATAGCCCATGGGGAATCAACTTTCCGTGCGAAAAAAGAAAGCTTTTTAGCCAATTGCCGTGAACAAGCCGAAACCATTATCATTTTTTTTCTTTGTTTTCCTTCTTGAGCGGAACTCAAATGGAATTTCTTTCAGTGACTTTTAGTGCAACACATTGCACAGGCCGTTGCCGAGCCGTTGGACCAGCGACAACCTTCACATATGGCACACAGCCACACACAGTCACACACAGTCACACACAGTTACACACACACAGGCAGTCATCCAGTCAAATCTGTCCATTTGGCTAATAAATCCTTGAGCAGCTTATTGAGCAACGTCTGCGCATAAATATTATGGCTGGCAACTGGCCGAGAACAAGGACGCAGGACGACAGTAGTGTGGCACATAGCACTATACGATGCCTCCATTCACTTTTCACTTCAATACTTTCAAATCCTCAAGCCCTCCTTTCCCTTCTCCTTCCCCCTGCACCCTGCACCCTGCACCCCTGTGGCATTAAAGCTGCGCATTCTGTGCCCGCTTCGTACGTGTTAAATAAAATTCGAAGCCCGTTTTTGTTTTTTGTTTCTTTCTTTTCTTTTTTTGGTTTTTAGCTTATTTTGCTCGTATAGAAATTCCTGAGCTGACATTGGATTTCGGTTGACTGTCGTGTTGGTATGCCTGCCCAGGACTTTTGTCGAGTTGTTATTGTTGTTATTGTTGGTGTTGCTGGTGTTTCTGGAGCTGTAGCTGGTGCTTTCTTAAGTACGCTCGCTGCACTAAAAGGATATGCAAATTGTTTGAATAGCAAACGACATGCTAAACAATTTTTGCTCTTGGCTCTATGAAGAAAGAAATTGTAGTCGCAACGTAACGTAACGTAACAATTCTCTTTAGTATGTTTTGGCACTGCTTTTGGTCAAACAATTTTTCTTCTTGCCATTGCATTGTTGTTTGTTTTTGCGCATTAAGTTGTTGCTACAAGGATACAAGGCATGTCCTCCGCCTCGTTGTTGCAATTGTACAGGAAATGTTTTGTTGTATTTCACACTCGCTAGATATAAATCACAGAGTCCCATGTTATTTGCCCTCAGCTCCCAACCTGAAATTGTTCTAGCCCCTCTCATCCCTCCACCCTCCACCCTCCACTCTATGTGACTGCTGTGTTGGATTATTGAATTAGTTGATTATGTGTCCCACAGCACAGTTAGAGGAGCAGCCTGTAGCTTTTCTATTTGGGTTTTATGTAGAGCAATAAATCTTTTCTATCCCACTGCCATTTTACACATTTCAAATCTCATTTAAATCCGTAACATGGCCAATTCGTTGTTGCGGTATATAGAAACAATTGAAACTGTTTCTAAGCATTCCCAATCCTTGAGCCATACCCATTTCTCTGGTTGACAGTTGTGCACTGAGGTGATTCCTAAACTAAGTTAGCTTAGATGGAGTTACTTACCTTGCAGATGAAATTTAGAACTCAAATATTTTAATCTCTGCTTGGTAAACCACGTGATGTTTTCTTTGACTGTTCCGTGTTTATTTTCAATTAGGGTTTCAAACTCTTGTATCAGAAATGAAAAACCAAAAGTTTTATTTGCTTTACGTTGAACGTAAAAGTTGAATGTTAATTTGATAGATACTCGCATTCAAAGTTAATGCCACATCAAAACTCAGTTTAATGCGCAATCAAGCACAAAATTTTCACAAACTCCGCAACATCGAAAACATATGCAGGAGTCAAGGATGCTCCTAAGCTGATAAACAAGACAAATCCGAGGGAAGTAAAACGACAAGAAAGCAAAAAAAAAAATGAAAAGGAATGAATCCTCTTTGGTACTTGTATTTAGAGTTAACATTGATGGCAGATTGCGACAGTCTACGGCAGGACAACAGGACAACAGGACAACGAGGCAACAGGACAATCGCCCATCCACGACAGGAAAATAAATATGACAACAATAATGTCCCGAATCCCGACTCACTCACCTTTGAACACTTTTCCGAATGGCTGAAGGCATTTTTTACTGCTGCCCGGTCTGTAGTTGAAGTTTCCTGAAAATGCAATTTCGTAGCAAGTAAATCAGATAAAGCAATTGTAAGTGGATTGCATTAGGCTCAAAATTAAGTTTCACGAGGACATTTTCGGATATTTACTTGTAGCCGTAGTACGATAAGTATGAAAGCAGCTACAATTAGCAGACACAAAGCGTTCCTTAAGGCCTTCAATTTGCAGTTTCAAATGCCACAGAATCCCGAGTAAATCACTTAACCCTAATCCTAAGTCCCAGCTATTCATATCAATTTTTCAATTCGCTCCACAATAAAAAATATAAGAAAAAAGAGAAAAAAGAAATAGAATAAAATAAAAATGAAATGAGGGCTGATGCTGGGAAGGAAACAATTTTTATACTGATTCATTCACTGTCTACTTTTTCCCGCCCTCCCTCCTTTTTTTTTTATTATTGTTGTTGCCTTGTTACAAGGATATTGACGATGCGTCGTCGACGTTGCCATCAGCGTCCTTCGTCAGGATGATGATAAAGTGCCGCACCAAACCGCATTTTTATATGCTGGCTGGCTGGCAAATCTGTGTGGCAGTTGGCGGGTGCATATTTATGCACAGTTCAAAGATCAAAATGAATATTTTATTTGATTTGATTCCTGCTTGGCTGGGCTGCTACAAGAAAAGCATTTTTAAGCGCGCCACAAACGCTCCATCCTTGGCATAATAAAGTCCTTCGAGAGCAGCAGCAGCGGGCCAATTGTCTGCCTCTACATTTGAATACTATATCCACATGGTTAACTATGAGTGTGTGCTTGAATATATTCCTTACATCCGATTGAATATGGCCCTGGATTGACGCTGAGGCTGTTAAAGTTCCCTTCTTCATTTTGTATACATTCACAAAGTGATATTAAACTGCATAGGAAATTGGTTAGAAAATAAAACAAGACGTTTCTGTATACTGAAATGAAATATAATTAATCGAAATCATTGAAGGATATTTAAATAAAATGTAAAAATGTAAGTTAGACTGACTTAAAGCCTTTGAAATACTATTTTTCCAGTTACTTAAAGGAAATATAATTAAAAGGAAATCATCAATTATATTTAAAAAAGGCATTTCAGCAACTTTAAAGCCATTGCAATACTCTTTTTAATTGCACAGATTTTCAGAACTTTATTTTATTTTACTGACTGGAACTGGTAATATCTAGAACAACGTTTCCAGATACTAAAAAGAGATATAATTAATGGATTCATTTATCGGAAATCATCGAAAGATATTTTAGTTTTTATTCAAAAAAGATATTTAAACAGCTTTGAAACCATTTCAAAGCTCTTTGCTATTGCACAGATTTCCACAATATTATTTTAATTTATTTTCAATTCAAGAAGAGTATCAACATATGTTCATAACTTTTGGAACTGGTCATATCTAGAGCAACTTCAAGAGCAAACAGGATGGTTCTGTAAACACGTTGAACAAAGGCCTATTGTGTTTTTGTTATTTTCTTGCTAAAAGGCTAAGAAACCTAAGTATTTGACTTTGAAAAGAATTAATTAAATATAACACCTGAGTACAGCAGGTGTTTCTGAAGTTGGTTTATTGAAAGAATTTCTGCCAAATTTCGTATATATGTAAGACGCATTATCTATGAAGTTTAAGTATTCATAAAAACGTTTCAAAATGCGCCTCAAGTTGTTACTGCTACTGGGAGCTCTGAGCTGTGTGCTCCTGGCACAAAATGTAAATTGCCAAGACGATGACGGTGACTACGACGAATCTAGTGATGAATTTGAAGATTCTGAGGATGGCGGGTCTGGCGACTCTGAGGATCTTGCCAAAGAGGACCAAGGCGGCGACAGTGAAACCGAAATCAAAGGGAATGAAGACAAGCCAACACCTCCACGACCCTCGGCACCAGTAAACGGACCGGTAAAAACTCCACCAAAGCAGAACAAGCCCAACCAGCAGAACAGACCCCAGAAGCCGAAGAGACCCCAACAACAGAACAACAGGCCCCAGAAGCAGTCAAGGCCACAGAAGCAAACGAGACCCAAGCAACAGAAGAAGCAGGTGATCCGCCAGCGTCGCGGTTGAGGATGAACGAGTTTTTGGCAATATATTATGAATCTTAGTAGTTTGTTAATTTCATGCAGAAAATATACTAAATATGCCAAAAAATAGAAAAGGGTGTGGAAAGTTGCTCGTCTCTCTCTTGTTGTTGCCCCCGCAGGTTCGAGTTGTGGCCTGGTCACCGACTCGGCTCGCTGCGTTCTCATTTCGTGCTGGAAATCCATCAAAGCGTAGATGCTCCAAGGCTGCAGCGCATTTCACACGCTTCGCTGAAGTTCTGTAACTCGAATTGGCAGACAGGAGAAAGGACAGCCGGGACAGGCAACAGGACAACCAGGACAAGCACAGTACAAACCAGGACAACACAGGAAGCCTGCCTCCAACCGAGGCGGCGGCAGCGGCGGCACCGAGAAAACTTTTCTGCCAACGCTGCTGGGCAAAACTTTCGCCGGCGTCGCTGAGCCTGCACAAAATTTGTGTCCAAAAAATGATTTGCCGGCTTAAACTGCAGTTGGGCTTTAAAAATGTTTTGACTTGCCATATTGCTAAGGCTTAACCAAGGGCTCAGTCACAGGCTCGTCATGCATATTATACACATACATATACACATACATATACATATATATATGTATATGAGTTAGCCCTTTTCACCTAACGGCTGCCTAAATGCGCCTAAATGAATTTTTCCTAGTTGGCTGGCAAAAGTTTTTGCTGCACCTTTGAGCAAACTTTGTTCGTAGCATGCCTCAAGTTTTTGGCCAAACATTGCCAAAGGCAGAGTTGCATTGAGGCAAAGGATGGGCTTGAGTTTATGGCTTGTTGCTCAACTTTTATAATTATTTGATTTGCAACACACTCACTCGTGTAACTGTGTGTGTGTGTGCTTGTGTGTTTGTGTTTGTCTGGGCTTTTTAGAAGCATGTGTGTAAGTTCTATGACAATATTTTAACAAGTTTTTATTGAAAAAATTTTCAATTATTCCCGATTTAAGTTCAGCTTGCATTTTCTATATATAAACTGAAATCAGTCGTTTCTCTTTGAATTTAAACTCTTTTTAAAACTATCTTATATAAGAAATGAAACATGACTAATCACAATTACTATATGAATATTTGAGTCGCACTTTTGGTTAGTTTATTTTAACAATAAAAAAAACACCTGTTACCAAAATAAACAAACAATTTAAAGCAAACGCTTGATATAGTTGAATTGGGGTCTCTATAATAAACTTTATTTAATATATTTGATGGTCGAAACATAAGAGAAATGTTGATAGAATATTTTATATATTATCATAGAAAACAATAGCAGTTAATTATAATTTTTTTAATGCTTATATTTTCATTTTTTATTATTTTATTTATTTAAGGCCAACTAAAAGCAGTCGACTGCATAAATTATTAAAAAGAAAATATATTTACAAAATTTAAATAACAAAACATAAAATAAAAAATAGTAAAACAAAAGATTAAAATCATAAAAAAAATATAAACATACAAGGGAAAAAAATTTAATAAATAAAAAACAAATAAATTTATTTAAACTGATCCAACATTTGTTGCCTGGATAGGGGAAAACCCAGGAAAATCCAATCAGATCAGTAAGTTTCAGTATGTTCCTTTTATGAATATATTGATATAAGAGTTAGAAAGCAGAGGATAGAAATAAAAAGACAAGAAGGATTTATAAAGAATAGAGAATAACAAAGGATAGAATAGAAAGTGAAGAATAGAAAGGAAGTTTATATATAAAAACTTTATTTCGAATTCCCTTGAATTTTATTCAAAAATTGTTTTCATTGCCTTCTTTGAGGCCATCTCAAGGCCTGGTCTTAAGTTCCATTCTTGGGTAAAAAGCTTCAGAGTATGAAGATTATGAGAGATTCTTGGAATATCTTCATTGAGAAATTGTTACTAAAACACGTTAAGAATTATTGGCAATGATAACCCAAAGCTGACTAAAAAAATATACATTTTTTTTGCTCAAAAAACAGCTGAAAAATTAAATTGTACACAACAATGTTTAAAGACTTTGTTTATTTGTTTATTTTTTATTCTTATTTAAATATGTTTTATTTGGTTAATATTTAATGTAAACTGCTCCAGTTAAGGAACGTAGTACTTGAACCTACTGTCAACTCATAAGAGGTTATAAATTTTGAGAACATTCCGTCTCATGCTTCTGGCCGAAAAGTCAACTTCATGTTTCAGTTTCAGTAGCCAAGTTTTGAGCACCTTTTGATATGATATCACATCATAAATATCCGTAACATTTTCCACTTGAGTTGTCAGCATTTAAACATATTTGAAGCATTTCACAGTAGAATTCTAGACCCTAACTCCATTGTGGAGGAGTGGAACACGAGTATCAGGCGTTCAACGAGCCGCACATATGTTACCCATATGCTAAGTATGCTAACCTCAGGACCTGGCTCCGCTCTTGCTTTCGTCAACTGCAACATAATTTATGACGCTTTCATTAAAAGCGACAAGCGAGACAAACGCCCACACACAATCACGGCATGGTAACAAATGTCCGACTCCAACAAGCAACAGCAACAGCAACTCCAACTGCCAAACCGACTCCGGACTTTGTGTGTGTTTAAAATTTGTTTGTGCCGGGTCAGAGTCATGTGCCGGGGCAGGCATGTGCCATACACCATACCATGCCATACCATACTGCTTCGTGGCGTGCCATACCCCATTCCATAGACGGGAAAGACAGCCACGGGAGCGACAACTTCAACTCGGTTACGTGTGCCAGACAGTTGTCAGGCGGAGCGCCGTAGATGTCGGCAACATTTCACCCCGAACGGTGTCAATTTTTTAATGTCAAACGGTTAACTGGCATGCCGCTGCACATAGAGCCAAGGATCGCTCGATCCTGAGGCAATGAGCAGTGGGTGGTCGTCGCGCTCTGACATAATTAAAGGCCATTAATCACGTGTGCTGATTCAACAACGCCCACTCACAAGGACTCCAGTTGACCTCCTGTATCGTTGGGTTAATCAAGCCACTTGGGGCCCGGGTCTGGACTGAATTTAAATTGTGCAGCCAAGACAGGCCCAGTCCGAGTACGGCTTGGCGGTATCGCTCCTCGTATCGCCTGTTACAGAATGTGTCCAACTGGACAAATTCTTTTTACACATGCTTCGCTTTTTTTTTTATTTGTTTTTACGTCTGATTTTTCCAACCGATTTTTGTTTTGTTTCCCTTCTTTTTTTATGCTGTTTTCTGCTTTTTTTTTTGTTTTCCAGCTCTTTCTGCAGCAGCATTTTGGCGTCAATTAACGTTCTTTGTTGTGGCGTTACATTGGACACTTTTTCGGCCCGGACACACATAGCCACAGTCATAGCCAAATCTATAGCCTCACGTAGATTGGATGTTGCGCTTCAATGCGCATCAGTTGAGTTCCCGAATGGCCAAGGCGACTGCCAAAGCTGCTGCAGTTGGTGTTGCCTCTGAAATGGAGTAGGACTTAAGCTACAAAAGATCAGGAGCGACAGGCAGTGGAAATTCCGGGTGAATCAACAAAATCCTAGTTTATAAAATCATGAGTAAAGTAAATTTTAAATAAATTCTAAATAAATTCTAAATAAATTCCAAATGAATTCCAAATAAATTCTAAAAGATTTCTTAATAAATTCTAAATGAATTCCAAATAAATTCTAAATAAATTCCAAATAAATTCCAAATGAATTCCAAATAAATTCCAAATAAATTCCAAATAAATTCCAAATAAATTCCAAATAAATTCTAAATAAATTCCAACTAAATTCCAAATGAATTTCAAATAAATTCTAAATAAATTCTTAATGAATTCTAAATAAATCCCAAATTAATTCCAAATAAATTCTAAATAAATTCCACATAAATTCTAAATAAATTTTTAATAAATTCCAAATGAATTCCAAATAAATTCTAAATGAATTCTTAATAAATTTTAAATAGATTCTAAATATACTTGGAATGAATTCCAAATAAATTCTTAAGGAATTCTAAATAAATTCTAAATGAATTCTTAATAAATTCTAAATGGATTCTTAATATATTTTAAATGAATTTCAAATAAATTTTAAATGTATTCTATAAATTATCAAATTTATCAGCAAGATATTATTGATTTTTTTATTAAATATAGTTTTATATTATCATTTTTACCATTTAGATTTTTTATATACAATACAATTTAATTAATATTTTTCTATTTACCTTTTATTTTCCAGATTTTTTTTAAAAGTTTTGTATCATAAATTTTATAACAAACTTTTGTCTTTTAGTCGGCTCGACTCTCAATTAATTTAAAAAAATTAAATAAATAAAAATAAAAAATAAGTAAGTAAAATAAATAAATATTTTAATAAAAAATAAATAGATTAATTAACTAATAAATTAAAAAATATATACTATTTTATGAATTAAGTTATAGTATATAAAAAAATCCGTTCTTTTAAAATTTAAAAATCACTTCGAATACTTTAACAGATAAAAACAGAAGTTCTTTTAGTGCGATATATCAAGCTCATACTCTTAGCATAAAATACTATTCGAAGCAGTTTTCACTGCTTTAAGGCACAAAGTTCTTGGATCTATCAATATAGCCGATGTTATAGCGCATAGTTCAGGCAAAGAGGGAAAAAAATGGCGAGCGAAACGATATGACAAAACAAATTCCCATATATTCACAACAGCAGAATACTCACACACACACACACACACACATGTATGCATGCAAACACACACGCAGGCATGACACATGTCACACATGCAGACACACACACACACACACACACACACTAATACGTTACCGAAAGATATCGGCTACATGGCTGCTGCGGCGGCGCTTATATAGACTTATAGTCTCGCATATTGACCGCGACAGGGCAGAGTCCGCGACACCTTCGGTACAACACGCTGAACCTCCGGAACCAACGTAGTGCCCCCGTATGCCGCAATCCCAAACAGTCACCCCCTAATCCCCCCGAAATTCCCAATCCCTCAATTTTGATCCCAGCCTGACTGCGCATTCCATGCGGTGGCGCTGAGTGGGCGGATGGGACGCTTGGGGATTGATTTTTAACGAGCGACAAACGCTGGAGTAGGGGGAGTAGGAGTGGGAGTGGGAGTGGAAGTGGGGGGTTGGCTAGTGAAACAGTCGATGCGCTATGAATGTTTTGCCCGCTTGAATGTTGTATAAAAAATTATGGAAAAACAATTTTTAATGGACTTTAACTGCTGAAAATGGACGCCATGTGTCTGCATTAAAGGGTTAAAAGTGCATAAAAATGAAGGAAATATTTTGTTCGAATCGCTCCATGGGCTTTGCCCACTGAAGTGGCCAATTAAACGGGGTAAAGTTTTTATATAACCCAGGGATTTGCTTGATTTGTATGCACTCTTTCGCCTCCTACCTCATAGTCCTTTCATAGTCTCAGCGAACCACTGAAATGATGGTTAAATAATGTTGAGAGACTATACAAAAAGATGCATAAATATAAAGAGAAAACTTAAGTTCAGTTAATCAATTAGTCTCCATTGGGTCGGAGTTCAACTAAATCTTTTACTTCTATCAAGTCACTGGGCAATAAGATTCTTAAATCGGTTAATTAGTTAGCCAAATCACTGAACTGCTTCAAAGTTCGACTCAGTTTTAAATCATAAATTTTGCTGCCATTTTGCTAAGTCTTTAACCAACTTAAACTGTTTAACCGCTAGCCGTAAACACCCCATATACTCGTACCTATATCAACTCTCAGTCTACTCTCCTAATGCAGGTATCAAAGTCCATCATTTTGAAATGGTAATCAGTATCGTTCATATGGGAAGTGGAAGGCAAATGAGAATGCAAATAGCTCATGGGAACTGGGAACTGGCTGACCAAACAGACAAGCGGCCAGAACATGGCCAGGATCAGGAGCAGGCCAAAAATAAACACGACTGTAACCCAACCAATCAAATCTTAAAATAATACACAAAACACCAGCTAACCACAGACAGACACAGAGACACAGACACAGACCTTAAACCGAAATAGGAACAGACCAGCAGAGAGCAGGGAGCAGGGAGCCTCTATGAAGTGTTTCTGGCTAGGGCTTAGCCGGGGTAACATTTAAATTTTTGGGTACCAAAAGCTACTTTGTGGCTTTAAGCAACAGTAGCAGCAGCAACAGCTAGGCCAACAACAACAATGGCTAAGTACCAAAGTAAACATGGCATAGATGTCGCCAAGGGGGCAGAGCTTGGGCATCCAAACTTTGACCACATGAAAGGCAACAGCGACGACGACGACGACGACGACGACGCCGACGACGTGGAGGAGGAGGAGGAGGAGGGCAACGACGACGACGACCCGACGAAACTTTATGCAAAATGCCCGCGGGCAATGCACACATGAAGCCATCGGAATCGAGGATGAGATTTGGAGGTAACGCTCTATGTGTTAATTTGGTTGGGCGTAATTGTAACTTGGCATGCGAGGGCGCAAACTGGAAAAGTGTTTTAATTGAATTATTTTCATTGTCGCCCTAGCCAAGAGAACCTGCTCCTGACGATCCTCCCCCTGCCGCTGCTCCTGTTCCTGTTCCTTGCTCCAGCAACTGCTTCCCCTGCTCCTGTCGATGCTTGCCTTCTGGCATTATTAACTTTTTCTTGTTGCTACAATTTATGCAAACTTTCTAAAAATGAAAAAAAAAACACACACACAAAAAGAAAAACAAAATAACCAAAAACAAAAAATCACACAATAAAAAAGAAAATAAAAATAAAAATAAAAATGAAACGCAGCACCCAACGCAACAAAAAGTTAAATGAGTTAAACGAGCAATTTTATGAGCATGTCGAAAGTTTCACAAATGCCCCACAATAAAACAAGGCAACCAATTGTGTGGGATGTTCCAACCCGCTACCAGTTACCAGTTTTCAGTTACCACTTGCCAGTTAACGCTACCTTCGCAAGCCCCCAGGCCTTGCACCTCTCGCCCCAAAATTTGTACGTGAGTTTTACTTGTCTAATTGTTTGTAAATGCAATTTGTATGACTGGAGCTGGGCGAGAGTCGCATGTGAAATCAATGGATTTGCATGTTTCCCTCTCTCTCTCCCCCTCTCTCTAACTCTCTGTGAACTTTTCGCTTATGAAGTTTTCGAAAATTTCATTGCAGCCCCAGTCGTATAACAATTTGTTGATAGTTTGGCGAAATTTATAAATCTTATAAAAATACTTTAACCAATATTTGGCAATGAGAAAGCAGTTTTGACTAGGCCTTTAAGGATGCCATAAAAAGAGGAATTGGAAAATGATTTTAAGAGGAAGGTAGAAAGAGTGAAACCAAAAGTATTATATAGTGTAGGAAGTAAACTTTTAAGGATGTCATATAAGGATACCAGAAAGGATGCAGATAGTTGAGAAGAGAAATGCATTTAAGTATCTCAAACAAAGAGGAATTTGAAAATTAGTTTAAGACAGAGGGAGAAGTGGTATTCAAAGAGGATGAAGGAGAAAAATGAAAAGGACAAAGTGATGGTTAATGATCTCATACAACGAGGAACTTGAAAATTATGTTAAGATGGATAGGAAGAAAAAGTGAGAGCAAAAGTTAAAGGACGTCATATAAGGAGTAAGCCAGATAAGATGAAGAAGAGTGAAGAAGAAAAAATATAACATTTAAGGATGATGTACAAAGAGGAATTTTACAATATTTTGAAGAGACGAAGATAAGATGAAAGCAAATGTGTTATGTAGTGTAAGAAGTAAGTAAGTAAGTTTAAGGATGGAAGCTCAAAAAGGATACTGAGAGTTGAGAGGATAGTAAAAAAAACTTACGTTGATAGGTAAACATTTCAGGATGAAAGGAAGGGGAAGAAATAATGGAAAGCAAATGTGCTATGGGGTTCAAGAATTAAACGTTGAAGGACGTTGTACAAAACAGAATTCAAAGAGGATGCAGGATGGAAAATGAAATGCGCAAGGCGATAGATAAACATTTCAGGATGTCATACAAGGAGGAACTTGAAAATGATGTTAAGTTGAGTGATAGCAAACGTGCTGTTTAGTGGAAGAAGTAAACGGTTAAGGACGTCGTACAAGAAGGAAATCAAAAAGGATGCAGAGTGTTGAAAAGAAATTAAGGAAAAGCAAAGCTTATAGGTACAAAGTTTAGGATATCGTACAATAAGGAGCTGGAAAATGACTTTAGAAGCAGCAATAGGGAGAGAGATAAACCCTCAATTTCTATTCGTTGCAATGGGTTAAGGTAGACCTGCCATAGAATCAGTTGTCAGTCTAATAATACCTGAAAATTGATAATAAATAAATCAGTTTAGAATTCTTTCACTTTAAATGCGCACTCTTAAATTTTTGAGTAGCGCTTATCAAGTGAAAGCCCCATATCAAAATCCAATTATAAGAACCTACATAGTCGCAATTATTTGACCCATAACTTTGCAAGCTATAACAAAGTTATGCCACACACACACATGCACACACACACACACACTATAATCCCCTGCACATTCTTATCGCATCAGGCAAAAACATTTTCAATTTCAATAGGCTAACGAGTTGTTGTTTTTTTTATTTCTTTTTTCTTTCGTTGCTTTCTTTTATTTCTATCAGCAGAAAAGAGCAAAGCGTATAAAAATTGTTCGCCAAAAAGGCCAAATGCAAATGGAAAATACCGAAAAGCGGCCAAAACAGCAGCAACAGTACCAACACCAGCAGCAGCAGCAGCAGCAAGGAAATAAGCCATTCACACTTTTAGATGGGTCGACTGAGAGTCTGTGTGTGGGTGTGTGTGAATTCTAATTCAAAGGCCAAACAGCAGCCACAATGGCAACACGTCGCCCCGTCCAGAGCAACCCAATCAAAAAATGGCAACTGGTTCGCAGGTGCAGGGGTGCAGGGGGGGGGGGGGGGGGTGCCGGGTGTCTGGGGCAGGACGATGTGCAAAATGTTCTTAATTCTCAATTCATATGCAAATTTATTTTATCGCCAGCGCTGCTGCTGTTGCCTGCAACAACAATGAAGGATTGTGGCTGCCTGCCTGACTGACTCCACTGAATCCAAACACACACACACTTACACACACACATGCATCACACACACAACCAGCCAGCCCAGCTCCGGTGCATGGGGCTTGACTTTTGTGGTTCAGTTTGGTTTGACTGTGGGGATTGCTGTGGGTTGACTGTGGCAAATGCAGGTTAGTTGGTAGCCATGTGATTGGGGGGTGGGGAGGGGGGTGGACTGCCAACTCGTTATTGCTTGTACTTGTAACTGTGCATTTGATGGCCCGTTTTGGGGCATCCAAATGCATACCCTTTTTAGCTTTGTAATTGATCGCACACATTACAAATTGCAAGCCATTGAAAAAGTGCTTAAATGCTAACTTTTAAGTAGACAACAACACAATAATTGCTGGCATGTCGAGCCGAGTCGAGTGCTGGCCATTTATGAGTCGTCAGAGGCATTGTCAGTGGCATTTGCCAGTCGTTTAGTTGTCGCCATAATCAACACTTGGCCATAATTAAAAGCTCACGCAACATTTGCTGCCACGTCTTGGCTTGTCACTAATTGCTAGCCCAAGAACTTTGTTCATGATGCAACTAATGATTATGGCCAGAAACTGGCTACTGGCCAGCCACTCGGCCGAGCACAAAGCTGACAGTGCCAAGTGCCAATTAGCAAGCAAAATAGATTGTAAATTTTAATGACATACACACGGCCCTTACAAGTGGACAAGACTGCTCTCTTCCGGCTGTCCTAAGCCTGTGTTGAATATACTTTCTTTTTTTTCTTCTTTTTTCTGCCGAGCACTTTGAAAAGGCAACTCCTTTGGCAGCGCCTCGTAAGAAGTCAAAGGCGTTGACCGCTTGCTGCATCATTGAATATAAAATACACTAACTGAATGTATCTGTGTGCACTATGTTGTGTCACTCTCTGTGTGTGTGTGTCCACTTCAATTAAAAAGACTTTCACCCGCTGCAAAAAAGAGGCTAAAAGACTTGAAAAACACTTCCGCTTTACTTTACTTTACTTTACTTTTCTTTAGTCATACTTTGCTTTTGTGTGCGCCTTGGTAAACGTTTGCAATTGCTTTGAAATTGCGCAGACGTGCAGACCCCGTCGGAGACAGAGGATGGACAAAAAAACTGTCTACCTCCAGTATGATGGCACAAGCGGCGGCCATTGCAGCACAACATGACTTCCGCTTCCGCCTCGTCTATGTGCATGTATGTGTGTGTATATGTGATGGAGCGTACAAGAATCCCACACAGTAAAGTGAAATCAATTCAAAGCCTTGTACGAGTAGCTGCTGCTCCTTCTCAATTGCCCTTTTTTTCTCTTCTTTTATTTACTTTTTTTTTTTTTTGGTCATCAACATCAACTTTTCCTCATCGCCATCATCAGGCCATACCCAATCCCAATCCCAGTCCCAGTCCCAGTCCCTTTCCCATACTCATTTTCATCAACTCAATTGTCGTCCCTTTGCTTGTCCAGCCCATCCAGTTGGAAAAATGTCGCCGATTTCTTTCCCCAATTGAAATTTGCCAAACGATAAACCTTTTCTCTCTTTTTTTTTCTTTTATTTTTCGGGCCGTCTCGCCAAAAACGTCTTAAAACATCGCCGAAGACCTTGACCATTAAACGCACATTTGAGCACCACAATGAAACATTGAAAGCAAATCTTCTTTTGGTAGATGATCTGACCCTAGGCTCCAAAAGGAAATACATTTAATACTGCATATAAAATTGATATATAAAAATTAGAAATAAATCTAGCAGCCTCCACTTGAAGACTATAAAATTATTTAATTCCGTATTTATGTTAAAAATATTAGGGGTACACTTTTCCCAGTCAGCAAAGTTGTTTCCAATGGTGAAAAACTGCTTCTTGTGAGACATGAAAAGAAATTCATCAAGTCACCAGCTGAAATTGTAATTTGTGTTGTAAACTTTGTTGAGTTTATATAAAATTTATATATTTTTGCAAGAACTTTAAGTTAAATTCTTCAGACCAAGCACATACGAGCTGCTCGTACAATACAAAGTTTTTGAGCGGAAACAATACACATGCAATTATGTATGCTTATTGTGCTGCATCCTGCAGGAAAGGACAAGCCCCAAAATCCGTATGAGGCTCATTAGAAAAGTTTTTTGGTCATGGAGGCAGAACCCCAAAATTGACCATAAAATAAATTGAAGCATGCAACAAGAACAACAAAACAACAAGCAGCTCGAGTGAAACAGGTGGAACCAAAAGGCAAAAGGACAAAAAACCAAAAAACCAAAGAAAAAAAACAAAAACAACTGCAGCGTGACATACAATGGGACAGCTGAAATGGGTGTCCAGGAGCAGCATGTAATGCTCCTGCTGCAGTCCTGGTCATGTGTCAATGCAACGGGCGCCGACTGTGACTCCCTTGGGTGGAAGCGAGCCGATAAGAACAACGAATGGCGATAGTGTCACAAAACAAATAAGTTGCCTAAAAGCCGCAAAACCAACAGCAACAGAACTGGACAGGACACGACAACAACAACAACAACAGAAACAACAACAACATGTGACCACTAATGTTTAGCCACACACAAATAAAAAGACAGCAAAAAGAGATAAATAGAAGGGCAGATAGAAGCTAAGAGGGGCAGGCAGGAGGGAGTTAAAGAGCCTCGCGGTTAAATTTGCCCAGTCAGAGGCGTATGCAAATTTTAAGGCATTTCCTTTAAGCTTCGGCAACTGGCGAGTTCAAGCAACCAGATATCTAATGACAAATGGGAGCAGCAGATGAAAATCCAAGGAAAATGCAGCAAGTAAAAACAACGAGTGAAATCTGTAGAAGAAATGAGCAACTGAAACAATCAGTAAGAATAAGTTGCGAGTGAAATCAGAAAGGGAAATGATTAAGTAGAAGCAACGAGTAGATATGGAGATTGAAAGCAGCAAGTGTAAACAATAGAAGAAAAAGAAAAGTAAAGGAAAGCAGGAATTAGAAACAGCGAGAGAGTAGGGGAAAACAGCGAGTGAAAGCAACGAGGGAAAGTAGCGAATTAAAGCAACGAGAGAAATTGGCAAGGTAATGAAGAAAGTAGCAGCCGCCTGTAGAAATAGAGGTGGGAAGTATCGAATGGAGGCAGCAAGGAGTAGCAGTCACTCGAAGCAGCGAGTAAAACCAAATTAGTGAAGCTAAGCAGCCAAATAAACGAGCGAGTGAAACCTTCGAGTAAATCAGCGATTAAAACTAGAGAGTGGAAACAGCAAGTGAAACCAGCGAGGGAAAACTCTGCACCAAGTAGAAGCAGCGAGTGAAATCAATAACGAAAAGTAACATATAGAACCAACGAGTAGAAGTGGAGGGTGAAAGTAGCGAGAAGTAGCAATAACTAGAAGCAGCGATTCGAAGCAATCTAAGGTTGAATTCAACGAGTGAAAGCAACGAGTGAGAGCGACGAGTGAGAGCGACGAGTGAGGGCGACGAGTGATGCCAACGAGTGAAAGCAACGAGTAAAATTAGTAAGGCAAAACACCAAATAGACTTAGTACTGAAACTGAGTACAAATGGAAAGCAGCGAGTGAAAGCGAGAGCCTTCTTCCGCTTTAAGTCTATCTGTAACAAAAAGATAAGAGAGAGATAGAGATAGAGCTAGAGGTAAAGGAGAAAAGAAGAGAATCTAAGTTCTGAGATCCTAAATTTAACTCTTAAGTTACTGCGGACATAGGCACACTTTCAAGTTTGTCCATTGAACTTGGTTTGCTGACTTCCAACTGCCGAGTGGATGTGCCTGAGGTTCTAGGTTCCAGCGGCGAGTGAAGGCTGTTGGTGTTCCCTGGCGTTGCCTAGTTGCCTGTTAAAGGATGCTGGAGAGAAATGAAATGCCAAAGAAAGAAAGGGGAAGGAGCAGGGGGAAGTTAAAGACTCGCGCTCTTGAAATTACACTATCAAAGTGGAGCAGCAATATTATGAGATTTTCATTTAAACCGTCGGGTGGTGGCCAACTTGTGAGTTCAAGCCTCCAAGTTCCTAGGTCGTAGGTCGTCACAGAATGGGAGCAGCCCGGTGGAGAGAATGCTATACTTTAATCCCAATGCCTACTCTGAGGCGCACACAATTTTTGAAGTGCTCCGTAAATATTTTCTAATAAATTTTGCGCTCCCATTACGGGTCGACCCGCAAACGCTGCCTAAGATTTCATTACGTTGCACTCGAGTGTTTCCCCCTGTCTGTCTGCCTGCCTGCCTGGTTGGTTGGTCCGCCCTATCCACTGGATCCACCCACGTAATGAAAATTCTTGCTTCGTAATTAGCAATGCAGCCGCCCCACTTGTTGGCCTGGGCCAGAGGTGAGAGGAGCTATAAGCATTTGGTGGCGCCATTGCCGTCGTTTCGAGTATTTGAGTGTGTTTTTAATACGCATCAACAAAGTGGGCAATGCCAGCAGCGGATGCCAAGCTGAAAGAGAGTACTCCGGGTGGACGGACGATAGCGGAGGTGTCGCAGTTGCCACTCCGAGCAGCTCCATTCACACTTGACATATGCAAATGTGCATTTTAAATGGATTTATATTGTACGTGGCCTGCCATTAGCCACGATGTGCCATGCTTTCTTTTTGTGGGTCGCCTACGGTAATTAAAGGCTTTGGACAGGGATTTGAATAGCGGACATAACGATTGAAATAGCTAATGGGTTGCGAATATAGATGAAGAGTAAAATTAATTAAAGATTTAATAACAAAATTTTCTTGTATCTTTGTGCCTGATGAATCTGTGAGCACGTCTTCATTCAGGATTTCACAATGGATGTGTCCAGGAGCAGCTGCGACACTTGCCACTAGTTCAACTCATTGTCTGCATTCAAATTATTTACACATTATCTGCAGGAGGCAGGCCAAAGGATGGCCCAGGCCCCCGGTACAGACCCAGATACCCCAAGGGCATGTCACACCCAGACACAGAGACACAAACGAGACGGAGCATTGTTATTTTAATAGTTTAAGTAACCATAATATGTTGAGTACTTTTTAATAAACTTGAAACATGAGCAAATGTTTTGTTTGCGCGCGTGCGGCATAAGGACACCAGGGACACTGCCAGGCAGCAAGGAAGAAACTACTACAGCACGGGCCAAGATTTATGCAAACCGAAATGTTGCCAAAAATTACAATTTAATGGAGTAGACACTGTGTTCCTTGCTGCTTTGCTCTGTGCGTGTGCGTGTCTGTCTCTATGTGTGTGTGTATGTGTGTGTGGAACATAATGAGCAGCGAGCAGCGAACAACTTGCAACCAAACTTACAGCCAAAGCACAAAGACACAACCCGAAAAGGGCAACGGGCAGTGGAGCATGCGGCATACGGCATGGGGATGCGGCATGCGGCATGTGGCATGTGGCATGAGGTAGGGTGCAACTGTCGAGTGGCCAACTCGCAATGTAAGCAAAAGTAACTTCTCTAATTTTGCAGGAAATATGAAGCCATTAAAGCTGCAGCAGACATGGAGTATGGCAACATCTTGACTGCGCCACAGACACACACACACACACACACACACACAGAGGACCTACGGCCATGTGGCGCCCTGCGAAAGTTGTCCTCGAGAGTGTGAAAATAAATTCTGAATAAGGTGGAGATTCCAACTGGTTTGCATGTTCCGCCTCGTTTTCCAACTTCACTCCGGAAGAGCGCTAAAAACATCTGTTGCATTTTTTTTCTATTGCAGCAATTTATTTGCACAAAGAGACAATAAAAAAATAAAAAATAATACACCAGCAACAAAAGACAACAACAGAAACTAATACAACAATTTTACATATATTTAATTGCCAACTTTCAAGTGACAAGCAGCGAGAAAAATGACCATTGCTGAGGTCGTATGGCCCCGTCCAGCTAGAAATCCCTTTCCTGCTCCCATCACACACAATACGGCGTACTCGCATCCTGGCCAGGCCGCTAGCTGCCTCCTGCACTTAATCACTGCTGCGACCAGCTGTGCAGAGTTTCCCTCTGTGGTTGAAGTCGAGTGTGAAGTACGTTCTTTTTTCTCTCTGTCCTTTTTTTTGTTTTATAACACAATTTCTATAGAAATTTATCGGTTTGGAAATGAGACACCTGCATGTGCCTTAAGTGAATTACGTTTTCAATTGTCCTGCATACGTGAAATGCCATAAAAAGAGTTCCCAGTTAACCATCATGTTAATTATTAATCTTACTATCAAATATTTAACAATCACTTCAACTATTAAAGGCTTAGGGAGAAATAAAATGAATTTATATAAAAATAAATAGATTTAAATAATTATTTTTATCTACAATCAACTAGAATACAATCGTTTAAGATTTGAGATAAAACTTTATACATTTATATAAAAATTAACTCATTAATTTAGATAATAAAGTTCAACTATTTAAGCTTTGAAGGGAATCATAAATAACTTTTATAAAAATTAAATTAATTTAATAATTATGAAGAAAAAATCTTCATTGCTTGGACTAAGAAAATATTAAGAAAAATAGAAAAAAAATTAATTAATATTTTGAAGTTAATTTACAAATATTGAACAATCACTTCAACTTTTTCAGGCTTAAGCTGAAATGAAAAAAATGTATTTAAAATTAATAAGTTTGTCTATAAGTCCTTCACAAACTCTTTAACACTTCGAAGCTTGGAGTTAAATCGAAAGAATTAAAAAAAAAATCAATTTATCATCAAACCTTTTACAGTGACTTCAGCTATTTAAAACTAAAATTAAAAAATGTTATTTAGAATTAATAAATGAATAAAACAAAATAATGAAGTTTACTTACAAATCCTTCACACTTCATTCAAATATTCAAATAAAATTAAAATAATTTATTATACTCGTGTATAAAAAATGTGAAAAATTTGAAAATTAAGAAAAATAAATTTATTTATTTATTTATTTATTTAATGTCAACTATTAACAGTCGGCCAAAATTTGAAAGTAATAATACAATTTTTAATATAAATTAAAACCGAAAAAATATAATTTAAATTTAAAATTAAGTATTTGATTAAAAAATTTAAGTTAATAATTTTTATAAAAGTGGCAAAAAAATGTAATAAATTGTATACTACAATATGTTATCTAATCACAATATCATAAAAAAATTAACTTACTTACAATTTATAATCCTTGCCAGCACCAAGGAGCTGAACTCTTCACTAGAAAGGAAGGATTAAAGTAAACAACAAACTTATTTTATATATATATATTATATTATTTATATGACTATATGATTATATTATTATATTATAACTTAATTAATACTAATGTGTTGCTCTTACATTCCACTTCTTTTTTCTATTATATAAATATATATAGAGTTACAATAATAAATAAATATTAAACTAACACAAAATATACAAATTTAGATACATTTATACCAGATTTGAACACTTTACTAGGGAGGAACACTATAGTTGAATTATGGAATAAGATCAATTTAATCATTGCTGATTCAATTAGTTCATTAGTTCGTTTTTCTTATATGTAGTTCCACTAGCGTTGCTCCGTTTTTTGAGTAGTATCCTTACAGGATATGATGTGTAATGCAGCAATTGGAATTTAAATAAGAAAAGCGTTGTAAAAATGCATTCACCGCAATGACGGCTGCATAAAATTAAGTTAATTTTAATTTACGCTGATTAATTGCATTGTCAGGCGAGATGAAATGTCGCTCAGGCCATGGCACATGGTCGAAAAGTTTTTGCACCCAAACGAAGCCAGATGAAAACCGCATGCCAAGTGTTAAATGTCAGCTACGTTTTTAATGCAATTGGGCGGCATGTGCGAGTGCCATTTAATTATAAATTAAAATAATATAAAATATAAGATACACACACATATACAAACACATACATATATGTATGTACATAATGGATGAAGTCAGAGTGAGACTGAGGCAAATGTCATTTTAATTAGACTGCAATATAGTCCAATTCTGATCCAATTATCTGGCCAAAAAGAACACACGAAACTATTGCGGGTGCTCCACTAGTATCAGCCCCTGTTCCATCAGCAGTTCCAATTGTTCTCCAAATTGCTTTTTAAGCACCGCGCAAATTTCATTGAAATTCCGTTCGCGTATCGCCAATAATGTCGTACATTAAGTTGCTTTTTTTTTGTATATATATTTTTTTGTTGGTCTAAATAAAAAACAAAACAAAAAAGAACACATAGAGAACATGTTGTTCTATTAGGATGGGGCCGTATCTATCTAGTGCAATGGATATTTATTTTTATGGTCTTGGGTGTTCCAAATTCGGGAATTAAATGAAACGTAAAAAGCTAACTGCTTCAAAAGTTGCCACCGATTTGCATAAACGGCCAATGGAGGCAACAAATAAACAGGTGTTCAACAGGATATTAACATTTGTTTTTTTTGTTCCTTTGTTTTTTTTCTTTTGGACCAAACTATTGCGTATAACCCTCTTAACTTTGGCCATTACCATGCCGGGCACACGCTCTTGTTTTTTTGTTTCGGTTCGCCAACGTTTTAGCCATTTGCATAAAAATCGTGATAATTAAGAATGTGTTTTGGATAAATCATAAAGTGGTTCAGTTAAATAGAAATGCCCGATTATTATTATTATTGTGGGTGGGCTGCAACGTTTCAACTGGACCTTGAATAATGAATTAAGCCAAAGTTTTCAAACTAAACAGACTTCAATATAAATGCAAGTCAGAAACAGCAAAGAAGTCTTTAATAGTTTTCAGCTCTTTTTTTCATTGATTAGCTATTCATGACGACGCAGCTTTCTAATTTCAAATTATGTTGGAACATGCCCAGAATAGAAGCCATTTCTAGCATGATATTCAGTCAGAGTAAACAGGCTTTTTTTTAATTGAATAATTACGAAAAACATGAAGAAATTCATTACACGCATGCGAATGAAGTTGAAGTTGCGTAAGCCCACAAAATTTTCCCAATTATCTATGACATCAGAGCTAATCGGATATAAATATATATAAATCAGCAGTATTGCAGTTCTTAGACAAGTTCTTAGTAAATACAAGTTGATTTATGATCTTTACTTTTACCTTTCAGTACAAACTTATTACCTATTCAATATGTCTTTGCATATGTCGCTAGCTTTGATCTGACAGCCACATCAAAACTCGCTCGAAGAACTATAAAAACTTAATCAAAACTGCATTTTGACAGCCCCAGAAGGAAGTCAACTACTTTGTGCGCCTTCTGACTGTACAGAGTGAATCCTACTAGCGATGGACTCGTGTTCTTCAATATGACGGGAATAACAAGCCAAATCTTCTTAAGGAGTTTGACAGTCGTAATCTTAGCATTTAGATGTATATAGAATAAAATATATTAACATATTAATTAAGAATATTTGTGTACTTAAAACTGTTTTTCAATTTTAGCTTTTATATATAATTATCAGGACTATTTACAGGTGGGATCTATGGATTTCTATAGTATACGTACTCTATATATATCTGTTGATTCTATTTTTAGACTATTTCTAGTATTATAACATATGCTCCGACTTTTTCTAGTATTATAACATATTCAATTTACTTGAAGTACAATGTATTAACAAATTAATAAAAAATATTTGTAAACATTAAACTGTTTTCTGCTTTAGTTTTATCTTCTTTTTAACTTTTATTTACATGTTTACAAGTGGAATCTATGGAATTATATATTATACATAGACTATATATAATATATATTCCGATCCTGTTCTTAGACTATTTCTAGTATTATAACATATACAACTTATATTTATATATTAATCTATAATATTTGTGTACATAAAACAGCATCGTTAATAATCATTTAGCTGATTTACAAATGCCAAATAGAAGGAAACAATATATAATGAACTTATGATCATTTTTAATGCAGCTCTGCAATTGTTATATATGTTATATATCTCGATTTGAGTCGTATTTTAAGTACAAATAAACGTGACACGCGCTCAACTCTACCTGAGCCTTAGCTATTGTATATGCCTTATAGAGCGTGCAGTACCGCATTGCGTATGATTAATGCATCTGGAAATTGAGGGCAGTAAAAAAGCTGGCAAAAGGAGCTTGCAACAGGAGACAGCAGCAGGTTGCGACTGAGTCGCAGACACAGCTCAATTAGTGATGAATTTCACGTTGTCGGATTGACGCTGAGGAAACTGCAATAATTGACATTTAAATGGAAACAGCTGGCGCCCCAGTAAGAAGAAGTCGTCAGTCTGGCAGCCACTGACGTCAATGGTTGAGCTGGATGAATGATTCAAGCTAGTTGACCATAGCTGAAGTATCTATTAGTATTAACCAGGATGAATCACAGCAGCAGGCATAAAAGTAATAAGAATCCATGCAGGTTTCCTCTTCCGTTATGATATACCTCCTTATGCTCCTCGGCTGATTAATGCACCGCATGTCTTTGGGGTTTTATTTTAATTTTAATTCTCCGGGCGGCTCACTTTTATCATCGCACACGCAAAAGCACCCATAAACCTCGTTAAACTCGGGCTGCCACTTGTCACGGGTCTACAAATGACCTTAAAATTAAATTGGCAATTTTATTGTTATGGCCAACATGCGTGGATTATTTATCTACCCGAATGCGAGTGGAGTCTCTGTAACTGGCTCCATCTTTGGGTAGACCAATTGCTCTGAAGATCCAGTAATGACAGCTGAAACGTGCAATATTCAAGTTATAATCGAACCGATCCATACACCTCACATCTATACTCACCTGCACAATTCAATAATGCAAATGAATCTGATGCTATCCAATGATCCGACGACGTCTTCGTTTGTTAGCAACAGGGAACGGGCAGTTCGCACGTTCGGACGACTCGATGGTTCCAGAGAGAGAACCAACGCTGCATACTAAACAGGGTTAGCTGAGGCCCCACTTTGGGTATATCCGAGTTTTTAGCAAGAGCTCATTATGCTCGTTTTGTGAGCTTTTTGCCAATCTGCTTTTGTATATAAATCTAACGCGTTCCGTTGTATAGTCATCACTTCTTTGGTGGAAACTTAAGTATCAAGTTTAGCTCCTGCCGTGATCAGTGCGCGTATCTAATCAAAAATATAATAATTAAATATCAAAAGTAAAAATCATCTCAAAGGATTTACAGAGAATTACCAAAAATATCATCAGTCTCAACATGAAGTTCACTGTTGCTTTTGCTTTGTTGGTGATCGTAGGGTTTGTGGCCAGCGGCGATGCTTTGCCTGCCAGGAAAAGTGAGTTAATAAAGTGCAAATCTTCTCAAGGATAACACAAAGATATATGTTTTTTTTTTTTGTTTGTTTGTGACGAAAGGACATAAGCCTAGTATAAAAAACCTCTCAAAGACTAAAGATGCTTTTAAAGATTTCAATTTAAGAAATATTCAAGGATAACATATCCTTATTGATAACAATATTAATATATATAATCCTATGATAGAATAAGTTAATATTTAGTTGCATCTCATGACCATTTCATTAATCTCATCTGGTATACTCGTACTCGTTCCATAACACGTCCATCTGCACATCCATCTGCATTCATATATACGTTGCTCGTACTGAAGATCGGCAATACCTTGTTCCAGGAATGGTCTACTATCAGCAGCCTGCCGCCGCTGAATGGTACGGCGCCGCTCCTCAGCAGAGGATTATGTACATGCAGTATGTGCAGCCAGGACGCACTCATGCACGCTCCACTCAGGCAGCCAGCGCACTTGTGGCTGGTGAGACCGTTGCCACTGGCACATATCTGAAGGGTAAGCAGCACAAGAATCCCGTCCAGCAACTACCTACCCCTAACAATCCCAACTAACCCGAAATTCCCCCTGCTTATCTAACAAAGATTGCCATCACGCAGAGTCCGATGTGGCAATCAGTGACAGCAGCGTGGAGAGCGCCCAGTCCGATGATGTTTTGAGTGTTGCCGGTGCTCATGGTGCCAGCTCTGTTGCCGAGGCCTATCCCGAGGAGGCACCAGTTGTCCAGATTGCTGTCGATACCAACAGCGGTGTAGATGCCGAGTCCCAGCCAGCTGTTGTGGAGAACGATGATGCCGCCAAGGTGCCACGTGACTTTAACTTTGCCGCCGAGGAAGCTGCCCCAGCCGCCGAGGAGCCAGCACCATTGCCCGTCGCTGAAGCAGTTCCCGTTGCCGAAGAGGAGTTGCCCGCTCCAGCTCCAGTTATTCCCGTTGCCGCCGTCGTACCAGCCAAGCGTTACCTGCCCGCCAAGAAGAAGGTCATCGTCGAGCTGGACCAATCTGCTGAAGAAGCCGAGGAGGCCCATGTAGCCGCCATTGAGGATGAAGAGCTCGAGAACACCGTTGCCGATGATGTTGAAGAGGATGATGAATATCTGGCCGAGCCCATCAAGCCAGTGGTCAAGCACCCCGCTCGTGTGCCCAACGCTCGTCGTCCAGCTGCCAAGAAACCAGTCGCTGCCCCTGCCAAGCCTGTGAACAAGCCCGCTCAGCTGCCTGCCGGCACCTTCTTCCCCGTTAACTTCGGTGGCACCAACGGTGGCGCCATTGCCATTGCCAACTCCTTCAGCACCGGTGAGGGTGGCGCTGCCACTTCCCATGCCATCGCCTACGGCTCTCCAGACGCTGTACGCGCTCGTGTCCGTCCCAATCCCAGCAAGCGTCGCCACTAAACGACTGCCACATGCCAACATGCAACATGACTGATGATCATTCCCATTGCAACGCCACTTAAAGATTAACCACCAGTTCTTGCTCAAGCATCGCCTGGTCCAACGATACTTTCATTTCGAGTCCGCGCCGAGTCTGTAATTAAAAAAGTTTTCTAATTGTTAGTCAAATTGTAAACGTTTTCGAGCGCATTTTAATAAAAACTTCTTTCTAATTTTTTTTTTAAATATCGTCTTTCCAAAGGGGTTCGGGATCGGGTCTGGATCACCCATCATTATAAAAGATTATTTATATTTTTTTGCCTCATGCAATGCATATATAATTTATTTCTTTTCTATTTCAAAATATGTAAACAAATTTAACGTATTTAAAGTTCAATGCAATATACTTAACCGAATCGTTTCAAGTTCAACAAAAGGCGAACAACTTAGCAAAGTAAATGCCTTAATTAGATTTACAATCCTGTTCCCATTTCCGATTCCAAAACAAAATCAAAATGTTTCATATGAATATCGTTTAAAAGCAAAGTGGAACCGCGCAGGTCTCGCTTTCGCATAGACGGTGTACAAGTTTTTACATGGATTCGACAAGGACAAAAAATAGTTGCTGTTTCATTCGCATACAGGACGAAATTAATAACGCTACGGAATGGCAATTGTTTTTACTATTGAAAAAAAGGACCCGCGATCATATGGGAACGAAACAAAACAATATTTCATAGAAAAAACATCAGCTATCGATTAGACTTAAGTGCTAATTGTTGGTTGTGATATCATCATGTATATAATAATTGTTTTTGTCTTATTTATATCCTGCGCAAATTTAACATACTTATATGGATTCTGTGTGTATAATGGTATATGGGATCCTGAAGACACTAAAACTTAACCTTATGGTTATGTATTATACATACAAGAGTCTTCAAATTTAATCCTTTAAATCAGTTTAAAGCAATGCAATGCAGCTGTTGGCTTGGAATTGTTTATAACATTTTGCACATGTGCTAAATTGGAGTGAGACTACTATATATATTATATATAAAAAATTAATTTTAACTCCAGTGCTGCTGCTGCTGCTGCTGTTGTTGTTGGTGTTGATATTCGTATCAATAGCCATATTTATCTTGCAGTGACGACATGACATCATTAGCCAGGTTGCTCAGCCTGCCGGCCACCTTATGCACACCTTGGCGTACACTTTCCTTAACATCATCTAGATCCGCCGCATTGAAGTTCACAGAAGTCGAATAGCCGCCTCGGGCTGTATAGGATATATTATATACAAATGGTCAGAGATTGATATTGATATTTAGTTAAGGACATTACCACTGCGATTGCTCATGCCACCTCCTGGTACTCCATCTCCAAAGTAATCTGATGAGGATATTGCACGTGAGCCTTGGAAACGATTCAGATTCGCACTGACATCAGAAGGCGACTGTTCGCTAGCAAAGTACTGATCCGAGCCAAAACCTTTAGAGTTGCCAAACTTTTGCTGTGCCACGACGGGATCATTGACGTTGATTTTGTTTTTATTCTTGTTGGCGGCTCCTGAACCGCTGTTGGTAACCTTGGGCTTATCATAGTCACTGCTGGCAGCGAACATAGATGTTATATTGCTGTGTGTACCGCCAATGGGTTCAATTGTTTCATAGCCAAGCGCATCCAATTCAAATTTGTCCAACTTGCTGCTGTTGCTGGAACTCTCTTTTTTATCGCTGCCGGCACCGCTACCACCACCTCCACCAGTGCCATACAAATTCAGTGAAAGATCATTGAAAAAGTTATCGTTCTCCATGGCAGCTAGTTTGCTCTGTGTGCTGGACTTGGGTGCAGAGGTCTGCTGTATGGTTTCCATGTCACTTAAAGCTGAATGCGCCACGTCAGAGCCTCTTAAACTGAAGCCCATGCCCAGACGCTCCATTTGCTTGGCCTTGGCGGGATCAATGCTCTTCAGTTTGGCCTCCTCACGCGTCTTTTGCAACGAGAGATCTTGGTAGGCCAAACGCATGCTAGCCACCGTTTCCA
The DNA here is from genome assembly GCA_035045065.1 of Hirtodrosophila trivittata. NCBI lineage: Eukaryota > Metazoa > Arthropoda > Insecta > Diptera > Drosophilidae > Hirtodrosophila > Hirtodrosophila trivittata. The sequence continues at coordinate 9,344,641 of JAWNNK010000816.1, forward strand.
TTTCCTCCTCAACAGTCTGTGGCTTAGCAGTGGCTCCAGTAGCAGCTGCGGCAGTTTTGCTTTCATTTGCCGCATTGGCGCGCGCCTCAATGTCGGCAAAATTCGTCTTCACCTTAGTGGCGCCTAGACCACCTACCTTGCGTGCACCCAGCTGAAAAGTTAAATGATTCATCAGGCGCAATTCTATTTGAATTCTGTTTGGTATACTTACTGCTCCCTTCTTGGGCTGTATCTTGCGTACGCCTATAGACGAGGGCACCGCTGTAGGCGGCACAAATGAATTCAAAAGATCCACGCTGGGCGCGCCAACAGCTGTGCTGGTGTTTGTTTCCGCCAATGGCGTCGGTGTTACCTTTGTGTCAAGCTAAAAGGCAAGCCAAATGTACATTATAAGAAAATTATAGGAATGATTACAATGCGTGCAAAAAAACTAAGTTCAACTTCAACTTTAACTTCTAACTCTAACTGCGAACGCGTGTCTTTTTGTTGTGTTTACCTTTACCGCGGTGGGCGCCAGGCTGATGTTGTTGTTGTCCAGGAGTGCATTGGCGTTTTCGTTGTCGCATTGGGCAAAGAAATCTTCTTCCTCCTCCTTGGCAGCATCATTGCCCTCACTCTTGTCCGCTGTTGGCTCCAAATGCAGCTGTGTGTGTGCGTGTGGGTGTTTTGGAACAGAGAAACAAGATACAATAAAAGCGCAAGCGGGAACGGCAAATGTGGTAATTCATTTTAGTGTTAAATAAACCAAGCATCAAGTATAAACAAAACAGAACAAAAAAGGCAAACAATTGAGGCAGTTACTCACCTTTGTGCCGTGCACATTCATTGCTTGCTGTGCCAGGGCCGCCAGCTTATCGCGGTATAACTGAGCAGTCCTGGAATTGTATTTGACTTGAGCGTCGTTACTGCTGCAGTTGTGGGCGCGAAAGAATTGGGCAGCATTGGCATTTCCGCCGAGCTGCATTTGGCGCAACTGCAGCCAGGTCCAGTTGGTATCCAAATTGGTACTTCGCACAAATGTCAAGTGGACGCCAAGATTACGATGAACTGCAGAGCAATCGATACATATGAAAATGCCATACGTCACAGAAGACCAGGTGGGCGCTTTAGTTGCACAATCAAAGCAGGACTGCAAGCAAATATAATTAGAACATCGCATCGGGAAAACTGGGAAATGAACACTTAGAACTTTGCGCTGACCTTATTAGCAGGTTGGGCTCGAAGGCGACTGAAAACGGCTTCGATTTCCTGTTTTGTGGGGCCCGCTGTGTTGTTGGACATGTTGTTGCTGATGACGCTACGTCTATAGCCCCCTTAGATTATGGATTGTGAACTGTTTTCGTGGCTGGCTCTGCCCGCGTCTGGAGTTGTATTGCTCAAAGATATTGCCTGGCAGTTTATACTGAACGGCGGCTGCTTGCTATACAAATCTTATTGCAAACCTTTTAAATTTTGGATCAAGTGCATTTGGAAAACGCTTTGAATGCTTGTTTCGCCCTTCGTATTAAGAATTTTTGACGTGTGTTTTTCTTTCCAGTCTCTTCCACGTTCACGTTAGTGATGCACTATTTATGCGTTACTTGTCACGAGTAACTGAGTACAACAAATCACAGCTGTGACATAAAAAAATTGCCTGCAACGATTTGAACTCAATAAATATGCATAAATAAAATGAACAAACACTTAAAATATAAATAAAACGCTATGGCATCAATTAATTTTTGCCAATTTTATGTTACGCATAAATTAATACAATATCAACATAAAAAATACTGAACAGATTTACGACAGCTAAAATACCAGACATTCAAGGTATCGATAGTTGCAGCTTATCGATATAATATCAAATAACCAAAGCTAAACGTTTACCGTCGTCACTTGAAGGAAAACTGCAGTGGATACCAGTCAACATTTGTCGCACTGCTATTAACAGTAAGCTTAAAAAAAAATCCGTTACTTAGTTTTTTTTCATAGTTTTTTCAGTTATAAGAGTGCTATAAATTAGTTGTTTTATTGTTAATGTGAGATAATAAAGTGAATAAAATGATTTTCAGGTCTAGGGAGGACCGAAAATTGCTCCGAATTGCATCGTGAAAATTTTTTCGCAAAGGTGCAACCACCCCAAGCCTGTTACACTTCGTCTGCATCAATATCGATTTTTATCACCTGTGGTAAGAAGATAGTTTGCGCTTGCATATACACAGACAGAACACCCCTTACAGCCATACAGCCATACACCCACACACACTAACGCTAACACCCACCCACACTAACACCCACACATACGCCCACAAGCCCACAAAAGCATACATACAAAATAAACTAGCGAAAGCTAAGAGCATGAGGGGAAAAAGCAAAAAGCCCACTGCGTTTATTTTATTCGCGCAAGAATTGCGAAAAGGTTTAACTCCTGATATTTCATGGAATGAATGCATCCAACAAGCAGGCTTGCGTTGGCAGGTTTGTTTTCCAGATAAAATAAATTTTTCAAATAGCAGATTGCATTATATCAAATGTTATCAAATCTTAGCAAATGAACGCTGAAGCGCGAGCTCCATACCATAATTTAGCAGCCCAAAAAAAAAAGAAAACACCCTTAACCGAGTCTCAGATTCAGGACAATGCGATGCATCAACAAGTAGAGGAAATTGTCCGTAACAGCGCCCAACTGGGTGAACTGGCTACTCAGAACTACTACTTTGTATCGGTGAATTACTTTACAAAGGGCGTCTTTATTCCTGCTGAGCTGGCCGCTACCAGATTCTCCTTGGAAAAAGGTGTGAGTGACATCTATCACACATTGATTGATCCCGGTACGCATTGAAAATCCTTTGCAGCTAATAGCTAGTAGAAATAGTTAATAAGAAAACTTTTAACTTACAGGCATTCATGATTTGGGATCAACATATGATCAAGACATATTATATTCAAATGCTACGCATCAATTACCGGTGCCACCATATGCTTTAGGCAATAGGGAATTGCAAGAAGTTGTATTTGAATTTGCTCAGTTTTTGCGTACGCAGAATGATGGCATATTTTATCAGAATAAACTGCCGCCCGTGTTCACTTTACACGACCAGAGACCAATTCTGTACAATGCTCTTAAGTTTCTGAACGGTGGTGCAGGTTTCGATATAAAGATTTACTCGATTGAAAGTCTCTTTTATAAACTAAAGATGGCAACATGTGCATATAGTCTGCTTACGCCTCCAGATTCCATTGATATTACCAACTTGCAGTTCAAACTCGATCCGTATGAGAGTTTGTCAACGCTCACCTGTGAGTTCCATGAGCAACAAACTCGTCCCAGATATTGTGCACAATCGCAAGTGATCAGATGGGGCTTCGCATTTGCCACTTATATGTGCTCCGATCTATCAATTACAATGTTCCCACAGCGACACATGCCCATTGAGCCACCAAAACAATTGCCCATTACTGAACCGCCGATGATCCACGAGCACGACCAGCTATATATGTGTCAAGCTGACCAGGCAGAGATGGAACTAACTGTGTTCCCATTTATGAAATGTGAAGGAATAGATTTTGAGGACATTGATCCTTTTCTTGATTTTGCCAATTTTGGGACTATTATGCCTAATATTCCTGTCACACTTAATGATCTTAGGGTAAGAAACAACGAGCCTAAAGATGTTAGTGAAGATTTTCAAGAGTTGACTGAGGAGATGATGGAAGAAGCTCTTAATGGTCTTGACCTGGAAAAAATTTTTGATTATGAAGATGTTGGCTTGGATGTGGAAAAGCATATTTTCAATAGTTACACATATTTCGAACATCATGATATAACTGCGGAAAATGATTTCACATATATTGAAAACATTTTCAGAGAAATCAATGATTGGTGGTTACGTGATCCGTTACCGCTATTTCCATTGAGAATGGCAATGCTAATGCGACCGCCAACGCCACCGCCACCGGTACTGCCAATGCTTATGCCACCGCCACCGCCACCGGTACTGCCACCGGCACCGGCAACGCCACCGGTACTGCCACCGGCAACACCACCGCCACCGGTACTGCCAACGGCAACACCACCACCACCGGTACTGCCACCGGTACTGCCACCGGCAACGCCAACGCCACCGGTACAACCACCGGCACCGGCAACGCCACCGGAACCTGAAACGGCACCGGCACAGGCAACGGCAACGGCTACACGTACTTCGAAAAATGCCAAAAAAGGACGTAAACCGCGAGGAACTAAACGCCCCAAGAATGACGCTGATCCGCCCGAAGTTAAACATCAGAAAATAGAGAAAAAAGAAGCCAAAAAAGAAGACAACACCAAAAAAAGCGCAAATACCGACGACTCAAAACCGAAGTCGACCAAAGCCAAAGAGCCAAAAGATGAAAGCAAAAAAAGCACAAAAACCAGCTCCAAAGATGATTCGAATACTTCTTCATCTTCATCACGTAGCACAAGCACCAGGTCAACAAAACGTGAAAAAAGACCTGGCTCACCTAAGGAGACCGAAGATAATCGTAAACGATTGCGCTCACAAAATGTCAAGAATCCAGATAATAATACAGCTTCGTCGTCCCGACCAGAGCCTGAGCCTGGTCAACCTCCAGTTAGCCAAAGTCGAGATACCAAGCGTAAGCAAAAATCTAAAAATAGTAATGATGCACCTGATAGCAAAACTCCATCTAAAGAAAGCAAAAAAGATGATGCCAGGTCGGCGAGCAGCCCCCCAGAATCCAAGAAAAAGAATAATAAGGGTGATTCCAAAAAGAAACCAGAAAACAAACGTCCAGTTACACCAGTAAGAAAATCTAACGCCGTTTCCCCAATAACTAGGCAAGATTTTAAATTGAAGACAATGTCATCAATGGGACTACATATAATTACAGAATCTGATGTACAAATTGAAGAGCCTGTGCCAATGGATCAAACCGAAACTATTGATATAGAATCGAGCGATGATGCAACTCAAATGTCTATCTCATCAACAGATGACACTGAAATGACTCCCAACGAGGATATCACTCCTAAGAAAATGACTCAATACTCATGGCATTGTCCTGAACCATCACAAAACCAAGAATCTAACAACAATGCTCAACATTATGGATCATCATTCCTAACCCTAGCTAATAATCCTGTTCCCTCAACTTACCTTGAATATTATAAAATGTATAACTCCTTGAACTATCCACAACAACAAACGCGTAATCCTGCGGCTGCACCGGCTCCACACGCGGGCAATACTGACTCACGTTCTCGCTCAGATGGTCGCAATATGCCCAGTCACACACCAAGCGAAACGTACAACCTTAGGCGTCAGCAGGCGCGCCACGGCTCCAATAATACCAATCCAGGATCTGGCAACAACGCTTCTAGACGTAACCAACATCAAGGGGGAAGTTCCTCATCAAAGTACTGGATCTAAGTATGTAAGAAAGAAGCTACGAAATTCTTAAGTATTTTAACCTATATTTTACTTGGTTGCTAAAAGCAGAAGTATTATTTTGATCTGATTCAGTTAAAGTCTGTTTTACTTAACTCTAATTATGAGATATTTATGTATACTTGAGAATATTACCCCCTTTTGGCATATTCTTTTAAACAAATTGAATGAACACTGATTTTAAACGTAGTTGAACGATAGTCGATAGACCTATATAATTGATGAAAGCAGATGGACGGAATAGGTGAACCGAACTATGTATATCGACGCAAGCAGGTGGACTGAAGAAGATGGACGAAAGAAGATGGACGCAAGAAGATGGATGGAAGTAGATAGATGGAGGGAAGTGTACGGACGAAAGCAGATTGACAGAAGCGTATGAATGAATCTTAATGAAAAAAAGTCAATGAAAGGAAGTATACGGACGGAAGTCAAAAAATAAAAAATCACTGAGAGAAAATAGATAGATAAAAGTATACGGACGGAAATATACTGACGGGAGTAGATAGAGCAAGTATATTGACGAAAGTATATGGAGGGAAGTATATGGACGAAAGTCAATGAAAAATAATCACAGAGAAAATAGATAGATAAAAGTATACGGACGGAAATATACGGACGGGAGTAGATAGAGCAAGTATATTGACGAAAGTATATGGAGGGAAGTATATGGACGTAAGGATATGGACAAAAGTCAATGAAAAAAGTCAATGAAAAAAATGGAGGAAGTATACGGATGGAAGTACACGGACGGAAGTATATGGACGAGATTATTCGGACAAAAGTATACGGACGAAAGTATATGGACAGAAGTGTGTAGACGGAAGACGGTGAAGGGAAGTAAATGGGAGGAAGTAGGTGAACGGACGTAGATGGTCTGAAGTATAAAATGGTTGGAAGTTTTTTATATACCGAGTATTCCTAACAAAATATGCTAAGGTTTTGATCTTTTGCGAATTTTGAGAAATGCTTCGGTTAAGAATTTTTACCTTTAATATTGGTACCTGTTCAAAAAAAAATGTTTTTTGACAAATACTTTTATTATTGGTAAAGATTTAAATATAAAAAATTTGCCATTTTACCATTAATATTGGTAAAAATTATTCAATTAAATAATTGGAAAATTTTACCTTTATTATTGGTAAAACAAAAAATAAAAAAAAAATTTTAAAATAAAAAATATTACCTCTAATACTGGTAAACATTCATAAACAAATTTGAAAAATTACCTTTATTATTGGTTAAAAAAAAATTTCAAAGTTACCATTAATATTGGAACTATCTTATCACTAAACTAAAAAATTTGCTAGACTACATATAATATTGGTAAAATCTCATCAATAAACTGTTTGGAAACTTACCTTTATTATTGGCAACAAATTTTTTTGGAAAATACCTTTAATAGTGGTGAATATTAAAAACAAATTGGAAAATTCCCTTGATTATTGGTAAAAAAAAGTTTGCGAAATTGCCTTTAATACTGGTAAACGTTAATAAAAAGAATTTGAAAAATTACCTTTATTATTGGTAAAGAAAAAAACGTTTGCAAAATTACCTTAATTATTGGCATCATCTCATAATTGAAAAATTTGGGAGAATTGCCTTTAATACTGGTAAAGAAAATTCATTAAAAAAACGATTATTGCAAACAATTACCTTTAATATTGGTAAAATCGCAGAAATAAAAATTTTTAAAGTCCCTTTATTATTGGTAAATTTTCATCAACAAAAAGTTTGTCAAATTACCTTCACTATTGGTAAAAACAAAAAAGGAAGAAAAAACTTTGGTGAATTTCCTTTAATATTGGTGCAATCTCATCAATTAACAATACTTAAATTATTTATGTGTCTATTTAACCTTTAATCAATCGATCAACTACAAAATATAATCAATATAATCAATTGTTCATTCAGTAGAGAATCTCGCTGATTATTTATAAGAAGAAGTTTTCATGGCTTATCATGAAAGCTTCTAATAGCACCAACGGTAAATTTTCTTTTGTACACTTTATTATTAAGATTGTATTTGTAATTTTTGTACTAATGAATTTAGAATTTAATTTATTGCTGTGTTTTGCACTAAAAACTTAATTTATTGCTGGCATTTGAAATAACACTTAAATATTATTGCTTACCTTTGTACTTACAATTTAATTAATTGCTGACCTTTGAACTAATAATTTAATTAATTGCTAACCTTTGAACTAACTAAAAATGTAATTTATTGGTGTCATTTGAACTAATTTATATTATTGGTGACGCTTGAAATAAAATTTTAATTTAATGCTGACTTTTGAACTAGTAATATAGTTTATTGATGACGTTTGAACTAACAATTTAATTTATTGATGACTCTTAAACTAAAAATTTATTTTATTGATGGCTTTTGAACTAATTTAAATTATTGGCAACGTTCAAAATAACATTTTAATTTATTGAACTAACAATTTAATTGAATACTGACCTAGAACTAACAATTTATTTATAGATGACCTTTGAACTAAAAATATAATTTATTGATGACTTTTAAACTTAACATTTGATTTATTGGTGACTATTGAACAAAAAATTTAACTTATCGGTCACATTTGAAATATTTTAACTATTGCTGACGTTTGAAAAAAAACTTTTAAATTAATTGATGACTTTTGGACTGACATATTAATTTAATGATGACTTTTGGACTGACAATTTATATATTGAACTAATAATACAATTTATTGATGACTTTTGGACTGAACATTTAATTTATTGATGACTTTTGGACTGAAAATGAAATTTATTTGTGATCTTTAAACTAATAATACAATTTATTGATGACTTTTGGACTGAAAATGAAATTTATTTGTGATCTTTGGACTGACCTTTGAACTTGCCAAATGGAAAATTCATTCAAACAACAACAATAAACAAATACCGTTGGATGCATTTATCCAAATATTAATAGTATGTAAGACAATTTGTAAGAATAAGGTTATGTAAACTATCCAACCAAGCTCCATTGATCCAACTGACTTTAGTCCATAAAAAAGAACCCCTTACCATGATTTTGCAATCGAAATTACAAATCCTATGGTGATACCACGCGTGTCCAAACCGACCTCTTGACAGAGCCCACCCAACAAAATAACTTTATTCTATTCATAGTATTAAGTCAATCTTATCCAAAATGATATATGTGCGAGCTATAACGCGTTTTTCTAAATGTTAAAAAAAGGAAAAAACAAAAAAAGAAGAGCTTATCCTATATACATATATAGTACATACATACTGTCGTTACAAATACTTGTATGAAGTAACAGACACAAAATTAGTTTCTACATTACAAAATTGTGTTATCCATGTTTCAAGCATTCGGGTATTTTTACCCAAAATATCATCATAAGCATTTTACTGTGCCATATAAGGCGACTTTTAATTTTAAACTATTTTCGGAACGAATTTTTTATAATTAGTATTATGTTAGTGCTTAAAATTTTTTTTTTTCGGGAAAAATTCCTGCACCCATTCAAAATGGGTATGATAAAGTTAAGCAACTGAAACATTTCCTACTCTATGAAACATCTATATTTTACAGTCTGATCCCCAAAAACGCATATAACTCCACAATATATACTACCAATTTTGGTATATGGTTTCTTAATCACCATATGCTTTTAGTCAAAATCATGAGGGTTTCCTCTGATTATTATTCGCAATTCTAAATGTATGTTCGTGATCAAACGTAGTTTTAACTAACACAAACGTGTTCCTTAGGACACTTTAACACTAACACACTACAATTAAACGAAACAAGGAGTTATCACCAGCGACAGCGTCGCAAAGACACCAGAAGTCCCAACAGAGTATAGGTTTCGCCATGCCACCTGTGAAAATGAGCTAGGGTACTTCTGACCTTGAATCATATTTGAGCATACTTAAACAGTATTCACACATCTCTAAAGCTCAACTAGTGCATAGTTATCCCAATCGCAGGTCCCAATCTTTGGTCTTGAGATATCCGACTTTTGTCCTTGGATCATAGTTGAGCATACTTGAACAGTATTTAACCATCTTTAAAGCTCAACTAGTGCATAGTCCTAGGTCCCAATCTTTGGTCTTGAGTTATCCGACTTCTGAGCTTGGATCATAGTTGAGCATACTTGAACAGTATTTAACCATCTTTAAAGCTCAACTAGTGCATAGTCCTAGGTCCCAATCTTTGGTCTTGAGTTATCCGACTTCTGAGCTTGGATCATAGTTGAGCATACTTGAACAGTATTTAACCATCTTTAAAGCTCAACTAGTGCATAGTCCTAGGTCCCAATCTTTGGTCTTGAGTTATCCGACTTCTGAGCTTGGATCATAGTTGAGCATACTTGAACAGTATTTAAACATCTTTAAAGCTCAACTAGTGCTTAGTTATCCCAGTCTTGAGCTATCCGACTTTTGACCTTGGATCAGAGCATACTTGAACAGTATTTAAACATCTTTAAAGCTCAACTAGTGCTTAGTTACCCCAGTCCTAGCTACACAGGTTTGGTCTTAGTTTATCCAACTTCTGACCTTGGATCATAGTTCAGCATACTTAAACAGTATTTAACCATCTTTAAAGCTCAACTAGTGCATAGTCCTAGGTCCCAATCTTTGGTCTAGAGTTATCCGACTTCTGAGCTTGGATCATAGTTGAGCATACTTGAACAGTATTTAACCATCTTTAAAGCTCAACTAGTGCATAGTCCTAGGTCCCAATCTTTGGTCTTGAGTTATCCGACTTCTGAGCTTGGATCATAGTTGAGCATACTTGAACAGTATTTAACCATCTTTAAAGCTCAACTAGTGCATAGTCCTAGGTCCCAATCTTTGGTCTTGAGTTATCCGACTTCTGAGCTTGGATCATAGTTGAGCATACTTGAACAGTATTTAAACATCTTTAAAGCTCAACTAGTGCTTAGTTATCCCAGTCTTGAGCTATCCGACTTTTGACCTTGGATCAGAGCATACTTGAACAGTATTTAAACATCTTTAAAGCTCAACTAGTGCTTAGTTACCCCAGTCCTAGCTACACAGGTTTGGTCTTAGTTTATCCAACTTCTGACCTTGGATCATAGTTCAGCATACTTAAACAGTATTTAACCATCTTTAAAGCTCAACTAGTGCATAGTCCTAGGTCCCAATCTTTGGTCTAGAGTTATCCGACTTCTGAGCTTGGATCATAGTTGAGCATACTTGAACAGTATTTAACCATCTTTAAAGCTCAACTAGTGCATAGTCCTAGGTCCCAATCTTTGGTCTTGAGTTATCCGACTTCTGACCTTGGATCGTAGCATACTTGAACAGTATTTAAACATATTTAAAGCTCAACTAGTGCTTAGTTATCCCAGTCCTTGGATCATAGTTGAGCATACTTAAACAGTATTTAAACATCTCTAAAGCTCAACAAGTGCATTGTTATCCAAGTCCTGGGTCCCAATCTTTTGTTTTGAGCTATGCGAGCAACAGGCGTAACGTTGGGCAGATACTCCATTGGCAAAACACGTACACGGGGCAAATGCTCCATTGACAAAACACTTACACGATTTTGAAACAAAATCTCTCCCTTAAGCGACCAAAAACAAAAACCTTTTTTTTTTTTGTTTATTTTTTTTGTTTTTTTGTCCTTTATTATTTTGTTTTTGGTACATTTTGAGGAGAAAAGCGTACAATTATCAACTTTAGCAAATCGAAGCCAAATTTTTTAAAAACAGTTATGTTATCTTGATTTGAGAGCTAACGGTAATGTTAGTGTTTGTGATTTACAAGGTGAAGGATATAGTTTTAGACGAATATTTGAAAGAACAGGCACTATATCAGCTTGCACAAAAAAGGAAAGACTTGTATTAATTTTAGATTTTTGGTGGTCGTCTTTGGGAGCTGAATTTACAAAATGGCAACAAGCCAAATATACACAGTCCACAAATCAATTTATTCAAATATTATCTAGATCTTAAGCGAAACATTTACTAAAACTGTCTACAGACAAACAACAATTACTAATAAATACTAATACTAGCAAAGTTTACTGTCTTTTCTTTGGGATGAACTTGAAACAAAATGTTTTTAATACTGATATTTTGGACTTCATTTTATTTTATCATCAAATAATTTATACAAATACAAAAACAAAGGAACAGATTCAATTTATACAGCGGAACAGAGCATCTCCTATTGGCTTTGTGATTGCAAACTCTCTAGCAAAGGGGTCAATAGGGCCAATTCCTTGATCAAAACGGGGTCCACAACGATCTTATTCTCAATACTACGTAGAAGCAGCTCGACCTCCTCGGTGGTGATCTCATCCGAAGATCTTATATCCCGTTTGTTGCGCGCACCTGGAACTAGGTTCAATGCATGCTCTGGATTTGGCGGAGGCTCTGTGATTTGGAGAAATTATCAATATGAGTTTTCCAAATTTAACTACTCATTTCTTACCGTTTTCCAAATTCGATATATTGCTGGGAGTACGTTTCCTTTTCAGACATCGCCGGACGTGTCTATTTCGCTGGCTCAACATTCTAAACGTATTTGGGCATTTCGGACATGTATAAATTTGAACCTCGCATCTGTGCTTCAGGAACTTGGACTCCAGTATAAACTTTCGACTGCACGCGGCACAATTGTATTTCTTCTCCATGTGGTGAGTCTGATAATGGCGACGCACAAGGCTGATGAGGCTGCCGTAGTATTCGCATTCCCGGACGGGACACTGATAGATTTTGTAATTGTTCCTCTTGCTGGGCACGCCATGTTTTCGCTCCAAGTGCACCTCGTAAGGAATGCGATTCTTGAACACCTTGCCGCAGTTGAACTCACACCTGTACTCCCGCACTGGCAATAGCTCAGAAATATCCGGAACACAACCAACACGTGGCGACATGTTGAGCCGATTTGTTGCAAATTACCAAATGCGAAAATGGCGTCCGTGCAGAAGTAATGAAAGCGCATACAAGCATAAATTATGTGAATAGTGTTGCCATCGCTAATTAGCAAATAAAGTATTCATTTACTGAAATCTGAATAGTTTATGAATTGCTAAAAATATTAATGTTCGATACATTTTAAATAAATTAGATAGAAATTAGGCTCCTAGGAATGCAACAAAATATTCGTTGGAAATTTCTTTTTGTTTACTTTAACTGATTATGGCCCAGTGTTGTACAATATATATACTTGAACAGTACGGTCAATATGCCAATCAGATATTTGCGACAACTTGTTATTAAATATCTTTTAGTTCTTAAAAACAAAACAACAATAAAATAAATTCGCTTTAAATTGATGCGTTGCATTTTTATTAGCTATATTATTATTCAATTTATGATAATTTATGCGATTAATGCAGGACTGTGGCAACCTTATCCTTCACTTGCAGACACCTCAGTAGCACTTCGTTATTTGAATATGAATCAGAAACTACTCATCCTTTCCAATCGGTGTTGCCAATTTACCTATTTTCCCACTAGATCTAGCCTTTTTCCAATTGGCAAGTACTGGATAAATTGCAGCTGGAATTATAGCTATTATCCAACAAAATTATTTTTATGCTCTACGATGGAAACTGCCAAACATAAATCTTCGTCATCTGCAAACATAATTTGTTTGTTACATCCGTCTCTCTGGCAACCTGCCAACAAGAGGCGGCATTGTATTTATGTATTGCCACACATTCATCGTCAGCTTATATATAGCTACTTCTAGCTTTTTGCAAGGGCTAGCTTCCTTTTTTATGACCCGAAGAGTTGGCAGCACTGTTTTCAATGCTTCAAAATACAACTTTTTATTATCAAATTGCGAACATTTAAAATAAAGTTGAGAAATAAAAGTATTTAAAGCTTTTATTTATTGATTCTGATCAAGAATTAATATCCTGCGAAGACTGCAGTCCCATATTCATTGATGTTAATATCCAGGTGTCTCTACATAGGTCTTATTCTTGGACAGGTGCACAATTTTATCCAGGTGAGCAGATTATATCGTATTAAATCTAAAGTTCTCTTTAACTTTCATTATCCTTGTTCCAGTTCCTCGAGGAAAACGTCTGCAACAGTATCTGAAGCTTGGGCTCGTGCTGTCCTGGCAAGATTTGCGCTAAATTTGTAGCACCAAAGGGGAATCCTTTAACTGGTTGCAAGAAATGTTTGCCTACAATTGCAGCCTATCTCTTATCATTGCTTAAATGGGATCGCGATTGTTGTGAATTGGTCAATTAATCTCTTATACATATACTGATCGAAAACCTTTCCTAATCCCATAAATTTAGATAACATAAAGTTCATTTTTGCGGCCTTTAATTACTTCACCAAGGCACCCGCAAGCGATTTATATATTCCCGCAGAGTTTGCTGCCTGTCAGTTTTCCTTAAAGTCGGGAAGGACTTTAATATACACTTCGTTGTCAATCAGGATAAGTCGTAACTTTATCCATTTTAAAACTTACGATAACCGTGTTTATCTCCATAGGTCACCTTATTTTTGGGCAGGTTAAGGACAACCACTGGTAATTAAATCCAGGTGAGCTGATTAAATCGAATTACATTTAAATTCTCTTAACTTTGACAATCTTCTTTCAGTTCCACTAGAAATCGACCACATCAGTTAGTTAAACTTGAGCTCCTGGTTGGGCGGTCCCGGCAAAGATTTTACTTAGTCCTCCTTGTGCTTTCCCGGTAGGCATTTGAACGGAAAACCTTTGATTCAATGTAGTATCTACTGCCACACCTGCTGTCGCTCAAGCAAGAGCAGGATCCCAGCGGCAACATCTCCTTTGCATCATTTTACTTGGTTGAATCATCAGTAAAGCACGAGCGACCGGAGAACACTATGCTCACCCGAGCTAGGCAAACGTAGGACTAATCTCTGGCCCTTAACTTGAGGCCATCATGTCAAAAAGCATTTAGAAGATTTCTTCTCTCTACTAACGTAATGTTTCAACTTAATCATATGATATATATAATATAAATATAATATAGTCGTACAGATGGTACACAAAAATAATAAACATATATATCCTTAAAACAAATGACAAAACAATAAAATCAATTCCAAAAATAGATTCAAACCAAAATACCTGAGCAAAGATAAAAAAATGTATACGTTCAGTTCAAGATGTCTTAAAATCATTTGTTTAACTGAATTTCAGCGTATAAAACTATATTAAAAGCAATATTTGTTATATCTCTAACATATTTAGAGTGACTTCAGGTATAAAGTCTTTGTTTCAAATAAACCTAATCAGAAATTCAACAAAATAGCATTACTGACTATATATACAAAATAAATAAATGAAAATGTATGTTACATGTTACATATGCTTCATAATTCCTTATATTTGGATAGATGATTATGAACTTTCGCCTGTGTAACATGAACTTAATAAGATCCTTGCAATACTGCGAAGGTATTTGAGTCCATCACATCCTGAAAAACATGCCAAAACGGTGCGTTGGTGCAGAATTTGGCTTTGGCAAGATTCGCTCAAGGTCTGCCTAGCAGGTTATCAACGGCTTAAGATCTGGCGGCTATTCACTCCATGGAATCCATCTTTTCGAATGGAATCCACTTCAAGCGGTTGTGCTTTGCGCTTTTTATCCTATTGAAACATCAATTTTACATTTAAAAGCAAATGTCATATTTTATATGTTGTTTTTAAAAGACAAAAGTCCATAGTTTTATTAATTGCAGTACAATTCAAATGGATTAGCACCAGACCAGAATACGATATCCTTGTCAAATAAGTTCCTACATTGTGTTTGTACGCTACCAAAATAAAACTTCTTTGGGCCCCTGGTCACATGGGAATACAAGGTAACGAGCTTGCAGATTCAGCGGCTAAAATGGCAGGACAATCTCCTTGCCTTACACTCATCCCTGGAGTCAGAGAAGACTTATGCCGCTACATTAAGAATATTCTGAAAAGGAAGGATTTGACACAAGGGGATACTTACGTCCATAAGTTTAAACAATTTAACCCAAGATAGGAGCCCGTCCGGTACCCACCTTCATGGCACAGAAGACACTGCAATGTTCTAACCCGGCTCAGAACTGGTCACACCGCCTTAACCCACGACTACCTGCTAAAAGGAAAACCCAAGCCCAGATGCCCGAAATGCAGGGCGGAATTATCAATGCAACACTTATTGGATATCTGCCCGCAACTTAATAACATAAGGTTCTGTCTATTTGGCCAAATCCAACCCACCTCTCTCCTTACCTCACCTACACACAATAATGTATAATAGCATTCCCTTCCTTTAGTTATTTTATTATTTCTTTGTATAATAATTAATCATGTAAATAAATAAATGAATACATTGTGTTTGTTTCTACCAAATGAAACTATTAAATATTATAAATATAATGTAGAAATATGCTGCACTCAGATTTGCTATACTCCTTCCGCATTTCATGGCGTATTCATGAAACTGAATGAGACGGAGATATATTTTTGGCATCCGTACTCTTTGCTTTCAACTCGATGCACGAAGTGGAATAATCAATACCCAATGAGTGCAAGCTTATTGGCCATTAAGATTTACGCTATTTATTAACTACAAAATTTGAAATAAATTTAATTATAGTATATAAATAGGAAAGGGCATATACAGCCTGAATGGGTATAGTCGACTAAAGTTACTATACTTTCTTTTTAATAGGGGCTCATTTTTAAGCAGCCTATTCTGTTCCTAAGGTTTAACCTTAAACAAGTTACTGACATCAAAATAAAAATATAAGAAATGCAAAGTTAATTCGTTAAATAAGTAATACGTAAAAGAAGCATCAAAAAGTATATATTCCTCATCAGCAACAATAGCTGAGCTGATTTAGCCATGAATGTCCATCAGCGTGTTTATGTTTCCGGATGAACTCGTGAATCTCACAGCTAAAGACACCAAATTCAGATTGTAGATTCCTGGATATTAGATACTAGACAGAGGGATTGGAAGTCGCGTTATTTCCTACCAGGAGTTTAATAGCTAGACCACAAATTAAGTCGCTAAATATGTATGTGAATGTGAAACACAGATGGGAATCCTAGGTTGAAAACCTACCCGATCATATTGCTTGTGAAACTGCAAAAAGACAATTAAAAAAGGCTTTAAATATCGAATTAGATTTTGTGATTTTAAGCAGCCCTTCTGGCACTAGTAAGCTGAATTTTGGTTAAAATATTGCCAAAACTTACTATTAAAATTATTTAATCAATTGTTCATGAAGCTGTGCAAATGTTGGCATTGCCTTTTCAGAACGTATTTTATATCATTTGCTTTGATTATCTTTCCATTGGCTTGTTTATATGAGCGCTTCACCGCAGGCTTTTTCATATATGAGCCAGAGATGGGCTTTGTCCAGTTACGGCTCTCACCGTTCTGATCTCATTTTAAGGGTAACTGTGCTGCCTACCCTCGTATGCCTATGCTTGTATTGCATATCGGTTATATCCTATAAGAAAGGAAAGATTCAGCGATCGTATTTATATTTTATAAAATTATTGGATTTAAAAATATCAATAGGAAATATTTAGTCAACATCCTTTTATTTATGCGGTTAAATGGGATCATCCCTTGGGATATTTATCTTTTGTTTCTTTGAAATTTTTTATTACGGACGTAGTTCTGCCGATCCCATTGTTGCTGGGCGCATGCGTTCGTTCGTTCTGCTGCTGCTGCTAACAGTGATCCGAACTTATCTGCTGTTAACATTGTGTGGGTGTGCATGTTAATGTATTGGTATGGGTGCGTACGGTATTTTGATGCTGTCGGCACCTTGTCCGATCCGCGCTCTGTTTGTCTCTAGTGCGTTCGTTTTAGTTCTGTGAATGTTCGGCTCTTTTAAACTTGCATCGGCACTTTTGATTTTGACTTCGGCCTTTGCTCGTAGATAACGCTGAGGCAATTGTATTGGTGTGTGTGTGTGTGTGCTTGCGCTCGCTCTGAGCGTCGTTAAGAACCTGACGTGGGTGTTCTTGATCTTTTGATTGGCTAGGGGACTATAGTTATCGCGTTAGTATGTTTTAGTATGATTGACGCTAAGCCATGGCTTGTCGTAGAATAAAGAAAACCCTTTGAATATAATAGTTTTTATAACAATTATTTATTTATATTTGCTCTGACCTAGAATTGCAACATCCGTGATTGATTTCCTCGCTTATCAATTATTAAGGCACATAAAGTAACAGGTCGTTATTTCAATATAACTCAGGAACTGCACATCAAGAGATCTCGCAAACTTCTGTTTCCTGTATATGCTAAGAAATTAGCATTTATCGCTTGGTAATAATCTACTATCTATTATCTTAACTCTATAATAATAAATTGCTGCTTAAAAGCATAAATGTGAAAGAGAGAGAGAGAGAGAGGGAGAGAAGTTAAAAGCAATTTAAAGTTAATTCTTTGTCTTCAATCAGGTATTAAATCAAAAAAAAGCTATTCAATTGTGCTTATATATATCTCATATCTAATGAGTCAACTTAGATATCTTATGTATGTAAATTCTAACGAAGGGACGAATTGAAGGCATCCTTTGGCATTTTGATTAGAGCCTGGAACGTCAATAACGCCAATTTGACGGGGCATCCGAAGGACGCTGAGTGTTCGACCTGCGAACTCCTAGGCTAGGAAAGTCATTATTTCCCCTTATGTCGCCCGAGAAGACCGTGTGATCCTGAGCAACATACTCCGAGGGCTCTTGCTTCACATCTGCAGATCTGCCCGAGTGATATGAATTAAAGCTGTTTCCATTGGACGTGCTACGATAATCTTCTCTTGATGTGCGGTTCTGCTTGGCAGGCGGTTGGTTACTTGGTGGAATGTCCCAAATGGTTTTTGACGTTTTGGCCGAAGTTGGGCGCCGGGAGTTATCCCTACGATTTCCAAGGTTAGGAAAGTCCTTGTCTCCACTTATATCGGCCGAGAAAGCTGTATGATCTCTAGGTACATACTCCGACCGCTCCTGTTTTACTTCGGATTCAACCGAGTAGAATGATCCGAAGGAGTTGTCACTTGGCGCTTCATTCACCTTAAAATTGGGTTTCTGCTTTGGCGGCATGTGCTTTCCATCCAGAGGCTTGATGGCGAGATCACCGCACATATAATCGCTAAATATGTAACACCAACGGGACACCTTTGACTGGGTGCAGTACATGCTGCGGTCGTTTTCCTCGTGAAACTGAAACAAGACAATCAAAGTTAATAGAATTTATGAATTAAGAAACGCAATTAAATCTTACCTGGCACGAGATGCCTGAACTGTACTCAAAGTAATCATTGGCGAAAAAATATCAGTGTCTATCTTGGTAATCTTGTCATGGGGTAAATCGGCTATATCCATGACCTCCTTTTTGAGCACATAGAACAAGTACTTAATATCGTAGACATGAATCTGTTCCTCCGCTTCTTCGTTGTCGCATTCCAAATATCTTAAGCAACCCTTCACCACAGGAATCATTTCGGTGTTGGTGTATACCACCAACGGCTCTTTGGAACTGACATCGCCCTGACAGGAACGTAAATACTCCAGAATGTCGACATACAGTCTACCCATGTCCGACTCGCCTATAGCATTTGGCGGCAATGGCAACTGATGAGTGCTCAATGAGTAATTGTTAGCATCGTTAACCTGCCCAAAAATAAGGTGACCTATGGAGATAAACACGGTTATCATAAGTTTTACAATGGATAAAGTTACGACTTACCCGGATTGATATGCGAACTGTAGATTGATGTCTTTCCCGACTTTAACGAAAACTGGCAGGCAGCAAATTCTGCGGGAATATACACATCGCTTGCGGGTGCCTTGGTGAAGTAATTAAAGGCAGCAAAAATGAACTTGGTGTTCTCCAAATCTACGGGGTTAGGAAAGGTTTTCGATCAGCATGTGTATCAGATCTTATGTGGCCAACAATCGTGAGCTCATCCACAATGTCATATGGTACTGGCAGTTTTCATGATGATGACCGACGTGTATGGAGCATACAACGTGTTCTTACCATATTGTGCCTTGTCCTTAAGCACAATACGCTCGATGTTGCGTTTCATTTGCATTTGCTCTGCAGCTGCATCTTCCTCCTCTTTTTTCACCGAGGACAAGGATTGGCCTTGACAGTTTAAGGGTTCTACTTTGCGACGAGCGGACACATCGGCGTCCTTGGCTCCTGATTTGTATGGGCCACGTTGCTGAGAGTTCATTTTCTGTGTATAAAGCAGAAACAGTTTATTTCTAAGCTCTCATAATATTGTCGTGTACTTACACTCCATAATTCCCCACAGTGGCTTACGGCTTGGGAAACGTTCATTTTCCTTCCTTCTGGATTGTTGTGTCGCCATTCGTTGACAAACATCATGAAAGCGTTATGCTTTTTAGGCGGCATTTCAATTCTATAATTAAATATTGAGTATTAAGATAAGCGAATATGAATGCAGGTGAATAGGATGCGCAGGTACTGGAACGTGCAATGAAAGCGAGTGAGAAAAGTATTAAGAAATATATGAAATCTGAGCACATATATTGTATGTATTCATATGTACTTGCTGTAAGTCAAAAATGTGGTTGCACTATACCTCTTATCTCTGTTTTTATTATTATAGAATTTCAATGATTGCCTGTAGCTGCGGATTCAAATTTCAATTATCTTAGAACAAGCCGCGCACTCAACAATAGCCCAAGCCGAAAGGCCGACAAGAAACGAAATGAACGGAATACAACGCAAAAGCAGAAAACTAAGCACATTCATACATACAAACATGTGTGAGTACGACGATCTTGTGCACATATGTATGTATGTAATAAAATACATCTTTATTTATTTACATATGTGTATGTGTTATTTACTTTATGCTTTTAAGCCGTCTGCGTTTTTTGCTTGTTGCTCAGCACTGCGCAATAACATGTTGGGTTTAAACTTAGGAAAGAATAGATCTTTCATATAGATATGTAAGTACATACATATGTATAACAAAGTATATTTTTATTTTGTTTTGTTGATGTATTGTAGACTAAGTTGAATTAAACTTATTATGTGTTCTAATGCCGAAGTTCACATAAAACAAGTATTATTCTTATCACTAAAAAGTAATGGCACCGAATGAAAACAGTTCACATTCTAGTTTGAAACCGAAACAAAGAGACTTACTTTATTTAATTGGAAAATGCGAAACTCCAACTCTAGAGCTTTACCAACACAACAGTCGGCAATTCTTTTTCAATGACTTATTAGCGCGATTTGGGAAGGTTACAAATAGAGATGTGCGGTATCGATATATATACAGATATTTAAAAAAGAGCAATGACACTTATGACAAAATATTAATTATATCTATGATAATATAAAAAGCGCGTTTTCATCGGTTACACTACAGTCGACATTAATTTTAAATCAACTTGAAATTTAAAGTGCATAGGTTTACCCATCGCTAGTTAGAAATACTCTTGATGAGTTATCGACGCAATTTGGAGACACCGCGTCGATAATGAACGTAACATTGCGTTAACAGATCGCATTTTGCGTTTTAATAGCTCTTTATGCGTAAGCATACATGAAATGTTATCTAGCAAAAGAGCGCCATTTGCTTAAATGTAATACCTTTGTAGGATAACGAATTGCGATTGCTCAGGGTTGAACGTATTTTACCTGTTTAACTTATAAAACTAAAATATCGTAACAAGAGAATAAAGTAAACTTTTTGTTAGACAAAAATATTTATATTGAACTAGCAAAACGTAATGAAAGTTTGCTATGCTCTTATTAACAGTGAGTGCAATTTAATTTGAATTTAACAGACTCTGTTCGTAAGGTTTACAGCAGAAAACCCCTTTGCGTTACGTTGTTCTTTGAAGTGAGGTGCCATGCAAGCCCCCCAGTCAGTCAGTTTCGTTCGGTTGAGGTGGAAAGAATATTGTTTGTTAAACAGCTACACAGGTCGGACGTGTATCGCGCGCAATTAAAAAAGTTTACTTTACGTTAGTAAAATGTCTTTTTCTAACAGTACGTTCAAAATGTTGAATATCGACGACTTGGAGTAGCTCTAATTCAACTCAAAGACAAAGGTGGGCAACGAACATAGGGCTTTTTTTTGTCAGTTAAAATCTGAAATAGTTGCCGTTTAAAGCTTGGCTTACATATTCAAATGCATATGTATGTAACTTGCCGGGCTCTGTTTGTGTGTTCTTGTGACTTGATAGTACCGCCGGTGCATCGTTCTTGTTTCTAAGTGTGATGAATTAAATGCCACGCGCTTCAAATATTCTAAGCTAAAGCTTCATTTGTAGATGCAAATGCAAAAATTATACATGAATTAGTGTAAGCTGTAAGAATATTACATACATATACCATATACAATATATATACACACATATGTATATATATGAATATATATACATATATATGTACACACTATTGCATACATACATACATGACGATCATTCATTATTACTTCTTTTTTTTTTTCTCTTGCGCGACGTGTTTCGTTTAAGCTCACCTGGCTGTGTGCGTATGTGAGAGTGAGCGAGTGCGGGAGAGTGTGTGTTGTGTGATCGTCTGTGTGCCTGTGTGTGCCTAGCTGTGTTTGTAAGTGAGCGAGCCGAGCTTTTAAGTTAAAGTTCTTTAGCTTGCGTCGGCGTAAGCGTTGGCAGCAGCAACAGGTTAGACTTGTATACAGGTTGGTTGCCATTATATCGTTTGTCTCTTTTGTTTACATTTGCTTGCATTTGCATTTCATTTTTTTTTTTAATGTTTCTTATTGAAATGGAATTGCTTAGTAGCTCGCTGAGAGTTGTATTGAGAGTTGAGATTAGTTAGTTCTGAGCTTTTTTTTTCTTAACAATTTTTCTTGTATTTTTTTCGCGCTTGGTTGCGCTTACCTGCCAGAGCTTACACATACGAATATCCCTGGGCCCCTTGATAGGGCGTCTACTTATCAGATGACTCAACTGACACGTTCCCAGATCTTATGTTTCATGTTTCCCCTTAATGTCAATGGCACATTCCACTGCCAGCAATGTTTGCTGACAAGCGCAGATTTCAATCTTCCAGCTAAGCATGCTAAAATTCTACATACGTGACGCAGATTCAGATATGCCAACATATATGTACATATATAATATTAACACACATATATATTTACTTAAATTTTTAGCTAATTTTAATTTTCATTTGGGGTTTTGCAAACGCCTTAAGAACAGCTCCAAAAATAGCATTGAGCCAATTCTTGTTTGTTTTGCGTGTTTGGCAAGGACTTGATAACTTTTATGACCCTTACCAGGATCTTGTTTTTCCTTTCGTAGTAATAACTTGATTTTATGGTTTTTCCATTCTTTGTATGTTCCATAAACAGTGAAGTAATACACAGTTAAAGGCTATAAAACTTAACCGACAATACAAGTATATGTATCATACAAATATTTCAAATGATTTGTTTTCTTTTCTTATGAATTTCTCGAATATAAAAAAATGCAGGAAATTCTGTTACAAGCTTTTCATTTTTTTTGAAGAAATACAAAATATAAATATATTATATATTTTTTATAATATTGTAAACAAGAAAGAAAATTTCTTTTATAAATATTAACATTATTATAATATAATACATACATTTTTTAAATCTTCTTCTTTATGTGATTGTTATTTATTCTTTTTCTGGGAAACTTGCAAAAATATTAAAAAATTCTTATCTGATCAACTTCTTAGACTAGGATCGTTCTACCTTCATAAATATTTAAGATAACATTAATAAAATAAAATATAAACTTTTTATTTATTTTTTTTTTTACACTTCTATTACTTCATATTTTCTGCGGGACTGTACCCAATTCTGGTATACCCTAACATTTATTTTATAGTATAAATGGGGCAGCCCCAACTCCAAATGTTCCCATTAAGGCGAATTTTGTAGGTCATTCGTTTGGATAGGTCATCATCATGTCACGTTGTTGTGTTGTGTGTGGGTGGGTGGGGAAGGGGTAGGGGGAGGAGCTGCACCCATTTGGCCCAAATGTGAGTTGCGATTTGGTAATTAGCTTTTAGGTCAGTTTTAGAGTGCGAATGGCTAAATTTGACCTTTTAACTAACAAATGAATTTCCCTTGCGTGTCTGGATGAGACAAGTTTCTCTTAAGCTACACTAAATTATAGCCATGGATAAGAGGCTTTTAGCCAAGGTTAAGTTACAATGACAATTTGGCGCTTGGACAGCCTAACACACCCATATATTCACCCAATTTAGAACCACATGACGTCAGTCCTGATTGTTTTCTGTGTGTGTGTGTGAGTACTCCCTACGAGTAAATTGAAAATTGATAATATGCGTGTATATAAAGCAGTTGTTTAAATATACTTTTGTAAGATTATATCTGGATTAAGATTTAGAGATAAAAAAGGGCAGGAGATGCCTCTTCCCTATGTTTATACTTAATCAGCACCAGCTATCTAGTCCATCCAGACAGGTCATCTATAAGTCTAGCTAATTTTACAGTTTTTATATAATCTAATATATAAAGATTAGGTATATACATATGTACCTTATATTCTACAGATATTACGATTTCTTTATACAGATAAAGTTTGTTACAAGTTTCGGATCTTCTTGAAACAACCCTGTACATAGCTTGCGCACTGCTGAAAGTGCAAGCAGTGCGCTGCTTGAAGCATGTCTGCTACGTCTATGAATCTAGGTAAAGCGTATCTGGTGGTCGTCTAGACTGTTTCCTACAGCTTTTCTCTTATCTGTTTTTAAATTTTTTTTTTATATCCCTGCGCATTTGCCATCAAAGTTGCAGTTAAATTCAAATTTGCATTTGCCACTGCATTGCGACATTTGGCGACAATAACAACAACAACAACAACAACAACAATAAGAAAATCTAAGGTGTTCTAATTGCCATTTGCTAATTAAGTTTTTACAGTTGAAAAAACTCAAAAACTGTTATCACGGTGCAAATTTTCGCCGTCGTTGCAAAGTTTTACATTTTTATCTCTCTCTCTCACTCTTTCTTCCTGTAGCTCTCCCTGTCTCTTTTTCCATGCTTTTATTTAGTTGTTATCGTTGTTATTGTTATAATTGTTGTCGTTCTTGTTGTTGTTGTTGTTGTTCTTGTAGTTGAAAAGTGCACTTGTTACCTGACGTGACTGAAAGTCATTTAAAATGTTTTAGTTGCTGCCTGGGTCGAAATACAATATATATACATGCATATATATATATATATGTATATATACATACAACTATAATTATTTATACTCGTAAATGTGCATGGCCTGTGCTCGGGCAGAGCTGCTTTCCCAGCTCCGGACGGCCAAACGGGAAAACTATGCAAATTTTAAGCGGCGGCACCCGAAGCTAAAGGCTCTTCTTCTTCTACTAGTGTAAAGTTATTTTCAAATTTTTAATGAGTCCCCTGATAAGACGTTAGGTTACATAGTATATACATGTAGCAGTACATAGCATATAATTGTATTTGTCTAGCAAAGGATTGGGTTCATTCAGGGTTTCAAATTGGACAAGACTGCAAAACACTAATTTGTATTACAATTTGAATATTAAACGATATCAAAAGGTGCTTATTATATATAATAATATAATTTCCATTTAGTTTATTCCAAAAATCATTTTTACATACTTCGAATTCTTCCAAAACTGGCTTAAAGTTTCTTGAAAAAAAGCAGTTCTACGATTCAAAATGTGAATATAAAATCATTTGTTTTGATCTGTTTATAGTATATTTTAAAACTTTGAATTATTTACGAGTATTTCTTTATCAGTTTACAATATTAGAATTCCAAAATAATGAACAAAACATTTTCGTAAAAGAAAAGAAAAATGCTTGGAAAAGGTGAGCCATAAGTTTACTTGTTCGCAAATAGAAAAGATAAGAAATGCTTTTACGTTTTCCTTATATTCTTTAGAAATATTTAAAGATGCATACATATAGATATATAAATATTTGAATACTAAGTAGTGGAATAACTGATAAGTTATATAAATATTTAATGACTCAATCATATAGTACATAACATCTTATTGGAAAATGCTTTTATTTCTTAGAAAGAGCTTTAAAGAATTAAATGGAAATTGAACTAGTTCATTGAACACGCCCTGTTAACACTTTGATATATATTAGATGATAAGCTTGGAACATACAAACGCAATCCAAGAATTGTGAATGACATAAAAAAACTTGTTAGCTGATGCTACCGTTGATGGAGAACTTGGATATGGTCACGTTTGTGCGTCTTCTTAGCTTGATTTCAGGGCATGTCTCAGAATGTTACTTAACATAAAACATAGTTAAGATATGCAAATGTGACTTTTCGAAAAGCCAAGCTCATCAGTGAAGAAAACCGAGAAAAGCTTTACGGATAAGCTAGAAAAATGTGTGTAATATGAGTACGAATTTGCATACTGTTAAAGTATATACTCGTATTGGGATTATCTATGGAGAACCTGTATTGCAATACTACTGAGAAATATCATATGAATATGGAAATTGGGAGGCAGGGGAAACTCGGTCAAAAAGCACCGGGAAACGCTCAACATATATTTCAACTTTATTTCAAAAAAATCATTTCGTTTTCAATGCACAAATTTTTGAAACCGGTTTAACAGTTAACAGCAGACGCACACACACACACACACAGATAGACATACACAAAGTTTCACACAGACGTATCAATGAGGTATTTTATTTACCAAAAAAAAAGCTAAATAAAAATAAAAATAAAACCGAGTAAAAAGTAGGTGACGTTAAGCACCGTTAGCCCTGCAACAGCAAACTGGTTGTTGTTGTTCTTCTTCTTCCTTCTCTCGTTTTGTTTGCTGCGCTTCCCGTAACAAATAACACGACAACAACAAAATTATCGAGCCCCAAAATAAAAAAAAAACGAAATTTGTCTGCGCACAGTAAAAGATTTTTTTTTCAAGTCTACCACGCCCACCTAACCAACTACACAAATATAAATACATACGCATTTACAAATTTACATAACCAAACACAGAGAGAGAGAGAGAGAGAGAGAGAGAGATAAGAGAAGGTTAAAAAGCTTTGGTTGACTGGCCAAATGCACGTAACATTAACAGCAACAACCACAACAAAACACGTCACAGTTGCGTGGACAGCTTTTGTGCCAATGTAACGAAGAAGAAGAGGCGAAGAGACAATAAGGCAAAGCTAGGCTGAGAAGAGAAGGGGCCAAAGAGAGCGGCACGCATGCGATGCCAGCTTGGGCGTCAGCTTCTTCATGGTCATTTAATATGAGCAGCGACTGCGGATTGTTGAATGCAAATTTTTAGCATTCCCTCTCACGATCATGCACGCTCCTTCTCTCTCCCTCTCAATGCATCGCTGTCTATCTCTTTCAGTTACGTTTGCGCAAGCTGCGTAATTAAGTGACCGGTAATTGAGTTTTAAAGCATCGAGCTTTATATAGTCCTCTCCCACCCCCCTTGAACGGTCGCTAACTGTCGACCGATTTGGCTTTGTGTGTTGCATTTCTCTGCGTTTTAATTGATATTTATGCAGCTAGTTAAATGCGCTGTGACAGATAAAAAGAACGGCACAGACAAACAGAGCGAGAGAGAAGGGGAATGAGAAAAGGGGTGCTTGCTGAAAAGAGATAGAAAGCGATGCAACAGTTAAGCTGCGGTTCAGCGATTCTTTTCTTATGGTTCATGTCTGTTTTGGATTTGATTTTATTGTTTATTGCTGCGCTGCTTTGTTCTTTTGCTTTTGCTTTTTCTATTCTTTTTTGTTTGTTTTTTTTTTGGGAAAGGTAGAAAGCTTGTTGCATTGATTTCAAATTAAAAAATGTACAAAAACAACTTGAAATTCAATTGTAGACAGGAAATTATTTGGTTTTTACAAAAAAGCTAATGGAAACACGAAGTTCCATTACCAAATGAAGTGGAGAAAACTTCCCTTTTTAATTGCCGCCCCTTAAATATTTGATAAAGAGTGAAACAGACAAAGGGAATTTGGCTTTATAAAATACGAATATTCATTTTAATTAACATGTGAACTAACTCTAACTCTCTTGACAAGAGTCCCGCTATTCCGAATATGGCCTAGTCCGAATCGTACTCTATTTCTGAAAATGTGGAATATCTATTATTTTAGTCCCTTGTAATCTGAATTCGAATTCCTGCGAAATCCGAATTGGGATGCGCTTAAATTGATTCGGATACGTGAGACTTTACTATACTTTCCTTAAGATCAGAACGAAAAAATGGGAAAAATATCCAAATAGGAGATTAAGCATAAAAATATCTTAAAATTTCATAATTATTCTGGGCTTAAAAAAGAATTACAAGAATCGAAGAGAAATCGCTAAAATTATATATTTGTAGAAAAAGTCAGCCAATTAGGAAAACATAGTTCCAAATGATGAAATATTTTTTAGTTAACTTTGTAACCTATTGTAATTGATGAGTTACGATAAATTAAGAATAGCATTAACAGTTTTACTTAAACTTACGCCCGATGTTGATCTATTTGACTTGAAATTAACTTCGTCAAACGTTATGATTAATCTTTCATTGGGGAATATCTGCAATATCGTCTCAAGTCATAGTTGGAACTATTATATCCAAGTTCACATAATTGTCACTCAAGTTTCGTTATGAATTTGCCTTAATTAAATGATAAGCAGCTGTCCCATCTCAGCCATTGCAATTATTGCGCTCTTATCAGTTCGTATCATGGTTATGGCCATGGCTTGACGGAACTGAGTACAAAGCCAATTACAATTACGGGTAAAATCTGAGAAACAACGGAATTGCATGGCAATTACCTAGATACCCAACTTGGGTTGAAGCTAAAGCTTCTCGTTCCGTTGACTGTTGACTGCTCACAAAACACCCACAGAGAAAAGGTGAGCTGTGTACATGCATAAGCTATACGACTGATAGATACGCTACAGATGGTCACATAAATCTTTTTTCTTAATGTAATGCAATATTATATTGTTTATTATATTGTATCAGTGTCACGTTTGTACTTTAATTAAGGCCCATTTGAGTGCAGGGTATGCAAATTTCACAATAAACAGCGGCAATTTGTGTGCAAGCGATTAGACGACGACAATAATGGTCATGAGTATTGGGATTAGGTTTGGAATTGGAAATGGAACTGGGATCGGGCTAGGTACTAGGCGCTGGCGTCATCAAACTGGAAACTTTTCACAATTGCGTGAATCACGACAGACCGTGGCAGTGGCAAAAGTAAACCCCCAAAGAGCGTGACACTGGCACTGGGTATATGCGAGTAGGCGGAACTCAGGGAAAGACCATTTGTTGTATCAAAAGAAACCGAAAGATTGTTAGTTGAGGTGACAACGGTTTGGGAGCTTTAGCATGATTTCAATTACTTTCCAATTTTGAGTAAACACTCAACTTAATGGATACGTTTATAAGAAAAGAACGAAATATAACGAAACGCAACAAAAATAACAATAACATCAAAAGGAAATAACCCACAGCCCAACAAGCCAAAGACCCAACCACCCAACCACCCAACCACTCAAACACCCAAACCACCCAACAACCCACTAACCCAGGCAACCTGCCAACAAGAAGCAGCAGCTTATAAAAATTATAAATTAATTGTACAATTGACCCCATTAGCTAAACGAGTAGAAGCTTCAACTATGTATTCATACTTGTATATTCGGGTGCCAGCACTTTTTGCTCTTTGAATACTTTGAATACATTCGAATTTTCAACGTATTTGAATTTAGGCAACCAATTTGCTCTGTTTGCATAAATTCATTTTTCTTTTGTGTCCGCGACTTTTCGTGACCTTTCGTCAAACATTTTTGAAGATCGCGTTGATTGTGCTCTGTTAACTAATGGCTCTCAATCTATGACCCTTCTACGCATAACTCATATCTATCTACAGATCAAATGTGTGTGTGTGTTGTAATCGATGTTGTGTAAGGTATAGAAAAAAGAGAAAAATATCTTGGAGTGGGCAATCAGCTTAGGAAATAAAGAATTTATTGATTCATAACTCGTATGATATGATATGTTATATCAACATAAACTTCTTCATGATATGATATGATAATTTATATATATATCTTGGTCAGAATGTAGATGTTGCAATAGATTTGCATATTGGAAACTAACGACTTAAATATAACTTATAGCTGCCAATAGGAACCATCGGTCGTAAGTTGTGTGGGAAACCTTTTGTACGAAGATATGTGAGGGTTTATGCAATGTTTTTTCTCTGTTTTTGCTATGGAATTTACGATTTCTACAAATGGCATAAATTCCATGCTATTTGCAGTGAGTTGCCACATAGTAAAAGTTGACCCGTTTTAGTCAGCAGTTAACTCAGTCGAACTCACGATATGCTGTTTATGCATGCGTATTCGATACCCTTTCATAAAATATTTAATGAGTACTATGAAGGGTATATTTTCTTAGAGACCTTTCATTAGGAAATGTAAACAAGAAATAAAAGAATAGAATTCTCATCATTTGAGTTGCCTCTGGCGCCGCGTGGCTCTAATTTATCTTTATGTCAGAAAGCAACTCGAAATTATTCTCAGATATTCGCGGTCAAGGTTGTTAACCTAAACCGCGCCTCAGTTATTTTTAACGTATATTTTATGCTTATACGAAAAAGCGAAAAGGAAAACAGCGAAATTATGTATACGCAGCGTAAGACGAATGGAATGGAAACACAGGCGCATAAATAAAAATTTAAAGTATGTACGAGTGTATATACTTATGACAAATGTGTCAACGAAGAGACAATAGCAACCGGTTCAATAACTGACAGCTGAAAGATATCAATTGAATTACATTAAAAGGGCAGCGGCCAGAAGTTGACAATATATTCGATATACCTATATACATATGTACAGTATATCCTCGGTAAAAGCAACCTTAATTACACGAAAGATCCGAAAGCAAACCAAATTTACAACAAAATATAGATATAGAACTGCATATCAAAATGAGTTGCTTTAAGCGAGGGCCTACTGTACATATATTCACGTATTTCTCGTAGTATTCATAACTTGGCTGACTCAATACCCAGCTCTGAGTACCCATAATATTCAATGTTTACTTGACGAGGCGATATTCTTGAGCAAATGACAAAATAAGCGCTTCATTAAGATACACATAATCGTATATTATCGTATATATCTATATACATATACGTATTTATACTATATCTATTTATGTATTCTGAGTATCTTCGGTTCTGTCGGTCTCATTAGTATCTTGTTTGCTTGTTTGCATTGCTGACCTTTGCACTGCGAGTGCACATACAATAAAAACTTGTTTTCTTTGTAACGAATTGTACATAGGTAGATATATATATATGTGGAATACATATGTACATTGTTATATTAAAGCTCGATTATGATCATTATCCCAATTCCCATAGTGTGGGAGTCTAGCCGGTTATTTCTGCATATGACAGAGCATTTTACATTTTACTTCATTCAACAACCTGTGAGATATTGCATTAAACCGTCGAGAGCGCATTATTTATGGGTGACTTTTTCATTTAAATTGTTTATAAACAGTAAAAGTAACTGCGTATTATATACACATTATATACAAATGTTTGTATATGACGGTACCTAAACAAAAGGACAGACAGCCTATAAAACATTTTTAATTTTGTTTTGTATGCAGCAGTTACTTTCGACGGTTAACATAACATTTTTTGGTTTTACAATATTTTCATAGCTTTTCTCGTTTTTCTTACCTTTTTAAGTGAATAGACGGCAAATTAACACATAATAAACAATAACTTTGATGCCAAACAAAAGTTTAGCATAAAAGCCTCATTAATGCAGAAACCTCTTCGCACAGCTTTGTGTCTCTCATCGAGACGGTGACAGCTGCCTCCTGGCAACCTTTAGCCCTGCTCCTGTGTGCATTATTGTTTTTGCTTTCATCTGGTCTTTTGTATTCAGCTCGAACTGATAAACTGAAAGATATTTACAATTTCACACCCGTAAACAAATACACAGGCTGTCCGACTGGCAATTAGGCATTGTCAGGCTCTACTCTGATGCAGTCGATAGATCACGTGCCAGGTGATATGTGACAACCTTGGCAACCGTTTGTCTGCCAATTGAAAAACCTAGCTGTGCCTGTAGCTGGGCCTTTAATTAATACTAGACAGGTGCTATTTGCTCAGGTATTTGTTGATTGAAATCACGTCAACAATGAACTTCCGTTCAGAAAGCGAATGAGCGGCAAGTTGGGCTTTCAATGCGATTAAGAAAGTTTGCTGGAAATTACTTTTTAATAAAGCTATGAATTTACCATCTGTATGTCTATATAAATTCTTTAGCTCTATAAACTATTCATAAATAAAATCTACGAGAGATTCAATATAAATTAATATTAATAAGAATAAATATAAATAAATATAAATAAATATAAATAAATATAAATAAATATAAATAAATAGAAATAAATAGAAATAAATAGAAATAAATATAAATAAATATAAATAAATAAATATAAATAAAAATAAATAAAAATAAATAAATATAAATAAATATAAATAAATATAAATAAAAATAAATAAAAATAAATAAATATAAATAAATATAAATAAATATAAATCAATATAAAAATAAACAAATATATAAGTATAAAAACATATAAATAAATATAAGTAAATAAAAAAAAAAAATAAAATTAAAAATAAATATTAATAATTATAAATACAAACATACAATAAAAATTAAAATAATGAAATAAATAAGAATAAACAGTAATTAAATAAATAGAAATAACATAAATATTTTTTTTAGCATATTTCTGATATATGAAATAATGCATAAAATCATATATTTCTTATAGAAAAATCATTTTGATCTTGATCAAATTAATGAAAACGATATGAAATTGAAATTTTGCTTAAGTAAACTAAATCTTCGACCCATCACTAACATGACAGTTATGGGATACTATAAATCCATACTATAAATACTATAAATTTTCGATATATGAACTACCTTTAAGCTTGAATTTTTGCGACAGACACACACATTATATACGACTTAGACATGGGCTACACTTTGTATATAAAAAGGTTAGTTATAGAGAAAAGCTGTGCTTAGACTTCTTAATGATTGTCTTAATCATGTGTTTCCCAGCTTCTGAACTGTTTTGTTCTATTTGCAGGCAACAGTTATTTGTTAAGTGGGGAGAAATGGCAAGAACTTCCGCTCCATAGAATTATAAATAAAGAATTAGAATTAGAATTAGAACTCAGAGTTGGAGTCAGAGTCGAGCTTGTCTCCTTCCTTTCCCAGCAAATGTAAAATGAGCTTTGTCTCTATATTCAAGCCTAGCTCTGCTTTATATGCGACATAAATTGAGTTGAGGAGACGATCTCAGGCAAAGGTTCTCAAGCTAATCTAGACTCGGATACAATTTGTGGCCTGTGGATGGCAGATGGAAGATAGAAGATGGGGCACAATGAACAGTGTGGATGGTGGACTGGGACCTAGGTAGCAACAATGTCATAGAAGTGGGTCACCAATAGTTGGGGGAACTACTATACTATATGTATCGTTGCTGGTTTTGTTGTCTAACCCAAGTTGTGTTAAGTCGTTGTTGTCGTCGACGTCATCATCATCGTTATGATCATTATCATCATAGTTGTCGGTTATGTTGTTTTATAATTGTTGGTGTTCTTGTTTGATTTGTTGTTACCACATTTCTTGGTTTCGTTACGGAAGCTGTTGACGTCTGGGTCTCTTAGAGTCTATGAGGCTCAGTATCTCAGTATCTCTGTGGCTCTGTAGCTCTTTTCTTTTTCAATTTTCACGTTTGGCTGCATCGTGAAAAACTTTTACTTTGTGACGTCTTCAAACTCTTTGGCCATATATTATTTTATTTTTGTATTTTGGTGAAAGTTTTACTTAAGCGTTTCTTAGGGTTTCAATTAACACAGCTGCTGAAAAAGTGGACTTACTCGCACCCTCCTCTTCTCTCTATTTCTCTCTCGTTCTCTCGTTCCTTCATCTTTGCTATCTATTCTCCTCTTTGACATGTGCAGCATAAGCTGTCAGCTGCTTGTCTAAACTTTGTGTTGCAAGTATTTATCTTTCATTATGACAACTTGGACAAAAAATATGCAAGTTGTGCAAACAATCAACCTGCCAACGCCCTCAGCTGGACTATATAAGTACATTGACAGTCACCGCACCACACTATCTGCCCCATCTACCCCATCTGCCTCATATATCCACCCAACCCTCCCACCTCCCCCTCCTTTTCTTCGTTTCTACCTCATATGTGTGTCGCTCTCTGTAGACATTGTCATTAACTTTGCCTTGCCTTGCTTTGCCTTGGCTCTAACTATGCTTGTTGGCAACGTTGAGTCTCTTGGTGACAATAGCTTTTGTGGCTGTCAAATGTGTTCCCCTTATACTCTCTCTCTCTCTCTCTCTACCTCTCCCCCTTTCTTTAGTTTTGCATTTAACTATTCATCAGCTGTTTCTTTCACTCGTATTTGCATAACATGTGTTGCATATACTTGTACCAGCACTTGAACATGCAACGGTTGTTTCTCATCATCTTCTTCTCTCTCGCTCTCTCTTGGCCATGCCCCCAAAACAATTAAGCTTAATTGTTGTACCGAGTACATTTTTGCCACAAGGATATTTCATCTAGTATTTGATACTTGTTCTACCACAACTATTCAAGTATTTCTTGACTTATACAGAACAATATGTTCATATATACTCTTAAAATGTTGTTTCTTCTAAAGAAACGATCAATGTATCTTTCAGATATACCCATCATAATGAATCATAATTGTTGTACCGAGTACATTTTTGCCACAAGGATATTTCATCTAGTATTTGATACTTGTTAACCAGAAGTATTCAAGTATTTCTTGACTTATACAGAACAATATTTTCATATATACTCTTAAAATCCTGCGATCAGATAGCACTTATGCTTTTCTTTCATATATGAAAGATATATATAATATAGAACCTAATTATTAATTGATAATGTTATAATCTAGCGGGAAACTTGTTCTTAGACAGACTCAAGAATTGCCATTAATCAAGTGTTCTGCCCACTTTAAAGACATCATCATCCATCATCTGAAAGAACAACTATCTTTAAAGCTGTATGTTGTTTTCCACTATGATTATGTTTATTGGCTTTGCGCGTATGCATATTAAATGCACGTATTAACCTAATTTATATCATTGAGAACACCCAAAGAGCTGGCACAATAACCCCCCTGGCTGATGATACTCGTAATACACTCAATGATGGCGTTGATGGCGATGATGGCTCGTTGTGTATTCATTTAATTTGTCGGCGCTAATTTTGCGCTTGATAGGCAAAAGTCACACGAAGAGTCAAGAGACAATGATGCGAGGCGCCTCGGCTTTGGCTTTGGCTTTGGCCTCAGTCTCGGTCTCGAATCGACTTGACTCGGTCGATTCAATAAAGTCATTAGCTAAAGTAGCCAATGCATTGGGGACGCGATTGCCTCGAGCGGTGCCTGCATACGGTTCACTGGCTTGGCAAATAGAAAGTGCAACGAGGTGGCTTTAGCGACTCCCAGTTGCAGCCTCCTCTTACGGTACACCCGTCCCCCCTCTCGATCTTCTTTCGCTTCTGATTGCAACCAGCCTACACGCAACACACTCAATCACACACACACACAGATACACACACACACACACACACACACACACACACACACATAAACTGGGGCTAGGCTGTCAGAATCAGTAGAACGTGTCCATGTCGAAGCATAGCAAATGCTTCCCGAGTTGCCTTGGTGAGCGAACGGCAAGCGGCTTTCTGGTCATAATTTTGCGTGCTGTTTAACGCCCCAAGCGTTGGTAACAGGCGACCGAGCAACTAACTGGCTAGAAACCTGGCCAAGATGGAAAAAATACCATCCATATCTGAGAGATTGTGATAAAGAGATGCCGGCCGGTTAGTGGTTTCAGACGATTTATGAATAAATATTAAGTGCAAGACACAAGCGAGTGAAGTGCGGCAACTCTGCAGCTGTAGAAGCTTCTTTTCAAATTATAGAAGAGTGTTCTTTTCTTAGGGATACTTTATGACTGGAGTATCTGAGATCTCTTCGATAATTCTACAGGTGAAGAAACTTCTTAATGAAAGATCTTAAGAGGTCTTTTCTTAGGGATACTTTATGACTGACGAATCTTAGATATCATTGACAATTCTACAGGTGAGGAAACTTCTAAATGATAGATCTTAAGAGGTAGGCATACTTATGACAGAAGTATCTAAGATCTCTAGAGCAACACTGCGGATGAAGAAGATTCTTCTTAAATGGTAGATCCGTAGAGTCTTATTTTCTAAGGGAAACTTATGACTGAGGTAACTAAGATCTCTTGGGTAACTCTGCAGGTGAAGGAACTTCTAAATGAAAGACCTGAAGAGATCTTTTCATAAGGATACTTTACCTGGAGTACCTAAGATCTTTTCGGCAAACACTGCGAATGAAGAGGTGTCTTTCTGAATGATAGCTCCTAAAAGTGACCTATTCATAGGAGACTTATGACTGGGATATCTCAGATTCTCAGATTCAGCTCTGTAGATTGAGAAGCTTCTTTTTATATAGTAGATCCGAAAAGAGGTATTTTCTTGGAAATAGAAAGAAAGTTGTGACAGC
The DNA here is from genome assembly GCA_035045065.1 of Hirtodrosophila trivittata. Classification (NCBI taxonomy): domain Eukaryota; kingdom Metazoa; phylum Arthropoda; class Insecta; order Diptera; family Drosophilidae; genus Hirtodrosophila; species Hirtodrosophila trivittata. The sequence continues at coordinate 9,380,737 of JAWNNK010000816.1, forward strand.
CCTGTTGCTTTTCCGCGACTGACAGCTCCAATAAGAACTTCATCTATGTTTGCATGAAGTTTGGCAACATGGCAGCTGTTGTAGTTAATCCTTTTGCATGAAAATACCTGCGGCAGGACCCACCATTAGCAGTTACGCCTACATGTTGAGAGCAGTGGCAGACTAAGTGCTTTAGTGGTTGGAACATAATGAAATTAACCAAGTTTGCTGTTGCTGCTGGTGCTCAGTGATTGGGTTAGTTGGGATTTTGTCGAGCAGCTGGCGTATTTTATTTAGCCTGGCTCTTTCGCTCTTTGGGCCTTAAGCGTTTGGCTTAATAACCGCAAGTAAATTGCATTTTCCAGTGTTCCCAATTTAAGAAATTTTCCAAGGCAAAAGCAAAACAAAACTTGACTGCTATGTGGCTGTTACAGTTGCTGTTGCTGCTGTTGTTGTTTGCTGTTGTGGCCTAAAAAGTTAGTGCACTTTGCCATGGCAACAAGTGCAAGCCAAGTTAAGGAGGCAAGCAGGCGGGCAGACTGTCAGTTAGGCAGTCATAAACAATGGCCAAGTCGCGTTGCCAACTGAGACCAAACAATAAACAGACCACGATTCTGGCAAAAATCAATAAATTGTTTAAGGCCTCATCCATTAGCCTTATGGCGGGGTCTAACTGCCAGGGAGGCATACCTATGTATTAGGTTAAACATTTCGCCCCATTTACATCCTACCTGTACAGCTAACAAACCCCTCGAAGTCCAATTCCATTTCCAATTGCAAGTCCGATTCCCAGTCCGAATCCGAATCCAAATGCGAAGGTGTCTCGAGACCGCGACACGTTTTGCCATTTGATTTTCCAGGCAGACCGACAAATTGAAGTAAATTTCCTGTTTACCAGCCTTTTTTCTCTCTCTATTTGCTGACCCAATTTCCGCGGAAAAGCGACTTTTCATTAGTCGAAGTTACCTTTTATATAGGCTTCGGTTTCGCTTTGGCTTTAGGTTTGGGTTTAGGTTTAGGCTTTCGGTGCTTTGCCCCGAAACAGATTTGGCGCATTTGATTAAGTGACGAGCGTTTTGCTTGTTTCTTGGCTTTTTGGGGTTGTTGGCCTATGGCTGTCTGCTAGCATTCTGGTCAACAAGCGACATAACTTCATTTAAACCCTGGAAGTTGAATAGATGTTAATTGATTGTTTTTGTTGTTGTTTTTAAATACGATTGCCACAAATGACTGTTGACCTCGTTGCTTCTGTGCCAGATAACCTAACCCAAGCAATAAATAAGCTCTCATTCATGTGATTCAAGCACGAAACCCAAAACCAAGTGAGTTAGGAAACACTCAGGCTCTCACGAGGAAATTGACTCAACGAATGAAATAGAACCAAGAACAACAACATTGATAAGGTGCGAATAGATCTAGGCTTAAAAGATATTTATGTGGCACAAAGTGCGCTGCCTTGACGTCAACAGCAAAACCCAAAACTGGGTCAATGGAACACTTCGACAATGAAGGCTTTATTAACCTTTGTTGTAAACGGAAAACTTCGAAGATAATAATTTCTCTGCTTTTTTCCTATCTTAATGAAAGCTTTATTAACATTTTTTGTAATTTAAAAACTTCATAGATAAATTATTAACTGATTTTTCCTGTCTGATAAATAGTTGTGGTATTTCCAACAAAAACTTCTAAGATACATTTCTATTACAAAGAATCAATTGAGTTTTCCTATTTTCCTATTTATTTTGAGTTTTGACAAGTCAATGGAAGTTATTGTTGGGGAATCTTTAAGAACTAAACCTAAGATTTCCATCTATCTTTATTGCCTTGGAACAGTTAAACGAGAATATATTTATATACTTAATATGGGTGTTCACGTTGCTTCTTGGTGTTTAGAAGGAGTTTTGGATATGTACTTGTACTTGTACTTGTTTTGCGAGTATGTTGCATGATTTATGGGACAGCTGGATGCTGTCCCTGACACGACATAAACAGCCTACACGATGTGGCTTCCAAGTGGCTGAAATGTAGCCGACGGCCCGCTGACAATTACTTGGCCGAAACGGTTAAAAACGTGTTGGCTACTCAATAAGCAACAACTGTTTCCCTCTGCATCTCTCGTATCCCTTTGTGGCACCATGTGGTGGTGCTGGTGGTGGTGCTGGTGGTGGTGGCCTGACACCAACGCGTCGTGTGTAAATCATATAAACATAAATGTATGCACAGCACCTCTGAATCACGCGCGGGTTACCAATAGAAATCAAATGGCCAAGAGCTCTCTATAAGTATGAGTTGAAGGTGAAGGCGTTGGTGGTAGCACGGGACTGTTCTCTCTCTCTCTCTCTCTTTCTTTCTCTCCAGAAAAGAGGGTCTTGGAAATTTATGCAAGTTGAAAATCGTGACACAATTGAGAAAAGTTCATTTGTTGATTTTGACTTGAAGTTGGACTTGGACTTGGATATAGACTTGAATGTGGAGAACAACGGCGGGCATTGAGTTTTTACAAAAGGAAGAGTTAAGCCCGTAGGGTATTTAGGAGCTTTGATCTTTTGATCTGCAGCTTCAATCTGGCGGCCATGGGGCCAACTTGTCATATGTTTGTATCCATTGCCACACACAAATTTTTAGAAGTATGAAAGTACCTTTCGAAATTGGACAACCTGTTGCCTGGCTGGCTGGCTGACTGACTAGCTAGCTGGCTGGTTGGTTTGGCCCTCAACTAAGTAAGTAGAACGCCGCACAGTTATAATGGCTGCTGATGGTTCCACTCAAGCGACCATACACTGAGACGGGCCTCCCAATCTCTCTGGCAAACCAAGAAGCAGAACCAACGACGCGTCGTTTTGCCTGGTAATTTAAGAAGCTCGCCTGACTTTTTGCATTCACTTTATTATTGCCAGTTGTTGTTGTTGTTGTTAGTTGGTTGTTCGTTGTCTGGCCGGTTGTCTATTTACCGCTAAGAGCAACAAACAGCAAACGCCGGCTTGAAGTTGGACACCCGCCTTTACCGGGTATCAAGTCAACGCTCAGCTCAGAGCCTCTCAGCTTTTACCTCTCAGCACTCCATGTTCAACGTTCAACGTTAGACGTTCGATGTGAGCTTCAGTTTCTTGGTAGATTTGGGTTGGTTGCTTGTTTGTTTTGGCGTTGTCTCCTCTTCTGTGTATCTGCTGTATCGGCTTTGTCTCATCTTAAGTTTCGAACTAGTTTCACGTTATGTCATTGAAAGTCTGAGAACTCAGCCAGAGACTTTTGTTTGTTTGTTTTTATTGCAGGCGAAGAGATCGAGTTAAAATAACTTAGTTTATTAGCATTGCTTGATAATCAAATTGCAACGTGCAACTGTATATTTATACGTTCATAAGATATACTATTTTATACATACATATATGTATATATATATATATATATCAGATATAATAGACGTGCTTGCCAAATTCTTGAAATATATTCTGTTAATTGGTAATAGACACTCAATTAGCGTCGAGCTGTTAAAATTGCTTGAATTAAACGTTGCAGCTAACAGATACAGTTAAATTATACAGATCGATATACATATATATATATATATATATAGTATACAGTTAAAGTTGAAGATAGAGCTTGAAAATGCTTGTAATTGTCATTTAATTACAGGAAATCGGTTTATTATTAAATCAGCTTATTATAGAGCTCAAACCGTTTGAACAACACATTTGAATTGTCTCACACACACATGCATAGGGGAGACAACTGTGTCAGTCTGATACACACACACACCTACGTGTGTATCGAGGCATCACCATATCTCATAATGAGCCAACGTGCCACTTCTGCTGCTTAGGCTTTTCCGCATCTCAAGGTCGGCGGCAAGTAGCTCTTTATATATGAATGAGATCTAATTGTTCGTCATGTACACTCGTACATAGTTGATGACCGACTCATGGGGCTTTGTACTTACTTACGAGCATTTAAAAAAAAAACCAGGCACCCAAGTGGGCCTTCCACTTAATCACAATGCCAAATATTGGATTACAGTCGCATTTGCTATACATATTCGTACTTATGGGACAGGATGGATAGACGAGAGACTACGTTGGATATAAATTGGGTGGTGGTGCTTGAAAGTGCTTAACATTCGCTTGACAATGACATCGAATTTGGATCACAACCCACATCCGACGACAGAATTGACATTCCATAAATGATATATACAATATATATACTCTTATAGTATATACTTTAATTGGCGAGGCATTTCTATTTGGTATTTTACCAGAAGTTCTGAAATTCCCAAATACCATGACTCGTATTTAACCAATTGTTTCTAATAATTCTCTTCTCTTTCCTATATATAATATATATACTCTATATAGTAGCATGTACTTATGTCTATATTTGTTTACTTGTACTCTTGCAGCACTCTGGCAATTTGTTACCCTGGATCCGATCTCAGTATTTAGTAATAGTACAATCGCAAGTCATCGTCATCGTTATGCTGTACAGTAAAACATGGCAACGTCGACACTTTATGTTGCTGGGGTGACCTGTTTGGGTTTTGTGTGCTTTGCTTTGGCATCTGTCGCCATTGGTATACCCGTCTGGGGTTACTACGATAGTCCGTCGGGTGAGTAACAATCATATAATAAATACTATAATTAATAATAATAATAATCATCACCTTTACATTCAATCTACAGGTGGCTATGACTATGATCGCGGCTATTTCGGGCCCTTCAAAGTGTGCAAGCAATTGACTTATAATCGCGAGAAATGCGGCAACGATGTATCCAAGTTCCGGCTGAGCAGTAAGTGTTAGCCCTATAAATTATTCTAAAGTTGACCATGACCGACTATGAGATGCCCTGTACTAAAAATATAGTCTCTTAGAGCGTAGATCTTAGGTTGATATCTATCATATTATTTCCTTAAATATACCTAGATGATGTCTGGAATCCTTTCTGGATGAACTTAGGGCTTAAATAATAATCTAGAGTACGATACGTTATACGATACGATGTACGATGCGATATACGATACGATATACGATACGATATACGATACGATATACGATACGATATACGATACGATATACGATACGATATACGATACGATATACGATACGATATACGATACGATATACGATACGATATACGATACGATATACGATACGATATACGATACGATATACGATACGATATACGATACGATATACGATACGATATACGATACGATATACGATACGATATACGATACGATATACGATACGATATACGATACGATATACGATACGATATAAAAAACTGAAGAACAATCTAAGAGACTAGATCGTATATGGCATTGATATCTATCATATATAGATGGGGTCTTGTATCCTTTCTGAATGGACTCAGATTTTATAGATGTCTGTATAAATAAAATTTCAATATAGTATTTATTATAATACTATTTACTCATATCGTTACTTATGTACCTAGATAATACCTTGTACCTTTCTTTTATCTTCTCTGAATGAAAGGTTTTCTAGACTTCTTTATAACTAAGATCCCAATATAGTCGTATTCCTATTTAATGCGAGCGTGTTTGTTAGAGCTTTCAATATACCTTTTACCTTGTGAAATCGCCCTATTTTAAGTGTTCCATATTAGCCTCTGCCCCAACTTCCACACTTGGAATAGCTTTAGTGACCTTTTATTGTTCTACAACACGCGAACAACTCTAAAAACAACATCTTTTTGCTAGACATGCAAACTTCAGATATGTTTTGAATGAATTCTTGCTGAAGGTTCGAGCAACTGGCTTAAAGTTGACATTGTGTTCTTTAAGTGTTCTTGTTTCAGTTTTTTGTATAATTATTGTTGTTTATACTATATACATTATATATTTCTTGACTTTTCAGATGCAGTTTTCGTCAGCGGTCTCTTGGCCATTGTCAGCTCAGCGATGCTGGGCATCTTTTGCATATTGTCAGTCATCCAACATGCGATGATATCCTCCCGGGAGAAGGTTGTCATGTCCTACACATCGCTGGTTATTGTCAAGCTCATACTAGCCCTGCTAGGTGGTAAGTAATACGCTACTATTAACCCAGTTTTGTATCTATCGGAAATTGCTAAATACAATTTATTGGGCTTGCAGGTTTATTGGCCATAATAGCCACTGTGCTGTTTGCACTGCAAATCGATGAACAGGAGCGCTTCGGTTTCAAAATATCGCGTGGCATTTCCTTCTATATACAGGTAGAGTATAACTGCTTTAGCAGCCATTGAAAGGTTCCTTGAACTAAACATATATATATTTATAAATTGCAGATAGTTGTGATTGTGTTATCTATTGCGTTATTTGTGGCTGCCTTGTATGATGTCATCTATTCACGCAGCCCTGGGGGCGATCCCACAATGGCGCTGGACGCTTCTTCGCCGGCTAGTGCCACCACCTTTAATAATCCTGGCTTTAAGGAGCCGCGTAGTCGTAATGGCGTCTCCGTGACAGACGCCTCTGGAAAGCCATATAGTGGCATACGAAACGGAGCTGGAACCGCCGGCAGTGTGGCCTCCATGAGTACCACAGTGACAAGTGTATCAAATGGCTCCACACTGGACTCGGTGACACGTTCTCCGCTACGTTCCAGTCTCAAGAAGCCACGTCCCAGACCAGATCCAACGCTGGGCATTCAGAATCCGGGCTATTCCGGCTCCGGCAGTTCACCGCCAATGCGTCGCAATGGCAGCGTTAAGAAAGTGCGCATTCAGACGCACAGCACGGAGGTTTAATATGGGGATTGGGCGCAAATGTAAACCCAACTTTATCCGATTTCATCTCAAAATAAGAACGACAACAAATACAATTACAAAGACTGTGTACAGTAGCGACAACACAAAATGACACTTGAAAAAACACAAAAACCAATGGAAAAGTTTCAAGTAATTATTTAGATAAAAACAAAAACAAAATTACCCGACACTTTTTTTTTTTTATCTTTGCTTAAAACAAATTATTTTCATTTGTCTTCCAAATATGCCGCAAGAATTATTTGTTCTTCAGAAAAGAGAAGAGTTTAATTTTGATTAAATTGTTTTTGGCAATTTTGTAAGCAACGGTTTCCGTCCACGGGCAAAGTCAAATTAGTTAATTTAATTTCCATTTGACATATCGTTTAATATATATATATATATATATATTATTAATTAATATATTATTTACCATCCTCCAAGTGTCCTTAAGACCTACGCCCAGTCCCATCACAAGCTACAAATCAAATAGAGAATACTTTTCCCAACTTTGTAACGAGTTAGATTTAAATTAGTTTTCATTAATTTGCAATGTAAAATATAAACAATTGTTACTAAAGTAACCATATAAAATTATATACTACAATTAAGCTTGTTTGTTTAAAAATACGTTTAATGTTTTTCGCTGTAAGTTACAAATATAATAAATTAAATGCAAACTATAAATACCGAATAGTACACAAAATTTCTATCCGAGTTGAAGTTTTTACTCAAGCTAATTACTTTTCTTTATTTTATTTACTTAAAACCTTTAAATACAAATATTTGATTAAATTTTTCTTCCATTTTGGAAGAAATTGTTACAGTTTCAAGCTTCGCGCGAAAGTTCGTTTTAATTCAGTGTTGCCAAGTCCGCCTAAGAAATAAAATATCGTAAAATTAACTCAAAACTGCTTGTCAAAAATACTGCAGCAAGCAGTTTAGTATTAAACGTAAAGCAGTTTACTGCTTTGCAAGCAGTTAACTGTGCTACGCGCTTGTTATACAATAAAATCATATGTTAAAAAATACTATCGCCACATAAAATACGATATTCAATTTAAATTCAAAAGGCGAGCCGTAATTTACAGCAAATAAAAACAATAAACTATTTAGTATGGGTAGATAATGTATTACTCTATATAGTTACATATGTATTCAAAAATATTTACGTATTACCCTGTACGGTAAGTCGAATAGTTCGGTATTTAGAGTACTCAACTCGGGAATCCCTATTATATACATATAATTATTAGTTATATATAGTATACGGAACATATATTGTTCAGTTCTTTATTCAAAATTATCTTTTACACAACAGAAGTGCGTTTTGTCTTCAACTTTATCTACGACATTTTTTACGACATCACAAACAATCCTAAGAATTACCCCTTTTAGGTGGGTCAACGGCCCTTCTCTTCGATTCTCAAATGTAGTACTTAAGCTCATATAAGGCCATGAAAATTAAGTTAAAGAGTTTGTTATATAAGGTACTCAATGTTAAAATTTGACAAGTACTTCAAATGCGAATTCGTTAAACCGAGAGTACGTTAAACCGGAGGTCTACTGTATATATATTATCCGAAGCCATAGCTTGGCACTTGTACAGCTCGTTTAGAGTTTGTCTTTAAGTTAACTTAAGTTAAGTTTAATTAACATCAAATCTACAAAAAGTACGCGCCAAACCTTTGGAGTTACCATCTCAGCAACTCATGAAAAATACCTAAAATAAATACTGTCTGCTAGGGAAATACCTGCTATAATATGCTAAATAATACCAGCAAGTGGCTTACTGCTTCGTAAAGCAGTTTACTGCTTCGCTTATAATTTCTGTATCCCTGCTTTGTAGCACAGTTTTCATTTGAAACTGTTATACGCAAGCACTTGGCGCAATTTTTGAAAGAGGAGAACAAAGAATAGTTTTCATTTTTAAAAGTTTACGTGATTTAAACAACTTTTTGTCTTAAATTTTTATAGTTATGAAATTATTATGATTATTATTTAATTTTTTTTATTACATTTCTGTTTCAGGGTATTTCGGATCTGGATTTAAACAATCTTTTGATTTAATTTTGATATTAATTTACACACAATGAAAATTTCTTCGCGTTGCTAAGCAAAAACTGAGAGTGCTACAAGTATTTCAGACTGATTTCATAGGTAAGTTGTTGTAATTGTGAACAATTTGATATAATTATTATTTATAGTAGTACTACTCAATACTATGATACTGTTGTACACCACAAATACTCATACTTGTTTGGTTTATTGGTGGTCTGTCTATGACCTCAAAAGCGCAGTTGATGCCACATAGCTTTTCCTTTGTTCAACTCACAGTATCAGTATCAGTCGAGCGTCATATTCATTATTGATATTGAGACAATCAGTGGCTGGGCTTTGTTTACAACTTGAAGAGGCAATCTCTGCTCGGAATATGTATCAGCGATTGATTCATTCAAGCCTAGCAAACCGATAAGCTAGACAAACATGAGTGCTTCGCCAGGTGAGATATTCCCTTAGAGTGTTTGAGAGAGCTCAGAGTGAATTATTTTGAGAATGTGACCAAGATAGAGCGTTGAAAATTGTGTTTCCTCAGCTGAAATCGCTCGTAGCTCAAGCAGTTCGAGCTGAGATCGCGTTCTTTCAAGACGTCGCTTGATAATACGAGCAGCAGTTGCGCCTTTTAATATAGAGACGCGTGCAGCATCTAGTATATAAAATAAGAGTCGTTGGCTCCGGTTCTATTTTATTTTTTTGTTTTTGTTGCTGTCACTGGCGCATTGTTTATATTTAATAGAAATTAAATTATGAAATCAAACATATTGCACAAGGTTTTGATGCTGCTTTTGCTTGTGCCGATTGCAAGTGTTTGGACTCAGCCAAGTAAGTGGATTATCATGGAATCGGATGAAGTGCATATATAGTTTATGTATCTAAAGCCACGCCTACTTCTAAATATTATAGCAAATAGACCGCCGGATGGCGCTGCAGCTCACAGACCCGTATTATTTATACAGAATAAGGGGAACATTGAAGACGCCAAGAACTACGAGATTACATTGCGGGACAATGTGAAGCCCGGGGAGCCCTGCCTGACCATCAGTTGGAAAACGAACCCGGACGGAAGCGGAGCTGATCAGCCCAACATTTATCTAGTAAACGGTTACTTTAAGTTCATGCCACGCACGGCCCACATACATCAATAAACAATTTATTTATTTATTCACTTCAAACTTCAAACAAGTCTGAATATCATTCGTGAACTGAATGAAGTCTCACTCTGAAGTCCCTCTGAAGTCTGGAGTGTTATCTCGAGTTGTGTCTAATAAGATTAGTCCTTTTGTATATTAAATTTAAAACTAATCTTTGTTTCTAAGTAAGTTTTCAACTCTCTGAAAAAGATCAGAACTTTCGTTGAAGTTCTCATTTTATTTATTTGCAACTAAGCATATAAATTGTTTTTAAGAGAGTTTGCAGTGGGAGGCAGCTCTGACCCTCTTAAGTATGTAGTCCTGGACACAGGACGTCATCTTTGTCTGATTAACAACTTCATTTGAGCAAGTGAAAGTGTCGTTAAAAACACTCGAGGGAACAATTTGAAGAGAATTCAAATAATTTTTCCCAATTTAACCGCATTTAATCGTATTTTGCGAAATTTACTTGCCTGAAACATTAAACTTTTAATTGACAAAGTTTGGCTTAAGTTTCTGGCCAAGATTGGCCCAATTCACTTAATAGTGCTATATCATAAGAAAGCAGCTCGTTGGGAGCAACGATTCATTATTATATTCGTATAATTAAGTTTACGCATTTAATGTGTTGAATCTTTTTTGTTTAAAAACTTGATTTAAATCACTTGGAAGTTGCTTGTTTCTGGTAATTGCTTCAAATCCAGCTTATTAACACTTAACTGATTGCTAAGATTTACATCTCAAAAGGCTATAACTGTGACATTTCTCTCGTCTAGGAGAAAGGCTTTCTAGATTATGCTTGTAATTCCAGCCAAACAGGTCGAAGTCCTGGGTGCAACATTCTTCATTTAATTGCGACTGCCGGCACTTACAAAATTTCCTGAAAATTGCGAGTCGAGTGCTTTTCATTTTCATTTTCATTTTAATTAACCAACTTTAAGCATTTATTTTCATTTGCGAACTTTTCCAGCTCAGTGGCAACTTTTCTGCCGGCTGCTAAGACACAAAAATATTTTGTTCAAAAATAGAAAGAGTTGACTTTGTGGCAACTGTATGTAACTGTGTATCCTAGCTGGCTCTTAACAAATCTAAATAAAGGCAGTGCTCAGCTAGAAGATACCCTGTAAAGAGAACTGAGACATTCTCTGGTGGTTAGATATGAATAGATTGAATCGGGATAGACTCTGACTCTCATTTCCTTTGCTGCTGTTTCAAAATAAAGGAATTTTTTTATGCAGGGTATAAAATTAAAGTTCAAATGAATAGTAGCAATCTACGCCTATTTTCTGATGCTTTCTCTAGTTCTGTTGAAGTTGAACAAGCGATTGCAATGTCTGTAGGCTTGTTATTACAATTTTTCCGTGTCTCTCTATTATCCTTGGCTCTTGTGGACTTTTCCGCTCGTATTGGTAGAAGGCAAACAACTGGCGGTGCCAAGTTCTACTTGAAGTTGGTTCAGGCAATTGATATGAAAAGTTGTAGCAAATGTGCAAATGAATTTTACAATTCAGTTGTGTCAACCGATTGTGTCCTCCAAAAGGACCAAAGTTGAGCGAGAGAGAGAGAGAGAGAGGGAGAGAGCGAGTGCCTTAATGTGGTGTTATGTGCGTCAATATTAAAGCTACTTGCCGCAATGCGTTGCATGTAGTACACACTGCTATTTATCTGAACATACATATGTATGCGTTAGCCCTGATAAATATGCAGTTTGGAAATTTTTAAGCATTTCATGTTGTTTGGCGAATTTATTGCACCTCGCATTACATTGCCAATTTACAATCGCTGCCCAACCACAGCCACGCCCCCACGCACCCACCCGTCGCGCTTACGTGCCACTTGTGCCACACAGTGGGAAACGCAACGCCCCCAACTAGCATGCTGGGTAAGGTGAACTGCAATTGTTACTGCCACCAATTTGTAACTGTCGCGCAATGCTAATGAACGACCATATATCGTCGTCGATCAATAAATATTTTCCACATTTTCGTTGGGGAATATTGAAATGTTTTGGGGAATGCAAATTAATGGGGGAAAAGCCGAAAATAGATACTGAAACTTTCCAGAATTTATTGGGATTCAATATAAATCTGATACTGGACTATAACTGCGCTTAAGTCTGCACTGAAAACTGAATAGATATTTAACAATAATCGATTTATTATTGAGATTTCAGTACAGCCCTGAGCGCAGTCTTCAGAACAAAACAATAACAATTTTTCAGTTTTAAATATGGAACCGATGTCGTCCTATAAGTCACCCTCCTCGACTTTGAACGTATTGCCATCCAAGTCCAGGAAGACGGGCTCGTCGACAGGATCATCCTTCTCCTCCTCCAGCAAGCAGTAAATACTATCCGACTCCTGTTTCATTATCTCATCGCCCAGTTTCCGCCAGAATGGCCGACAGCGATTCTTCCATTGCCGTAGATTGAAGAAGGCACAGTACTGTGAGCCGGATGCCTTCAACATGGCCATATAGAGCGGTGTGATCTCATCGGCCATCAGTTTTCCCATAAGGAAGACGGCCGTCTTCTTGCTGTGAGTATCATTGAAGTCGATGTAGATGTTCTTGGCCTGGTTGTAGCACTTCTTGGCGATGCCCGTCTTCTGTGTGTCCCTGGCAAAGAGCTTGCCAAGATTAAGTAGGATTTCTGCCTCATGATCCTTGTGGTCATACAGACGCGACAAGCGCAGAGCACGCTTAAAGCTGGATATGGCCTTGTCCATGTTATCGAAGCTAGTGTCAGATCGCAGAGAAGAGATTAGAGTTCCTCTGAGAGATGGATCTCTACTTACTTTTCAGCGCATTGCCCCAGATATAGATAGAGCTTGATGTTGAGGCTGACAAACTTGTACTCGGTGCAGGCGATGATCTGCGGCTTGATCTGCTCGAGGCACTGCTGGGCGGCATGGTACTTGCCGCCTTCCATCAGAAAGAAGGCCCGCTCCAGGAACGTGTCCACAAAGATGTCCAAGTTCTTCTCGCGTCCAACTGCGGAACAGTTCCAGCATTATTTACCACCTCCTGCGGATTACTTGAACTTACTCTCCGCAATTAGTACGGTTGCCTTTCTGGCCATTTTGACTGCCTCCTCGGGCTGCTGGCGCACAGTCTGTCGTCCATGGATGAGCAGCTCGCGGGCCAGCTGCTGTGCCACGAGTGCGTGTAGAATGGGACTGGCTGAGCCCTTCTCCGGCTCGGCAAGCCACATGTGACCGCGGACCAGCTCAAGCGTAGACTGCAGGTAGGTTATGGCATTGGCCCGCTGGCCGGTGCGTTCCAGGAACAGTGCATACCTATGATAGATGCGGGCAATCATCTCGGCCGCATCGCGCTCCTGGCCATCGATGTTGTGGCAGAGGGAGACGATATGCTCCATGACCGCATTGAGCGCATACTCATACTTGACGCGATACGGCTCCAGCAGCAGCAGCGTCTCATAGAACAACGTGAAGCAATCCTTGAGTCCTCGCAGCTTGCGCTTGACCACCGCCAGCTCGGCCTGCTTCAGTTTCTCGATCATCTCGTAGAGCAGCGGGCGATCGTCAATGATTCTGGCCCGAATACTAATAGACTCAAACAGGGCCTGCTCCTTCTCGGCGAGACAGCGTATGAACTCCGGCATCATCTGGCAACCCTCGTGACGCAGCTCATCCTGCAGAGCCTCGTAGATGGGGCCACGCTTCCGGCGTGCCTCGACAAAACTTAAGGGCGCAATGCTGCCTTTGATGTGCTCCCTGTCAAAGCAGATCTCCCGGAAGGTGCGATAAGGCAACTTGGCCCTAACCTCACGCTCAATGCGCAGAATTTCCTGCTGACGTTTCGACATGCTAAAAAAAAAGTATATATAATAAACAATATCAGGATATGCGATTTGCCTGTATCGAGTTGAAAATGTTTAAAAGTGTGACAGATAAAAATTGAAGTTTACTATATATATCTATATACTATATATATCTTTTCCATTTTCTTTAATTTCTAACTAAATGAAAACTTTTAGACTAAGCTCTGTTAATTATCTCAGTTATAACTGCGACTACGTGTTTCAATTGAATTAGTTGCCAAGGTGTAACTGAAAATTACAAATAATTGTGTTGCACTCTTCTACACACACACACACATATATATATAGATAAGTCTTTATGCACTTTTCTATGTCCATTCTGTGTCCTGGCGCCAGGGCGCAGTAGATGCCAAAAGTTCATAAGTGAAGTGAAAAGTGCGAGGAAAAGTGGAGGAAAAGTGGAGGGAAAAGTGCTCGTAAGATGTGGAAACATGAGGAAACTAACATCGGCCGGCATGTGGCACAAACAACAGCAACATTATGTTGTTGTCTCAAAAACCGAAACTGAATTTCAATTCAATAAGTTTTGCCTGTATTGTTGTTTTGCCCTGGACTTTGGCACTGCGCCGAGAAGTATGCTTTCGATTTTTGTTGCTGCCACAGACAGAGTTGTCAGAGGCATAGCCATAGCAGTGCCTCAGCTGGGGCAGGCGCAGGCGGCAGCTGGCTAAAGTTTTTGAAACTGCAACTCAAACTCGTTGTGTTACATGCAACCGGCAGTCGAGTCGATTCGATTTTGGCTCGTTTATTCGAATGGACCCATGAATGAAATTAAATGCAGTGCCGCAACAGGCGCCTGCCTCGCACAACCCTAAGCCTGACCCCGGCCCCAGCTCTGGTGGTCGCTTGTTGCAACTTTGGCTCTGCCTGGCAGCAGCTTGTTTTTGATCTTGACTTCTGCCATCCGGCTGCTCCAGTGCAGCGGCTCTGCCTGTGGCTGCACTGAACAAACTTTAGCGAAGCTCTGTGGCAGTGTGGGCGTACCTCAACCCCAGCAGCATCAGCCAACAGGGAGGCAACACTCTGCTTGGCTAAATTTATGGCTTGCCAGCGGCAGCGACAGCGGCAACAGAGGCAGCATAGTGACAATGTACATTGCAACGAAAATTTGTGGCTTGCTCAAATTAAGTTGCATAATTTTCGGAAAATGCCGCACTTTCTTTTCATACTGTTTAAGTGCGCTAATAAATCACATCCGAAGCTGAGAATGTTCGCGACTCTCTGTTTTCTTTTAAACTTTATCTTGGATAAAGACCAAAACTAGTAAAAAAAAATATATACTCACACTTCGTCAAGTAACGCATTTGTATAGAGCTGGTGAATTATATTTTCAACGAGTTTTCCTTTGACACTGAAAATGTATTAAAATATTTTATTGATTGTGGTCAAAGGCCACTGGAAATCTTGTATGTGTGTGTATCACACACACACATTTAAAATGTTGCAATGCATTTAAGCTGTTGCAATTAAATTTTTTTTTCTCTCTGTGTTTGCTTTGCTTGCAAAGCATTTTTTGCATTTTTGCATTCTTTAATTTATGACAATTTTTAATTGGAGTTGAATTTTTAAGCCTGTATTAAATTTTCATGTCTGTTTCATATACTCTTGCGGAATGTATTATTATTTTGTAACAAAATGTGTAACATGCCAAGCAAAAAGGGATTTGCAAGTCACAAAGCGTATATACAATATATATATAACTTTTGATCTGATTCAGTTGTTGCAGATATTTGTGCTTGTGTCAGTCGGATTTTATGCAAATAGTAGCTTTGCCTCTCTTTGTTGCAGTTGCAAACATGTAAAAAAATAAATTTGTCCTCAAATAAAACAGTTTTTTTCGATCAACTTTGTAGCATTTTTTGATATAATACCAGTTAAAATATAAAGCCGTCAAGGGTATTTAATGACGTTAGCTGCCAGTTCCTGTTTATCTTCATTTTTTTTTCCTCTTAATAAATGATTCTCATTATATAATTTATAATATGTATTATTTTAATTATCCACTTTGGTCTCCGCAATGTGCAAATTACAATTTTGCACTTTGTACTAACCAGATATCACTTAACTATTTTATTTCATTTTTTTCCTTCACTCTTTCCAATTTGCTGCGGATAATAGACTTTATAGTATAAATATTTTTTTCTCATTTAATAAATAATTAAATAAAAAACACATAGACAGATACATCATTAACAGTTAGCAGTCTTGACACAAGACTCGACACAGTTATTAAATAGTTAATTGCAATAATCGATGCTGAAAACGAAAGGCAACCTGCACCTGAGATAACAAGCTATAGTTCCACCCGATGTGTGTGGCATCAATGGAATTGTATCTATTTCCCTCATTAGCGAAGCGATTGTTGCAACAAAGTTTTGATTTTCGCCTTTTATTAACTTGTTCGTATTAGTATGCCATTAGCATATAAGTACATAATATACTGCTTGACACATATACATATATAGTATATAGTGTATATATATATATTTCCATATCTAGCTAGTATTATGTGCGGCTTACAGACTTGAATTTCATTAACACAATTCGGTGAGTGCAGCTAAGAAGTGATGGCCATACATCAAGATGAAGGATGAGCACTCTTGCGAATACTCGTATAACTATGTACAATGTGACTCTTGCAAGTGCTTGCAACATACACACATAATCATACATATGCATAAAACATAGCGAGTGTGTGTGTGTGTGTGTGTGTGTGTGTGCTTGTGCATATAAATATATAGCCACGCATTGTGACGTTGTAACTGATGTCCCTGCTGTCAGGTCGATGATGAGCGGCCGACGGATGCTGTTGCAACGGGCGGGGGAGGAAAGGTAAAGGAACGGGGTAGCAGTGACAGGGTGTAGCTGCATGCCAACACCGTTGAGGTTAACAAAAATGGTAACGCCATCATGTGGCTGACTGCAAAATTGGATATGAAATGAATGCACGTGCATATTTCATAGTACCACAGCCATTAGCTTACTGGCATTAACACTTACCCTCTGGCAGCTACACACACTCACACACACACACACACACTGATTGTACCATTTTGGAAACATCTGCTAAGCCGCGTCAAACGTGAACCGAATTGGGAATTTATGCAATCTACTAATGTCGGCTTGATACAATATTTCTTATTCTGCAAAGAGATTGTGGACAATATTTTAATGGCTTCTTTGGAGGCTTCTTTGTGCCATCTTAAATCGATCTATAAAGGTTGGCTATAAAGGTTATAGGCATAGAATCCACAGCCTCGATGGGTGTCGAACCTATCGTCCTTTGAGGAGTTGCCTAAATGGCTCCATTCTTCCACATGTTGAAACCATTTTATTCCTGGGGCAAGTCCAATTTCCAAATTGTTTCCATTTCTAGACAGTTTTTCTAGTTCCTGTTAAAAGGAAACATCCCCTCATCATACGTGTTTCCACACATATCTTTTAATTAAACAAAATTTATTTATCATATAGAAATCATAGATATTTCTACCTTTTAATGGCTTAAATCAAGTTGATACAGGATTGGTCGATTGGTCATGTGGTTGGTGGAACAAAGTGTCATTAAATCTTCATTTTCTATCATTTTCATTTCATTTTCTATCGATGATACCTACTAACACGAAAACTTATTCTTCTGATTGGGTTTGTCTTGATTTTCCGAATTAGTTGCAATAAATCTTGAATGAATCCAAAATCGACTTTTTACCTTTTTATTATCCAGATTGCTTTTAAAAATTTTATTTTAAATAATTTATAACAAACTGTTATCTGTTAGTCGAATGTTTGTAGTACTTCGACTACATTCAATTATTACATTAAATAAAATAAATAAATAAATGAAAATTAATGACATTCTCTTGGTCTTTCCGTTTTCTTTTTTGATATTGTTGAAGCAATAAAAAAGGATTCAAATCCAAACAAAAGTACAACTGGTTTGAAATCAGAACCTTAAGTTCCGCCTAGTTGCATTCAAAATTAAAATAAGTATCTAAAAATTTGAATTTCTAAGGGTTCTAATTCGCGAGGCTCTACTGAATCTGTAATTTAAATTCAATTATCTTCTACTTAAGTAGAAAAGCTTGCTAAATCTGAATTTTTAACTTGTAAATATAAAAGGGACACTTACAAATATTTATAACTAATTACTGTGAATTAGTATAAATGTTATGGAACTAGATTTTTATATTTTCTTATAAATATATTCTTGCTTCTCTCTAATTAAACCAGAGATAACAATTATTGTTGAGGCTTGTAGCTTTTTTTTGCACATAATTTCCTTATTTATTTTATATATTTAACTAAAAATCGAGTTAAGGATAAAAGTTTATTACAAATTATATAATAAACGAGTAAAATTTTAAAAGAAATCTGGAAATTGAAAAGGGAAAAAGTAAAAAGTTTTTTGTTCCTAATTTGATTTGCTTTATACACCTTACAAAGTTAACATTTTACTCTTAGATATTGTTAATAAATAAAATAAATAATAGTAAATGAATAAAATAGAATGAAGTAAATAATTTTCAATGGAAATTCGACTGGATTGCACTGATAAAAGTGTAATGCAAATTCCTTTTATAGATCAACCCATGGGCTGCAGCAAACATAGTTGAAACTTGCATTTAATGCCTGAAATATAACATGAAATTTGAGGTTTAAAAATAAACGTCAAGGATAATTTTTTGCCTTGAACTTTAACATGCACATTTTAATCACATCTTCAAATGTTAATTTAGTAATTATCTAAGGCGTAGCGAGTGTTTAGCTTAGTAGAAGTGCTTAACAGTCGACACACTGACTCAAATGTTAAGTCAGGTCACTTACGTTCCACACACTGTGTGGATGGCATTCGGTGCTGGCAGTGCCGTTATAAAATAACGGTGCTGCCGCTGACAGCGCTCAGTGTGCCGCTAGCCTCTCGTGCTAACGGTAACAAACCGAATTCTCTGCCTGACAGAAGCCAGTTCAAAAATGTGACTGTTAAATTGCGAAATAAAGACGACAATTCCGAAAGCATTCGAAGTCCAAGAACTACCACTGTTAATTTCTATATGTGTGTGTGTGCTTCTGTGTGTGTGTGTGGTAATGTTAGAGAGTGATCGGTGGATTTGCTATTGGCCTGGCAATGACATCCGGGGAGTGGGATCTGCGTGCACTGAAGGCACTCGAGGAGGAGGAGCAGAAGGAGTTTCTGGCGCTAAGTCAGAAAAATTTATTTGAGCCGCCGCTGCCAACAGGTGGAGCTGCTCCGGCTCCGGCTGATAATGTCAACGTTTCCAGCCTGCCCAGTGCCAAGTCGGGGCTGTCCTATGCCCAACTGCATCCACATCTACTCAAACTGCCCACCATTGATGAGTGTCAGCTCATTACCGCCAAGCGCCAATATGCAGGTAGCGTCGCCAGCAGCGCCCGCTTGAAGTTCACACGTGCTTTGTCCCTGTCCGCCCACTCCTTGTCCCCACGGGTGGGTGGAAGCGGCAGCGGCGGCGGAGGAGGCGGCGTGGGCTTTGGCAAGAAACTAAAGGCGCGTCTGGTGGGCGCCAAGTCAAGCGGCTCACTATCACCGTCGCGCCACTCGCACAGCTACAGTGTCTCCCCAGTGTATACGCCACCACCAATACGGCGCTGTGCCACATTGCACCACACGCAACCGGTACGCAAGACCTTTAAGACGCTGCAACAACTGGAGCGCCAGAAGCGGCAGAATAGTGGCGCGCCGGCTGCGACGCCGCCGCACATGCAACGCATTGTGGGCACCAACAAGACATATTGGAAATACGGCGCCAACTCAACGGCTGCCTCGATTATTGGCCAACGCGCCAGACTCCAGCAGCAGCAGCAGCAACAGCAACAGCTCAGCGAACAGGAGTCCAACACATCCGACGAACATAATGCGGAAGTGCTTGATGCGGAGATTGTGGACAGCGCCACGGAGACGGGCTCCTGCAGTGTGCCACTGCCGCCGGCGGATTCAAATGAGCTGCTGCGTCTAAGCCTAATGTTAACGGCCGCCAGTACGGCTGTTACTGCCACAGCAGCGGCTGCCGCAGCAACTGGTGGGCCGGGCAGGCGGTATCAGCCCCACAGCGATATCGCTGACGATGTCAATGGCGAAACTGTTGCTTACGAAGCTTTTTACAGGCCCAAGAGCTTTGAGCGTACTCTCTTACGCGGCGGCAGCTTAACAGTAACAGCTCAAGAGAGTGCCAGCCCCAGTCCCAGCCGTAGTCAGACGATGCAATCCACAAATACTGGCGCTAGAATATTTAAGTCCAGCTCTTTAGATACGGCTGGGGGTGTGATGTCCGTTGCGGGTGCTGGTGTAGGCATGGATGCGGCGGAGTACCAACAACAGCAACAGATTATTGGTCAGCCACTCGCCATGATGACCATGACAACAGCCACAAATCAGCTGGTCGAACATCAAACAAACGAGGCTCGTTACCAGCAGCGGGAAAGAGATAGAGATGGCGACTGGGAGAGGACACGTGAGCAAGTCAAATATCACCAGGACTTGACCATTGCCTGTTATGGTCACAATAGCTCGCTAGCTGCTGGCGTAATTGACGATGAACTGGAGCAACATATCAAGCATTGTTCGTGCTCCTGCAATCACATGGGCTACGGCAATTCAATGGACTACCAGGTGAGTGCTCAATGCAATTGCTCTTGTCCACAGGCCACAGGCCTCCCCTCCCCCCCATCTTATACTCATTTAATGTTCATGGGAACACATTACCAGTGTTTCCCACCTTCGAGCCACAACTTGGCACACAGATGCTCTGCCCTTCCAGATGCGCATTCCAACGTAAATGATTTTGGCATGTATTTTTTATACCCTCTACTCATAAAACTGCTGCAAAGGGTATGACTGAGGTGTGAAGAGGTGTGAGTAGTGCTTTCACTGGATACACCTATTAAGTACTTATGGTTAAGATGATGTAAACTTAGATCCTTTGCCAAAGGATAATGATATCTTCCTCAAATCTGCGAGTATCTATGATTGTGGTTAAATCTTCGTTTTTGACTGTAAACTGATTAAAAGTTACACCAAATCTGTGACTTATATAACTCCAGGGTATCCTTGAGTCGTCGATTGTAGAAAAAGGATATTCTTACTTGTTTTTAATTGCGCTCTTGTAACTGGGCAATTGCCTTGTGTGCGGGTGTGCGGCTCTGTCCAGCTATTCACTGACAGCTGGTACATTTCTAATGGTGGCACATTCAGTGGCCGTTACTTTCAACTTTCTGCTATACAGAAAGAGCGAGAGTTTAGCTATCCTCAGTTTACATACTATATAGTATAGTATATATATAGAATTCAACTCATTATCATCACGTCTCTTTGTGGTGCATTTTGTGTTCATGGCCTCATAGATTGCTGGTCCTGGAGCTGCCAGATTGCCGCCCGGAGAACGCTTTGTGGCCTGCTCCTATGCAGGTTTCAATGCATCTGAGGGTTCCATTGTTTGGACGTGAGTGGCTAAAGTGAATGGGCACAAGTTTTAGCTTGAATTGAATGTTCCTTTTGATTCAAACAATAAGTTTAACCAAATGAACTAACAGTGAAGTTTATTTCGAGATAGGCCATCGATGTGTAAAATGAATCTGGCTAACAGCTTTTGCTATTGTTTATGAAAAGGATTCACTTGCAGAGAGTTAAGCTAAACTAGTTACATTTATATTACAATATATATAGCTAACTGCTTCTCATGTCAGTTAAAATTGACACTCAGTTTTCGTTTGATTAGTTGAAAGCCTGAAATTGGCTTAAAGTTTCGGCTAATTCGTTTAGAATAAAGTAAAGTTTGCATATTATAATATATTTATAGGTAATTTGATAAAAACATAATGGAAAGTCATCTCGTACTTTATGTATACATTATAATATTAGATGAAAAAAAAAATAGTTACTAAAATGTAGTTTGCTTGTTGTGTGCTGCTAATACGTAAGAGGTCATTAAATCTAATTAGGTCAATTTTAATTCAATCGTTTCAAGTAGCTTAGGGGTCATGCGTCTAAGGGCTGGGGGCTGGTGGCGGGCGGCTGACCATCACTGCAGAGTGCTTTGAGGTGGTGTTAGTGGTGTCCAAGTGTCAGCACTGACAGCGGTTACCACGGAGGTGGGCACCCCTGTTGGCAGTGCCCCGGGTAGGGGCACGGTAGGAACTGCTCCCTGATCTACACTATGCTCCAGAGATTCCAGCTTAATGTCGTTCTGATTGTGATTGTGTTGGTGTTGGTGTGTGGGCTGCTTTAGACTGGAACTGGGGCACTCAAGGGTTATGACGGAGCTCTGCTCTTCGCTTGTTTTATACATGGTTGACTGTGGCTCGTCGAGTGCCTTCGTTACGTCCACGGGCTCCAGCGGGTGGGTGGTATAGCTGTAACATATATCGCGATTCGAGAGTGGAATCATTGATAGCTACTTTAGCGATATAAGACTGGAGTTCGCGCTTCAACTGATCGCCCCATCACTTACCCAATCTCTAGCGGTATATACTCCGGCTGGTAATACGCAGCAGCTGCGTTCTGATAGAGTCCGTACTCAGCGCCGGAACCGTTATGCCAACCGCTGGTCGGGTAGCTAAGTGCCGAGGGTGCGTTCAGCACATTCGTGTACAGCTGGTGGGTGGGGGAGGTGGGCGTCGGATGGTACACCTGGTGTGTGGGTGCGCCGTAGGTTTGCGGCGAACTCGATGCAGCTGCTCCGCTCGCATACAGATCAGGCTGGGTCATGTTGTACTGGTGGCTATGTGGCGTCAGGTGGTGTATGGTATAGCCAGGCGAGGGCGTCGTATAGCTCGGTGAACCATTCGTGGGCGAAGGTGAATTGTGCGTAGCTGAAAATTCCATCGAATAATTAAGTAAGTGGTGAACGTGTCACAGATTTCCACGTGTAGCACTTACAGATATTCCGGCTGCTGCATACGTTCATGGGCATGGGACCGGGCACACTTGTAGGACTCCAGTAGTTGCTGCTATTCTGCCAGCTGCCTGGGTACGAGAATACCGATGCCGTTGAGCTTGCCTCGACGGGCATAAAGCTGGACTGGGTATAGGAGCTGGTGAAGCAGCCACCTGCTCCACTGCCACTGCCGGTGGCGCTTGTGTTTGTACCGGTGCTGGTGCTCACGGAGCCGATGGACGACTGTAGACTGGTGGGTGTATGTGGCGCCGATGGTGGCTGCGGCGAGGAGGAGGCATTGCCCGCGCTGCCATTTGAACCGGAACCAGAGACAACGCGAGGTCGGCTATAGGGCGTACTGCGATTGGGAGCTACACTGCGTGTGGACAGAGAGCGGCCATAGCGATCGCAGCTGCCGGATACACCAGCCGTCGAGGATGCCGAAGATGGTGACACCAAGCTATGTGTCTGGCTCATGGACAGAGGCGGCGGCGGTGCAGCCACAGCGGCGGCACTGGCGTAGTGCGTGGGCGGCGGTATCAACCAGCCGTAGTGGGTGTCATGCGGATAAAGCGTATCCGGACGCTCCTTGGCATCAAGAAAGGCCTTGGCGAAGGGATTGTATTTGATCTTGAGCGAGGTGACCTCTTCGTTCTGATAGGCAGTCACCGCAATGAACTGCGTCTCCGGAAACGGGTATGTGACCACGTGACGCTGCTCGGAACCCACTCGCACCAGATGAACCCGCGGCTCGTACTTATGCAGCGAGTTAAGCATTATCTAAAGAATGGGAGAGTATATAGTATGATTATATTTAAGGGATCTCAGGTGCATCTTACCTGTCCGTTGCCATTCGTCTTGTTTGTCAGTTTCACTTTGGCAAAGGAAATCGGCTCCTTCATCCAATGGGCGCCGAAGTTGGGTGATTCGGGATGCACGTATATAGGATTGGAGGGTGGCACTTCTGCTTTTCCACCGGGTACCTATTAGAAATATGCAAAATTTTATTTATTTTCAAATTTTTATATTGGAAAATGAATTGGAGTGCAAAATTCGTATAGTTTATCGAGTTCTAGTTAACTGGGCTTTAGATTCATATGGAAAATGCTCGCAACAAATGCTGAATCATTTAATACATTTATTATTTAATTAAATATTTATTTTATTTTAAACAAAATTAACTTAAATTTAAAATTCTAAATACTCAATTCTTTATTTCAGTTAATATTTAATTATCCAATTTTAATTTAATGGAATTTATGTTGACTCTACTTTAATCTTTTTACTCACAAACTTTTGGTCGACTGTTAATAGTTGACATTAAATAAGTAAATAAATAAAATGTTTAATTCTCATAGAAAATCCTAATTTTATCTTAGCTTTTCATATACATATATATAATATAATATTCAAAAGTTTCTGGTAGGCAGTCTCAGCATTTAATATCTAAAATACTCGTAATTAAACATGATTTATTTTCATAATTTGTGAGAGAAATTATAGAAACTTATTTTATTATTTAGAAATTTATTTTCATAATTTGTGAGAGAAATTATAGAAACTTATTTTATTATTTAGAAATTTATATGTTTATTTGTCAGTTGCGATTATAAAATCCGTATAAGAAATATTGCTTAAGATTCGTATAACATTCCTGCACTTTTTATATACAAACTTGAGGAAGATCCACAAATATACAGTCGAATCCCGATAAATTGTAAGGGGATCACATTTCGTACGAATTACACGGGAATTCGATTTGTTGAGCTGAAGCCTAACAGCGACAGCTGTCAAAGGGACAGCAGTTCTTAACAAGTTATTGAGATTTTCGATTCGGCAAGGTACATTTTATCGGGATTCGACTGTACCTCTAGTTTGACAAGCTCAAATCGGTCTCTAAAGATTTCTTTCTTTCTTTTGCTTATATGAAGCCATAGCCTTACTTCGATTCATTTATTATAAAGACAGGTATTCGATTATTTGCTATTTATATTATTCGATATACATACCCATTCGCCATTGACGTACTTCCAGCGATGGGTGTCGACCTGCACGAATTCTAGTAGAACCGTATACATGGCAGCCGGATCCAGGCCAGAGGCACTGATTTTCACAACCGGAAACATGCGTCTGTGGAAGCAAAAGATAGAGAAGAAGATGATGAAGAATATGACAATTAAAATGGTCGTGTTTAACAGTTATATAACAGTTGTAGGCAAATGAATATTCTATGGGCAAATAGCCAGACAAAAGGCCAAAGCATTTCCATTTCTCCAATTTGTTCTCGCTGCATGTTTGCCCAATGTCCATTGCCCATTGCCCATTGCCCTTGCCCAGATTCTATATGGGATAGATACCTGTACCGGAGAGTACAGTACTTGGCTGGGGCTTGCGTCGTCTGTCGTCTCAGTCTTCTTTTGGTCTCTATGTCGGTGTCGGTGTCGGTTTCGGACAAATATTGAATCGCGCCGTCCGCGCACTGTTCCACAACAATTAGTACAAGATGGCGGCTGTTGCCGGGCCGCGTTAATTAGCACCTGCCCGGGACCGGAGACCGTACACCGGGACGGTTGAGTCCAAGTTCTAAGCGCGTTTCGCACACACACACAGATACATACACATACGAGTGTTTATATATACATGCACGGGTACATTGGTAAATATTTTTAGTTATTTCGACAAACGCTCGCATGTAAATGAATATCCATATACTTTTGTATACCTGAATATCTGTATATATATACATATATATGTATACATACGTTTTGTATATATATATATGTGTGTGTGTATATAAGGAGATACAGAAACGTTAACGCTTCATTATAAGGTGCAAACAGCACCAAATGAAAAATCATTGCAGCAAAAACAAAAGCGCAAAAAACTCATTGCCAATTTGCATAGGAAAACAAAATGCGCCGCAATCGCCAGCGTCGACGTAGTCGGCCACGTTAACTTCCATTTAACACGTTCGACTGCAAGAAGATGGGCCAAACAACAGACGAAACACAGGCCGAGCCACTGACTCACTGATTTACAACTCACAACTGACAACTCACCTGCCATTCTTGGTGACGATCATCTCATTGGTGAGATTCTGGAAGCGCAGCCAGAGCTCGCGATCGTCCAGGGAGACGCGCAGATTGCGATCCAATTCATTGGGGCTACCAGCACCGCCGACAATGCGATGTCCGCCGCCGCCTCCGACGCCACCTCCCGAGGCCAAGGCGACCGCACCACCAACACCACCCAATCCATGTCCATGTCCATTGTGGTGCGCGTGCTGAGGAGTCGGTGAGCCGCCTCCGCCAGCGGCACCAGCACCACCGCCGGCTGCCACATTACCATTGAGACCAGTTGTCGGATCCACCGCGGACAAAATATGCGATGTGGTCATGTCTACTGCAAAAATAGAGAAGAGCAGAATCCACTTGTTAGTAAAGCGCTTCATAAAAGTCAATTGCAAAAGGTTCCAGCAAAGCCATCAAATAATCAAAGAGACTTAAAGCTGCCTTCTGGCCAGCAATTAGTCAATTCAACAAGGCTAAATAAATGCCAGCCAATAAATGGTAAATGGTAAATGGATTAAAGCCTTAGACTTCCAATATCCATATTCAGATACAAATAATAGTCTAATTTGCAATTCAAAAACATTTTCTAAAAAAAGGATTATCCATAGGATTAAATGCTATCAATCTGATAGATACATGTGCATATAATAGATACTTAAATCAGTTTCGATGCATTTAATTGCCTAATTGTTATTGTAAAATAGTATCTAGTTACATATAGAGTCATATATATAACTGCTTTATGAGGACGATAAGCTTGGTCCAACTACTTCCTGAAACTGGATTAATAATTCCAGCTGTAACTATTATGCTGAGTACTTGGAATGTGAACAGTTACTTGGAAGAAGTAACAGATACAGATACAGATACAGAATCTGAATCTGAGTAATACACGCATTTGGCTTTGGCTTTGGCCTGGCTTTGGCTTTGGTTTTGGCCTGGCTTTGGCTTTGGTTTTGGCTTTGGTATTACATCAAAGACGGTTGACCCGACTGGCCGAGGTTTTCATCCCAGCACTTTATACGTTTACAGCACTGTCCCGGGCGCATTA
This sequence comes from Hirtodrosophila trivittata, assembly GCA_035045065.1. NCBI lineage: Eukaryota > Metazoa > Arthropoda > Insecta > Diptera > Drosophilidae > Hirtodrosophila > Hirtodrosophila trivittata. The sequence continues at coordinate 9,407,525 of JAWNNK010000816.1, forward strand.
GAAGAATGTACGAGCGAGTCTGTTGTCGGCTTTTAATTATATTGCACACTTTAGCTATGCCTTGCCCATGCCTGAGAGACTCCAATTCAAACTCAGACTCCGACGACTCCGACTCATGCGGACATCGGACAACGGATCTGAGACGCGGACTTGGATGCTGGCTGGCCGGTTGGCTGGCTGGCTGGCCATAAACAGCGGGCACCCTTTTTATTTATGGTCGTGGCAACGGCAACAAACACCTCTGTTTACTCCGGGTCTCCGTAGGTGCTGCCTTTGGCCCGTTGTTACGGCCTGAGCCCGGGACTCGGTACTCGGATTGTAAATGCGGCGGCGGGAAAAAAGGCAAACGCTTAAAATCTGCTTGCTGATGTCTAAATTCTCTGTTGTGGCACTGAAAGTGTTTCTCGCAATGTTTTGTAATCATAAATTAACAAAATGTATTAATTGTTTTGTTTGTTTTTATTGTGCTACGAAATTGGAGGCCAAAATGCCGACGGTGAAGGTGGATTAGCTGCCACCAGACCCAAAATTCAACCCCAAAAAATATATATTTCAGCTTCAATTATTATGGCTCAAATAGTTTTCTATACCTTATGAACCGTATTGTTCTACCGAACTCTTGTTCTCTCTCCAACTATTTTTTGATTTATTTTGACATCTAGCCATAAAATGTATCTTTCATTTGTCAAACGTTTCATTTAAAGGCTCTGCCCAATTGTGCTTGAATAAACTTGGTGTCAATCTGCTCCAAACAAAAACCAATCAATTAGGTTTAAGTGGTTTGCTATGAAAGACTTTCTTAATATTATTATGGACAAGAAAGAAATATATATATGGAATATATCGTCTGGCAGTAAATTCAGTTAATTCACAAATGGGTTTTGTTTTTAATTGAATGTTTGAAGTCTCAGCTCGTATGTCGATAACTTTGTTGCAAAACATTATTAAATTTTCCACACAAACTTGTACTAGTTACAAGTCATACAACACCTCTCAGTTTACGAGTATACCAATGTACCTTTGTAGTTTCATATGAGCACATAGTACGGACACCACATGATATTCCACTGGTTGTGTTGTACAACTCCAATACATATATACATGTGTACGTATACGTATTCGACATCAATCCACAGCGCTCCATCACTGAGGCTTAATGAAAAGCTGTTTTTGTATGCTCTCTGAATCATGTGTGTGTGTGTGTGTGTGTGTGTGTGTATACTCGTGTGTGTCTATGTACTTTAACTTTAACATTTGATGGCTGCCATGACGGTTTAGGTTGAACTTTTTCTCCCTCCCCCCCTCCATCCATTTTGTGTTGTTGATTTTTGAATGATTTCGTGACTTTGATGTTTGCTCAGACCATTTTCAATACCCTGGCCGAGGGTATTACCATTTAGAAATTTTGTTTGCGACTCAAAAAGCAAAGGCTTATATCAACACGTCTTTTATTTATTAAAGTTGAAGTATTTCTTGAATAAAATTCATTTATTCCCTCATCAAAGGGTTGCAGCAATTAAACTAACTTTGTGCTCTTCACTTTCGACATATTTGCTTTTATATCTCGTTATGTGAATTATATAAACAGTTTATCTCTCTTTGCAAATTAAAATACTTATGTGTGCATATGTGTGTAGTTGCATAAGTAAATGGTGTGTGAGTGTGTGCAAGTTTCAAAGTCAAATGTGGGTAGTAATTATGGCGTTGACTTCAAAGGAATAAGCCTTCCTTTGAGGTTAGAGAAGAGGACAGATAAAACTGCAGACAGATCCTTCTATAAAAAGCAAAACGCTCAATTATAATAATAAAATGCTGCGATAATTCGGAGGTGTCACACAGGACACTTCACACCTGCTCAGGACGCTTCAGTTCGAACATTGCTAGCGGGTGGCATTGACAGTGGCAATGGCAATGGCAATGGATATGGCAATGGATATGGCAATGGGATTGGGCATGGGAATGCGAATGGAAGTGCCACTGGTAGCTTATCGGAAGCGATTAAACAGATTTGCTAAATTTCACACTTCACTTTACATGAAAATAAACCAAAAACTTAAATTTAGCCTCTGGCCCTCTGGTGGATCACATCCATTTGGTATGGTCGATTTGTATGGCGGTCATTAGTAATGTCATATGGAGTCGATGAGATTTACATAAATGCCTTCGGGACGTGCATTAATGTAATGTTAAATAGATGCAGACTCCTTTAAAGTAGGTGGGTGGGCGTGTCAGTCAAATGTGTTTATCACACTTTTGTTTTCTGCACACCTCGCTCTCTCTGTCTATCTCTCTCTCGCTCTCGCTTGGCCAACAGACGTTGATAGACGCACTTTATGAGACACATACTAAAATTTTGTACAAACTGTAATTAATTAGTAAGCATTTGTCAAGTACTAAACTCGGAAGCTTAGCTTCGAGATGGCTTCGACGGGCTGCGAGGGGAGGAGGGGAGGAATGAAAAACGGGGGCGACGCTATATAAGCAATATATGGCAAGGGCGTAAATTCCTTGGCTCTTTTGATTTGTATTTAATAGGATAATTTTCACATGCGTCGTAATTGGCTGTCATAGCCTATCTGGCCAATTGTGTGTGCGAGTGTGCCAGTGTGAGTGTGCGAGTGTGCGAGTGTGCGAGTGTGGGTCCCCGTCTCCTCTGAACCGATTAAAATGCCTGCGGACGTGTCGGCACAAGCAAATTCTTATGTCCCTCCTAATTTGCGTGTGAACATTTGACCACAGTCGGAGTCACAGTGAGAGCTATAAGTATGACTACTGCTCCAACCCCTTCCAGAGTCGCGTGGGCTGCCACCGCCGCTGCTGTTTTATATTATTAGAGCTATTATTAGGATCATTAATATGAGTTTTTGTCACTTGCTGGTTTCTTTTTAAAGAAGTGTTGAATGAATTTGGGTGTCAAATTTTGTGTTTTGTGAATTTCGGCGCTTTAGGACAGTATTTGTACATTTTGTGTTTGATTTTCACACGTTTGTTTAAATAGGCTTGCCAATTGAAAATTTGCATAAAACTGTTGCCGCACAATAAATGAAAATAAATCGCGCACAATAAAATATGGCAGGTGAAAACTGCCATATCATTAAGCTTCAGTGAGGCAGCTGTAAACTTTAAAGCAAATTGAATCGTTTGTAAGCTGTTATACTACCATTGATCTATAAACTATTGAAGGTGAAATTTATGGCAGATATAGTATATAATACATACATTTGTATGTGTATAAAGCTATATATATATATATTACTTATCCTTGACAAAAAATAGCTGGAGTTGGAGTTGTGGAGAGAAAAGTTTTGCTTAGTAAACCTGGAGTTGGCTTTTCGATTTTGACACTCTTTAGATCAGGTATATATATCATTTACATATATTAAGAATTATGGGTTACAAATTAAAATTACTTGTTACTTATCTCCCAATAAACGATTCCTGTTACTAAACTACCGATTTTAGCTGACAGATAGATTTTATTGGAACATTGATAAAAATAGCCTTAGAAACATTTCAATCAGGTTGACAAGTTCTGTCCCCTAAGATATGTATTATTTTTTGTTCAAATCGAAGCCATTATATTATATTATGAAACGGATAGATATTTTTTTATATATTATATATAGATGAATGTCTCCCTCTCTGAATATTCATTCATTTGGTTTCACTGTTCTTAAACTGCTTTTTGTCAGTCTTTTTCAGATAACATAATCATTTGATAAAGTCAGTGATGGATAGCGAAATAGGTTTTAGCTCTAAAAACTTATATAATATATAACATATATAATATATTTATTTCTATAACATGTATAATATATATATTTTTATAGCATATATAATATATACATTTCTATGACATACATAAAATCTGTTGAAAGAGCTGTTAGCTCCTTTTCTAATATGGGAACTTAAAGCTACCTTTACTCAAAGATTTAAACGTTTGTTGTGATGAGTAATATTATATTTTGGTGCATATTATTAAAATTAGGATTTGTATTTATTAGATAGACCTAATGATAATTTTTAAATAATTTTCATTATGTTGTAGATAGAAAAGATTTTATGCTTGTAGTACGCAGCTCAACATTTCCGATGGCAGTTTTCAAATCTGAACCTCTGTATTGATAGATTGTTTTCCAGATATTATCATGTTTTATCGTAGTATTAGATTCAGAATGAAATTATTTTGACTTCCAAAACTCTCAACTATAGTCTTACCATCATTTAAGTAAGTTTAGTTTTAAGGTCTTAAATTCCTTGTGCAAAGTACGATTCGTGTGAGTCCCTGACTTCATCTTTTCGGTCAGGATGATCAAGCGTTTAAAAAAGGCAATAAAATATGCTAATTGGTATGCCTAAAATGCGCTTGTATAAATTAAATTGCTTGAATGTTTTTATTTTTCTTTGTCTTAATATCTTTGTTGGTGAAAAGGGTTCAGATTATTAATGAAGAGAACTGGAACTGAAGCGAATCATTTTCGATACTTTTCGATCGACAAAGAATGGAACTTTTCAGGAGAGTCTTCTGTAAATCTTTAGCTTAAAGATAAATTCCTTAGTACTTCAACTTAAGTACTTTTAAAGTAATTATATAGGGATCTTTCTGGATTCTATTGGCCTTTTTATATGTAAAATTCGAATATGATAAGTCAATGATAAAATCAGATATGCGGGACTAAGTTCATCTTTAGTATTTATATAATTATTTTTACTACTATTTAAAGTATTGAAAAAAGTAGTGTACATTCCTGATGAAAGATGCTGTTGCGTAGTTTTCTATGATTATTCAATAATTTATAAGGTTTTTGGCCAAGTTTGTGGCTTGGCACATGACTTAAAGAAAAATGTAAGTGTTTAATTTATATTTCTGCGGCTTAATCGGATGATTAAAGGGCTTGGTTTTTACTTCAAGCAACTCAAATTAAAGTTTAATGATAAAAAATGCAAAGATTAATTACAATTTCAAAAAACTTACATATGAATCTTGATCTCGAATATATTCCTTAGTACACACCGACGGTGTTTTCTTCAACGATATCCTTAGGAGTGTTTGAATCAGGTCTTATTTTCGTCAATTTTATAGATCACTTTGTCACAATAAAAGGAACACAATCACTGAAAGAGTATTTTCTCAATGTATATATATAGATTTTGGTTCTTTCGATATCGATGCACAATTAACCGTTATTTCGCCAGCACCGATTTATGAAAAAGGTTTGCAAAAAAAAAAAAATTGATATTGGGTTATATTTGCGGCGATATTTGTGGAACGTTTTCGAGTTGCCGTTGCCGTTGCCGTTGCCGTCGTCGATATTCGATTTTCGGACCTCTGTCGAGTGCGTTGTTTGCGTTGCCACCGTTCCCGAGCTAATGATCGACGATCGGTGCTAATTTTTTCAACCATCACAAGTCGCGCTTGGTTTTGGTGTTTTCAGTGATCTTAGCTCGATTCGATGTTACCTCTATTTCTCTTTGGCCAACTCGGCTGGCCATGCCATCTTGTTTGCGCATTTGGCTCAATGGCTGATTCAACTCTTTCTCAGCCATTCAACGATGCAGGCCAACAGATGGCCATCTCGCTCCCACTTGCACAGCGCTCAATCACGTCCAGAGCGCTGATCGCTTAGCCACACCTTCTAACAGGTAAGCGCGAGCACACACACTCGCACTCACACTCTCTCGCTCAGTCCCACAGCCCGCCATCGCTTTGGACCTGCCCGCCGCAGGTAGAAGCCTCACTTTCAGGTTTCATCTCTCTGATTTTCCACATCATTCATGCAGTCGTCCGGTCAGTGCGTTCCATCGTGATCACTGCCTGACCTCCTACAGGCTTTGGCTACTACCCGAGGGTCCAAACAAATTGATGGCTCTGCATGCGCCAGTTATTAGGTGCAAGCTGGCTTAAGAGCTCAAAAAATACTCTAAACTTCAAACTCGGTATATACTGACATTCATCCGTCTTACCTAAAAAATAAACCCGTGTGCATTGGCTACATTGGTCCTCTGTATGGTGTTCGTCACTGAGTAGCTTCGATTTGTTTAGACGCTCGTTTTGTGCCTTTGTTTGCGCAACCAATTAAAACTTTGTATATTTTTTCCACGCTGTTTGCTTGTTGTTGTGGCCTGTGTCTGGGCCAAAAACTGGTTTGCCGTTCGAAGCATTTTTCTCTACACATTTATTTTTATTTATTTTTTTTGTTGTTTCTTTTTTCTTTCGTTATTGTATTTTTTTGTTAAATTTTTAAATTTTCAGCTGAATTTCAAGCTGTAAACATTCAACCACAAACGTCATTTTTATATACGTGTTTGTACCAGTATACGAGTATATATGTTATGCTATACGGTCAAGTATACACTTGGCCAAAATACCACATGCACTGCCCTCTGATACGGGGCGGAGCTGGCCGACGCACTCGATTTGATTTCGTTATGATGCTAACATTTTTATAATTCTGCTGAGTGTCATTCAAATAAGTATTTGCAAATGAATTTACTTTATACTCCTTTCAATTGGAGCATTCAGAAATCTACATTTCACACTTATCGAATTTCAAATGTGTCTAGCTGAGAACTCTTCGCATCCATTTTGAGTCAGTTTAAATCATTTAAAGTCTGAAAAGAATATTACATTCTCGTTAAAGTAAATTTTTGACCAAGAACTTAAACTAACTGGAAGTTTATACAAGTTTGATTGTAATTCTTTTACTTTATTTTTTATTCAACTTTTTTTTACCAGTGGCTCACAACTAAATTTTATGTGTGTATTAAAGCCGTATTACTTATCAAATAAGTATTTGAATTTACTTTATACTCGTTTCAAGTGGAGCAATCAAAAATCTGTCTAGCTAAAAACTGAGAACTCTTTCAATGGATTTTCAGTCAGTTGAAACCAGTTGAAATCATTTGAAATCATTTGAAATCATTTGAAATCATTTGAAATCATTTGAAATTACTTGAAATTACTTGAAATCATTTGAAATCATTAAAAATCTGAAAAGAATATTATAATATCGAATATATAAGTGAGTGAGAGTGAGTTAACTTTACTTCAAATTAATAAATTTTTATTTGTAATTTATTTTATTTATACATTTAATGTCAAATATTAACAGTGGACCATAAAGTATTTGGAAGTAAGAATAAAATTACATTACATTTACATTCAACATTAGATAAACTTTAAATAAATAAATTGAATTGAAACTGTAAATTAAAGTTAATATCTGGGGTGTTCAAAATAAATTTATTAAATAATCCCAATCCTCTCAGAAAGTAATTATTTTACTTATAAGAATATTACAAATTTGTATATACATATTTTAGTTTATTATTTTATTTATTTGGTTATCACAAATTTTTCACAACTAAATTTTATAGAAACTTTTGGATTTGATTCTTTTTTCAAGTTGTATTATTATAAATTTCATTATTCTATTTTATTCTATTTATTATCGTATATTTTGAATACATTTTTCGATATTTTTGACCATCTGAGCTTATTTTTTATTAAAAATATTTCCTTGTAAGCCATTTGGCTTTAAGGAGGGAAACAAGCCCATACTCGATGTTAGCCACAGAAAAAAGAAAGCAATCTGAGCTGGTTAAAAGAAACCAATACTGTGTTACATATGAGCAGACATTGTTGCAAGCCAGAGACACTGTGACAGTGGCTGCTGTTGCTATTGTTTCTTTTTCGAAATTATTTATAACTTGTTCGTGTTTTTGAAGATCACGCGCCTTTTCAGTGCTGCTGCTGCGGCTGCTGCTGGTCAAACGCTTCGATCTATGTATTCTTCTTTCTCAAGTCGCCGCCGCGTGGCGTGTCAATGGACCGCCAAAGTTGGGACTTGAGGGGTTTATGGGGGGGAAGTAGGGGAGCAGAGGGTAAAATGTTGTTCATTCTGTGGCGCTGAAAGGCAAACAGAGTCACGGCTACAGGCCTTAAACACGCCAATACAGGTGAGTAAATGAGAAGAATCAACAAACTATGAAATTTAATAAAAAGAAATCAATCGGGAAAGAGCGCTGTGAACATTTATCTCAAAGGCAAAGGCAGAGACAGAGGCAGAGGCAGACAGACAACATGAAGCGAATAGCGATTGAATTGGTTACATGGTAACACAGATTATAGTATTATATATTCCTGGCTCAACTCATTTATAATGGTAACAGTAGCCTGTCGCATTTTCATTAAGAAATGCAACTGCGAGACGAGTTTCGCTGGAAAGAAAAGGGTTGGCGGTCTCGTGGCGGGTTTTACTTGGAATCTGAAAGATTCCTCAATGCGTTCTTCGTTGTGACCTTGCCCTAAATATTTACCACACCGTATTGTATGTACGTTTTGTGCCGTTTTATGGCAAATCCTTTCTGCTTGTGTTTACAAACAATTCGAGTTTATTGCCGGCCTAAGCGAATTTCCCCGCCTCAATTAGGCTGAGGTTGTAAACTCATAAACCAAACATGCGGAAACGCACATGGTAGGCAAACTGATGAGCTGTTGCGCAGGCAGATAGCGGATTGCTTCACAAAGGACACACGAGTATCCTTTGAGCGGACCGAGTGTGTAATTAGTTGTCCGAGCTGCCGTCGGGAATATCCAATATATAAAGTAGTAATAGCATTGCCTTTGGCCAAGTTCAAGTTTAAGTTGCAATCCAGTTTGTGTTCCAAGTCTTTCGTTTCTCGCCCTGCCTCTGCCCCTGGCGCTGCCTAGGACCTGCCTACCTAAAAGCCTGACGGCTTGCACCATTCTATTTGTTGTTTGAAATAGAAGACGACCACGACCAGACTCATTTGCATATATTGCGATGAGTTGGGTTGCGTTGTTTGGATTGCATGTTGCTTGTGCTCTCCGTCTGGCCGGGCTAAAAAGCGGTGTAATTCGTGTTTTCGTTTCGCTTAAGTATGTTTACACTGCCCGATATGGGCATGGCCTGTACCTCTACCTCTACCTCTACTCGACTATGGACTATGGCGGCAGCCCCTTAGCATAGCCGCTTCGCTGTTTGCCCTGGCAATCAACTGTTTGCAACCATCGCCGTCGTCGTCGCCGTCGCCGTCGCTGTTGCCGTCCTCTTTGTGTTCGTTTTAGTTGCCGCTGGGAGGATTTTCGTGGAAATGGGTAGCTTTTAGTTCGTCCAAGACGAAGCAGATGACGTCGACAACGTTGCCAACTAATATTAGAAATGGTGTTACTTCACAAACACCAGCTGAAAAAACAAAATGAATCTACCTAAAAACTTGAAAGCTTCGAGCTGGTAATCGTTTTACTTCGAGATACAAAAATCTCAGCTCAAGACTTAGATTTAGCTTACTAATTTTTGCTTATAATTTAATCAGAGATAATCAGAACTCAGCCGTTTCGCTTGGCTCTAAATAAACTGATTTTGTTTTGTTTTAATAACTATTTATTATGTTTTTAGAGACTTCTATAAGTCTTATAACTTCATCACGATTGCCACAGTGCATATCCGCCTCCAAACGCTGTTGATACTTGAAGTTAGGATAATTTGGCTTTATATTGCCGTATTCCTATGCGGTCTATATATTAATTTCTACATATTTCGAAACAGGTTCAGGAAGAGTTTAATTTGCCATATAAAGAATTGTATACATATTTTTATATATTTTTTTTAGTTTTTTATGAAGCAAAGAAAAGCGTTTACCAAAAAGATAGCCTTAACACTGCTTTTAGCCTAAATTAAAGGTGAGCTCCAAATTAACTCGATCTTAATGCACATTTGTTTTTCCAAATTAATGAAAGATGCCTTATAACAGAGTCAAATATTGCCTCTTCTGGAGTCTGCAAATAGTTTGGGTTCCAGACTGAGAATTGTATGTGGTTTTATCAAATAACTCGACAAAGTTAGCTGAAGGCCCTAAATACCATGATACTAATGTTTTAAAGCTAGATTTCACTTTATTTGAACTTAAATCTTGTTGTTAATAACATTAATAGAAATCTTGACAAAGTTACTCAACATGCTTTATGCATAAAAAAACAGTTTATCGACTATTAAGTAAAATTTTATTCTTATTTTTTGCATGTTATTGCACTAACTGCATTTTTTCCTAATTCAGTTAGGAGGTAAGAACTAGAGCTCATGATTTACCTTCTTAACTTAAGCTGTGCATATATTGGTTATACTCGTATATTTATATTTTTTAATAACCAGGTTAATACATAATTAGCCTCTTAACCTACTACAGTTAAACAGCTTTCCGCTCGAGGCTTGGATACAATACGATATTAATATGAGAAATGTTGAAGGATACTTTACACTATACACTAAGAATATAGTTTAAGCACCAATTTTTATACCCAAATTAGAGAATCTCTTTTTATATTTGTTACTGATAAGTTCTAACATTATGTTATTGTAATTTCTTACGAAAAAAGGAGCTTCTTTATACAATAAAGTGAATGAATTTGGGAAACATAAAAAGCGAAAAGGATTGTGCATAATCAGTGATACATAAAGGAAGATATAGAGGAAGATAGTTCTTAGTAGGTCTATAAGGAAGAGAGAATTAATTTGGTACTTGGTCGATTGTAATCAATACTTAACAATAATTGAAGTTTATTAAGCAAATTAATATGATAGGAAAAGAAAAGCTGTGACAAAAAGTAGTTAAGTAAGAAGTTTAGAGTCGTGTTAGCTCGTTTGAGATTCTAGTCACAATACATAAACTCTTTACACACACAACACAATAAGACAAGTTTTTTAAAAAAAAATATTTAAAATAATTTCAAAGAAACCAACCAATCATGCGTCTATTGGAATCTGTCTTGTGTCGGAGACCTGCCCTCCACACGTGGCGCAACCAGGCATATCGATTCCTGTGCACGTCGAAAGTGCTGCGCGATAGCGGTGGCGATTACGAGATATCCGACCGCAAATACGATGCGATTGTGATTGGTGCCGGCGGAGCTGGAATGCGTGCTGGCTTTGAGCTGGCTAAGAACGGCTTTAAAACGGCAATGGTATCCAAACTGTTTCCCACACGCTCGCACACAGTGGCTGCACAGGGCGGAGTGAATGCTGCTCTGGGCAACATGGACAAGGACGATTGGAAATTTCATTTCTTTGATACAGTTAAAGGCAGTGACTGGTTGGGAGATCAGAATGCTATACACTATATGTGCCGCGAGGCAGAGGCGGCCATCTACGAGCTGGATCAGTATGGCATGCCCTTTTCCCGCAGTGAGGATGGTAAGATTTACCAGAGAGCCTTTGGCGGACAGACACTGGAATATGGCAAGGGAGGCACTGCTAAGCGCGCCTGCGCTGTGGCAGATCGCACTGGACACTCCCTCATCCACACACTCTACGGACAGACACTCAAGTACGCTGATCTCTGTCATTATTTTGTGGACTATTTTGTGCTCGACCTAATCATGGTGGAGTCGCGCTGTGTTGGTTGCCTAGCCTGGTCCCTACAGGACGGCACCTTTCATCGCTTCCTAGCCAATAACACAGTGGTTGCATCGGGAGGCTGTGGGCGAGTTTACTTCTCGACTACAGCTGGACATACGTGCACTGGGGATGGCAATGCCTGGGTCTCGCGGGCCAAGTTGCCATTGATGGACATGGAGTTTGTGCAGTTCCATCCGACGGGTCTGTATGGAGCGGGCTGTCTCATCACAGAGGGTGTGCGCGGCGAAGGCGGCTTTTTTGTAAATTCGAAAAACGAACGTTTCATGGAGCGCTATGCACCTAAGGTCAAGGATCTGGCTTCTCGGGACGTGGTGGCACGTGCTATGACACTTGAGGTGCTGGAAGGCAGAGGCTGTGGCCCTCTGAAGGATCATGTTCACCTGCAGCTTCATCACATCGATCCCAGTATCATTGCTAGCCGTCTGCCAGGCATCATGACGACGGCCAAATTGTTTGCTAAAGTGGATGTCACCAAGGAGAATGTGCCGGTGCTGCCCACCGTCCATTACAATATGGGCGGCGTACCCACCAATTTTATGGGTCAAGTACTGACGCTCGATGAAGATGATAATGAAGAGAAAGTGGAAGGACTCTATGCCTGTGGTGAAACATCATGTGCCTCGGTGCATGGCGCCAATCGCCTGGGCGCCAACTCCTTGCTCGACTTAATCATCTTTGGACGATCGTGTGCGCTCGACATTGCAGCCAAGAGCTGTCCGGGTGATACTTTACCCGATGTGCCGGACAGCGCCATCGAGGAGTCCATGGACAACTTCAAGAAGCTACGCGATGCCGATGGAGAAGTACCAACGGCCCGTTTACGGGACGAACTCCAGCGCACAATGACCAAACATGCCGCTGTCTTCCGTGATGGCAAATTACTGAATGAGGGTATTGAAAAAGTCAACGAAATTTGCGCCAAGTTTAAGGACATCAAAGTGCATGACAGAACTCTCGTGTGGAATACAGACTTAGTCGATACGCTGGAGCTTCAGAATATGATAGCCAACGCTGTGCATATCATAAACGCCATGGAGAACCGTAAGGAATCCCGTGGATCCCATGCACGCGAGGACTACAAGGAGCGCGTGGACGAATACGATTACAGTAGGTCTCTAGAAGGACAGGAAATTAAAGAGGATCATTGGCGCAAGCACACTCTGACCTTTGCCGAGGACGACGATGGCTCGGTGACTATCAAATATCGTCCTGTCGTTGACAAAACATTGGATGACACAATTGATCCTATCCCACCAGCTCCACGTACTTATTAATTTTAACTGTTTAGAGTAAACATGGACAATTAAAAACTTGCAGACTATAAACGAAATTGCATTTTGCTATGTCAGGAATAGGCCAGGTGCCTTTCAGTTAACTAACCCGGCTAGAAATCGTATATCATATATATCAATATCGTATAAGAAGTATTGGGAGCCAGTGAATATCCCAAGCTAAGCTTTGAAGTTCAGTAGTTTTGGTGTAATAGGCCAGATTGCTTTCAGTTAACTGGCTAGAAATCATATAAGGATCTGAATATCGTATAAGAAGTATTGAGAGCCAGTGAATATCGTAAACCCAGCTTTGAAGTTGAATCGAACCCAGAGTAGCGCTTGAATTTGCCTTTCGACTGTGACATTCAGTTATCTGTAGTATTAAATATATAGCTTAAATAATTATTTTATGTACTGTGTTATTTTCACAATCGATTCGGCCAGTTGGCCAACTCGTAATCGGGTAATTAATAGTCGAAAGTTTTGTATTAAAAAAATTATTTGTATTTGCATAGAGTTTATGATTATGTATATTTATATTGTATATGCCTGTTCACGTTCTAGTTTGCATTTGTGCTTTACGACAGGATGGAGGAAGGGTCCTAATGACCACAATAAATTATATTCATTTAGGATCGTTTAACATACCGAGTATAGGGCGAAAGAAGAAAAAAATGGCAGAGAGCCTGTTAAAGAAATAATTTATGGCTGTTGAAAACTTAACATGTTCATTTGGCCACATGTGTGTGGGCTTTGTTAAGGATTAAATGTGTGGGTGTGTTGGTGTTCTCAGTGTTTGTATATACGCTTGTCTCTCTCTCTGTATGTGTGTGTGCGTGTGTGGACAACAAACGAAAAGCCAACAACAAGCTACATAAATACTTTGCCCACACAAGCACGAAGAGGAAAATGATGCCATCCCTCCAACAATCTCACCAGCCTCCCTTGGAGGTTGTGGCAAGTCCAAGCAGAAACTATTTACTATGTGCCACATATGTACATCGTGTGTGGCGGTGGTGGTGGTGGCATGTGGGTTAGTTTGGATACTGGCCGGCTCCACAATTGTTGCTATATGCGGCCGTTTGTTGCTGCTGCCGGGCAACGGCACAAAAATTACAGTTGCACACACATTTGCCTGTGTTAAATTGTCTCACAACCAATACAAAGTGACCTTTTTCATTTATTTTTATGATCCCACCCATCCCTATGTATCCCCGTGCGTGTATGCATATGTATGTGTGGCACCTAAAAGCGCCCGATCCTTGCCACTTTGGACCATAAAAAATGGCCAGCAAATATGGCCACCAAAAACCGAACTGGACGAAAAGTTCGTTGGTTATTTGGTTGCTTGGCAGCAGGGAAAGGCTCATGGAAAACTCTGTATGCCTTTTGTTATCCTTTTCGAATTTTTTCCCCGGTCCAAACTAGGCACAGTGGTGAAGGAAAACTTACGCCGCTCAATCACAGATTTTTTTTAAATATTTCCTAGAATTCATTTTAAGTGAAAACAGTTTTTTCTCAGATCTGCAACAAAATATAACTTATTATTTTTACTGTCGAAATGTATATTGGTTTCGCTCATGTAGATATCACCTTCAACTCAATTGCCTGCTCCGACAGGTTTGTTAATAGCATTGAGAAGCAACTGGCCTTCGTAACAAACCGAATCAAAGTCCTTTTGCAGGCGCCCACAGTTTGAAACTTTTAGTTTATTGTCTGTGGTCCTCTCTGGGCAATTTTGCAAACTATTTCAGTTATGTGAAACTGCAAATCATTTTGGGGTTTGGTTTGTTTGTTATATATTTAGTTTTACACTTGTTTTTGCCCTCTTGGCTATGCTTCACCTCCACTTTGAATACCCTATACCCAACAGACAGAGCCTACATGACTCTCAACTTTTTTTGAATTCGTCTAGCGAGGCACAAATTTCATTTGATTAGCTTTAAGTTTGTGAATTTAATTAAAATATTAAGCATGCCAAAAGATTTTACTTAAATAGGGTAGACATTGGGTAGAGGGTACAAATTTATTCGTATTAACTGAATATGTTTTTGTTATCGCACGACTTTTGCGGAAAATGTTCAGAAAACTTTCGCTTGCATAAATTAGTTTTATTAATAAATTATGCGTTTTACAGGTAAATACAATTTATGTATACTTTGACTTTATGTAGATGATGTGGTTGCTGGCATTTTGGTTTGAGGAGACAAAAAAATGCACACACACATTCACAGAGTACGTGATTTAAATCCTTCAGAAGTAATAAAATGTTTATTTATTTTAAATTGGGTTTTGTAATCTGAATTGCGCATAGCTTTGGTCAAACTCAAGCTGAAAGAGAAAATAATTGTATATAAAGACACAACATATTTGTTATATATATATCTTTATAGAAATAATTGGAATTCGATGATGCTGATGTTGTGTATGAAGTACAAGTCTTGAATTCGATTATCACACAGACCATTTATTTCTGTTTTTATTACAAAGTTTATTCAATTGGGAATAGTTATTGAAGAAGATTTCATTTTTCAAGTGTGTCTTTTTGTTTTCCATTATATTTCACTGGACTTCCCCTTTCATTCCCCTACAAATTGATATACGTTATGCTTGCAATGCAAATATTTAGAAAATTTGACTTCTCTGACTTTTCTTTTTGCTGTTGAAAAGCACCAACCTCTTTTTTTTCTTGTTGTTGTTACAAACTCGCCTGGAACGTGAGAGTACATCAACTTGGAAATGCATTGCATTTACTTGGCTTGGCTCTTACCTGGAGTCTTTGTCACTGCAGCCAAATGAGTTTTGCATAAACAAACACTTGGGAATTCTTTGTCCCAAACAGTTATCTAAGGCACGGCTAGACCGCATCGGTATGTCAGCTACGTGAGGCTGGAAAATGCCAGGTCTGCCATGTCGAAGAACTTTGTACACCATCAGCTAAAAATCAGTACGAGTACTATGTTCCGGCAGGGAATGCATAATCAAGAATCAACAACAGTCCACAAAAAGAAGGTATTAAAAGAGCAAACTTTTTTTCCTCTTGCATTCGCTTTTTTCAGGCTTCAGTTCAACCCGCTTTTGGTGCCTGGACTCGAAGCTGAATCCGTTCGGATTGTTTCCGTTGTTCAAATTAAAATGCACTGTGCTTAAAGAACACGTATTCATTCATCATCTTATTATGGAACTCTGCTCTGTACCTTTACCGTTTGCCATTCGCCATTTGCCGTTTGCCGTTTGCCATTTCGCCATTTACTGTTTTCCCATTTTCCGTGCAACGGTCAACGTGACGCATGAGTAATGCCAATGGTGTGTCCAATATGAACAGCGGACTCTGGCCCTGGTTCTGGCTCTGGCTCTGGCTCGGGCTCCAGCTGCTGGTCATTCGCTCTGACTTCACTGCATTCCCATTAATGACTTGACCGCGTCTCTCAGTATTCGGCCCTTTGTTTTCCTTGTTGCATTGTAGTTGGCAAAAAGCAAAGATAAGCATGGAAAATATCAAATAATAACAGCAGGGATACTCGCAGCGGCAGCACCAGTTACAAAATTCCCTTGCAATTTCACAGGACCTGCTGCTGCACCCCCTGCTCCCCCCTGCATCACCCTTTTCGGTCCAACACTTTTGACTGGCTATTCGACTGCACCGTTGTCCGTTGCTGTACGTTTTGCCCCAGAACTTAGTTTATTTCACATTTGTATTCATTTGTTTTGAGTTTTATTTACCCTGCACAACAGCAACAACAACAGCAGCAACAACAACAACAATACCCACAAATATGTACATACGTTCGTTTAATTTCATAAAAAGCTGAAAAGGAAAATTCTACGAATTGTAACTGAAATTCAAACCACCGGTCCACAGCTCCAACATAGTTTCCCCCTTAACCAATGAAAACAATTCCTTCCTACTGATTGCCGAACAATTGTAAATGTTTGCTAGCTAGGAAAAACTATTTTATAGGCATTCAAGCACTTACCAATTTCTAAAACCCATTTCACTTACAAATCATAACAAGCCCAAAGAGTTCGAATGTTTGCTCTTCCTTACCAAAAAATATTATTGCATTTCCACAAAATCTTCAATACAATGAAATACTTTAGAACTTATGATTTTAACCATGTTCTTTGTGGATTGCTAGAAAAACAAAACAAGTTTCTAGGCTAGATAAGATGCAGGTCGTATCTCCAATTGGACCAACTGTATACTAAAATATCTTATATGTACTTTGGTCAGTATCGAATATCGTAATTATTTGGCTGAATAGTTATTGAAATACTTTAGAAGTAATGATTTTAACCATGTTCTTCTGTGTGTTTTTAGAAAAACAAAACTAGTTTTTAGATAAGAACAATTAAAGGTCGTGTCTCCAATTGGACCAACTGGATAGTTATTGAGATATATTTTAACCATGTTCTTTGTGGATTGCTAGAAAAACAAAACAAGTTTTTAGGCTGGATAACATACAGTTCGTGTCTCCCATTGGACCAATCGCATATGATTGCACCTTGGTCAATATCGAATATCGTAATTATTTAGCTGAGCTAGAAACAAAGGTTTTTCATCTTTAGCTCTCGTTATTGGCGTAAAAAGTCAATTACAAAGTCGGTTTTTTGTTTGATAAGAATCATCATCATATTTGACATCAATCACCATTTGTGATTGAGATGCCTTTCCAGTGATACTTCTCGTATTGCTAATTGCATTGGTGGCCATGGCGAATCAACAAGCTGTGAGGACCACAACGAAACTGACAATTTAGATAGGTTCCCGCCATGGTGTGGCCTGGAACTACAGCTCGTGACCACCAAAAAAAGAAAAAGAAAAGGAAAAAAATGAAGGAAACTGGAAAAAAAAAACATAATTTTGAGGTAGCGGCGTTGGTTGGGGAGGGCGTGAAAATGGACTGTAACGAAGTAGGTTGAGTGTTGAGTTTGTTGATGCTGGAGTTGGAGCTGAAGCGACAACATCCGATTGCTTCTGGCGGTGTCCACTGTGTGAAACAGAACATGGCGACACAGGGGCAGGAGGAAATGGCTAGAGGACCGGAACGAAGGGCGAAAGCACAGGAAAATACTCGCTTTGAGCCTGGGATATGCTTTTTTGTGACATTTTTCGCAGAAGGTTTTTGCATTCGTGCAACTTTTTTGTGGCTTTTGTGGTTGCTGGCACGCTGCATCACTCAAGAAGTAGAGATAGAAAGAGGCAGAGACAGAGACAGAGGGAGAGCGAGTGTGAGCAAGTGAGATGAAGAGATGTGGCGAGAGGGCAAACGGGGCGTGTCAGTTGAATGCCTTAAAGTTTGCGTGCACGTTAATTTTGTTTGCGCTTGCGAAAAGTGTGAAAATTTTAAGCTGTGCGCGTTCTAATTTCTGTAGTGCCAAGAATTCAACAACTGTTGTGGTGGATACACCGAAGGGCATGAGACAGAAGTCAGGAGGAGACAGAAGGCAGAAAGCAGAAGCAGCAGCAGCAGCAGCAGAAGCAGCAGCTGGCCAACAAATGTGCGTGTATGCCACTCAAATGGCAAATGGAGAAAACTGGATACGCAGGAGAAGGTGCTTGGGAGAGAGATGGAGGAGGAATAGGAGGAGGAGAGTGTAGTAAAAAGTTTTATTCAACGCGCCAAAAAGTATGCAAATTATTAGGAAAGTTAGACGCATTTTTCACGTGGTAGCCGCTTTTCACATTTTCACATTTTCACATTTTGACAATTTTCATTTTTACTCTCAATAAATTCTGTCTCTAGCCACTTTCATACTTGGGCCATAACAAATGGTGCACTAAAGCCACTGGTTGGGGCCCTCTGGGCTAACGCAGGAAACTGCGTTTATTTATGCTTCGAGCCTTTAAAGTGATTTTCAAGGCGAGGAGAGAAAAGGTCAGCCTTGTGGCAGGAACTAGCAACTAGAACCAGCAGCCAGCAGCCAGCTTCCTGCATCCCTTTCACCTCATACATTGTGACACTTTAACGCTTTGCACTTGACATTTGGTATTTGTTCAAATCCAGCTCCTGGTGCTGGTCCTGGTCCAGCCTGCTCGATTTCTATCAAGAGTTTTCCCTCATATATTATATACATATGTGTATATGTGAGTGTGTGTGTGCACTCGCAGTGTGTGTCCTTTGTTTTGCACAATTTGTCGTGCTCATCCTTGTGAACGGCCACGACTAGGTTCTCGTGTCCATTACGGTCTTATTCCGGCATGTCGCTTGCCCCCTGCGGAAATTATTATTTTGTTTAATGATTTGTGCACAGTCTCGTAATTGAGGCCGGACAAGGCAGGGAAGAGAGAGAGAGTGAACATTTCTCGTTCTTGACCCACTATAAAAATATGGGAAAACTATCGAAACACACAAAACTTGCTGCTGCCTTTCAGCGTTTCAGCTGTTTGCTCAGCGAAGGGTGAACACCAAATGTGATGGCAAAACACACAAAAAAAGAAAAAAAAATCACCAAAGAATGAAAATTGCCATTTATAAATTTTTCAACTGTCACTCGAAGAGAAAGTTCATTGCCAATTGCGCCTCATGGTCAGCCGCATCGAAGAGGATAACGAAAATTAAATTAATATTAAATCCCGGCAAGCATGTAAGGAATTTTTCCCATGAACTCACAAATATTTTTATGAATTCAACAAAAATGGACAAGTTATTAAATATATATATATATTTTTTGGTTTATTTTATTTATGGAGAGACAAAGTGACTGAGGTAATCTGTCAATTGATTGAGGTTTTGCCACACAATGTGTCAGCATACTTGTTAGTTTATCTATCTAAAGGCATCGAAAGGAATATTGATTGTACCTAAAGATACTTTATTAAATATATAAACTGAAAAGCGAAACCCTTAAGGAAATAAACCAAATGAAAGCAAGACTCTTTTTCAATATCTTTAGGAACATTTAGAGAGCATTTTGTAGTCGGTCAATTAATGAACTCAAAGCCATTATTTATAGACGCATTACGACCAATATGGGATATTAATCAGTTAAAAGTGAGTACAAATAGTTTGCTTTCAGTTTGCTTTGTTGCCAGCTTTGCCGACTGAAATATGGCACAATCATTGGCCATGCATCCATTAACTGAATAACCAATAGGCCGCGTAATTCAATTAAAATTTAATGCGGCTATAAACAGTGTATATGGGCGTCAAATTGATTCATGGATACATGGCACGGCCCCACCCCCTTGGGGGCTGGTAATAAAACAAAATATGCAATTAAATTTTAATTCACCTCGTGCATAATTATTTGAATTTTGTTCAAGCATGAAATTCATTTATCAGCCATGGCCATTAAATTCGAAAGTGCCATAATATGTTTCCCATTATTTTATTCAAAAAATAACATTAAGAATAACAATTCAGCAAATTAAAGGCTGCTTTCAATTAAACGCCACTCTTTGTCTACCCCAAACTCCAGCATTTATTTGTCTAAGGAATTAAAATATTTTTTATTCAAATTAAGGCTTCATTTTGTTAGCTATTCCAGCCATGCGGCATGGGATAATTTAAGCCACAAATTGTTAAAAAGAGTAAACACACACACATATTCACACGAGCATCGTGTTTACCGTTGATCTTTGGGTTTTTGGCTTGTTCAATGGAATGTGGTTAAATTAATTCAATTTTGTGCTTAAACTTCTGTATTCTAGCGATTTGCAGAGGATTGCGGTAATAGGAAGGGTACTTTGCAATACCGAACATCAACATAAATTCCCCGTTTTGAGTGCAGGCAGGCAGGCCCTCGAGCACAGGGCCCATGTTTATCCGCTTAGGTAAATACAAGCATCGTGCACCCAAGCCAGTACCAGTAGTGGTAGTGGTTGCCTGTCTAGTGGCAGAGTCAAATGAAGCAGAAGAACTTCACGTGCCGCAATACAAATTGAAAATCAATGCCATGAATACTCCACAAGGGACGGCTGGTAGCTGGTAGCTGGTAGCTGGTAGCTAGTGGTTCGTTTAACCCATTGAAAACACTATGCAATAAATCGAGGCCTCAACGTCATTGTAGAAGTGGACGCTGGGGCAGCAGCAGCCATTCGCATAAATTCAATTGAGCGCCATTTTCGAACAGAATTTCATGAAATGATTCCATCAAACATGGCCGCAATTTTGTTTGCATACAAAAGACAAAGACCACAGAGTCAATTTAAATCGTATAAAATTTAAATGCAAATACTGCTATTTTATCGAACTCTTAGATCAATTATATATATTGCCATGTCAATTGCATATAACAGGCCAACATTAGCTCTCACACAAAGGAATTTGAATAATTCACATTTAACATGCAATTTGTTAGCTTATGAGGCGAACTACTTACATTCGATTCCTTTCGGTCTTGGCCTGGACAATAATTAAATAAGTATCAGTTATGGTTTATTCCACTCGTTTACGAGTAATAACTATCATCCGCACTCGTTATTATCATTTATGAAGGTATAAGCATTATAATATTTCAATTGCAACCGTTGTGCGCCCTTGGGAGAGTTAAGCATGCCGGAAAATAATTGCCTATCGGATTGTTGGTCGAATTATGTAAGAGAGAGCACACACACACACACACACACACACACACACACATATACATACACACACACATACAGCTATGCATTGTTGTGTAACGAGCCATTTTGCTGGCAACTTTATAGCCCCTTTTAAGTGCGGTAGTGGAAGCGGTTGCATTGCGTATACGTAACGTTACAGTTTATATTTTACAGCTGATTTGCGCCGTTGGCCAACTTAAGTCCTTTAAATCAGACACCATTGCACCACACAACCACACAACCACACCATACCATCAATGGGTGAGAGTGGGAATATCTTATGCGTTTGGCTTCTTCATTCTAAGCCGATTGATACTCACCCCAGGCGTCCCAAACGAGTCCTTAGACGACTTTAACTATAATAACGTCTTATACTTACACATACTCGTAAATGTACTCACACATGTATATATATATATGTATGTATGTATTGTAACATGCATGTGCGTCTGTGTGTGCTTGGATATTTAATTCAGCTTACAGCTTTCGCTCAGGTGAGTGTTGCATAAATTTGCAAGCAGTTTGCAAGTCAGCGGCAGGGCGAGAACTGCTCCCAGGACAGGTCCCCCAAAAGGGCACCTGCAGCCAAGCTGAGCGACCTGACAAGCTGGCAACTGCTGCAAAAGTTCTTCATAACAACATCATCATTTCAGACTCTAAGTGGGGGGCCGTGCACCATCAGCAACGGCATCAGCATCAGCATCGCCATCGCCATCGCCATCGCCATCATCATCATCAGTAGCCGCGGGAAGCAGCTGCAGCCATCTACGGATTGTTGTAAGCTGCAGAGAAGTCCCTTGCTCCATTGGAATTGATTTTGCTTCTGTTTTTTTAGTTTAACATTGGGGGGTAGAGAGAGTACCGTTGGCCACACCCACCGACCACTCGATACATTTGCCGTGACTTTCCATTTTGTAGTTGCATGTTGCAACAATGGGGCAGCAACTTCAGTTGATGGAATGCGCTGCAAAGTCCCGTTAACGTTATGCTTCTGACTAAAGGTGACACAGTGGAGTCCAACTGTCACTAGCTGTAGATTTTCTATAGGTCAATACTTTTCCTATTTGTTTTCTTGTATTCTTATAAAATATGACCGTAAACTTAATCTTTCATATTCAGGCACACATTTTGGAGACACCTTTTGTTATTTTATTGAATTACGTTTGCCCTCAGGGGAAAACTTATTTGTTTTGTGTGTGTTCCTTGCTAAATTTTGTATAGATTTTTGAACCACTGTTCATGGAGTGAGAGAGTATAATGAATAACATTCATCGTGTGGCCTTGTTACCGATTTTCTATGAACACAACGTTTTTTTTTTTTTGACTTTTACTTTCTGCACGGAACGCTTCATAAATAAAATCAAGGACCGCATAGCAAAACTCTTGAATTTATTGAAAACATGATTTGAAATTCAATTGAAATTGAATTCATACCATCGCATCCCCATTGTCAACGGTTCTTTCCCATATGCCGCCTAATGGCATTGCGAATGTTTAAGTCCTGGAATGTAAATGACTCTGACATGAGAGCAAGTCGAGTTGCTAAATGTCAATGCAAATTGAAGGAAAACTATTTTTAGTGTACATTCGACATTTGAAAGCAATATTTGATTCTTCCAAATATCACTTATTCGCTTCCAATTGTCCAAACTGATTTCGTACATGATTTGTACATTAACTATAGCTATTTACGGCTGACAGCAGCTAAAAAGAAGCCTAGGAAAAATAAAGTGAACAGTTCGAGATCGAAATGCAATTATTTGATTTTTATGCCCGGGCTAATAGTTAATGGTCAGCCTAAGAGCTGGGGGAGTGTGGGTTGGACTGGCCAAAGTAAGGTCCAGTTGCGATATATCCTTACGTCCTCAGCGTTGATTTGCTGAATTATTGATTGGTTTGATTAATCAAGCGACTGGGCCTGAGACAAACCATGGACAGGCCATGCGATTGCTCCGCTTGTGTCCATCCAACTTTATTCGCACTTAGGCAAATGAAACTTTAATGAGGTTTGTTCGGATGCCAAATGCCTGGAGCGCAGCTCGGCAATTATATGCACAATCGACTGTTAAACGCAGTTTTATTTTCCAGCATTAAGAGTGCATGCAACCATTGACCATTGCCAGCGAGCGCCAAGTGATGACACGCCTCTACGAGAAGTCGGCATTTCTCACTCCTGGCACGCCCATAAACACAAATCAGAATAAGAATAAAAACGAAATGAAGCTCACGACAGCCAAAATGGTAGATTGCAAAAAACTGCTGGCAAGTATGGGCAAAAAAAAAGGAACCGAAACCAAAAAAGTAGAAAAAAAACAACAGCAGCAATTTGCTGCAAGGACAAAATAGGACATTTCGCAACAATGGCCATGTCTTGGCCACAAGAATCCTAACTGAGGCCCACAAAAACTTGCCAAACACTCCGACACATCAAATGCATGATAAAAAAATAGAAAGAAGAAAAAAAACACAGACCAAAAGCCGTGGGCAGCAAATACAGAATATAAGAAAAATGAACCTAAGATTTCCATAACCATTGACATTGTTAAGCCGCATTAAGGCTGCTGTCCTCTCTCTCTCTCTCTTACTGGCTTCGAATCTCGATACAGTGTCATCATTGTTGGGGGAGAGAAAAGTTATTTGTGAAAATTTTTAAATTAAGTAACCGAAAGAAAGGATAAGTAGCTTTTAGACTGCTTTCACTGAGACACTCTGGCTCTACTCGTATATGTGAGGTGTTGCTGCCAAGGCTGCTTTAAGATAACTAATAATTTACTTCGATCTATATCCAATATAAAAGTATATCAGTAGCAGACAGATCAATGTTCTTATTAGACCTAAAGCTTGGGTATATGTGATAGGTACTAATTATAAAGAAGAAAGTCGCATTGAAGTCAGGAACTCCGAATTTGGTTTCTAGTTTCCTGAAATTATATAAATTTTATAATTATTTTGTATTTCAGCATTGTTAATTGTTAATTACAAATTTCGGCATTCTTAATTTTTAATTATTTATACTGTAAATTAACAAGCGAACTCTTAAAGGTTAATCTCAAACGCATATTGAGTATACGCCCCGTTGTCAGCAAGAATTTAATTTATATGCATTTATTGAAGGCGTCGCACAGCTTGAAGCATATTTGTATATCTGTGTAAATACGCGTAAATACATGTGTGTGTGTGTGTGTGTTTGCCTGGGAGAGCTGAGAGGTGGGCAGAGGTAAGCACTGCACTAAAGCGCGTTTGATTCATTTTGTTATTTTCCACGCAATTAATTTTTATTAATAGTTATTTACAATTAACGCCACAAAGTGAATTTTAAATAATATTTTTAAGCAAAAAACTCAAATTTACAATTCATTCACATTCAATTCGTATTGAAATTATGTCCGCAATGTAGCATATTTATATATCGTATATACGATATATGTTTTCATATTTATAAATGTTCGCTTTATCGTACAGCGTTTGATGGCAGCGTTTTATGGTCGTTTTATTGGAAACAGTCCGCGCACATAAATAACAATAATAATATCAATAAATTCGGAGAGTGTGTTTATATGGTTATGCACGAATATATTATATTAAAACAGTTATTATGCTGGGCCGTTAAAATAAGCAAACAATTAGTACAAATTAATAATAAATAAACAAAAACCATTGACAAACATGGGGGAGGCGCCCTCGGAGAATGAAATATGACTGAGGGATTATTGGAAAAATAATACAAGAAATTTAACACAACACATTAAATGCAAATAAACATTAGTTTGGGGGGCTCTGTGGGGGCTTCTATGCTGATGGGCATCAACATTTACCTAATGCTCGGGAACATTAATCAAAATCATAAATGGGTAGAAGCCCAAATGTGGGAGCTATTCTTGCAGCTCCGGACATCCGGTAAATGGTGAACGGAAGGCAAGGGCATCAAATGGAAGCGTCGTTAACGGAAGTTTGGGTAGATGTAAAAAAAGCAGAGTCAATGTTCAATTTTTATTGCCTCAAATCGAATTGAATCGATTTCTTAATGTACTCACGACTCAAAGTCAGCCAACATCAGGACCTTTAACCTACTCATACGACTCGACTCAACTCGGTTCGACTCTGTTCAGTTCAGTTTGTTACGGCAACAGTCACAAAGACATCTCGTGCGGCATTTGCCTTTCACATCCACGGATGATTAGGCATGCCTATGAGCATATACATATATAGTATATGTTATATATTGGAGCATATATGGTTGGAACTTCTTTTATAGCATGTAGGCTACCTAGAGATAGAATAGCTCAACGGGAACAAAAGGTAAGTGGGACAATTTTGCTGACTTGTCGCTTCCGGTCAAATGATTCTGAATGGAAAACTCACACAAGCAGAAATCCCGTCAGTAGTTATGTGCACCAGACACCAGCCACCAGCCAACAGCCAGCAGACAGCAGACAGCAGACAGGATAGGGGTGCGACAAAGGACTCACATAATTCAACACGTATGCAATCTGTGAAAATTCTGCAAGCGTCGTTGAATGAGCATAAAATTAATCAAATTAGCCACTGGCTATGAATTTCTCGGTGTCAACAGGCCCAACTCGCATGTTATTCATATTCAAGCATATAAATTTATGTGCCCATTCCTTGTCCTAATGGACCTATGCAAAATGAGCAACTTGCAGCTTGAACTCCTCAAATTAACTACCTTGTTTCATATATGAAATAGAAATATAGTTTGGAATTTGTGGCATATATATCTCAATCTACTCAACTAATGTTCAGGTTCATTAGCATTCCAAGAGCTTTTGATACCCCATCCCATCATGTGTTCCCTGCCCCCTTTCTTTCATCTAATCCCAACCATCTTCACGTTACGTTTTTCGCGTGTTGTATACGGGCCACGAAACAAATGAACTCATTTGTTTCAATTTAATCTTGTTACTCAAAGATTTATTGCCTTTCGCATGAGACGGCAACCCTTTTTATGTATTTGCGTATCCTTTCAGGACTGACCCAACCAACCTTTGGGCCTCACACACACACACTCACAGTGCAAAGCAAATTTTAAAGAGCTTCAAGTGAAAGCACTCAAAAGTTGATTATGATTGATTGAGTACGATTGAAATTGTCTGTCATTGTACGCAAATTGATTTATACGAGTACTTAACTTACACACGTTTCTTTGGCAGTCAAAAATATACATATATATATATATATCTAAAGACTTTTAAATATAGATATATGCGCCTAATTGACAGGCGCATAACCAAGTAAAGGTCAACGCGCATACGCCCCGTTGAACGGCATTAAAATAGCAGAGCCCAAAATAGTCTGACAGCCATTCGACCAAAAATTCACCAAATGATTCGTACTTAACCTGAATTTAATGTGGGCTTCATGTATCTCCTGATAATTATACAAACATATTATAAAAGATGGTTAATTAAAAATAATAAAACATTTATTATGTATATAACCTACACGTAGTTAAAGTTTATTGCTCGGAAATGTTGGCTTTAAATCTGAAATTAAAATTCTAGAGAGTAAAACTACAGTTGCTATCCATAAAAATGATTATTTAAAATATAATTTTGAAAATGATATCAAATACGTTTGCCTACAAATAATCCAACTAGATATAGACTGAGCATACCTTTTCGTCTAATTGGCTGAGGGTATACGAGTAGACGAGTAGACGAGCAGAACAGGGCAAATGGAATTTGAAATGATTTTTCCATTGGCTGGTTGCCACTTGACAGGCCAGTTTATCTCGCATCCTGATGAGTTGGCTTAGATGGACCTGGCATGTGCTCGTGTAGGCGTTGTTGCGTTGTGTTATATTGTGTTGCACGTGGCCAACAAGATGGGAGCGGCATTCAAATGCGTAAATCACATGATTCCCCTCCCCATTCTCCCCTTCTCCCTTTCATTCCGTTTCCACCTCTGTCCATAGATTCCACTTGTGGAAATGTGTGTAACATTGCTTTTGCTTGTTTGGAGCACTTGTGCATCACCAAATGCCATTTGTTGCCGTCCACTCGTATACTCCAGGTCAAAAGTCCTGCGTTAGTCCTTCACAGTGAGAGCAATAGTTGGTTTTCATTTTAAGCTCAGAGTTGCGCGTGAGTGGAATGCCTGCACTCTACTGCGAAACGTAACACTACTATAAATGGCATAGAAAATACTTTTATTAATAAAATACACACGTATCTGGATCCAATTTGTTTGAAATTCTAAGGTGAAAAAAAGCAAATAGAAGTAGTAAAAAATAAAAATGTTATCTTAAGTTTCACTGTAGATTCATTCAAGTGTCTCATACGCTCTTTAGACGTCTGAACAGCCTTATGTCATACCCTTTGTTCGGGTCTCGCCCTCGATGGATGCATATGTCATTATACGAGAGAGAGCATGGTAATTTATGTGCAGCAATCCAAACTCATTTAGCCCACAAGCAGGCAAATATGGCAACCGCACATAACGACAGACCCGACCGTGTCCCAATTTATGTTTCTGGTTCTGTGCCACTAGTTATTCCCATCATCATTGCAATAAGGCCAAAGTTGATGTTGTTTATGTTTGAATTGGGTTTGGTTGGCTCCTTCGTCTCTGTCTCAATCTTGTCACCTTCTGCGTTCATCGTAATGAAGTTATTATGTTGACACTCGGCTTCGTTACTTAGCCACACCGCAGCAGCCGCCGTGGATCTTTGTAGTTTGCTGCTTGGCATTATGCAAAGTCCGCCTTCAAATGGCAGTAAAGTCGGCATGTGCCTAGTGTCCTCCCCTGCTTTGCTCTTCTCTTGTGCTCTGTGTGACCTCCTCCTCCTTCAATTGAGGAGGAGGCGCCTCCTCCTTTCACTGCCACTTCCACTTCCACGTGCTGTTGCTCTTTTCTCTTGACATTTGCATCACAAGCAGCAAACACAGAACAAACAAGCGGTAAACACACAAACACACACACACACACACACACACACACACACATACAGACACTTATACTTATGCATCTGTAAACATTCATATTTATTAAAAAAAAAATAAAAAAAAAGCGTTCGTCCTGCGGTTGGCATTCCTCAGCTGCTTCCGACGCACGTCGCCTCCGTCCTCTCCCCTTATTGTCGACAAGCTTTTCATTTCAGTCTTAATTCCTTTTGAATAATATCTACCACTTAAACTTACAAAACATCAAGACCACATATTCACCCACACACACGAGCACATTCATACACACACGAGTACACTGTGTGTATAACACACACTTGACGCAGTCACATGTACTTATCGCGAAGCATGATCAAACGCCTGTCCATGGGTGTTGCCACCAAAGGGGGTATAACAGATATAGATATAGATATAGATATAGATATATATATATAACTGATATTGCAATCTAACTATATAAGACTGTATAAAAGTTTATTTCTCGAAAACTTTGATCATGCTTAAAGTTTTCTTGCCCAAGGAAAATGTGTTCTTAATCCAATTTATTTAGAGCGCAGTTTACTAAGTATAAGGATAGGCGAGTAAGGATAACAAGGATAACAGCTCAATCTTAGTATGAAATTTAATATTCATTGTAAAAAATTTGCATGACACCCAACTGAGGCAATCAATTTAGACCAGCTTTCTGCCCCCCTTTTTCCTCCCCCGTTGGTAACGCCCATGCGAGCGGTTAGATAGAATCCTATTCAACGTACTCGTACTCGTACTCGTAGTCGTACTCGTCCTCGTCGTGGTACACATGTAAGTAAATATGTGCATAAATATTTTAATATGCCTTGTTTCTTTTGCTGCTGGTTTTCCTTGAATATGGTTTCATCTAGGAACTTCGTTTGCTATTTGATTCCTTCAAACAGCCAGGCTCCTACCCGGGATGCCTCTCAATCATTGACGAAACCAGTTGCCGCTTTCAACAGCCGCGCACATGCTGCGATTTATTTTTATTAAAAACAAGGCACCCAACCGGTTACCCTTTACCCTTACCTCCCACTTCTATGTTCTTGTTGTTATCTACAGTTATTTTTGTTTTTGTCATCATCACATATGGCAATATGTTTGGGACCAATGTCAGCAGCAGTGCGAGGCCTGAGACCAAGGACTCGAACTCGAATTCTGCTTTCGCCTCCCCCAACCCATGTGTCATATGCTTGAGGGCATACGAGTATGTGTTGTATATATTAATTATGGTCAGAAGAGCAACGGTTCTGTAAAAGCATCTTTGATGAGCACAACACAACGAGCATCTAACGAGGCGCATCTGTGCCACAAAACACAAACAGACATACCCATTCGAGTATGAAGTAACCGCCTGACCAATAACCAAATGTTTGTTTTAGTTGCTACGACTATGACCACAATAAAATGGAATGGCCTATTCTGATGAACTGCTATAGGAGTATATCTTAGGAGTCCTGCTTTTACTCTACTCGGCAAATACTATCTGCAGTTGTTCTTTAAGTGCTCAGTAAGTAGCTCTGAGCCCGAGATATACTAAAAACTTGACTTTGCCATGTGGCATTAAGTCACATTTGACAAATGATATTTTAAAGTTTGTGTATAGCCTGACAGCGCATCAAACCCCTTGTGGATGCCACATATTAGAACTAAAGGAGCCCAAACAAATACTCGAAGGATACACACACACACACTGCAGACGCACTTATGCATGCACGACTGAGTGTACAAATGTGTGAAACGCTTAAGGATACGATACAAAAGAGAGATGAAAAATCAAATATGCTCGAGAAAGGAAACATTAGAGGGACATTCTATAAGTGACAGGACTTTTCTTTTTCTATATATATCAGTATGTTATCGCACTTAAGACTCCGGAACGAAAGGTGGCACCTAATAGAGTATAGATATATCTCTTACATAGCATCGTGTCAATCTACTCGTCCGCTAGAAATTGATTGAATAAAAAGTTAAATTACGCAAAATTGCGAAAGATTTGTTTAGGCCTACGGCCAGTAACGAGCACTCAAAATGTAAATGGAATTAGTTAAATTTGACGGTGAAGCAAGCTGAAAGCCCCCAGTCCTCCGAGCACCTCGGTCATTAGTGAAGCCACAGAATAGTGGGCTCATAGAATTTTTGGAGCTGCGTCTTCGGCGTGGCCAAAATGAGAATTTGAATTTCAATTAGTTTTCATTTGTCTGAAGGCATTGGAATGGCTTTGCTGAATTGAAACTTGTGCCTGGACAGCGGGACGTTGATGGTAGATTGTAGATGGTGAATCAACTGGGCATTTGGGCGTGGCTGGCATCATGCAGCGTTGATGTGATGCCAATTAAAGCGTATAATTAGGTGTATGCCATACAAAAGCAGGCAGAAAAGAAGTTCTCTCATAAAGGCAGTACGTCGTCGTCCGTCAGGTTGCTCTTGTGGACACACGGATGGGGTCCCAGCCTTTGTGAGTGGCCTGCCCGGCGGCAGCAGCAGCAGCAGCAGCAGCAGCAGCAGCAGGAGCAGCATCAGCAGCAGAAGCAGGAGCAGCAGCATCAGCAGCGGTAAAGAAACCATCAATTTAAATGCAAAAAGGCTTTTGAGCCAAAGCGAAGGCCACCACAGTTGAGGCCCGGTCAAATGTGTCGAGGCAGCAGTTTCACTAATTAAGCGGCGTGGACGAGCAGCAAATCGCCTTACACAGGATGTTGGCGCCGTATTTTCGACCCTGGCTCCAGGCACCAGGCACCGCAGCCGCAGCCGCAACCAAGTCACCCACGATAGCAATGACTTACCCGAGGCTCCGGACTGAGACCGGGACTGAGACTGGGTATGAGGCGTGGAAAACAATGCTAAGCGGCTCATGGCTGGATTTGGTGCCCCGTTGAGTATGCTACGTTAATTTTACGAGACTGGAAGCAAGTGAATTAAATGAGCGGTCTCCCTGAGCTTGACTCTGGGCAAATGTTGTCAGTTTTTGGTTTTCAGTTCTCGGTTTTTGGGGCTCTCGGTTCTCGGCTCATGGGTTCTCGATCCAGACAACACCACTTGAACCTACAGCAATGCCGCCGTCAGCTTGTGAAGTTTTGTAATTAAAACGACGAGGATTACATTAGCACGTAGGACAGCAACTGGTGGCCAGTGGTTAATTAAAACGAGAACGAGGCGCGGCGGTGAGCGTCCACAAGGTCCACACGTTGGCCAAACATTTGGGATGCGCCTATAAGTGGCCACAGAGCCAAAATTGCTTCTACATGAAGAACCCAAATTGACAGCACTTCAGCCTCTGGTCATAGAACATGGAGAACATGGCCGAAATATGCACTCAAGCGGTTCATTTATGCGAGGGTTGACCCAAAAAAAACTCAAAAAATATAAAAACATAAAGCTTACAATATCTTAAATGGAATTAGCACATAAGCCTAAAGGATCAACAGATTTGTGTAATTTTTAAATTTCCCTTAAGTGAATAACTTTTATCAAAAGTTTTCTAAAATTTACAAACATTTTTATCACATTTTCTGATGCAAGATATAAATTTTAGGCTTTTTGTGAATGAAACTTTCCAATTGATTAACTGAAAAGTACTTTAAACATTTCTCAAACATCCCTCGCATCCAGAACGAATGGCTGAATACTGTTTTTCTACGCATTTGCATATGAGTCCTTCCATATGCATAAGTCCTGTATGATTCTTAATGTATGCACTCAGGCCTACAGGTGTACACATATCTTTCCTTATTGTTCTTTCCCCCATTTCAGCGTTTTAAGTGCGTAAAGTGCAGAGGAGAGAGCTTTAAATGTGAATAATGTTAGGGAAGCTCTGAGTGCTGCTGCAGTTTTCTGACAATAGATAAAGGTGTCACTGCCAACGTCACGCACAACATGGTGCGTCCAGGTGTGCACTGATTATAACGGAAAACTGCATTTGCCTTTCTACCAGTTCTTTTTTTTTGTATTCATATCAGAAACAGGACACATTTTTTGAGGGACAAAATAAAGTTACAAAGTTTGTGAGTATTAAAAATAATGCAGTTTTTATCGCCAGTTGCCAGACCCTTCGAATCGATAATAATAATAGTATATGTGAGAATTTTATACTCTACGTGACGCCATAAACTGTGGTTATAGTATTCTATTCAGTCGATCTGAACCTAGTTGGAAATTCATATTTGATAAGTAAAAGTTTACGATGAACCATAAAATCAGGTTTAATGTAATTGGGGAATAAACTATATAAAATATATCCTCCATCCTAGAAAGAGTATGGCTTATCTGTCTCTTTATCCATTTGATACTATAATAACAGATAGCGACCTGTCTTGTACTTCCGCTTATAAACGGATTATAGCTGTTTATATCCCTTTTATCCGGCTGATGGCTTTAATAAATGTTTTGCTGGAATATATCAAATTTACATCAGCAGTCAGATTTATGAAATTAACATAAATTACACAGCCATTTATCAAATAAGCTGTTATAAATAAATAACATGGCATAAAGTAAATAGCGTTAAAGCCAACGAAATCCAGTATTAAAATGCTCGAGCACAAATCAAATTATGGCTAATGATAATCCAATACCAAATATTTGCTGTAAATCAATGTACAGTGATTCAACAGAAATCCGTTTCCATAATTTACAAATTTTCATGGAAATTATTCATCTGCAAAGGCACGAGTAGGTGTACAGTCTGGGAAAACAATCGCATTAAACCGGTTCCCATTCTGAATGTGGTTCTCCAGCTCCAGCTCTGGTCCTTGGCTGGCAAATTGTTCTGTAAACACTCGAGTTTCAACAGCGAAAGCGTCTGGTAAATTGCGCATACGCAGAGACAAGAGATAAAAAATTAAGCTTAATGTGAGCAAAGCGCTTTATAAATACTTGGCAACTGACAAAAGTGACTTCAACTTTAATGCTGTTATTCAATTTGAGTTTCCGGATTTGTAAGTTACCAGCAGCTGAGCTCTCAAGTGTCAGAAAGTTTGCTTTTTTAATCAACACTAATTTGATTGGTCTACTTTGCCAGCAATTAAGTAATCATAAGTTAATTAGCCAAGTTCATTTTCAAAATAGCGCCAGCTCTTTCTCTTTCTTCATTTAAGACCTAAAAATAATATTTTAGAATTCTACATTTAACTCTTACACAAGTTTAAGCGGATTCCAATCAGACTTTGGGATAAACTCTATGCAAATTGATGTTCTCATTTTATTAATAGATCCTTTGATCCAGGAAGTCGCTCAATTTCTCTTTATGAAACCCAAATGCATGTTATAACCATTAGACTTAAATGTTTGATACAAGTTCCATTTGCATATACTAGATATACTCTGACTTAGATAAATGAACAAGCATGTATCGACCTGGCAGAAGGATAATATAAGTCCTTAGCCTTTTGAGTACTTAGCGACAGATCCTCTTTCCTCTTTAAGACCTAAAAATAATATTTTAGAATTCTACATTTAACTCTTACACAAGTTTAAGCGGATTCCAATCAGACTTTGGGATAAACTCTATGCAAATTGATGCTTTAATTTTATTAATAGATCCTTTGATCCAGGAAGTCGCTCATCTTCTCCTTACAAAATCCAAATGAATGTGTGCTATTAGACTCTAATGATTTGATACAACTCTCACTCAAACTGACTTAGATAAATGAACAAGCATGTATCGACCTGGCAGAAGGAGTATATAAGTATATCCTTAGCCTTTTGAGTACTTAGCGACAGATCCTCTTTCCTCTTTAAGACCTAAAAATAATATTTTAGAATTTTTCATTTAACTCTTACGCAAGTTTAAGCGGATTCCAATCAGACTTTTGGTTAAACTCTATGCAAATTGATGTTTTAATTTTATTAATAGATCCTTTGATCCAGGAAGTCGCTCAACTTCTCCTCACAAAACCCAAATGAATGTGTGCCATTAGACTCTAATGTTTGATACAAGTTCCATTTGCATATAAGAGATATACTCTGACTCAAACTGACTTAGATAAATGAACAAGCATGTATCGACCTGGCAGTAGGATAATATAAGTCCTTAGCCTTTTGAGTACTTAGCGACAGATCCTCTTTCTTCTTTAAGACCTAAAAATAATATTTAAGATTTTTTCATTTAACTCTTACGCAACTTTAAGCGGATTCCAATCAGACTTTGGGATAAACTCTATGCAAATTGATTTTTTAATTCTATTAATAGATCCTTTGATCCAGGAAGTCGCTCAACTTCTCTTTATGAAACCCAAATGAATGTGTGCCATTAGACTCCAATGATTTGATACAAGTTCCATTTGCATATAAGAGATATACTCTGACTTAGATAAATGAACAAGCATGTATCGACCTGGCAGAGGGAGTATCTAGGTATATCCTTAGCCTGTTGAGTACATTTATTATCCTTTGTATCCTTTCGAATGTGTAAATGGAAGAAAAATGCAAGGAGTGCAACCATTCAGAGGCGAAAGCTTAAATTAATTGAAATTATTTAGAACCCTCTTCGAAGAAAAAAGCTAAAATAATGTAACTGCTTAGATTTTAGTTTCAATTTTCCTTGGCACATCCTTTCACTTAAAGTGAAATTGGATTATTTAATTTTGCCAGCATGTGTAGCGCTCGTTATGGTCTCATCCGTTTTAGTTAGTTAGCGTATTAAGCACAGGGGACATTATCATTGCTGGAAAATCAGCGATTTAATTGCGTTACAAATTGAATTTCTGTTGAATAATTTTTAATTGTCAACGCATTTCGATGCTGCGAACTGCCAACGGATGTCCCCAATGACAATTCGTTATCTGACTCGCAATTGGAAACTGATTCGCACTGCAATTGCTGCAGAGTACATATAGTAGTCTGCTTATACAAAATTAACTACTAAAACCCCTCAACTCAACCCCCTCCCCCCGCTCCACCGCACAAACAATGTGAAGAGCATCAACAAAACCAACACCAGCGAATCGCTTAGCAATTTCCGCAAATTAAAAGATATCACTTACAGCAATATAATTTCCCAAACCGCAATAATCTGGAGAGTGTGAGCAGGAGTGGAATAGATATGTGCCACGCCTCTTCAATTCCAGGGCAGTGAAAGCGCAATGGGCGGAATTCTTGTTTTTCCATTTTTTTTTATTTTTTGTTGTTGGGTTTTTGGGTTTTTGTGTGTTGCGTGCTGACAGCAAATTGAATTAGAAACGCATTTCCGTGAACAAAGCGACCGCAACTGCAGCACCATGAAGGGGATACGGAAATGGAAAATGGGTACGGGTCGCGTACAAAGAAAGTAATGGGAGCGGGGGCGGGGGCGGGGGAGGGCGATGTGATTCAGAAGCCAAGGACAGAGAGACAGACAGAGAGACTGACACATATGGGTACGTAGTCCACATGTGCATGTGCACGGTCGATAGACGCCGCCTGTGAACAATGACAAACCGCAAAAATTCAATTTAAACTTTATATTTCAATGGCGAACAAGTTGACCAACAACGAGACCAACAGCAACAACACCAGAAACAACAGCAACGATGAAAGAACAGCGGGTAGTAGATGGGCCTGGAGATAAATGCATATAATTGAAAAATATTGAATGCCCGCCAAGTGGCCCATTCAGTCAAAGCTTATTTATTATTCCCGGGAGCAAAGGTCGCCAAAAACACACAAAAAAAAAAAGGGAATGTAAGAGAAGACCAAAGGAGTCCTTAATATTAAAGAAAGGAGATACCCCAAAAAGTATTTGTGTACCTCAAATAATTTTCTTTAGATCTGCTTAAAATTCTAAGAGCACATTTGATGTCAACTTTTCAATTATTTGCCTCGACTCGCTAGCTGGATATATTTGTTTTGAATCCTCATTTTTTTGTTTATTTTCTTTTCAGAAATATCATATTAATTTAATAACAAAGAAAGCATGAAACAGATATACAAATAATAATATAAAAGAAGATAATTTAAGCTTATGATAGAATCAAGAATGTAACACGAATATCTGAGATAAGTTAAAGCTGATCTGAGAGAAATCCACAGCAATTCTCTACAGGAACTGCTAAAACAACTCCCCACATGACACTAAAGCTCTGAGATAATCCTTTTTGTCATTTTTACACTTGGAATATGAAAATGTAAGAGATACATATGTCACTTTCAGCTACCCTGTACTTCGGTTTAGAGTCTGACTTCACAGAAGAGGAAAAATCATATTTCACTATAGAATATTTCATACTTTTCTTCAAGGATTTTTTTCTAGTATGTTCAAAATTTAAGAGAATCGTTTATGTGTATTTCTTACTTGGAAAACATAATTGACTCTGATCCATCGTTGAGCATAATATTTAACGTTTCTCCTTTATGCGATATGCAAAACACAAATGGCGACAATAAGGATTTGATTTAGATGACGTGTGGCGCATATTTGCTGCGGATTTTGATGTTTATTTTGGGATTTAGCAAAAGTCCCGAAAAAAGAAAAAAAGAAAGAAAGAAACACGCAAAAGTACAAAATCAGAAATCCCCAAACGGCACACACGCTGCCAAAACGGCACACACAGTCTTAGCAGGAACAAACACACACACGTATGTGTGTACAGTACATACACACACACACACATACACTACACCCAGAGCCACACACATGGGCAATATTTTAGCATTTGTCATAATTAGAAAGCGCAGCCCCTTGGAAACAGCTGCCGAGGAAACGGGAGCCGAAAAAAAAACATAAGAAGAATGGTCATAAAATAAAAGAAAATACTCGAGTTTCAAATTTTCATCTCTTTCGCGTTGGTGTGTGTGTGTGTGTTGGTGTGGGCTTTGGCGTGGGCGACGGTGTTGTCGGTGCCACACAAAGCGTTCCCCAACCGCTCCCTTTGCGCACTTTCTCGACAATTATTTAAGTCTTACATAAAGGGCGGCGGCGCATTTATGACTGCACTTTTCACATCCGTTTCCGTATCCGTCTGTCGACACGCACACACCCCGCAATCAAACACACACACACTCACACACACACACTTATAATGTTGTATGTGTCGTTCATTTGTGGATCGTAGAGCCAACAGGTCGCGGGCAGCGGCAAAAGCAATTTCACTTTACATTTGTTTTACGACATTTGCTCCCCATACATATGCGCTGCTTGGGCGTGGACGGGGGGCGGAAAGGGGGTGGGCGTGGCATATACATATGCGACAACGTGTTTGCCATAGCTGCGTTTTTGTGGCTCCTCGTCGTCCTGTGATAAGTATTTATTATTATGCTTTTTAATGGTAGAGCGCTTCTCTCCTCTGTGCTTTTACCCAAATGAGTTTCCCTCATTAGAGGCCCACTTTACCAGCCATTTTGTAGCTGCTCCTTTTTTAGCTTTTAATGCATTTTTAAAAAACATCAACTAGAAGCACATATCAACACCCAAAGGTGTACTACTCACACACATATCTCCTCCTGCACCAAGTTGAAGATACGATTGCGATTACTCTACAGTGGTCAAAACTGGCACTTGCCTCTCATAAACTTCAAGTTCTTTCAACTCTGTGGCCATAAATTTGTGGAAATGTATGCTATACACAGCCCTAAAGGGTTTATATCTCCTTTTAGTGGCATCAACAACCACGTTTGTCCTTCCACTTATACTTCCTCTGTATATAAGTTAATAAGCAGAAGTTCCCCGATATCTGAGTTTATATAGAAGCAGACATTAACAAGCAATGCAAATATAACTATAATTCTTTGAAAACAAATATTAAACTGAATATTTCACCATCACCTTCGGTGGAACCTACTCATTTCTGCTTATACCTCCTTATACTTGTACCTACAGTTCTGATTAAGTTTTTCTGAGTTTTCACCAATCCTTGCAACCAATGTTGGATCCATTTTAATCAAAACAATTTCTTGTAATTTGTAATACCCTCAGACCGTGAATTTTTCCCTTACCTTCAAAATTTTCTACCTGGTTTTTTTATTTAATTTGTATGAATAAATTATCTGTTTAAAAAATATATTTATTATAATAAAAATATACTTTATTTTCTGTTTTAAATAAATTTTGTATATCACATTTTTTTATATTTTTATTTATTTTATACAGAGCTCTTAAGTAAACCTAAAAATTAGTAGGGATAATAGCTTTGGCTTCTAAAAATAATAAATATATTTAATTAAAATATACTATATTTTATCTTTATAAATCAAATATTATGTTTTAAGCGACTGCATTTAGCCTGCTTGAAAATTAAATAAATAAATAAAATATGTCAAAAGTATTGAAAATTTATTGAAAATAATCAATTTCAACTCAAAGCACTGATAATTATGAAGCGATCTAAATCTTGTCCCGTCCGTTCGTCCTTCTGTTTGTCAATTCATTCCTTTGATCGTGAGTGAGAGATTAGATAGATACGTTTAGAACTCTAGTTAAGGGTAACTCCTAGTCGAGCAGACGCGAGCGCAGTAATCTTCCACGTTTGTCATTATGCCTGTTGTGTGTCAGCTTAACGACGTTTTGTGTACCGTGAAATAGGAACTGTATGTTGTCAGGAGCTGTCAAAACTTAATAATGCCGAGATGAACTTTATAATGTTCTCTTATTTCAAATTTAATATGTTTGAAGAAGGCATTATATATGTCAGTTAGAAAGAGTAGAAAAGTTGTTCTCCATTTGAATATAACTGTCTTATTTGCAAACACATTTTTTATAAGTCTTTATTTTATATATAATTTTGTTCAAGCAGAAGGCTATTATCGAGGTAGACAATGGGTAATCTTGAGTGCAAAGTTAAGTTCCAGGTAATTATTCCCTTAATTCCTGCTGTCAACACGCGCCTGTTTCTAGAAAGGCCAATAAACTGGATACTCAACATTTTTACTGCCAGCCTAATTACCCATTAAGGTGTCACGTCCAAGGCGTATGAGTACGCCCAGAGCTCCATTATTATATGTATGTATGTACCTTGCCACATGCCACATGCCACTTGAAAGCATCTTCTGTCCGAAGAAACGCACTTTTCCAAAATGCCGCATCAAGTTTGCATTTATTGTTTATTGTCTCGCCACGGTAAATAAAACATTTTGTTGCCACTGCAATAAACACTGGAGACAGCAAGTGGAGGCTGGAGGCTGGAGGCTGTTCCTTTTCGGCCATGTTTCGGGGGCTTCACGCTTCAGTTTCGGCACTTGGCCATAAAAAAATTGTAGGCCAAAGGAGGGGAGGAGAGGGAGCACGAAACGAGTTCTGTGCATTTTAAGCGAAGCATAAAGAAAAAGATTCGATGTAATTGAATATATATATATGGCAATGGCAGTGCCACGCCCACGCCGCCCATCGCTGTTGGTGTTATTAAAAATCTATATACAATATTACCATGGCACGCCCATCTTTAATCGAGTTGAGCACGTGGGATGAGTGCCGCCGGAGAGCAGCTCCCGCATGCGATTTACAACAATATAATTAATATTTCATGAAATATGAGGCATTTATAAAAAATTGCAGTTCGCAGGATGTGGCAGGATGCTTTCAAAGTAATTAATATTGTTACTAAAGGCCGTGCCGGCAGTCCCAAGGCTCGCCCAAGACCATTGAGAGCGATTTGTAATGTGTCGGTTAGGCCAAGCCAGTCGAAGCAATCCCATCACTCTGAATAATTTATAAGCACATCAAGATGAGCAACAAAAATGAGCTTAGATACTCCAACCTACATTATATTGCAGTTAGTGGAAACTTTGGGTAGGTGGAAAATGACAGAAAATGACAGAAAATAGCTTCAACTTTGTGTGTAATATGACAGGAAAATGGACAATATGGGAAATAGTCCATAACAAAGTTAATTTCGCAACAAAGCCTCAGGCAATATGAGTTTCAAATATATATGTATAGTTGAAAACTTTTGGGAATTTAACACCTTTGAAGCATTTGAAATTTGTCACAGAATTTATAACTAGCAAAGTGGGAGAGTCATCGAAAGCCATGAAAAGCCTGTTGCCATGGCGGCTTATCCATTTTCTTGCCATCAACACTTAACGCACTATTCTACAATATATATTTTCTACCCTCATCAGCAGGCATGTCAGGGTGGCATGAAGAGTGCCGAAAAGTTGCATAATTAACAAGAAGTCAACACATGGATTTGGGTCAAGCCCAGACACCTTCTGCACAGGCAGAGGCACTGGCACCAGCTTGGATCCTAAATCATACGCTTTAAAATTCAGCCATTCGTGCTAAGTTTTTTGGTTGTCACTTGGAATGGCACGTAATCATAATTAGAGGTACCTTTAAAAGGTCATTAAACGGCACAAGCAACGCGACCAGGCACATTATGTTGCCTGCCACTCGACCCCAGGGCCAGTCCCAGTTGGCACTGGCGCCACTTACGGGTATTTGCATCCAGCCAAAGTGCCTGGCTCAGCCTCCACCTCTACCTCCTCCTACTTATTCACTCTGCATGTGCATGACACTGCTAACTGGCAACTGGTAACTTGTAACTGGCAACTGGCAACTGGTAGCTGGTAGCTGGTAGCTGGCGAAGGACGAGGCCTGAACAACAACATGTAAATACCATTAGGCAGTCTTTGGTCTGTGGTGCTAGGTTACTTGGCCGTGGCACGGCGCAAAGGGCCCACTTAAAAATGTTCTCGACGACTTGACATTGTTTCAAGAGCAAAAATATGGCTATTTAGCATTCTGTAAATGTAGGATAATGGCCAACTAGGAGCAGCAGCAGAAACAACAGAAGCAGCAATGACAACACGTGGTTCAACTCACCCACTAAATAAAGCTTACCAAGGCCTTGGAAGGGGCCAATAAAAGTATTTTAAAGTCATTAACACGTAGTTGAAGCCACCAGAATCGAAGCTCAGACAACAGCAAATTGCTAGAAGGGTATAACTATATATATATATATTCAACCGATTCTAGATTTTAATAGCTTTATTAAACTTTATCGGGCAATTAATTTACATTGTGGAAGTGGAAACATTTTGTTTAGAGCATCTTGTGAGGTGTGCAAGATGTTTGGTGCTGGAAAACTTGAGGCGTATCTTGGTATCTTTAGGAAATTTGCCACATTGTTTACGTGTTTAATGTTTGCTCCCACTTTTAAGGAGCTCTCAAGTGGAGCACTTTAGCGAGTCCTGTCTCAACGTGGTTCGGTTACCCATCTGTATGCTGCGTCTTGAAATAAAAATGCAGCGTTTATTGCTCAAGTTGTGGTCCTTGCCGTTGTCCTGGTGCTCGTTCATTTTGCTGTTGTTGTTGTTGTTGTTGTTTTTAGTGTTACACACGCACATCTAGATACTTGTGCCCCTCCGTGGCGGCACCATCCTTGACCCCAGCGCGAGCCCATTAACGCTTTTTTATCTGTTCATAAATTTTAATTTTGCCAAAATACTCCAAGTACGTGCCACGCCCCGCCTGTGGATACTACCCAGCCCCAGCCCAGCCGCAACATTCAACTTGAAACGAAGCTACCATAATTTTTTCCGGACTTCTCGCATCTTCACATCCTTACTGGAGCAGCCACTACCTTCCATTCTCATCCCAGCACCCTTTTCTTTTTGTTGGCGTTTTCATTTCGGCGAAGAAAAATATGACTTGGTGGCTTCTTTTGCACTTTTCTTTCTTGCTCCTTGGTAACCTTTTTTTCTCATCTCTTCTTCTTGCTCTTCTCTTTTTGCAACGTTCCCTTTCTTAGCTTTGTCCTTTAAGCTGTGCCAGTCGAGGGCTCGCAACCTTATTTTGCTGGCGGCACATTCGCAGCGCTTGTGGGTTTGTTTATCGTCCTTTGCATCTCATTGAGCCCGTTGCTGTTTATGAACAGTCGTCCTCCTGCTCCTCCAGCTCCTCCTTTGAGATACTCATACTAGGCGTTGAGGTCGCCTAGTCAGCCCCTAGTTGGATGTGGGCCTTTTGCTCAACTCCATGCAATCTGTTCATCTGCCATCCCTTTTCGCCTGGCTCGGCATATTTAACTTTTCATTGCATATTTAACCTAATTAAAATGAGTTATACAAGCCAGGTGATGGGAGTGTCTTAATCCTTGACCTCTTCCTTTTAAATTACGTTGCCTGGGTTTCTTTTTGCTCCACGTGGCGAACTTACTTCTCGTGCACTTGAACAGAAATGTATATAATTAAACATGAAAATTATTAATTAATGTATGAAAATAAAACACAAAGGAAAATAAATACACTCTCTCTCTCTCTCTCTCTCTCTCTCTCTCTCTCTTTCTGTTAGAGACTTTGACTAACGACAGACAGAATTGTGCTCATAGCTAACCGAGTGAACCAAAATGAATTTCAGTTGAATTTGATAAGACAAACAATACCCAAAACATGGCAATATCTTATCTAACTGTTCTTTTCTGGTATTTATCTTGTTATTGCAGGTAAGACGATGGGAGGCGATTGCTCAACACTTGCCACTGGCCTTTGACTAACAATAAACAATGTCCGTGATCGAGCAGGAAACTAATCTAATGAATTTATGTGCCTTCTTGTACTGTTGAGCACAATGCAAGGTGCAAAAACGCACAGGACCAATGCAAAACAAAACAAAGCAAAGCAAAACCAAAACTCTAACAAAAACTCTAACTGAAAGCACTTAAGCCCATAAAATATTCAGCCCGTGAACATGTGGAAAAAAAATTACGATAGCATTCACAGTAGAGTACACAAAAAGCCGGAACGCAAACAAGAAATACTTGAATAACGCAAAATGAAAGAATGGAATGGATGAGTGGACATAGCAGACATTACAGAGACGGACACGGAGACAGGGACAGATAGAGGGACAGAGACAGAGACAGAGACAGATACGGACATAGAGTCCGTGAGGTTGGGAAACAGGTTCGCAATTTGCCATTTTCTGGCTGTGCCAAGGGAGGAAGGTCTTGGGACCCCGGTAAAAGGACCAGCCCAGCTACTGATTGAATACAGAGTATAAAGGGCAAGTAGTAGTTGTAGTTGTAGTTGGCCGGGCTATGACGGGTATGAGTATGATGAGCTCCATAAATGTCGTATGGCATGCGGAAACGGAAGCGAATGGCGCCGCTGCTGGGACCGTTGGCGTTGTGCAGCGGAAGTGGTAAAAGCAAAGGGCCCAAAGTGGCCCCAGACTGTAACATTTGCATATGCTCTGCGTAGGCCCAGAGACATCCACATGCTTCACATCCTTCTATCTATTTTGTTTTTTTCTATCATACAAATACAGCTATGCTCGTAATGAGATACAAGCCAGATCGCTACGGAATTGAATGGCATATGTGGAAAAAAGTAATTTTAAAAACTGATTTCAAGACAGCTTCCAAGGAGACCTTCCAGAAGTCCCTCAATAACTTTATTTTCTTCGAATTAATTCAGTTGCATGTAACTTGAAGTGCCACATATGCACATGAGTATGGATTCCATTGTAAAAGTTAGACTGGATGCAGCCGAGGATGGGCTTGGGTGGGCACGCGCGTTCGTTGTGGTCGCATTAACAGCGCGACGAGGATATTAAACATGTCCTTAAGCATCAAATGTCAATAAACGCAACGAGCCGAAGTTAAGCAGTTTACATACCATACACTGTCAAAGAGGCGCCATGGTTCATGCTCCATGTTGGTCCTTGCTCCAGGCTCCTCACACAATCAGCCAAACGTACGGATAAGTTAAATTTTGCATCAATGTTATATTTTTTTTTATGCTTTTTCAATTTTTTGTTCTCCTTTCGTATGCTTGGATTACGTTACTTGTGCCACTCGGTTAGTCTAAGGAGCTCAAGTGCAGTTCGGGTACTTTCGACATAAAAAATGTCACATGGGTAGCGACAGCAGATGTCAAAAAATTGAGTTAGTGATAACTTGGCTCCTTAAGTGTGATAAGCACTTAAAATGGCACAAACAAGCAATTTGATGAAGTAAGTGTTCTACATCGTTTCTCAGAAATTGCTGATACATTCTCAAATTGCTATAACTAAGGGCCATTCTCTCTCATGTTCACATCCTTCTATCAACTTTATGCAATTCATCAACTAGTTGGCAATGTAGATGAGCTCAATGTTATCTATTACCAGCGAATTTCAATTCATGTAACTTGTCCAGATTATGAAT
Organism: Hirtodrosophila trivittata; assembly: GCA_035045065.1. Classification (NCBI taxonomy): domain Eukaryota; kingdom Metazoa; phylum Arthropoda; class Insecta; order Diptera; family Drosophilidae; genus Hirtodrosophila; species Hirtodrosophila trivittata. The sequence continues at coordinate 9,451,775 of JAWNNK010000816.1, forward strand.
ACAATCTTTAAGTGGAGAAGAAGCCTTATCAAAATTTTGGGTACTCGAACGATAAGTCTCGACTGCATATTGGAAATCAGGTTTCTGCTTTTATTTTGGCCTCTTATCGAAAGTAAACAAAACAAGTCAAAAGTTTACTAGTTACGACTAATTAGTATTTTCTGGCTGCTTCAGTAGATTTCTGCATCTCGGTTAGTTCTGTTTCTGGTGCGAAAGAATTAAGTCACAACGAAATGAGAGGTAGATCGAAGAGCAGAGGGGAAGTACGAACAGTGGCGAGACTAAAAACCCTTCACTTTAGCATTCAATTGGTGGCTCTACCTATTCCTTGTAACCATCACTCACCTTTGGCTGACCAGCGCCATGTCCATGGAGAGAATGTGCAGCTATTGGACTAAATCTGGCTACATAGGCGATGCCACAGACTGTCAGATTTGGGGCTACTGCGAGAACAATGTGCTTATAGGTGAAGGTCGTTGCGATACAGACTTGTACTTCGATCCCAGAACGCAAAGGTGTCAATTAGCCAGTCAGGTGCGATGTGCAGATCAGTTCTGGGAGCTCTGTGCCAACGCGGGAGAATACGTAGCCGACGCACTGGATTGCAGAATGTACAAGCAATGCGATGAAACTGGAGGATTTGGAGAAGTGAACTACTGTGCTACGGGATATACGTTTAGCAACGGGCTGCAGGAGTGTGTGAGAAGCTCGGGGAAATGTCCTGCGGATAATCTGGACATATGCTCACTGATGCCAAACGATATTACTTTGGGTTATCCACTGAAATGTGGTCTCTACTTGACATGTGGCAACGGATCAGGAACTCTGGGCAGCTGCTCAGCCGGTCGATACTACAACTACAAGACAGCTAAGTGCCAGACAACACGGCCAGAACATTGTTACAATAATAGGGACAGCTACCAGCCAGTCCATCTGCCACCTCCACTGAGAGACGCGGAGATTTGTGCCAACTTCTATGAGAACGACCGCTCTGAAGTGCAATTTATATCAGATGCGCTGACCTGCCACGGCTACTACAGCTGCAGCTCGGAGTATTCTAGTGGCAGGTGGCAGAGTTGTCCTCAGGGCAAACACTTTCAGTGGTGGAGCCAGAAGTGCGTTTCACCCGAGTCCTTCAGCTGTCCATACGATCGCTGTGGCCATACAAATTTGAGCTTTGTCACCAAATTAGGCTCCGGCTGCCGAGAATATATATCGTGTATTAGTCATATATCAAGCAGAGTGTTCAGCTGTCCGGATGAGTATCCGTACTTTGATGAAAGGAGAGGTGTCTGCACTCGTCGCTTCCCCAACTACACAGTATGCTTTATGAATGATTAATAGATACCGCAGGAGGACATAACTAATACTAACAAAATGACGAATGGATATTTAACTCATTTGGACGTGCCAAGTATATGATTCCTATATTTATGTACTTCAATTCAAAGCGATGAGTAACAATTTCTGTCTGTGCCGTCTTAAGAGCATATCATATAATTAATGGTATATACATCTGCTGTCTATGTATAAGCACAAATATAGGCCAGAATGTCTTAAAATCAACACCAAACTCTATTCGTTATGCTACCCCCAAGAAAAAACAACATTAAACAGCCCGAAGGAGACTCAGCCAAAAGAAAAAAATTAGCAAGAACAGCAAAGAAAGTCGAGAAACGCGTAGACAAGATTTATGCTTAGCCAATATTTTCAGCCAGTTTTCGCTTTTCGTTTTTTCTCACAGTACTCTTGACTGAGTGTCGTAACATCTGGCGAACGAAGATGCTTCAGTTTTAAGATATGTTGCAAAGTTGCAGAAGGAGCCGAACAGACGTCACACAATTAAAGCCAACTGTTGAGGAAAGGTAGTAGAAAGGAACTTAAACAATAATAAGAGGGCTGTCAATCATTTGAGTACACGTACCTTAGCAACTCGTACAATGTTTATGCCTAAAGTTAAACAATTATTTAAGAGCTCTCAGTCGTTTAAGTGCACGTACCTTAAATACAATGTTTATCTTTAAAAATGTTTGTTTTTTGCTGCCACGAATGGAGAGCAGCCGAGTTACAGCAGAGTACAAGATGAGTCATTGAATTATTATGATTGACTTTTATTACATGGAATCGCAATTTATTTTACTTAACAACAAGCAGCCAAACGAACTAAAAGCGGGGTGGGTGGGGATCGAGGGGGGACGGAGGCAGCAACAAGCGTGGCCGAAAAGCGTTCCAAAAATTTGAATGAAAAGTTATAAAGAAATTACGTTATTTATCATTCGCAGTGTTGTGCAGTCCGCAGCCGAAACGAACCAAACGAAACGACACAACACACAGACACACACACACACACACACACACACACACACACACACACTTAAACACACACACACACACACACAGGCACAGGAGTCGCCCGGCAGCAACCCAAACCGTTTCCGTTTCCGCTCATTTATTTGCCTGACTGTCAAACACACACACACACACACACACAATGAGAGAGAGAGAGAGAGAGAAACACACACACATATATATAAATACAAGCAAGGGCGCTGGGTGTAGTTTATGCACTGTTAAAAAGTTTTACGTGGCGGCAAGAGAAATTTAAATTTATTGTTTTGCGGTTTTATTGAACGACTCTTGCATCACCTCGGTCGCCCTCTGGTGATCACGCCCCCTCATCCCCTCATCTCCTCATCAACAGCCAACCCCCTCCCTCCCACACTTTCGGTGGTCGCTTGGCTTAAAATTAGTTGCTGTTCGCCAATCGATGGGCGTTTGATTTACTGCCGCAGCAAGATTGAAATGCCTAATTGCTTTAAAATTGGGCGTGGCCGTTCTGCCATCCGCCATCCGCCATCCGCCAGCCGCCAGGTAAATTAACGACTGACGTGAAACCTGGCAATTGCCGGACCATCCAATTACAATGTAAGCAACGGCACGGCTTTCTGCCATGTTTCCATATTGCCATACTGCCACTTAGCCAACTTAATTAAATTTTTATCAACTATGTTTCGACAGTACTTAAACTTATTTAAAATGCTAGTGGTCACAGGACTCGACAGGATTTGGCCAGCATTTTATCGTCTATCTACACTTATGCTTAATTAATATCCTTCAATCCATTGCTCTTCAATTAAACTGATCTCTTCTATGCCAAATGCTAATTAAGTGCCTGGTTAACCAGTATATTTGTCCTTTTTATTTTGTTTTGAACTTATTTGAACTGCTACTGGTAACAGGATTTGTTCAGCATTTTATCAACTATCTACACTTATGCCTAATTAATGTGGTTCTATCCTGTTCACATTGATTAAAATGATCCTTGCGCCTAGTTTACCTATATCTTCGGTCCTTTTATCAACTATGTTTCAAGAGTACTTCAACTTATTTCAAATGCTTCTGGTATCAGAACTTCAACAGGACTTTGTCTTCTATCTACACTTATACTTCATTAATGTCCTGCCATCCTTTTCACATTGATTAAACTGATCTCTTCTATGCTAATTATGTGCCTGGTTTACCAAAATCTTTAATCAACTTAAAACAACTTTTAAACTGCTTTTGGTACCAGGATTTGGCGAGGAGTTTATGAACTGTTTACACTTATGCTTAATTAAAGTTCTTCCATCCTTTTCTCTTTGATTAAACTGATCTTTGTGCCTGGTTTGCCAGTGTCTTTGTCCCTTTTCTCAACTATGTTTCTACAGTACAGATAGAATTCCACAGGATTCTATCGACTATCTTCACCTAAGCTGAAATAATTTGCTTCTATCCTTTTCTCTTTGATTAAACATGTGTTTACCTATATCCTTGTCCCTTGACCAACTTCTAATTATTTAAGTCCCAGTCTGATTACCAAGGAATTACTTTCTTATTATCATGGACCATAATTTACTATGAACTTTTATTTAAACGTAAAACTTGCGTATCTCTCGTTATAAACGAGTATTATTTACTTTTCCCTGTTTGACATTTTGACAGCATTTCAAATGCAAAGCCCTGGCCAGGTCTGGAAAGGAAAGGAAAGGAAAGTTGAAAATTGCATATAAGCAGAGCTGCTTGAGCTGAGCTATCATTTCCATAATGCCATCCCTTCACATTGTCTGCTGTGTGTGCACCGTTCGTTTTTTACAAAGTAAAAATAATTAAGAATGTATTACAAATCTGACTTCATAATGCCCACCAAGTGCTTTGTTTCAGAATAAATTGCAGTCTTGGCATCAATCGCAGGTTGCAGACCAGGTTAAAGCGGATCCTTTTGTAATAGCGAATGGGAGAGGATTTTAGTATGGAGCCGAGAGAGCTATTATCCTTGAATAAACCACCGGCACACAAGGCAACCTTTCGTTGTCAGGGCCAATGCCATCAGCGAATGGTCTCACTCAAGTCTGATATTCTTTTGGTTTAGCTCAGCTTGCACCCTGAGGCAAGTCGTTTGGACTTTTGTTTTTCTGTCTGCTGTGTGGATTACTCAACTACGACTACCTTTGCCACATACAGAAGAGTTGGAGGTGTTGTCTATGGCTGAAGCCCCCAAAGCAAAGTTTCACATTTCGCTTTCTATCTACTATCCCAGTATCTGCTGGAGCATGCTGGGGTTTGCCAGAGCTGCCTGCTATGCCTGATACTTACGAGTACGACGTTGCCGTCGTTGTTGACATTTAGTTGACATACTATACACAACACACAGAGATCCCTGGCTATGGCCACCAGCCTCCCAGCCCCTCGTCCCCTCATCCCTGCTCAGCTCGTGCTGTGCATTTCCGGCAACAGGCCATGTAATAGATCATCAGGCGTCTTTGTTTGCACATCGCCACTGAACTCTGCAGCTGGCTCTGCCACCAAAGCATCCTTTGCTGATGTGCCATGGCCTTCGCTGGTTGCTTTAGCGTTGATTGCTAGTCGTCAGCTGCTGCTGCGCTTTATTATTGCAAGTTAGAGCCAGAGTTTGCTGGGATGGCTCTTTTCCGACCAGGCCAGGCCAGACCAGACCAGACCGACGACTTCCACTGGTGTAAACAATTTTTGAAAGGTTATTTCTCTTGCAACAGCCGCACAGTCCGCACTTTGTTCCGTTTTGCACTTCATTTGCTCGTCCGTACGTCCTACGTCCTACGTCCTACGTCCTCCGTCCTAGCCATCCCTCGTCCTTTTGGCCTGGTACGCTTGCAGCTATAAATATTGTTTACTCTGCATCGCCAGGACAGCTATTTGTTATGTCATTCGACTGGAGCCGCTGACATTCATCCAGCCAGCCATCCCACCAGCGAGCACTACAGTATCCACAAAATATGGTCGAGACATGCATCGATAAGTATTAAATCGCACAAAGGGGATTTCAATTTGTAGCATAGACTTATCCCAACTTGCCTCTGGAAAGTACTCTCCATGTACGAGTGTGATTGCTAGTGCTAAATAAATACTGGAAAATGCTGTAGGACAGGATTTCAGATTGACTCTATTAGAGTCCCACATTCAATGAGATTCAAAAATCTCGAATCGATCAGGATCCGTTTAAAGGGTAGAAAAGTTCGTAGAAAATATTCAGGAAAAAATATGACAGAGTATTTTATTGGGATTTCCATTGGTGGATTTATTTATCAAACTACTTGCGCCGGCCACCAGGTGGTGGTCTGAAAGGTTTCCGTCGGGATTTCGAGTCGACAATGAGTACGGATTGTCGCTTCAAAAAATTTCGAGAGGGCACCTCGTTGTCATCGTCGGCGGTGGCAACTGCAGCAAGTTGGTTATGTCAATAAGCATAAATTGAATTCAATCATTGGTTTAACCAATTCACTTACCCACAGCCGGCGCCTGTTCCGGCGAGGATGAGGAAGTGCCCGCCGCCCGCTGTGCGCGACCAGCAAATAGATTGTAGTAGCACATGGGCATGGGCTGTGGCTTCTCGCCTTCGGGCACCGATGGCGATTTGGGCGGCTCCAATGGATATATGTCCTCCTCGTCCTCCTCCAGATCCAGTTTGGGTATTTCAAGTGGCGGCACATCCTCCGGTTTGCTAAGCTCTTGGCACCGTTTTATTTTCAACTTAAGTATCTGTTGAAACCAAAGTAATAAATGCTTAAAGCTCTGCTTTCCTGCTCCTGCTCCACTCCCTAATCCCAGCCCCATACCTCAATCAAGTCGTCGTCCTGTGCCGTGTGTGTGAGAAAGTTTGGCAACTCTGCCACTGTGATATGCAGTTTACGGGCTCGCATGTCGATGTTGTTCTCGTCCACCTCCTGCACCTTGAATATCATCTCGCAGATGCGCTCCTTCAGATATTTTAGCACTCCCATCGACTTGTCCGCGGCATCCGTATCCTTTTTCCGTTCCTCCTCCATGGCAGCGATATTGTTTTTGATCTGTTCGATGACCTCTTGATTCCTAAAAGCAGATGGATTATCAGTAATTGGATTGCGCTGCACTTGAGCAATCACACTTACACTTCACTCTCCTTAACGTCTGAGAATTTGGATGCCTCCAGTTCACTAGACAGCGCCTCCCTTTCAGCCTCCAGGTTGGCCTTCTCAGCTTCGGCTGCCTTCCGCAAATAGGTGAGTCGAGCAGCGGACTCCTTTTGGGCGCTGAAGCGCTCGTAGACTTCAAAGGGAGATGTTGCACCGGATGCTTCCATCAGCTGCTTGAAGAGGGTCTCCATGTCGCTGGTCACACTCTCCAGCTGCGACACTGGCTCCTCCTCACCGTTATCCGTCTTGGCCGTATGCTGATCACCGGAGCTGGAGCCGACGCTGTCCTGATGCACCAGCGTCTTTGTCTCGGCAAACAATTTGCGTCCAATGCGTTCCAGCTCCAGCTTCCGTGCTTCCACCTGCTTTCGGAAGTCCAACGCCTGACGTTCCCGCGTCTTCTGGGAGAGATTCGCCTGCTGCTCCTGCCGCTGCAGTATCACCTTGGCCGCATCTCGCATTTCGATCGCCTCATTGTGCACCTGTTGCAGCCGCTCGATCTCCGCCTTCTGTTCGCTCAGTGAATGCTCCAGTTCCCGCAGACTGCGCTCAAAACGCTCCGCATCCGTCATGAGCGAAGCCTCAATGGATCGGTACTTTTTGCGTATGTGCTCCGCTTCCATCCACTGAACGTTGGTGCGATGTATCTCGTTCTCCAGCTGGCAGACAAGCTATGAAAGATTTCTCATTAGAAAGCTGCTAATCTCGAGAAATCTAAGAGCTCACCTTACGATTGGCGTCCTCTTCGAGTGTCTCTGGTGGCTTCTCGCCCAGATTTTGATTCTGTGCCTCCTTATTGGCTAACAGCTCTCTGTACTTTTCCACCAGCCGACTGAAGTGCTGCTGCCGTCTCTTAAAGCGATGCCGCTGGAGGTCCATCTGCTTGCGACTCTCGGTTATCTTCAGGTCAGTCAGGAAGATGGCATCGTCCGCGTTCTTGGCACCGATTGGATATGTGGCCTTGCCTACAATAATGGTGGGCGTGGCACCCTGTTTCTTGCGCGGCTCGGCGCTTGGCTCCTTGATGACGACAGGACGCTGCAGGGGATTTCGCAGGCGACTTACCTTTACCGTCAGCTCCTTAATGTCCTTTTTCAGGGAGCCGATGGTATCGCAGTTAATGCGATTCTGCTTCTGCCACTCGGCGGCATTGGCCGTTTTCTGACCCTCTGCAAAAAACATAAGCCACATTCTTAACCCACATCTTCACATAATTAGCCATCCCTTTTTTATGTACAAACCGGCCAAAAGTATACGCTTCTTAATTTCATTGATTTGCCTATTTAATTCACTCAGCTTTTCCGATTCCATGATACTGACTCGCAGTCCGTTTGATATTCTTTACATTTTGAACTAAGCCCAAGGATTTGTTTGATCAATGCACTCAGGAGTTTGTTATGGCAACAAGTCCCGAGACCGGTTCTATTGTGACAACCCACGATTGACCTTACCGGCATCGGTTTCCCTTCTGTTGTTGGCAACCAGTTCAAACAGCTGACTAACCACCACTTACACTTGTTAGCCAAGTTGGAAACCGTTTGTAAACAAAGTTCAAGCGATGTGACAGCAGTTAAGTTAAGTTGTTACTTTCTTTCTTGCCTGAAAGTTTAATCACTTGGAAACAATTTTTATTTTTCCCATTTATCGTTTTACAAATAAGTAATTAATGGAGTAACTAACAACTCTCCAAACAGGCATAGAAAATAACATCTGATTACACAATAACTATATAATAATATATGGCACATATATAGAAGATAATCTATATATATCCATATATTTAATCGGAGTGCGTTCCGGACGCACAGTTGCCAAACACGTGCAGAAACTCGGCTGCCTTGTCGGAATCCGTAAAGCGACAGGAGAGACGTTCCCGAATTCCCTTCGGGCAGTTAGCGTAATTGAAGTAGGCCCAGAGGCAGCAGTTAGTACTGTTGGCCAGATAATCGATGTGCCATTTGCCATCGATTCGCATTTTCACAAGCAAGTTATCACAGCCCGTGTTCCAGAGTAGCAAATAAAAGCGTCCAGTATCCAAATGTTTCCAAATTCCAATATGCCCCTCGCCTGAATAATTGATTTTTAAGCAGTCTCAATCGTACTCGTATTACGATTGTACTTACCCTTTTTCTTCCACTTTCTGAAATTATCGAATTTGTAGAGTTTACCGGGAGCTCGAAATAATCTCACTCCGTGTAGCCGAATTTCCATGGCTGTGGGTATTCTAGCCAAATCTTGAGTGTTTTCTTTATGAAATTCGTTTTCCTCACCTTCAACCTGCATTTCCTCATTTGATGGAAGGCAGCTGCCTTCTCCAATTTTCTCGACTTGTGTTTGTAATTGCTGCTCATCTGTCAATATATTTTCCGTAAGTTTAACCTCCTCGACCTCTTCGGGAATTGTAGTTGCATCCTTGATGAGCAACCCATCAAAACTCGCTATAAGCTCATCTGTCTGAGAACTATTATTTATTGATAATTGCTCATTTTGTGCTTCACATTCCTCTTGAAGCTGCTCAACCTGCAGCAGCTCGTCTGATACACGTTGCTCTGTCGGAGTGGCATTCTCGTCAGGTTTCAAGCTGAATGAGTCGCTGCCTTCCAGTGGCTTACAAGCCTCCAACAGTTCTTTATATGTATCAAAGGAAAATGTTTTTTGCGATTGCGAAACTGAAGAAAGCCTCAAGTAAGCTGCATTGTCAGTGCTTAAAAAGGATTCTGCAGAATAAGGAAAAATTTTCATTGCGATGCAAATTATGGACATTAAAAAACTTACCAGTTAAAGTGCCTGTCAAATCCAGCTGGAGTTCACTTATAATTGCTTCCATAAAGCTCATTAAATGTCTTTTGTTTTCAAAATTGCCAGAAATGAGCTTAGTGCTCCTTCGCTCCCAGTTAACGAAGAAGCTGCTCATGTTCAATGTCTGAGAGGATCTATTATTCAAGAGTCCTGTGAGTAATCCACTTGAATGCTGCAGCTCTGACCGTCGGTATGCAATAACATTCTGTTGGTTAATGTTCGGGATAATGTAGGTATCTCTGTCATCCTCATTTAGCTTGGGATGTGCCTCAGATTTAAACGACAAAAGCTCTGATAAGTCTACGTGCTCCGGCAACATCGCAATCTTGTTGGTAGGTGCCACAATAGTGTTCAGCCGAGTTTCAGGTAAAGCGAAGTCCAACTGGAATTTGCGCTTATCCAAATCACTTGCCAGTTCAAGGCGAGAGGCAGATCCTAGATTAGGATCCTTCGATTTCAGATCGGTAGATTTGCAGCTGTTCTTCTCAAGCATTATGAAATATATTATATTCAATAATAAGTTGTATATATGTTATATTATGTGCTCTTATGTATGTTAGACTAGAGAGTATTAGATTTGAAGTGTTTTTACAAAAGCTGATAGCAAGCTTTGATCTAAAACCTTTTTCATTTAGCCTTCGTTGAGAGTATTTCTATTCTGGAACACGCGTCTGTTTTCTATCGACTGTCTAACAATTTTTTGCAATTGGCATTCTACGCCCTGAAAACTTTGCTCATTGTGGTCTGCGTGGCGGAAACTATTCCGGAGGGCAATGCGGCCACTGCGTCTAATTACAATTTGCGCATTGCTCAACGGAGCGTATACGTAATCATAGGTAAAAAAGGAAGAGATGGAAAACGTGGCTTGAGAATCAAATTACATTGACAACAAGTTTTTCTTTGGTTTTTCAATAGACACCGAACACAAAACAGAATAAGAGCAAAAATATATGTATATATATATATAAAACAAAGAGAATAAGATAAAGAAATTTAAGGCAGCCGTAGGGCGCAAAAACAAAAAGCGAGAGCAAAGAATCAAGACTCTCGTGCCACCCACTGACCAAAATGCTCATAATAATTTGAATGTATAGAGTATAGAGAATTGGGAGCAAAGGCCTGCAGCGAAATATTGTAAATACACGTGGGGCAAATAGCGAAACTTAAATCAGAAATATGTATGAAATGTAAAGAAAACGAATACAAATAAGTAAATAAATGGCGAATGCAAACAAAAAGAAGCGAATTTCGCTTTCAAAGTAAAAACAATAAAAATTTGCGCACCATTAAATTTGTACAGTACTCGTACCACAAAAATGGCGTTTCCGTTTCCGCTTCGCTGTGCCAATGCGTATATAAGTGTGTGTGTGTGTGTGTGTTTGTGGTCCTTCCCATTGGCTTTCCGATTTCTGCTGTATACCTTGGCGTTTGCCTTATTCTATTACCCTTCCCCCTCCCTCCCCTCCCCGCCTTTAACCACAAGTTGATGCGTTTTTAGCCGCCAGCAGCATTGTTTTTGCTGGCGTGTTTCTAGTTTTTTGCCCTCACACTCGCTAATATTTTGTTGACACTTTGCTATAGAGTCGGGAAGCATTGGCAATGCCAAAACATGTCAAACTATGTATGATTTGGCGAAACTCCGAACTGATTTATGCATTTACTTTTGGGTGCAAAAATGTGTCTTCAACAAATTCTGCTGACAATTTATTTGTGATTCAGTCTTGAAGAAAAATAAGAAAATTGTTTGCGTTTTAACTTTAATATCGAATCCTACTGATATTTTATCTTTTCTTTATTATAAATAAAAGACTTTGAAGAATAATTAAATTGCCGCAATTCCTTTTTGTTTGCCATTGTTATAAGGAGATTGTGGGCTGCTTTCATCCTCCGCGCCGTAAGTTGTGCGTATTCTGCTCGGCGGGAGGCTTCTCCAAAATGAATCCTGGGTGGCACATCAACGAAATCAGGCACACATTGAAATTAATTAAAATTAAGCCGCATGAAGCTGCACATGTGGCAACTTCTGGCTTCTGCCAATAACGACGACTCAGCCGCAGATGATGGGGAAATTAGTAACGCGAAAAACCAAAGAGGCAGCGCCAAAAAGTACAACGTCAAGCAGCGGGAAATGAAAAATTACCCACAAATTAATTATATTTTGTAATTTAGAGATGAACGTCGCCGGCACTGTGTGTTGTGTGTGTCAGTGTGTGCTGTGTATTTTGGGCTTCATGTAGCTGATGGCGCTCTTGCTGATTATGTTGAGGTTGTGTCACTTTGTCCTCGTCGACAGAGTCACTGACCTTTCGCTCTGACATTTGCTTGTCAAGCACAGGAGCCGACCAGCCCATATGCTACACCTCCACACACACACACACATACACACACACACACACACATACACAATCATGACTGTTTGCGTTGTGCATTGGTGTGTACTTGTATGTCCTGCAGGCAGCACCTGCTGCCACCTTCGACTCCTCCTGACAGATGGCTGAACATTTTCAACGTGGGCGCACGCAGCGCAGCGCGAAATTATTCTAATTAGAGCGTCACCTCAAACCCGACTGCCTGCTTCAACCATCAGCAGCAATTTCAAAGGATTTTTTTTTTTTCTTTATATATACATTTTCCTTTACTCGTCTGTCCTTTTTTTTTTGTACTGAATATTTTAGTTTCCACTCATCAGGACTTTCTTTTCAACTATGAATAAATAGTTACATGAATGGAGCTAATCGCGTAAGCAGCCGGGTGAAGAGCTTATTAAAAGCAGAGCACCTCAAGCGAATATCAGAGATATGCCCAACGATACTTGAAGCTTAATTTTTTAAACTAATCAATTATAGCCAACATAGAGAGCTTTGATTAAATTAAGCAGAGCTTTAAACCCATTCTGAGAGTATAGAAAAATATTCATTTATTAAATTTTGCGCAAGAACTTAACCTCTTTTTATCAGAAAGTTGTATCAAAAGGTATTTTAATAATACCCGCACTTAGCTGACGTGAATTTTTAGAGTTTCTCTCTACGATTCATTTACCGCATGCCCCAACAATCATGTCACGCTTCACATGATGCAATATGGAGGCTGCAACTTTGAGAAGAGCTTCATGAGGCAAAATGTGCTTAATAGTTTGACGCTTCATGTGCCACTTGTGCTGCCACACATATACATATGTACACTAGCTCGTATATACATACACATATATACATATATACTTCTGTATCTTGAGCATATCATTGCCAGCACCTGTCCTGGCTTTAGCTTAATTCACTTTACCCCCCACATACACTCAGAACACACTAAAACGCTGCCTACTGCTACTGCTAAGGATAAAGATGAAGATGATGATGATGATGATGATGATGATGATGATGACGATGATGACGATGCCGATGATCAAGTGATGGTGGTGAGATGGCAACAAGGATGACGCTGCAGGCTGCCAGCATTCCAAAAGTACAGCTTGATGTCAAGCCCCGTGCCCAGAGCCCAGAACCCAGAACCTTGTACATTTTTCGTCAGATTCAAATGTTGTTTTCTGCATGTGTAATGCTCCACGTTGATACAGTTGCCTGGTCGGGTCTGCCCTCCAGGACGCAAGCCATGTGCTGAATTAGAGCCAGGACAGGCGGCAACATTGCTTTGCTTTGCTTTGCTTTGCCCTAAACCTCAGCTGCCGCCCATCATCCCCAGCCATTGGACGTGTCGCATGATGTATGACATTTTTGCGCCTCATAAACAGCCACGTTCACCGGCTGGTAATCAGGTGTCCACAATCCAGCGCACACCACGTGTCGCCATTTTGTTGCCCCTTTGTTTCTATGCAACCGCCATGCTTTGATACGACCAACTCTCTGAGAGTTCTCTGCAAATAAAAGCTCGACTTGGGGATACCTCGCAATCAAAATAAACAAAGAGAAAACATAGTCGAAGGAATTCATTGTGAAGCAGATTATTATATTTCATATATTGCCTATATGTTGTTGCTGATCCAAGATATATATAGTATAGATATACCCAATAGTGTAATACCCTCAGTTTGTTGTACATTTGCACAACTTTATTATACCTTCTTTTATTTTTATATAAATTGCAATGGGTAGCGAGGAGCATGCGGGTCCATGGGGTGTGACTGACTGGCTGGGAGGCGGTGTTTGCTTACTTGGCATCGTGTGGGTGGGCCATGATGTTTGTTTGCCTTAACGAAATTGGCACCACTGGCAACAGGAGACGGGCGTTGCCACCATGTTGACAATTTGTTCGTTTGCGTTTACTGTAAACTGACTTCTTTACCTCAATGGAGCAATTTAAATGTGGCTAAAGTTGCTTGACCCCGCGCACTGCACTTTAATCAACAGGCAATATTAAATGGCCTTTGGCACAAAAATAGCCATTGTACTCGACTGAATTTAAATAAGTTGATTAAAGCTTTCGAATTGAATCTGTCAGGACTAAAGTAATACTTAAATTCATTGCTCAATCCTCAGTCGAATCTAATTAAAAGTTTTATTTAAGCGTCGTTGTAATTCCTTACCAATATTAATATTCTCTCCTTGAAACTTACTTCAGTTATGAGAAAGTGTAATCATATACAAATTAGGCCAGAGTAAATGCGACATCTGACCGAAAGTTCAATGAAGTAAATCGTTGGGTCGATTGATCTACCAAGTGGTCCACTTCATAGTGTTTTGGCCTTTTTGGCTTACACTCGTTTAGATTGCATTGTCCTTGGGTTCAGCTAGTGTCAAAATCTCATTAAAAACACATCTCAATTTTATTTGCATAAATCCGAAGTGGATGCCAGAGCTGGCCAGATGCAGAGGCAGAGGCAGAGGCTAAGGACGAGACGAACACATTTGGATATCATTCAATATCGATTGCAAACCAATTAGGATGTGATTTTCGAAATATATCAAGCGAACCATTTAGATATGTATGTCCATGTAACGACTCCGGCACAAAAATGGCTAAAATGATAAACTCTTGGCAAGGACATTTTGCACCATTGATTTGCGCTGTGCATTTGAACAAGGGGATTCTCCCCGGGGGTCAAACGAATTGTGTAGTCGATGTGGAGAGCAATGGGATTATGACACTTTTTTCCGCTCCGCTGCTTGCATATTCAACTTTTGCTTTCATTGAGTGAAATAAAAAATTCAATTAAAATGCGCACATGGACAACATACCGAGTCCCATGCCAAAAAAAATAACGAGACCGGAACGCTCCAAACAATGGCACAGTGCAAAAAAAAAAAGAAAACAAAAAAAAAAATACGTACCAAAAACTCTAAAAAATCAGCATAACAAAGTGGACAAAACTATGAAAATGCATTTGCTTGTTTTGCCTGTTTTTAATTTAGGGAACTCTCCGCACCCCTTGTGATCCATCTAGGACTATATATAGGACTATATATAGCCTAAACCAGGGATAAAACTCGCATAAATACTGCAACTTAAGCTCGCAAAACTTGCTCCATTTGCAGCGAGTGCTGAATCCAAAGTAATCTTTAAGCAAAGCTGGAACTACACACACACCATTAAGTATTCTAATTTCGATTTACAGACATCTTTCTATAATATATTATAGGGTATTTCATATTCCAGCCTATCTGGCTTCAGTTTTGTCACGCATTATGGACCTGGCGTGAATCCAGCGTGCTGCTCTCGTACTTGTTTAGGTTCCGTGGCAGATACGACACAGGAAAATACTACATACTATAATTTTGTCAGTTTTTAGTGAAGGAAAAAAATATTTGCAGTTGAAAATTAAATTTAAAGTTTCCATTATGAACGAATGTGTGAAAGCATTACGACACAATTTCAACAATGAAAAAGCTTCCAGAATATTTATACTTATTGCGCTGGAGAATTTATTTTTTTAATTTAGAGTCGACTAAAAGATGAAAGTCTAATATAAATTGTACAACATACAAAATATTTTAAAAGTAATCTAGAAGACTAAAAGGTAAAAAGTACAAAGTTTGGCGGTACTATTAAAAATGAATTTAAATTTGAATTGTTCCAACATTTGTTCCAAGGTGTAAGGAAAACCAGAAAAACGCAATAAAAGTAAAGCGTATTTTATTTATTGAATTTAATTAAGAGTCGACTTCAAACAGTCGACTAAAAGATTCAATATTAATATAAATTTTAATATTTTTTACAATTCAATTGCTTTTTTGTGATCAAAACTCAAAGTCTACTACTTATCCAGATCATATTGTACTTTATTTTATAAAATCACCGGTTTCTTTTCGGTCAACCCAAAAGCTTGCGTATATTTTTAAGTCCTAAGGGTCGATTGTTGCTATTCATTTTATAGTGCTAATTAACGACTATTGAGATATAGAAAAATCTGACCAATTCGTGTTTTCTTTTTAGTTTTCTTGTGCAAATGTAGCGATAGTTCTTAGAAGGTCTAGAAGGATAAAGATATAAAGATTACCTTAGATTTGTGTGTTTCTTAAACCTAAAGAGAATCTTATTTTCTGCAGAGCAATTGAGGACTTTCCTGAGGCATTTTACACCGCTTTTCCTTCAATTATTTGTTTATGTATTTAGTTTACAATAGAGTCGACTACAAAAAGATAAAAGCTAAATATAAGTTATATAGCATAAAATGTTTTAAAAGTAATCAAGAAACTTAAACGTAAATTTTCTGGAGGTATTGTTCAAAATGATTTTAAATTTGAATTGATCCAACCAGAAAAACCCAATCGGAACAGAAAGTCTTAGTATTGGCAGGTATTGCCCAAGGTGATAGATGAGTGAAAGTTTGATCAAATGAAGGGAGTGTACAATATGAGAGCTTAAAGTGAACATAAAATGCAAAAAGGATTATCAGAGGTGCATAGAGGAATTTACTTCCAGGTAGGTCACAAAGAATGGAGAAATTAAAGACGAATGTAAGTGAGAAGTCTAAAAAGCATTTTAATTGGAGTTGAAATAGCTTGCTTAAATTTAATTATGCCAGTAAGAAATAATTGGCAGAGTCGTATGCTTCGTAATTTGAGAACGTGCCAAAAGAAATATTTAATTATTAGGGGCAGAGAGAGATAGAGAGAGAGAGAGAGAGAGAGAGACTGAAAGTGTGATTACAATTGGACACCTAGCAAATTTGGAATGTTTAACCCACGCAAATAACGCCAATAACAATGGGTCGAAATAAATTTATTTGTCGTGATGCCACACTAGTGAAACGGAAGTCTGCTTAACGCCCACTTGATGGAAGGAGAGGTTGGTTGGGAGGATGGGTGGATGGGAGGAGGGGTTGAATCCGGTAGAAGTGAACTTCATCTGTGGCGCCAAATGCAAATAAAATGCAAAGCCGAATTTACGGCGCTCGCTTTCAATTGACGGGGACAGGAATACGGGCTCTGGGAACGGAACTCTCGGCTTGGGTGGGCCATCAACCGGCAGAGGGTCGGCCGGGCGGGCTGTGTGTGGGCACGTTTTATGGCGGATTTTCGACGAAATATAAAAATAAAATTGGATTTTAGCGTAAAATGTAGAATGCCGTAAATATTTTTCAATTCAGTAGCTCGCTTGGTTGCTCGTTCGGTCGAGCGTACAGGGAGCATATGTATGAAGGATGATTTCCCCTGGGCTCAGGGCTGCTGCTGCGGTTTGCTGGGACACTGTCAAAAGTATTGGGAATCGCGTGCAAATGATTTGCCAGAATCAACTCCTCGACACGCAAATAAAGCACCAACCCAACCCAACCCAACCCAGCCCAACCCTCAGTAGTGGAGCAACATGTGCCAAGTGCGATGGGTGATTCCCAATGCCCAGTGCGGCGGTTTTCGTGGGCAATCCTTGCGTGTGAAGCCCCAAGCGATCCTAACCCTTTCTGAATTCCTTTTAGGACCATTTTTGTCGCTCGACCGAATTTAACTAAATCCTCCCAAAACTCATTTGCTTTGATGGCGTCAAATTGATTTGCTTGCTTATTTTTTCCAAATCTAAATGCCCTCAGTATTCAGACCCTTCTGATTATTATATTGTATATATATACATATTCTGCCTCTATATCTACCTATGGGTATGTCCTATATTAATTTATACAGTAATCGTAAATGCAATCAATATATGTAGAGATTCAACTGATGTTTTACGCCTAGTCAAATATCTATTAAGTATAGCTAAAAATGTCATTATTGTTGAAACTATTTTGTTAAATTTACTTTGTTAATGTTGGCTAGGTGGGCTACAGCTAACCACAAGCAATTCAATGCATTTTCGTGATCGATGGAAGTTCTTGCAGTGCACTCTCAGACGCTGGCACAATGCCGCATTCAGTAAAAAATACCTGCTCTATACGAATCTGGGCGTCTCCATTGGCCTGAGCATGCTGGGCGACACCTTGGAGCAGACGTATGAGCGATTCACTGGACAGATTGTAGGCTGGGATCGAACCCGGACCATTCGCATGGGCATCTCTGGTTTCACTGTTGGCATTGTTTGCCACTTCTGGTATCAGCATCTGGACTATCTCTATCCCAAGCGGACCATTAAGACGGTGGTGCACAAGATATTGCTCGATCAATTCATTTGTTCACCATTTTATATAAGTATTTTCTTTCTCACAATGGGCTTGTTGGAGCACAAGAGCTGGCAAGAAGTTCAACAGGAGATTGAGGACAAAGCCGTAACGCTTTATAAAGCCGAATGGACAGTGTGGCCAGCCGCACAGTTCATTAACTTTTTCCTAGTTGCCCCAAAATATCGAGTATTCTACGACAGTTGCGTTAGTCTGGGCTATGATGTATATACATCCAGAGTGAAGTATCGCAAGAGTCCAGCACCACCCAAATCGGTTTCCAACAGAAGCATCGGATACCTAAGACGAATATAGCTAAAGAAAATAAGAACCTTTCAAATATATTAAATTTATGTACTAATATCATAATTCTATTTAATGTGCAACTTGTCTGATTGGCTTGTCAGTCTCATACACCCAAACTGTTGACTTTGAATCCCAATTGAAAAGATGTAGACGCAATATTGGATAAGAAACTCTTTCAGCATGTCAACTCCACATGGGAAAGACTTAAATTAGAAGCAGAAGTGTTGCTTCTACTTGGAGTACTTCGATTGGAAAATGTGTTTAGGGTATTTTAATTTCGGCTTTTCTTGCTATCGAATATCTTTGCCAGCGCATGAAATACAATATTGTCCAATACCACATAAAAGGCCCAGCGAATTATAGAGATTGTGCTCACACTGCGACATCAAAGAAGTCAAGTTGCCACGCAGCGACAGGAATCAGCAGGAGCAGGACATATTTGGTGTAAACTTTCAATAGAAGGATTATTTGATTATATTTTCTTGAAGCACTGCCACAAAGGAGGCAGCCCGGTTGAAAGGGCTTGACGGGTTGACGAATCGCTTGAAAATGTTGTGGGTCCTTGATGTGACCTTTGCCGGCTCATTAAAGATTTAAGTTTTGACAGTGAAATAAATGTGAGTCGTCGGCGAAGCTAGTATAAAATATTCTCAGCGTAAAGTTATCCTCTAACTATCTCTGACTTGTCCTGAATCATATATAGATGCTATGTTTATCCAACTAATGGAATACCGTTTGTTAAGGCCAGGAGTAAAGGACATGTTGCTAGAGCTTGAAATATATTTGTAGTCTAGTGTATGCTTTCTAGAGATTCAAGATCCTTTCGCCTAATGACATATTTCCTTCCCTAAAATTACAGTGTCACACACTGTTCACAAAAGACTTCTCCAGCCCGGCTCAGAGCGTAGAGCTGGCTGTTAAAGAGCAGATAGGATGAATGCCATCGAACACTTAAGAGACTCTCGAGCTGTAAGCACTTGACGACGAATTGTGTCAAGCATACAAAACAAAATAAAACAAAACAGAACAAAACAAAACAAAACCGAGCAGCACACAAAAAAAAAGAAATGTTAAAAAAAATCAAGTGAGAAAATTGATGTCAAGACGAGCGAACGGCGGCGACGACGGCCACACCAAGAGCTCTCGTCCTGGTCTGCAGTAACAGTGGCTGTGGCAGTTCACGGCCAGCGCGAGTTCACACCCACAACCACACACGTCGACTAATCCAATTTAAATCTCTTAACATGATTTGCCGCTTTCTTTTCATTTTGCTGGATTTTATGCCATTATCCTTTTTGGCTGTCCCGGCAACCGAATTGCCAAGCAAAACACGACGCGTTGCCGTCGTCGCCTTTGCCACTGCCACTGCCACTGCTACAGCCACTGCCACTGCCACAGCCATCGTCACTGCCACTGCCAACGTCATTGTCGACGTTGTCGTCCGGCAGGCAAGTTGACTTCCTGTCCTGCCTTTTATCTGCCTTAAGTAAGAAGGACGCTCGCAGAGACACCGAGGACTATGCCCAAAAGGGTTCATTTATTTGGTTTAGTCCTCGCTCCGCTCGCCTTACACTGACTCTATCTTTATTTTGTGATTTAATTTAAAAGCTCACCAGACTCGCAAACGTCTAAAGTTTTGCAGGCATGTGAACTTTCTGAAACTTGGCTCCAGAGTAGCTCAGTCAGGTCCTTAATATATGTATGTGGTTAATGTATCTTAAATGAGACAACGTGTCCTGGCCATGTTTACCTTCTTATGCATTTATATCGGCCAAAGCGTCATTAGGTTCAGCTGCTCTTAGGGTTCTAACCTGATGCAAATGAGCTAAAGCCAATTGGGGAAACAACCAAGGCAAAGGTTATCAAGTCCCTTCTCAGGACTGAGACTGGGTCTAATATATATTCTGAAATATATTTTAAGTTGAGTTCGCAAACTAATAATAAACAAACCTATCGAGAAGATATACAATATATATCAAATTAGTTGTATTCCTTAACTTTATTTATAATGTTACGAATGTTTACACATGTTCAGCTTAAGTTTTGGCTTTGCCTGTTCAAAGTTCTCAGGTAGTTTAACTTCAGGTAATATATACTTTATACTCGAGAGTTTCCAATGGGAAACCCGAAACTGATAGTAAACAGCTATCAACTGGTGCTGCCAACTTACTTGAATCGAAACCCACACAACCTCAACCTTAAAGTAAGAGCTTGCAGTGCTTTGAATGGGTTTTTATTCAAGTTGCGATCTTAATTATTCGCAGTCAGCAACCGAATCAACCTGTATTCACCTGAAGTAGTCAAAGACAGAGCACACGTGTACATCCGTTAAAACATCAGTTGGATGTATTTTGCGTTTTAATTGACGCTTGGCATCATCAAACAGAAATATAAATGGAAGTTTTTCTGTCGTCCAGCAAGTGCTGCATCCTTAATCAAAAGCAAAGCCTGTGTTGCATGTTGGCTTGTCAGCCAAAAGCGATAATGTATCTGTATCTCTTTTTTCCATTGGTATCTGTATCTTTTTTCGCTGTGTGTATGTGGCTGTCACTTACCAGCAGTTATAATTCCATTTGCGACCATAAACATGTATTATGTTGGTAAGCCGCTCTTAACAGGTTTCTTAATTTGACGTTGTATTCATGAGCTGGTTGAATTATGTCTCTATTTTGTATCCTGCTTTGTTTTCTTTTGGCCATACTTTACCTGAAGTACCGCAAATGACTGCCTGGTCCCTGCTTTGGTTAGTGCCATGGTCTCCAATCCTTCAGATTTAACGCTATTGCGAGTTATGTTTACTTAATTAGCCATAAATAAGACTGGATTCACGCGGTTTTAATGACTTGTTTATGCAGAGCGTTGCGGCAGCTTTGTTCTACTATCTGATGGCACTCGGTCCGTTCAGTCTCTTAGCCAACTTAATTGAGCTTAACTTATTTATCCTGTCGACGGTGCCGCAGACAAAGCGCCTAATGCCCTTTAATTAATCAATAGTTGACTTATAGAACAGCATGTGTAAATTCTGTGTATGTTATAGGCGAAGCAACTATAATCGACCTCGAGGCAATTATTTGCTGTATAATTAATTATTATAATATTAAAATTTCTGGCCAAAGTTTGTGCCGAAAATTTAATTGAGCATGTTGCTCTGGAGTAATTTATTTCTCCTCCCTCGCTCTGTCTCTCTCCATCTTTCTGTCTTTATCTGACAGCTCTGATTTTTCAGCAAAAACGCTTTCGTTTAATATCGTCCAGTCTGAAGCACCCAAATTATGCACGCTACTTGCCCCTTTGGACGCCCCCATTTTTCAACTGTTTGCGTGGTTAACCAGCCGTTAAATGATGGCACATCAAAATGTATCCAACAGTTTTTGTTGCATACTTTCGGGCGACTCAAATTGTGCGCAGACAAAATATAATTCAAAACTTTTAATTGCACGCAAAAGCGGAAAATTGAATGTGTAGTAAAGTACGCCTCGACTGACTAGTACTATTGTAGTAGTAAAATCACGAATCATTGTTAATGAATGAAATCAGTGTAGGACTTCTCTTAAATCCGTTTCACACATTTAAACAAAATACTTACCTTTAATACGGCGTAAACTTTGCCGCCGCTGGCACTAAAACCGGCGGCAACGACGCCAAAAAAAAGCAGCAACAGAAACAAAAACAAAGCCAAAAACAACAGAAACAACAGCGAACAATCGAAATGAGAGCAACAAATTTTAACGAGCACCACAAAACACCAACACGATGCTTTTTAAGCCGCTTTCTCATACCCAGACAGCGCCTTCGCAGCGCTTTTGTAATTACAAAAAGTCGAGTTGGGCGCATTACTTGACAAATGGCAGGGCGAACGGTGGTTGGCAGTTGGTTTGGAATTGTCGGGTCTGTCAGGGACCCGGAACGCAACGGAAAGGAGAGCCGTGTAGTACGTACGTACACAGAACGAACGAGCCGGTTAACCAGGATAATAGAATGAAACAAATGTAAATGAAGCTGGAGACGGCACAGGAGGCCGTTGGCTCAGTTGACGATGCCAGCGGTTACGGCGGCAATTGTACATAAAACAGAATACTAAAAACAAAAAAACAAAAAACAAAAACAAAAAATACTCGTAAAAAGGTTCAGGCAAAAATCTGCAGAAGACATTTCCAACTGTGTGTTGTTTTTTTTGCCTTTGTCTTTCACAAATGGAACGCAACGCCGCGGGAACTAGTTCTGGTTCTCCTCCATCTGGGGCCAAAAGAAATTGCGACTTTTTTTTCAAAGTGGACACCAAAAGTACTTTCATGCGTACATAACGCAAGTACTTTGAAATCAGTTAGAAACCAAGTTAAGTTGGCACTTAATTTCTGCTTTATCAGAAAATATGAGGTGCTTCGGCTGGAAAATGAGAATCGAAAGGAAAAGCATATCAGTTCTGTGAGCTTTTATGAGTCAAAGTAACAAACGATCCCCGTCAAGGATAACCCTTGATCCCACTTAAGTTTAGGTATAACCCACAAATATAATTGAAGCAGAGATCGTGATAAACTGAATTGTATTCCTTGAAGAGAAGAATCTAAATCTCTATAAGGAATACCATGTATAATATATACTTAAACTATAATCTCGCTTTGAGTGCTCAAATTTAAAGTTCTTAAATTTGACTCCTTTGAATTAATACGTTTAATTTTATTCGAAAAGCATGTAAATGGTCCATTAAAAGTTATGAATGCTGTTTGCGGATTACGTTCCCGCAATTAAGGCCCATTCAGCTGACCATGCAGCGTCTGGCCGCAGTTGGGCCAACAGTTGGTTGCACAGCTGGAAGCCGCTACCGCAGTCAGAATCTACGCTGGCAACTGCCGCATTCTGCAGCCTGCCTGCTGCCTCTCTCTCTCACTCTTTCATGATGCGATTCTCGCGGCGCGGCAATTAAAATCTTGCATTCAAGTCTGGCAACGGCAGTTTCAAGTATTTTAATTTCCCTTGACGCGACAAGAAAAAAGGGAAAATATAACCATAGCGTAGCGGGGAGCACCCACAACGCTCCCGAAGGCATCCACAAATCGGAATCAAAACAAAACATCAAACGGCCGGGGCGAAAATGACGGCGAATTTGGCTAGCGAAAGACAAGACGCATGCGCGATGGCTGCACAAAATGGCGGCGGCGAATTGAATGCTGTGGAAGCTGGTAGATAACCTGATGTTCAGTTGCTGCAGGACTGTCGCGAGATAAAGTTGGCCCAGGCGCTTCATCAAACGCGCCATGTGAATGAACAGCAGATGAACGCGCGCGAAAACATTTGAGATCCACATCCACATCCCCCGCTTGCTGTGCAGAAACAGATTCCTCTTCGCTCCCGGTGTCTGAATGTGTGTGTATGTGTCTGTGTGTGTGTACGAAACGTCTGTGTATTTGTGACGCGCGCCAAGTGAAGTGAAGTGAAGATAAGAGGAATTTATTTTTATTTCTGAAAGACAGCTGCTCTGGCCACACCCACACAACATAATGGAGCACCTGCGGCCACTGAGTTATGAGGAGATGTGTCAAATGGAGTTGATACAGGGCGGCGGCGGCGTTAACAACGCACCGCCGGCATCGGCGGCACCAACCATGTTACCGATTATGGTCATACCGACAACATTGTTGACAAGCGGAGGAGTTGCCGGCTCGGCACAGCCTCAGGGCGGCGTCGAGCACTATTATCAGCTGCAGCCCACGCATATTCTGACAGCGGGCACAGAGGGATCAGCAGTTGGAGGCAATGCCGGAGTTAACGGCGAATTGGCGCTTCTGCAAGGCGGTGGCGAACAGTATCCACACAGTCTACAATTGCAACAGCATCCACATCCACAGTCGGTTAACATTCTGTGTACGGGCACTTTGAATCGGGCACCGCCATCGTCGGTGGCTGCTTCCACGATGACTGCGACTGCGGCATCGACTCTGCCGCGCGGCTTTCAACCGGCTGCCTTTGTCACAGATGTGGAAAGTGACTTTGAGGGCAGCGAGTGCGGTGCGGGTGGCTCCACCACCACTTGCATGCCACACTTTCGCTTCGGCGGCTGCGGTATGCAATCCGCGCAGCATCAACAGCATCAAGATGCAGTTATCGGCTGCGGCTCATTATCCTATATGATGGGCACCCTGGCGGCCGGCGGTGCCATGCACGCTGGTCGCTTTGCGGGCACACTGGGCCGCAACCGGCGACCCGATGGACACACCAAGCGGGTCTCCTTCAAAGGCGACAATCTGCTCCCATCGCCACCACCCCCGCCCGCCGTTGAGCTGGACGAGAACGGTCTGGCCATACCATTGCCCATCCAAGGCGGCGTAGGCGGTTGCTCCTACATGCATTTCGACAACTACATGGACTATCAGGTGGGTTGCTCTCTATGGGTCTATGAGTCCTTGCTCAAGAAACGATAACCGCTACGCCATCTCTCTAATTGGCATTCATGGACCGTTCTGTCATTGCGATGGGGACACATTTACGATTATTGACGCGCATTTGGTTCGTGCCGCGATTTAAATGAGGGTGGCAGCAATCCGGGTGGCACTTCCAGCAGCCTAACAGGCTGGAAAGAGAAATAATATACTCCATGCCTCTGATAACTGTATACAAAGAATGTTTAAATTTAGATAAAGGACATCTTTAAGGATGTCATTTTCCGACTTTTCTTTTCTTCAAAGAAAACTTATTTAAAGCCTGCCTGCAAATGGAGAATGAAAAGTCAAATGAAGCAATCCGAAGTCGTTGATATTTATCGTGTAGTTAATTAACATTACGATTTTATAGCTACTTGGTAACTAAATAAGTTGGCAGCACTTTATTGGTAACTTGTCAGGGCAGGTCTATTGAGGTGAGCTGTAGGTTAACAGAAATAGGCGTAAGTAGCATTTGACGTGGCAGCACTGAAATAAATTAATATTCTACATGTTAAATAATTAACATGAAGTTGAAAGAGAAGAGTCTAACCTGAAGTTGGATGCTTAAAGGAAACAGGATGTTGGCAGCCACCTATTGATAAGTTGTCACGGCAGGTCCATTGTGAGCTGTAGACTGCTGACATGGGCGTAGCAGCTCTTAATATATTCTACATGTTAAATAATTAACATGAAGTTGAAAAGGGAGATATTAACTAGAAGACAGATTAACCTGAAGTTGCATGTTTAAGGGAACCTTCATTCAGGAATCTCTCATCAGAATTCATGCTCCTTTATAGCTACTTGGTAACCGGCAGATTAACCTCAAGTTAAATGCATAAACTTTAAAGGAACCTTGCAGTTATTGATAAGTTGTCAGGTCAGGTTCTTCTGTGAGCTATAACCTGCAGAGATAGGCGTTAAATATTAGATGGCAGCAATGCAAACATTCTACATGTTAAAGAATTAACATGAAGTTGATTATTGTTAGCAGATTAACCTGGAGTTGGATGTTTAAGGGAACCTTCATTCAGGAATCTCTCATCAGAATTCATGTTCCTTTATAGCTACTTGGTAACCATGAAGTTGAGAAAGGCTTGAAGTTAACCTCAAGTTAAATGCATAAACTTTAAAGGAACCTTGCAGTTATTGATAAGTTGTCAGGTCAGGTGCTTCTGTGAGCTGTAACCTGCAGAGATAGGCGTTAAATGTTAGGTGGCAGCAATGCAAACATTCTACATGTTAAAGAATTAACATGAAGTTGATTATTGTTAGCAGATTAACCTGGAGTTGGATGTTTAAGGCAACCTTGAAGCCTTCAGAAGGTATCATCAGGACTCATGTGCTTATTATGCAAAAGAGTTACTGTCGAATTAAATTGAATGTGAAGTTCAAAAACGATTTGACAGCAAGTTATTTTACAAAGTCAATTACTTGCTTTTGTGGTTTCATTCAAATGCTTGGAGACAGATGTGCGGCCAAATCTGATAAACGATTATCTGCATGTTAGTCAATTTGTTTGGACTACGAGTATCAAATTCGCAAATTCTCAAATTCTCAAATTCATAGCATGTGTGTTATCGCACAAAAAAGCAATTTCAATGGACAGTCGAGTGTAAAAAGCTAAAAGCGAAAAGTAGTAGGGATAAGGATATTCGCACTGGCCTGTAAAGGACGCACAAATGAATCGTTGCATTTGCAGAAGGGCAATTGTCCTGCCAGTGCACATTACTCACGCCTGCTGTCATCTGTGTCCTCTGGGGTCATTTGTTCACATTTGCATAATAAATTAAATGTTGCAAGTGTCGTTCAGTTTCAGTTTCTTTTCTGCAGCTCAACCATTTATCCAATTTCTTACCGCTTGCATTCTCGTTGCCATCGCATTTGTTTGCCTGTCAGAATCTACCGTTTTTATACGTTCCGCCAAACCCATAAATACTGCCATTATTGCCACGCTTACAAACTCTGTTCACCAGTCACCAACCGCTATTCGCCATTCGCCAAACGCCATTCGCCATTCGCCATTCGTCGTCATTTCGCACTACATTTCCCCCTCGAACCCAAAACTGTCTGCTGCTGATGCTGGTTTATCCTTGCCGTTGCCCAGTCCTGCTTACCGCTCCAATGCTTTTCATCAAAAACTTTGCCTTTACTGGCAGCGGCTAATTTTGCAAGATTACTAAAGTTTCAAACGGGTAATTTTTGCAGATTTATAACTATAAAAGCAGCTAAAGCCAACATCCGTTCCTAAGCCTCTGGTTACTATAATCCTTCCGTTATGCATTTGCAATTTAAGACCCAATCCTTGCAATACCCATAAGAAATAGGTAAATAACAAGCAGAGGACGCATTTTCCTATTCAGCGATATTTATTGACTTTCTGAGGTTGAAACTCTACAGACAGAAATCTAAGCTAAATAGAGTTGTCATTGATAATGTTTACATAAAATAGTAGTTAAACTTTATAATAGTACGATACGTAGCTTTAAACTCTTTAATTTATAACAAAGCCAGAATTTTGCCAACAGAGTTTTACCATAAAAAGTGAGTCCAGTCCAGTATGTACTTACCCATCCATTGTTTTTCCTAATCCTGATTGACTACATTCTAGTTTCTGCTTTCCATTACGGACGGCTCTTACTTAGGACACGCTCCATTTAAGTGTTGGCTCTTGTCCACCAGCTCCAACTGGAACACTTTGCTCCCCTGCTTTAGTTAGTTTTTAGACTAACTGGTCCACACTCCTACACTCTGCCTCCTACCACCTCCCTCTTCTCCTGCCAAATATTCGATTCAATTCATTTTTGGTAGCTGCATTTCTGGGTAAATGGAATTTTCGAATTGAGTTCGAAACACTGTTTGATTGATGAGCGTGGTGCGGTGGTGCGGCAGTGGTGACTGTGGTGACTGTGACGACTGTGGCTCTCTGTTGGCAGAGGAAAGCTGTCTAGTTTGACTAGCATATTTTTGGGGTCCGTTGTCAGTCGTTGTTAATGTCAGCTCACGTTCTGCGTTGCGTGCTCCTTTTGTTTGGCATGGGTATTCGGATGGATGCTCGTACAAGTTTTGGTCAGCGGTCGGAACAAGGGTCCATTTTGATTAAATACTCTGTAATCATGACTTATTATGTGCAGGAACATGACCTATTATCTCAGCACAAAACATGACCGAATCAAGCTACATTTGCAGCTCGTGTTTTTGAGTTTTAGGAGCGTAATCAATGAGCTCAACTTGTCGATTATACAACCCAATGCACTGGCAATCCCATATACTATATGAGATTTAAGTGGAATCTGTTGTTATTGACAAACACAGTTCGTTTAATTAGTGGCATCGCATACATAGGTTAGAAACCCAAACTATACAATATAACAGTCTTTAATTAAGAGCGTAGAACAAACAAAGTCTCGAATTTTAGTTGGGCAACTCATTTACTGAGGTCTGGTTATTAAAGGATCAAAAATTTCTAAACATCTTACTTAGCATTCAAGACGTTAACTAGCATGAAAACTTCAAAAGTGTTTGAACGCAAAACGTGATAAGCACATAACATTTCAAACAAACTTTGATATTTAATGGGGATTTCACCCCCACTCACACACAAACACACACACGCACACACACGCACACACACACACACTAGTTGTAGTCCTCGCATACGCACTGGTATTGGGGTCATGTAGGGTCCACACAAGCTGCACAAAGAAGGGCGATTAAAAACTTTAAATTGTTTAATGAACACTTAAAGAGCTGCAATTCCTTAACTACCAATACAAATAGAAAAGTTAGAGCACACCCACACACCCACACACACATAGAAGAGACACAGACTACTAGAGACAAGGGAGCCCAGACAGTCGCCGGTCATCGCCCACATAACTCGGAGACAAATGGAAAGACAGACAAACAGACAAACTCGCCAGCAAACAAACGCCAAGTCCTGACACAGACAACGCCACCAGCAACTCCTGCCTCCTTATCCTGTTGCCCATATTTAAGTAGAGGCCAAAGCAGGGCAGGGCAGGATGACGAGAATTACGTAGTAACAACAACATGGTGGTTTGTCGGTGTACAAGCCAGAGTTGTAAAAAAAAAGGAGGAGAGGAGAACGGAAGTGAGGTGGGTGCGGGCTGTCAGTATGGGTGTTGGCGGGTGTCGGGGGAGGGGGTTGTAGGAGAGAGAATGGCATTATTGCTGGTGATGTCCATCAGCGTGAAATGCCCCAATGACATTTGAAAAACTAAAAACTTGCCGACGTTGACATGAACAGCAGCCGGCAAAAGCATTTGGAACGGCCACAGCAAGGGGCAATACAGAGGAGTCTCCCAGGCTGCCCCCGGAGTGCCACAGGGTGCCATAAAAATGGTAATGGGGCAGGCAACGTAGGAGCAATCCACAATGGGCGAAAATCACCAAAGTCTGCCACAAATCAGTTTTGCACATTTATGAACGCATCTATCATAATCATCGCACAAAATACTGCCTTTCCACTTAGAGTTTTCCTCAAGTTTTCCCTCAATTTTTCACACTAAGCCAAGAATATGAAGACCAATTTGAAGTTTTCAAAAAGTTTAAAATGAACCATTTCTGCTGCTTTTAACTTCCACTTCCGTAATCTCTTACAAAAATAATATTTTCCTTTGCAAAGATATTGAATTTCTTGCAATTTTCAAATAAATAAACAGCATTTTTTATTGCCCCTCGAAACTTTCTTCCCTCTTTTCATACTCGATTTATTGACAGCGTTCAAACAAATGAATAGAGCTACATTAAAAGGACATTTTGCACAAAATAAATAAATAAAATAACATTTTTGCACAGCAAATTCATTAGGAAATCAGAACTCACAATAAATCCTGGCTGAAGGATAAAGTTTAAGGCAGAAACTTCCTTCAAGTAAATTAAAAGAGCGATTAAGTGTAGGAAGACTTCTACGATTTCTGTGCATTTTATTGACTCAAATTGATAAGATTGAATTGGCAACCGGATGGAGGAGGATTGAATCCATTCGAGATATTGCAAGAAAACCTACTCGAAGCATTTGCAACGTATTCGTCTACAGATTTAAAATCCATTTCTGCTGCTCCTCAGAATCCAAAAGGAGATCAAATAAAACGTTGTAAAAGCACAACTCAGGCACAAGATACAAATCAGAATGTGCACACAAAAAATGGAGAATGAATTTTCTAAAAACTACAAGCCAAGCAAACCAACAAAAAATGCGATAGAAACACACAACGGGAAACTATAAAGCATTCTGCAATGTTTTCTTTTATTTTTGCTACTGCTATTTCCATTGTTATATTCGCAACTGTTGTTGTTGTCCTTGTTGTTGTTGTTGTTGTTGCTGCTCCTGTTGCTGGTGAATGCCTTTTGTGTCATGTGACTGGCGCCTCCCGCTCTGCTCTGATGATTTGCTGAATTGTGTTGTTCGGATTGCGTGTTTTAGTCATGCTTGTTCTACGTACGGGATGTGGATGTGGCTAGGAGTGCGGGTGGGAGTACTGGTAAGAGTAGTTGTTGCTGCTCCATCGCCTGCTTCAGTTTTATTTAAAACGCGATAGCGTGAATCTTCACCTAGGGACACGTCGCAGCAAATAAGCCAATTTGTAAGACTCAATTCGGCACCTACACACTTGCACTCGCAAGCTAAGAGTATAGAGTAGTATGATTCAGTCAGTAATCACCGTGGAAGCTCATTTACAATGACAATGCGAAATGAGGAGGATTATATATATATGGTATGTATGTATTACTGTTGTTGGTCGACGGGTAGATCTGGATCCTCATCGACAATAGCTTCTATAGCGTCCCACATCTCTGGTGAAGTATTCATGATGATTTCAGCTACTCCTGTTGGATCGATTACCCCCATATTTGTATGGGGCAATCGAATGATGATGTTGTTCGGTATTTCCATTATCTCAAAATCTAGCCCAGAATCCGCTTCAGATATTTCTGGCAGTTGGTTGACGGGAATTTCAAGCCAATCTTCAGATTGCACTTCCTCTTGGAACACGTTCGGCCTGTCCTGCTGATTCAGCATTTTGACCAGGAAACTTATCGAGTATATTCGTATTTCATATATACAAGTATATATTTATATATATAATCTTGAATCCGAATGAAAATACATAAATACTAGTGACAAATATGCACAGCCTACCAGGCTTCTGGCCTCGGATCCAGTCAGAAGCTCTTGATCCAAATAAGTTAAGCAAGGTATATTTATATTTTATTATACCTAAATCCCACCCCAATCTTTTGCCTTTCATGCGGCGACAGGCAACGTTTTTTTTATGGCAGAGCCTTGACAATTTTTAAAAACATGGCCAACACATACACCAGGCCCGAATTGAACTAATTATAAACTGGGTGCAGCCTGCCACAGCGAAACTGCAACAAAATGTTATACAAGCCGCAAATGCTGTCACCTGCTGTGAGGTCAACGCCTGCCACCGCCCCATGAATTTTGTAGAAGCTCCGACGCCTCCGCAACGTGGCGGGGGCAGTCAGCGCGAAATGTGGCCAAATCTGCTTTCCGGATTAAGGGTGATACGCTCCCCATCCCACCCCTCGATCATAATTTCGACGTCGTCCCGCCAACTGCAAACTTTTCGCATCCGCAGCCGGGATGCAAAACTAAAGCCCGGCTAAAATGATGCGCCTTTTAAGCAGCGACAGTACCAAAAA
This sequence comes from Hirtodrosophila trivittata, assembly GCA_035045065.1. Classification (NCBI taxonomy): domain Eukaryota; kingdom Metazoa; phylum Arthropoda; class Insecta; order Diptera; family Drosophilidae; genus Hirtodrosophila; species Hirtodrosophila trivittata. The sequence continues at coordinate 9,482,998 of JAWNNK010000816.1, forward strand.
GTTTCGCGAATTTTATTTAAAACTCAAACTTTGACGCAACGGCACAACACGCAAATACCCAGTATACAAAAACTTGCACTCCTTTCTTATAAACTCTATATATATATGCCAAGAGATAAAGTTTTGAAATTTCAACGTCAAATGAATATAGTCGGAGCAGAGAGACTTGATGTTTCTCTATCAAAGATGTGAAACCCTATGAAGCTCTCATACTCAAAACAGAGTCCTGATGTAGTACAGGGTAAGCGATGCATCGGTATGTTGGAAGCATGCAATAAATTTGCATTTTTATTAAAAATTGAATAAATTGAAATAGTTATTTTTTTATGCGCAAATTTTTACCAACTTTATTCTTTTCATACCCTTGCTAAGAGTATTATATTATTTTGCAGTGAGCACTCTCGACCCTCGCAACTTTTTGAGTCATAAAACTATATTGATAAAACTGCATCTTATATATTGCAAATATCTCTTAGAGATCTTGAATAACTTTCTTAATAATAAAATAAGTAAAAGCTTAGGCTGCAGCTCATTATTGTTATATATATGGCAACATTTATATGGCACTCTAGGGGGTAACTTCTTTTAAATTCTTGATATTTTTCAGTCATAAAACTATATCAATAAAACTGTATATATATGTTATATATTGCCCATTGGAACTATCTCTTAGACATGTTGAATAACTTTCTTAAAGCTTAGGCTGAAGCTTGTTAATGTTATATATGGCAACATTTATATGGCACTTTTTAGTAAGTTCTTCATATTTTTAGTCTGATCTGAATATATCTGTTATATGTTGCAACTATCTCTAAGACAGGTTGAACAACTCTCTAAAACCTTAGGCTAAACCTCATTAATGTGATATATGGCAACATTAATATGACTTAAATGGGCGTCATATATGTCGGCAAGAGCATTGCACCTTCGGCATCTTGAAATAACTATTTTTGTTGCCTTCTTATTACTTGCATTGCAATGTTAAAAGTTTTACCAGAATTAATAAAAGTCAATTTCAGTGCCTGATGCTGGCGAAATTCATAATTAAAATAGTTTCAAATGTAAAGGGAGGGGAAGGGGGAGCGGGGGTGGTGGCTCTCAAGTCTGTTGTACAATTGGGCGTGGCTGGGGGCTTAATTCACCTCGGTTGTATTTTATTTAATTAATTTTTGAGCTCCATGCAAAAACATTTGCAGGAATTTTATTGTTATTTTTATGCCATGCATTGCTCATACGTCGTGTGGTGCAGCTAATTAGCCGCATATGCAAACAAAGGCGGGCGAGGCCCTGGGATATCATAATATTAAAGATAATAATAACACACTAAACAGTAGATGGGGCTCTCTCTCTGTCTGTCTGCAACTGACTGGGATTTAAATGTGGTCTGTGGTAGAACATGAGACCACATAAAGGGTTATGGCTCAAATATCTATTGTGTGCGACTGTACATGGGGATTAGGTATTCGCTGTTAATTATAAATTGCATAGAAATTCCAGAGAAACCTCAAAAGGATTGAAATTTGTACAATTTGTACAAGTAAAATGAAACTCTGTTTAATTTGGAAGTTTCTCGCAGAGATTCAGAGCAAGCGTTTTGCAGGTCCGATTAGTATAATGCAAGTAAGCAAATTCGATTTGTTCTTTGGACTTCTCCCCAGTCGGGCTTTTAGCAGACAGACAGACAGACAGTCAAACAGTCAGAGTACAAGTATAACCAAATCATTGACAGCATCTGACAAACTTTATGACAAACTTTATCCCAACAAAGTTTCCTGCATGTCAATGGGGACGAGCGATTCCCCAGAAGACCCGAGCACATGCGGCTGGGGCCACATATGAATTATTGCTAAGGCCTAATTATGTTAGAGCTGAGATTAGCAGATGCCGGAGGCATCTTCGACTACCGCAGTGTATGCTAGAGTAAATGCATTGATTTTGATTTGGTCATTTGGTTCATTAAAAAGTTTTAGATTGAGCCATGTTGATGTTTCATGCCAGTTATGAATATTACAAAACGTTCAAAGTTTGCAACAGTTTTAATTAGAGCGCAAAATCAACGAAGAAACTTTGACGCACTTTTAATGAAGCAACTTCCAAGTAGACGGAAGAGCTGGGGGGGCGGGAGGCGGGTACTCGGGGACTCGGGTGACAGGCTGGCGGATGGCAGTTTCTCATGCTGCCAGGTAATAACTACAATACACAGAAGCAATCTAAGACGCCCACTTTTTTGCCTTCTTACTCTCATTACAGACAACCGGCTTTGGCGGGCTGCCAGACGTCACGGAACATTCAAACATACGCCGCACACTCTCCCGCCAGAACTCGATCTCGAACAGTGACTCCGGCGGCGAGATTGCCAGCATACAGAAGTCCAAAGTCTTTGGCAACGCGATGACGGGCGGCGTTGTTGTTGGCAGCGATATAGCTGGCATCGCCCTCGATACCAAATCGCCCACCTCGCTGGCATCGGGCTCGGCAGCGACAGCCGGCGTCTCCGGCAAGACTAAGGGAAAAAGTGGACGCAAGTCCAGAAACAGCACCGCTGCCGCCCACAAGACGCGACGTGGCTCCTGGATGGTTGCCCTGACCCTAGTGAGCGCCATCTGCCTGCTAGCTATTGCAGCAACTCTGGCCTATCAGCACTTCCTCATGTCGCCTAGCCGCAACTCGCACGCACAAAGACTGAGAATCGTTAGACGCATCCTGCGTGAGGTGCCACTCGTCGACGGGCACAACAACTTTGCCTGGAACGTGCGCAAGTACGCGCACAGCAGCCTCGAGCTAGTCCACCTCAATCACGATATCGACCACAAGTCCATGTGGTCACGACCTGCCTGGGCCCAGACAGACATGGAAAGGCTCAAGCAAGGATTAGTTGGCGTACAAGTCTGGTAAGTGAGAGAGGCCAGCGATGCCCTTAAGATAACCCATTTAACTTTTTTTCAACTGGACGCACTTTTCAATCTCTTTATAAAAGCAAAACTTAGAAGAGAGATATATAAAAGCTACCTTTAACTTGTACCTTAACTTTTACTTTAACTTCATGATAGCTAAATTTGTCCAGCATAAAGTTTATCTACAATCAAACTACAATCATTCGCTCGTTTTTTAACTGGAAACCCTTTTCAATCCTTAAACAAACAGAAGAAAGATATCTAAGCTACTTTTAACTGCATTTAACATGTACTTTAACTTCATGTTAGCTAATTTTATGTATGTTACTAAGTCCAATCCTTCGCTCAAAGATCACTGCCAACTCGTTTGTCAACTGGAAACCTTTTAAAAAATTTAAACAAACAGAAGAAAGATATCTAAGCTACCTTTAACTGCATTTAACATGTACTGTAACTTCATGTTAGCTTATTTTATGTATGTTACTCAGTCCAATCCTTCGCTCAAAGATCGCTGCCAACTTGTTTTTCAACTGGAAACACTTTTCAATCTTTAAACAAACAGAAAAAAGATAGCTAAGCTAGCATTAACTACATTTAACATGTACTTTAACTTCATGTTAGCTAATCTTGTCCAACATTAAGTTTATAGACAATCGAATTGCAGGGCTGCCAATCATTCGCTAAAAAAGCGCTGCTAACTCGTCTTTCAACTGAAAACTTTGCAATCCCAAAACAAACAGAAGAAAGATATTAAAGCTACCTTTCACTGAACTTAACATGTACTTAAAGTGCATATTAGCTAATTTTTCCTGCATATAGTTTATCTGCAATCAAAATAAAGTGCTGCCAACTTGTTTGATAAGTTGAGCTGCATTTTGAAACTGTGCGCTATATCGAAATGAGAATCGAAGCCACTTTAGAGAATCGCTTATCTGAATACGTGCATGTCCTGGAAGCCGCAAGTCAATTGGCAGCCAAATGGAGCAGTTACCGATGGCTGAGAATCACTCAAACTGAGAAGTCTCATATAGATGCAATCAAGCGTGTTCGACATCGACCTATAACAATTACCGGGCGCAGACTTTGACCAGGCCACAACAGGGCCCAAACACACACCGATACAAGGCAACCAACATGGCCAAAGTCAGACAACCGCTAGCTGTACTAGTCGTAAAGAGTTGCCAACAATTTGACTGCAAAATAAAATTTGGCAACAGTCACCAAACTGCTGCTGGTGCTGCAGGGCAAACAGCCAACCTGTCCTGGCAGTCAGGCAATTTTAACACCCCAGAATGAATGCCCAGGGCAAACTACAACACAACAACACAACAAAAAACAAATCTGGATATATGCAGTCTCCAAAAGGAGGCGGAGGAGGAGCAGGAGCGGGAGGAGGAGGAGGATGTTTGACAGGCGGCAGACAGCTGCAGTTTGGGAAAAATGCTGATAGGCAATCGACTCGATTTTATTTGGTAGACTTCTGACACCGATTCAGGATGAGGACGAGTAGGCTGCAGCTTTTCCACTTGTAAAATGTTTGTACTATTTTCGCATTTAATTTTAGTGGTCATCATTGTTCAATTTCTCGCTTGGAGTAGGACAAGGAGTACATTCGCCGGAAGTCCAAGCCCAAGTACTCTCTCGATTTGGAATGCAGCAGTTTTTGTTACTGGCCAAGTCGTAACGAGTATTGCCATATCATTGCATTTAAAATTCAAATGTGCTGTTAGTTAACCACTTTTATGGGTTGCATGCAAACTGCATCTTAATGGGATTGCCAGGATCTGGGTTAGAGTAAAGTCAACTGGGGAGAATGAAAGAGCTTGAAATGGTTGATTCTATTCCATTTATATTTATATTATATTCGAAATATTTTTTGATTGTTTCATACTGTTTGATTGCGTTACAAGCGATCGTTTATATACGTGGATTTGGAATTATCTACATTCCATTTCTGATTTTTAATACGAGCCAAAAAGTACTGAAATCCATGCATGATCTATACTATCATATTTATACTGCATTTGGGACTTTTGAATTGAATTGAACACAATCATATTCAATACCATGGCATAGCTGTAACCGTTCCACTGGCACAGACTTCCTTTGAAGTTGGTGGACCACATGAGCTTGGCTTCCTGATCTGACCTCCGGTGCGCCTCTGATTGGCATCCTTTGACTTTGACTTTTCTGTGGCGCCCGCTTGGCCAGCACCTTCGAGTCGACTGCTGGAGTTGGGTTGATTTGAATCCCGTTGTTGCTGGGTGGACGCTCCGGGTGTTCCACTGCGGCCCAGACGATGTGTTTTGGCGGTTGCGAAGGCTGTTAGGTTACAGTTTTTTGTGTGTGGACTCTGTTTGTTCTTCAAATATATCTGACGACGATCCAAAACTGTTGTCCGCTTGTTTACCCACCAGGAGAAGTCGGGCTGTATAAAAAATGGTTTGGCCCTCGTCAATTCTGTTTGCATTTGTTCTTTGTGCTCCTTTAACCAGAGGCGACCATACTCCCAGCCCAAAAGCAAACTTATCGAGGGCTGCTCCTTCTCAAAAGATGGAGAAAATGCTAGGCTGGGGCGGGATACAAGCGAGTCTTGTGGAAAAATTTGGTGACTTTCTTTCGATGAGCGGAACTGCTCTGCACGGGCCCACGTCTTATGCATTTTTCTATTTTATATTAAATGCTTACTGTGGGTTAACTTAGATTTGTGTATGTTGTGTTAAATTAAAGTCAACGAACATCTAAAAAACTTAACGTCAAAACTTTCACAGCACACTTCTAAATTTTATTTCTAAAGAAAATCTAACTAAATCTGTTTCATTTCAATTTGAATGGAAATAGAAGAAAGTAATACTTAGTCTTGGGCTTAATTATAATTACGGTCTCGATGGGAGAACATCTCTTCGGTTTCCTTGCCAAAATAATAATACTAAGTGTGAATAATGGTATGGCACTCGTAGTTTTTAACTGTCCATGTTGACCCTTTGCCCCCCCTTGACCACAGCAAACTTTCAACTGCTTTTTCCGTTTTTTTCTTTTGGTTCCATTGCAGGTCAGCGTACGTGCCGTGTGAGGCACAGGGCTTGGATGCTGTCCAACTGGCACTGGAGCAGATAGACATTGTGCGGCGGCTTTCCGACATGTACGCCAGGGAGACGGTATTGGCAACCTCCTCGCAGGACATTGTGGCCACGCACAGGCGCGGTTTGTTGGCATCACTGATCGGCATCGAGGGTGGCCACACCATCGGCTCATCGTTGGGCGTACTGCGCTCCTTTTACTCCCTGGGTGCCCGATACCTTAGTCTGACGCATCGCTGTGATGTGTCCTGGGCCGGATCGAGTGCCTCGCCCTCGGAGCAGGGCTTATCGCCGTTTGGCAAAGCTATTGTCCGGGAAATGAATCGACTGGGCATGATGATCGATCTGTCGCACAGCTCGGATGCGACTGCACGTGATGTGCTCCAGGTGACACGGGCACCAGTCATCTTCTCGCACTCAGCGGCACGCCAGCTATGCAACTCGACCAGGAACGTGCCCGATGATATACTACGTTTGGTGGCCGAGAACGGCGGTCTTGTTATGCTCAGCTTCGACCCGGAGGATGTGGCCTGTGGACGTCAGGCGCGTTTGCAGGATGTCATAGAACATATTAAATATGTGCGAGCGATTGCCGGAATTCAACATATTGGACTGGGAGCTGGCTACGATGGAATTGAGATGCCGCCTTTGGGCTTGGAGGATGTGTCCAAGTATCCGGAATTGCTTGCTGCACTACTGGAGGATCACAACTGGAGCGAGGAGGACATTGCGATGCTGGCTGGCCGCAACTTCTTGCGCATCATGGAGACGGTGGAGACTGTGCGGGATTACTGGAAACGTGCTGCCATTCAGCCCATCGAACTGGCCGAGTCGCAGCCGAAGACGCAATGCACCTACATGTCATCGTGACCACTGCCGCAGGCGGTGAGAACGCGCCGCGATGAGCCCGCGACAATGGCCCACCTGGCGCGGGGCAACCCTAACCACACTCAAGCGGCGCTAGCGGGCGCACAACTCTGGCAGCAGCTAGACTCTAGCGCAAATAAAACGGAAGTGCAACACGTGGCCATCGCTGCCACAGCCACAACCATGGCAACCACTTTCGCAGTCAGCGGGCTTTTACAGTAAGCCCTGGCACTTGTCATTCGAGGCTGAAAGTGCATATTGACCAACTGACGAGCACTTGTTAAGTGGTAGATGCCAAAGCCAAAGCCAAAGCCAAAGCCAAAGCCAAAGCGAAAGCCGGCTTAATGAAATTCCAACGCTTTTCATTTTATTTATTTACACATGATTAAATCCACTGGCAAATGGGATATTCAATAACTCCACTTTGGCACTGCAATCAAAATAAACGAATTGACGATATATAATGAGAAATTTATAATTAAGTGACTCACAAAGTATTACGTATGATATATACACACGATATAAATACGACATATATACATATATTCCGATTTTTTGTGTAAGCTCCTCTGTGGGTTTCACGCAATTCATTTCACGTTTATTGGATGCTTCGTCAAGCGAATAAACAATTTGTAGCAATTTACGACAATTGCAGTTTCCAACTAAAATAATCACATTTATTTGCAACGAGACCCAATTAAGTGGAAAATATATTAATGAAAAAACTAAATAAAAAAAATATAAATAAAGTGCGTACACTTTTTTTTTGTTTTTTGTCTTAGTCCGAGTTAAATGTTTCTATGCCTGAAATATAATATATCGTATAACTACCCTCAACCCAATGTAGTTCACTTCAAAATACTCAGCGTACGAATATGAATAAATAATGGTAGTACGAATATCACTAATACAGATATTAAAAATAATTATTTGGATTATCTTTTAAATGTTAGCAGCTCTTTCAATTGTTTTTAGCTTGCGTTAATAATAAAAAATAAAACAGGAAAAAAACAGAAAACAGAAAACAGAAAGAGTCAACCGCAAACCAAATACTAGAATTGTATTATAAAACGAGATAAAATATTCAATAACAAATAATATAATAGTAAAACTAATATATATATATATATAAATAATCGTATAAAGCTCGTATATACGGATAAATAATGTGTTTTTTTTTGTCGTAGTAAGTAGCAACTTTGAACCCAGGACATTTCAATATATATTGAAAAAATAAATATTTATGCAAACAAAACTACGAAAATATTTCACTGCACAATCTAACATCTAAATTGTGCATTGACCATTTATTGTAACGGTTTAAGGTTAGAAAACAACGTATGGTACTTATATTAAATCAGAATGTTGTATGCGTTGATAAACACACACACACACCCCAACACACACACACTGGAAATATACAGAAATACAAGCATAATCGTACTTATAAATATATTTGGGAAATGCAACACGAATATCGCAGTTCCAATAAAATAAATAAATATAAAAATAAAATACCAAAAATCACGTAGTCTCCACCTTTGTTTGGCCAATAAAATTGAGTATAACAAGGTAAGTAACTGTGCAAATATATACTATATATATATATATATAACATCGAAAGGATTATCTTACGTGAATTGTGGCAAAGTTTTTGCAGGCGAGTGTGAGAGAATTTAGTGAAGAAACTTTATTTTGACTATCTTGAAGGGAATGGAATGATTATTCTAACTGAAACTTATTCGCTTGATTGCTTTCTATATACATAATAATATATGCTGTTACTATGACTATTACATTTGTTTCCTGCTTATGATTGTTTTTGTTTGATACGCATTATCCTCGCAAGGACGACAAACAAGTTATTAGCGTGTATTCTTTCTGGCCACCGCCTGGGGTTGGCTCTAACAATGTCTACGTCATATGCAGAAACTGCTCCGAGGCCAAGATGATTGAAACTTTCAGAACATCCTCCCAACTTTAGCTCTGACTATGATTTCTATGATATATCTTGAGCAGACCTCAAAGATGCCGCCCTGCAGGCTGACAGTTGGCAAGCACATCAAGAACCTTTACCATTAAGTTAAGGAAGTTAGAATAGACTTGCTCTAACTTAAACTATTATGCTATTTTATTGAACATAAATGTGCTTCGTACTTATATATTGGTTTTAAGCATTGCGCTGCCATAAGCATAAGATTACAATATATCAAACCGTTGCCTGTTATTAAGGCTCATCGATGCACTCAGACAATAAAAGTTAAGCTCGTATTTGGCAAATTTCATAAACAAGGCTTGAAAATAAACTCGGTTTGAGCTGGAATAATATTTTGTACGTTACGGAACTACTGTTGGAGACCAGGTTTATGGAATTGTATAGTAGTAAGAATAAGTGCTGAGGCACACAATCGTAGTTTGTTGTCTGAGGCCATAAAAAACGTTAAGTGGTCGTAAATCAAAATTCAGCAAGCATGAGAAAGTTCACCCAAGTTTTTTTCATTCATTTCTATTTTTCTTTTCGTTTTTTTTTTTTTTGCAGCAGTAGAAAGCGTCGTTTTACTATTTGGTGTTATTCCTTGTGCTCTTGTATTTATTTTCATCTACTTTTAGCACATGAAAAACGGAGAAGAAAATGCAGTTGGATATACTTGTAAAAAGAAGAAACCTAGAGGAAAAATAGAAGCGGATATTGGCATTCGGGACGGGAATCACTATGCCGGCGCCTACAGTCCTTAAACTTTGCTGCAGGCCAACTAAATTCTATTCATTTACAGTCCATTGAAAGTTGCTTAAATTTTAACGAGAATAGAAGAGCATCAGCCGCCCACCGAGCTCCAATCCAATCCTCCAATTTCACCCACGCCCAAGTCAGTTTAGTGGGAAAGCCAAGTCCAATCTTCGCTAACGATTCCATCTCTCATGGGCCTTGACGGCGCCAACGCCATCAATGTCTGATAACAATGTTTTTGTTGTTTACACGAGGACTTAAGGTTTTTGTTTTGATAGCTTCCCACTTGGCATTGGGGTCTCCTTTGACCTATCCACTGTTCATTTGGTGGCGATTGTTTATTATTGTTGTAGCATAATAGAGACACTAATTGTTGTGTCCTGACTGTCTCCAAGTATTTCGCTTTGTTTCCCCAACAATTTCTGGCTTCATTTCCTATTACGGCCCAAATCAATTAAAGTGAGCTCAATTTTCCGGCTTTTGTTAAGCAGAAGACTAAAGCAAATAAAATTTGTAGAGCCACAAAGTGCCCAAAAGTATTATAAATCAGAGCAAACCGTTAATTACCAACTAAGCCAATATTGTAAAGCTGAATTTATATTGGAAGCAAAAAGATATTGATATATTTTCTTACAACAGTGAAATAAAATCAAAGAATTTCTCGTGAAATTGTTACAATGTAGTCGGAATCCGGTTCAATTTCCTCATATCTTGTTGAGATAATCGCCTACGGCTACAGGCAGCTACCTGTGTACGTCATTATAGGATTGTTTATGGTTGTAATAACTTGTTAATAAGGACACCTTAACGATACGTTGAGCAATCAACACTGGCAACATAGGGGCCCAATTTCCTTCTTAAAATAAAGCAGCTCGTTAATGCCGGGCTCGTTATTGCATAGCTTTCTCATTAACACTCCGTCCGGTTTCAATTTCCCGTTTAATTTTGTTTCATTAAAAATGCCCTGCCCCTTCATCCCATCCGCCGGCGCATTGTGCTCAAATTCCAGCATTTAATGGCAACTGTCATGCAGTTTGAGTCCTTCACACAGTAACACCACAAGCGCCATCATATCACCAGGACCACCGCACCCGCATACGCCCAAAAACCCGTAAACATGTTGGCAGCCAAACTGCCGCAAGTTGATGGAAAAAATAATGCTTGATGACATTTATAATGACTAAAATGTTTCTGAAATTCTCCTCTCGTTGATAAGTTGGAACCGCCCGCCCTGCCATGTTACCAAAATTTAAGCCCTGACATCATAAAACTGTGCAATTCAAACGGAAAAGTGCCTTTCAGTCTGTCAGTTTCATTACTCTCTCTCGCTCTCCCCCTCTCTCTCTCGCTACGCCCCTATCCTATTATTTTCCTCTACTATTTTCCCCATACCCAATCATAATACAGCCAATTATTATAAGAATAATTGTATTCGATTCACATTCGTACGAAGAAAATAACTTTGAACTAACATTTAGTCATTAAAGGAAAACTTTTTGGTTTGCTTTAAGCCCTTGTGAAAATCATCTTGAAACCAGTTTAAAAGGAATTGATAAATATAATTCGTGGAATCAGCTATTTGTAAAACCTATAATTAATATAATAATATAATATACAATATAATTATTTATTTAAAGTCAACTAAGAGCAGCTGAATTTAAAACGAAAGAAAATATTGAAAATTAAAAATATACAAAAAAGAAAAATTAATAAATATTTAAATTATAAAATTAAAATTAAACATAATTACAAAATTTAAATATTTAAATTTAATTCTGGGAAAGAAAAATATATGAAAAATTGATACAATTTAAATCGATTCAGCAATTGTTGCAAGGATTGGGGAAAATCCAGAAAAAAACTCAATCAGATCAATAAGTATTAGTGTAGAATATAGGAGTATTAGAATATTGGCGTTATACTATTACTTACGTATCATATATTCTATTGTATAAGAAGCAACAGTATATAGAAGCTATAGAATGTTACTAATTAATAGACTATCAGAAGTAATAGTAAATAGAAGTACCAGTATAATGATTAGATAAAATTATGAATTACAAGTATAAAAAAGGAGTTAAAATAAATAAAATTCACTTTTTTAGGTTTTAGGTTTAGTTAGGGAGGGGATTTCTATTAAGGTATAGAGGACTTTAAGGAGTGAACCGATATTTCTCTTGAGAAGACGTGATACAGCGAATTAAAGCTCACATAAAGCATAAAACGAGCTGTGTAAAGAATTAAACAACAAAAATCATGAAATTTAATAATGGTGAAAAAGAAAAGTTCGTAAATTAAGAAAATAAAATAAAAAGTTTACAAAAATAAAAACAAATTATAGTAAATAAAATGCAATCAATCAAATAAATTCAGACCATGAAAAACCTTTAAGAATTTCTTCTCTCCGAACTATTGCCAGATACATTGAAGTTAGATGAACTTAAATAAATGAGATATGCCAATATATCAGTTGAAGCCAAATTGTAATTTGGTATCTGTTGATGGAAAGTGACGAAAGCAAAGAAACGTGATTTACACCGGGAAAATGTTGCACTGGGGAAATTTTCGTTTTGTTATTCGAATTACAGTTGATCTATTTGACACACGTCTGAATTTCATGGGAGACAGAAGGTTGGAAGGGAGGGAGGGAGGAGGGGGATGATTTTGAAATGCCAATGGCATGGAACGAGCACGTCATTGAATATTCAAATTTCGGGTTTTGGCCTTTGTAATTGCAATTGTTGTCGTTGTTGAATAGAAATGGTTGGGATTTGTGTTTGCTCTCGTTGTCACCGACAGTGTTCAAACCTAGAATTTCAGCTGGAGCTGCAGAACGTGACAGGTCTCTAAGTCAACAATGCGACCACACACAAGTGGATCCTGTCTAACAGATATGGACTTGACCAACAAGTCTAACAAGTGGCAGCTGTTGCCTCTCTTCCTGTGTGCCCTTTAATGATATGCACACTCACGTTCATAAATTACGTATACGTTTGTGAGTAAATAAAGGAATTTTGAATAAAAAGCAGACATCAGCATTAGCCAAAGCCACAATCAGGCTTCAAGCATTTTAGCTGAATTACATTTAACAGAAAATAAAAAGTAATTTGGCTATTACCCTAAATACCTTCTTAGACCAATTATTTCTAGAATAAACTTGTTTATTTTCATCTCTTTTAACTAGTCTGCAATGAGCGCCAGAAGTAGTTTCAATTCAATAAAAAATAGAGCTAAAGAAGTCAGTCCTATTCATAGATTCATAGCTTGTTAATCTGACAAGCAGTTTTGACAGATTTTAAGTATAACCTCAATTAAGTTACTTTGGTACTCCAGTTACCATAGGAGCAATTTAACTAATAGCTCAACATGAGCACTTACAGTTGCTACCAATTTAGTCTGTATTATCATCGACTTTACGGCAACTGTGTAACCTCAAGCCTCCACAAGGACAGACATTAGAAATGCATACAAGTCGAAAACGAAATTGGCCCTCAAAATGACGAGGTAAGCCCAACCCCCACTCCCACATTGACGTGCAACCCCCAAAATTGTTGGCAGTGTGGTAAACCGAGCGACATCATTTCCAGTCAGGGTGCAGCAAACCAAGTGCAATTAGGAAAATTTGCAAAATTGTCTATTGGCCCTGCCACAGGACATCCCAAATCACAGCTCGTATGTGCAGATTTGTTGTCTTTCGTTCAACACACACAGGAGCATGCACAGACACCAGAAAACACACAAACCATACACACCAATACCGAAGTAAGTACAAGTTTATACACACACATTAGAGAAAAGACCAAGGAACAAGGAATGCTGCTTGCAATTGAGCATTTCTCGTATTTACATTGCAAACAAGAGTCAATTGTGGTATTATCTTAAATGATAATTCCTCTTGGCCAAATGGAGCAAACTTCTTAACCGGATATTGAATATAAATTATTATCTAATGGGAAATATTTGATTAAAAATCTTAGACATGATAGTTGATATCAGCCGCTTGTTTTCCGTGCAACATAGCTAAGCTCTTATGAATATGAAGTGCTTGAATGAATCTATTCACTCGCATTATCTACCTCTCACTCTCTTTGTCTCTTTGTCTCTCTCTCTCTGGCCACAATCTTTGTCCTTACATTAGCATCTGTGTGAAGCCTGTTCTGAATGTTTGCCTTCTGCCACAGCTGTGCACACACATTCCTAAGTAATTCTATTGTATTTACACATTGCTTATACTACTACTACTACTACTACTCGCTCGTATGCAAACTCCTTGCAACGTATGTAACAGTAGTGTGTGTGTGTGGATAGGTCTGATATGCTGTGAATTGTTTACGATTGCCCTGCGGAACACAAATGAGCAGTCCACAAAAGCCTGCACATAATTCAAGGCGTTTCTGAATCTGTTCTTGAGCTGTGCGTGTGTGCTTAGAACATGAAATTGATTTACTTTTGCTGCTGGCCAATTTGGCACGCACATTTGGCCATGAAATGGCTTCGAATAGTTTGCCAAACACATTTGTAATTAAGCGCTTGAGCATCCCTAAAGTGTAGTTAATTCGTAGGACCCATAAATTCTACTCTCCTATTGGATTTACTGCCTCTAACCAATCGTCGAGGCTGCATTAAGCACAAAAGTCAGCCAAAAAGCTGTTAAGGTGGCAGCAGCAGCAGCAGCAGCAAAACCTGTTATAAGATCTCTTATACGATTTATTGGTATTTGCTTAAGATAACTATTCCATGCTATCGGGACATTATACAATTTTTATGCTGCAATAATTTAGACTTTTTTTTACCTAAATTATATCAAGAAATTTATGCTTGAAGCTGCCTAAACACGTATTTAAGTTAAGAATCTCAAATAATTGAGGTGTAGTTCAGGTATTTAAGTTTCTGTATAAATAGAATTTCAATTTGCCGCATAAAGGAGCATCTGTGCATCCTACGAGAGGATATAAAAACTGCATTCCAAGTTTGATTTTATAACCAGGGTGCGCAGACAGTAAAACGCTTGCGGATATCACGCAGAAATGAATTGGAAAATCAAATACACTCAAAAGAGTAACACGAACTTTTGTTCGAGCATATGTACTTAAGTACATATATATATATACATATATGTTATATATATGGACGCATAAAAGTATTCGAGAATACAATTATGTCACGTAGTCAGGAACAGATTTTCCTTTTTGCATGAAGAGCAAATGAAACGCTTCAGTTAAGTGACTCGCATAACATATTATTAATGCATGTCAGCAACCATTTAAACATATTGAAAATCAAATGGGAAATTCAACTGGCTGTTGGATAATCATAACAGGCTGCATTACAGAATTTCCACTTAATTTCCTTGACTGTCAGAATTGCACTTATCGTTAACACTAATCGACAGTTGTTGGGCTCATTGATGTGACAGGATTTCCAGGATTCGACTGTCATTGGCAATCCCATCTAACACTTGTCCACTTCACGAGCATACTTCACACTCAAATACACACACATACATATACATATGTGTGTGTGTATATGTAGAGGAGTAAATGCATCTAATTTCCATGTTGTCAGGCATGAAAGTGGTTTCAGTAGGACTCTTATGAAGTTGCCGCATTTGACGTGCCGCCATTCGCTCGTAATTTGCCTGTTTGCCGTTGCACAGTGGGCTTTAAAGCTCTATAGCAGCAGGACACGGATTCTACTAAAATGCATTTACACTTAACATACTTTCGCTTCGTTTGCTTGGTTTTGGGGCGGAGTTGCACCTGAACGACAATCAACAAGTTTTTGTTGTTACTGCCAGTTGCACTTGCAAAATGCATTTGCTTTTGAGTACACATTGGGTGCTCAGAGGAAGCTCTGCACAGCGGATGATGTGAAAGGAACAGCAGCAGCTCCAGAAGAAACATCAGCAGCAGCAGCTCGCACGCTTTTCCTGCGTTATATAAAGCAACCTCCCCCAGAGGAGGCACTTCGCCAGGTATACCAGGTATTTGCAGTATGGCACGGCACAGCGAGAATGATGATGAGGATGAGTACGAGAGTATGAGAGTATGAGAACGAGAACGACAAGGTAGCATCGACATGTAAGGAAAAGGATATGCATGTTGCTGTCTAGCTGTCGGATTGTCCATCTGCCAGGTCGTTATCTCGTGCAATATGACAATCTAGCCGATGGCGCTTGTTGAAAGACTCTGAAGGGAGCAAAAGCTGTAGGAAGATGCCATCACCAGCAATCATAAAAGTTACAAACTTTATGGACTTCTCCAAGTATGTATGTATGTGTATGTGTATAACGGCTGATTCTCGAGCTAAGCGAAATAACATTTGCAGTGAACAGAACACCGAGCGAACACCGAGCACTGAGCACTGAGCACTGAGCACAGTGCACCAGGCACAGATCCACATCCAGCGGACCCAAGGAGGAACTCCCTGACTGACAGGTTCTGGCAAACACGAATAAGGCAAGTATTAAAGATGAATTACAAATGTGTACGAAAAGGCACGTTCGAAAGGAAATGCGAGGGTCGAAACGAACGTTCCATATCAGAATTCACCTGCTTTTACAGCAGATTATTGAACCACCTGCAAATTTTCTCCCCCTGTCCTTATGCAAACACAACCCACCCGTGTCCGTGCACCACCCAGAGACGATAATTGTAATGTTTTCAATTAATTCATTTACACCTCAAACATGAATTTACATACAGACAAATTCAATTATCTCTGGCACAAAGTAAAGGACAAACTGGTCTCTGCTTCAATTGTGTAAAATTGATTAAGCAAACTTTTAAGAACAAAAGCGGAAAGGGGAAAATTTATGTATATTTTTATGATGAATATTTTTTTTTTTTTGTATAAAACTAATACTATTGAGTTTTAGATCGAATTGTTTTTGTCAAAGCATAACTCTGTGTGGGAGTACTCAACTTAAAGATATCCTAAGTACAAGCTCCAACTCTCAAGCTCTTGACTCTAGATTTCTACTCGCTAAGTTGAACACGTTCAAACAAAGCGTTGCCTACGGCCTTTCAATGTTGATTAAAATAATATTATACTTAAAGGGTCGAGAATGGCTTTGGCAGTCAGTCGGATATATTTGTAGAGCTTTATAAAGTCTATCCATATTATGGGTACAGGGTATATAAAAAGCGACAAGAAAGGAATTGCTTTTGGCACAAAATATTCAACACAAACGACAAAACGAATCAATAGCAAATTGAAACTTTTCGAATGAGCAGGCAGAATGAATATTGACAACAAGTCGTATGTGCAATTTGAGAATTGACCCAATCTGCGTATATCTGCACATGTGCCGCAGTCTAGATGATCGACCGAATGATACCCTGTTTAATAGTCCTTCAATAACATTTATAGAACATAAAAGAAGAAGCTGAAATTCTACAAACAGACAAGGTTTTTATACTCTACATTAAGTTTACCGGCTTTTACACATATGTCAGAGCCATCTACCAGACATCCCAATCGATTGCATATATTCATAGGGTATATCCTGTAGAGTTTTTATGAAAGCCTTATAACTTTGTGTGCTTACTTACTGAAGCTTGTGGAAACCCTTTTAGGCTCTGGGGCATAGGGTATATGGACAGAATTTATCAGCATGTATCAGGCACTGTCCTTTATCTGACTGCTTGGAATTTTCCAATTTTGAAAAGGCCATTGGCGAACATGGAACACTACTTTGAGATAGAGGAAGAAGGACATGCGGCGGACCGGAGATGGTTGCTTCAAGTCACAAATTCATTCGCATGAAAGCCACTTAATTTGTTTTTCTACTTGAAATACGTAGTACGCGCATTCGCGCACTCGCGACGTATCCGGCGGATGCACACACACACACACACACACACACACACACACACACACACACACACACACACACACACACACACACACACACACACACACACATGCACACACAAACCCAGACCGTCGGCCTCTTCATTTACTGTTCATGCATGACCACGTCAACGTTTTCGCTCCTCATTCGTTTTCGGTTCCCATTGCTTACAATTCCGGTTCCGGTTTTGTTTTTTTTTTTTGTGTTTTTCTGTTTCCATTCTTTTCTTTTCTTAGTTGCGGCAAGTCGAGGTCGTCTTGGCTTTGAAAAACATTTTCAATTCGATTTTTTGCCAATTGCTGGGAAACTCTTCTCTTCCATCTAAATTGCGTGTCGAATATGCGTACGTGCTGACATCGTTGCTCATACGCTCCGTGGAACGCAGCGTTTCCTCATGTTTTCGTTTTCGTTTTCGGTTTTGTGCTCTGCCTCAAGTCAAATGAATATTTTGAAAACTTCGGCGCTCCCTTGGCGAAATTTATATTCCACTTTTGCATATATTTTGTGGGTAATTTGGATAAAAGCATGTCTGCACTCCAACATTTCCTTATATTGTTCTTCTTCCCTTGCAATACCCTCGTTAATTCCTTTCACTAACTTCTTAAACAAAATATTAAATACCCATTACTCGTCTTGATTTAAGGCCTAAATTATAATTAAGCGAAAATTG
Organism: Hirtodrosophila trivittata; assembly: GCA_035045065.1. Classification (NCBI taxonomy): domain Eukaryota; kingdom Metazoa; phylum Arthropoda; class Insecta; order Diptera; family Drosophilidae; genus Hirtodrosophila; species Hirtodrosophila trivittata. The sequence goes on from JAWNNK010000816.1 coordinate 9,501,092, forward strand.
TGTGAAATTGACTTTCGCTTTAACTCCACAATCAATACATAAAACATATTAAAGTTATGGTATCAGATAGGAATATATATGAATACAAGGGTATTTCAAGGGTATTTACTAAGCTTAGGAAAATAACAGGCCAAAACTGAGTTGCCTTTGTTTGTTGCTTTCGGCGGCAAATCGTTCACGTAAAATATTCATACGTTTTCTCAGCGGTTTTTGGCTCTCAAGTGTTTGCAATTCAATTACAATTCAATTGATTTTCGTCTGCGGGACCAATCTGGCTGACTGTCTCGCTGGGTGTCTGTCTCGCTGGGTGTCTGACTGGCTGTGGGAACACAGGCGTTCGGTAGAATTTATGAGTTCAGACAGACACGTGCCTTAAGCAGATTTCAGCAGAAACATGTAACTGCGTCTCGAATACAACGACAGATTTATGTATATTTTTTTTTAAAAACACACAGATTGTATCCAAAGTTGAATTGTGTTTCTCAACATAACTCTCATACAAAGTAGAAAGAAACGGGCTCAAGTTGCTGAGATTTTAACTTTTAGCTTCAAGCCGCTTTGTACAAGTAGCTTTTCCATAGAGCAACCACATGACTGGAGACTGAGCTCTGAGTAGCAAAAACGACTTAGACTCAACTAAGACTGCAGCTAACAATATATAAAATGTTGCATCAGGTGAGCAGCTGCCCTCCGCTCTGAGTGGCATCATCTTAAGCCGCTACTGGCAGGGCGATGGGTGGTGGTCAGGCCCTCTGGGCTATAGAAATGTATCTATAATTTTAAGTAAACGTAATTAGAGAAGTTTTCTTGCTGGGGCAATCAGCTATGCATACACATGAGTATTTCATAGCCTAAGCCAAGGGTTCAGCTTACTGGGCGTAATTCCAGAAGAGAACACTCGACTCAATAAGTATTTTTCATGCCAAGGATTCGCCAAAGTACACACCGAGGCAGGCAACAATGCGGCAAAGAAGATGGGGAAGCAACACAAGTATCTTTAAGATACACACACAGATACACAATTACTCGTACAATTTGTGTGTGCGCGTTAGTGCATATGTGTGTGTGTGTGTGTGCGTGTGTGTCTCTATAGTAGGTAGATGGCATTAGGTCATGTGCGCTTACGCGTACGCTTCAAGTAAACAAAGGCTTTACAGGGAAAATAAATAAAGTTAAATGGGAAAAACGTAGATCCCAGTCCCGCGCGCAGTGCCAATGGGTCAAAGCCAAATCAGACTCGAGCCAAAATAATCATACTTGAAACGGATGGAAGACTTTTGGGTCACATAAATAACATTTAGCATCTTTAGAGCATCAACTCTTCACATAGCTTTCAGCTAACTAACGATCTGTCCGCATATATGTTAATACTCTAACGGCATACTTATATGTACTTATATAAGCCCCATTATTGGGAAGCCATAGAATTTGATGCGTCTTGAATTACTCAGCAGCTTCTTCAGTAAAGAGCAAATTTGAGTTCAGAAAAGTTATGTATGCTCATCTAGCAGATACCCCATAATCATGATTATGTTCAAGATTTGGAACTCATTGGAAAAAACGTCCTGACAGGCTCTGAGATCGAAATGATTAAGTGGCTGGAACGTGACTAAATTGAGTCGGATTTTAAGGCTCATGAAGAATACATGAGCATATGTGGGAATAAGAATGTAAGATTTATTCTAATGCCAGTTACACATACACAATGTATGCAGGTTTATTAGTGCCTTCCCAACCCACTTAATGGGTGCAGGGTATATAAAAGAAAGAGAAGAAAATAATAATAAAAGGGTAAACAATCTTAGCTTTTTCCGAGCAGCTCCTCAAGAACTTGGTTAACATAGACGCAGTTGTTTATATCGATTTTTTTTTTGTGTTCATTTGCATTTTTGTTAGTTTTGCCGGGGGACACGGAAAACCTTGAGTATCGGGTAGTTGCCGGAAAATAAAAGCATGATTTACAGCTAATGCAGCGGAGCTGGGAATATGATGATGAGATTTTAGAGCAGAGTCGCGTTTTTTGTTTATGGCTTAAAGCAAGATATACTGCCAGATATAAAACCGTTGCCATATTTTACTTAACTTTTTATTGGTGCAATTATTTTCTTAAAGAATCCTCTTCGTTAAAGCTGGAATTATTTGAGACGTAATTCCAGCTCTTATGCTTGGAAAATAATGACCATACCTTGGCACGTTAATGAAACGTCCATCTTAATTATAAAAATGGCAAAGACAGACAATGTGAGCATTATTGGCATCGTCAGGAGCCAAATGGCACAAAGATTGCAATTAAAATACATTCATCGATTTGTCGACGTCGAAGGACAATGAAAGCACATGGGACTAGATATAATTTTGTGCTGCGCACTTCATTTTTTTTTTTTTTTGCTTATTTCTCTCATTTGCGTTTGCTCTAATTATCGGGCAGAGTACGGGACAAAAGTCAGGGCAAAGTCGTGGTAAACAAGCAGAAATCAATTAAAATTTGGCAAATGACAGCTCAATGGACGCAAAAGTCCTATAGGTCGACACAGGTCTCAGGTACATCCGAAAAGAAAACAATAGACATCACGAAATTTGTACCCGGTAACGTATACGTGTAAGCACTTTACTGATGGCTCTCTGCGAATCTAAAAAACACCCCGGGGACTCATTTAGCTACGGAGTGGCCCCATATCATGCGTTAACATCCGCCGGAGGGTGGATGCGTCCTTTACGCACTTGCCCATTGTTAGCTTCCTTACACCTGAAGGAGCAGCATCTTTTATTTATTGTACGAGTATATCAGACTCCATGAGACGTGTATTAATATGCAGCTACCATGGTGATGATATTCTTTTCTTTTCTTTCCATTATTACCTACATATATACTACTACTATAATACATAGAATAGGTAGTTAGACTTAACTGCAATTCTATTTTCTCTTCTCATTTATTGCTGTTTCCAACTTATTATTTCTCCTTGTGACAAAGACAGTCAATTTTTATGGCCTGTACGACTGCTCATAAATGTGGATAGAACTTTGTGGAACTTCTGTCTAACTATCCCATAAAAAAAACATAGAGGAGTCACATAATTTATACCTATTTATGCATATGGGAAAAACACGAATTAAATTTTATTTTAAGAATAAGTCGAGCACTTTCGACGTTTCAATCTATTTCAGATAAAATTTCATTAAGCTCATTTTACACAGCGTCCAAGTACGAAACGAAATACGTCTAATTTTAGCCAATTTCAGCAAGAACCAGTCACATGTACTCGATTTTATATACATACTAACGTTTTATAAGTACTCCCGTATAGCAGTAGATACAGTAGATACTGCTATGCCCCGAAACCTTAGTCAGAGGCAGACAATACATGAACACAATAGCCGACACAATGGTAACACCCTGACTGACAGATCATGGAGATGACTCGTCGTCGTCGTCGTCGTCGTGTGGGTGTGGAGCTGACACCGACTCCGACTCTGGCTCCGGCTCCGGCTCCGTTTTTGACGCTGGCTCTGAGTCTGACTTTGATAGGCGTCCTGCAGGTGACATGAGAGTGGCGCAACAGACGCCATAAGCTTTCCTTTTTGCTAGTGGCCTATGGGGTCGTAAAAGGACGACAGGCTGGCGAAAACCATTTACTGATGCGTATTTCCGCCTTTCACCAGTGTTGCCACCAATTTGCTTTGTTGTCATCTCATCCGTTCTTTTTATGAACTGTGAACTTTTTCGCATGTTTGCCTCGGCCACCCTTTTCGCTTGAGTTTCTCTTTTGTGTCGCTCCGTGGTCAGATATTTGATGCTGCCGCATTGTAGTATTCGCATCCTTATCATCATCGGTGGTAATGGCGCCATACGGCAGATGCGGATATGCATAAACATTTTACTATGTAGTTCTTACGGGTTACTCTTTTCATCGCTTGTGAACTCTTTTATTCGGCTTGAACACTCAAAAGTAATGTCTAATTGACACTATCACAGCCCACACCAAAAACTTTTGTTAGAATTACTAGATTTTGTATACAAGTACATACATATACATATATATATATATATACATATATATTACGGTATCTTATACACAGTCATAAATATTGGGCAATACATTCGATATACGTGCAAATAGCTTTAAATTTAATGTGGCAGCTTTGCACGGACTTTGGAATTGGAAATTACATATCTTATTGAATTTCAACACACGACCATTTGCTATGTTATTTTCTATTCTCCATTTGTATACCCTGTACTTAACCAAGGGTATAATAAAATTATGAAAAATGAATCTGAAAATTATATATAGTTTTATGCATTTATATACTTTAAAAGTGAAAAGTATGTACTTACAGGTATTTTTTCTCAAAGTTGTTCATGTGTACGGACAAAATTAGATATTTCCTAAGTTATTTAATACGGTTACTATATAATCTTTTAATCTGGAGGAAAGTTTCATTCCAATTTTGAAATCTAAAGATTATCTGGTTAGCTAGATTTATATTGAAAAGTGTACCTATATTTATTTTAAATTTAGACATAATAAAGACTTAAATCTCAAGGCTTTTACTGAATTTTTAAATGAATTTTCTTTTCTATCATTTTACAGGGTATCTTCTCGTGTATCATGAAATTTAACCAAATTATATATTATTATTATATACTCAATGCATTTATTTTTTTATAATAATTACATTACGATATAAAAATATTTATATGGAAAAGTAATATTAATTTTTTATATATTTTTCCTAAAGATCCTATTGCGATTCAATTGAGAACACACAAATATATTTTACTGCTTCCACTGTTGCTTTCTCGTCTTTTCAGCTCTCTCTCTGTTTATTTTTCTGTTCTCTTTTACTATTTAGACGATTCAGCAACTTGGGAGCTCCGAGCTGAATCAACAAGACTCAGTTTAATATCGGACGCAAGAAAAGAAAGATCAATTCGGATTTCGAGGCGTAAGTGTATCTTTTTTTTTCTGTTCCTATATTTACACAAAAAATGTTTATATAAACGCTCTGATTTCCTTTATTCACTTCTAGAACGATGACCAGTAGAGCAGTTCGAGATGCAGCCAGCGGCTTTGACTTCAACAAACTCTGTGAAACTTTTAGCGAGATCTGTCCTGATTTCCGACAGACGCAGCAGACTGAAAGAACGCAGAGCTTGGACTTTGCCAACAAGGTGCTCTTTGACCTTGGACCCAAGATGAGACAAATTAAACTAAGCGGCTCGGCACAGATGTGGCGCCTTATGTTCAATGGAGGCAGCAGCGTCTTTATCTACAGTTATACATTCCCAAATCCGATCAATGTCAGACCTCAACTGCAGGACAAGAAGCTTTATCTGACACTCAAGCAGGCCGGCCTCCTGGCGGTATGCAGGCTTTGCTCCTTGCTGCCAGAGTTCCATAATCCAACGCTCAAGATATTGCTGACACCACTGGCTCGTGCGGTTTTCTTGCCACAGAATATAAGCAAGATTGCAGGGGCTCTGACTGGACTACTCAGACGCAGAGTGGACTGCAACGAGGTAGTGAAGGCGATAATCAGCAGCTGCCAGACGGATGGCTTCCACCTCGAGCACAGCCAGTGTCACATTGCAGTGGTGGCAATCGAGGTGACAGTCGTACCCGCCGCACGGCGTCAGAAACTGCGCTCAAAAACAATTCAGCTCTACGAAAAGCACGGCAAGAGCTATGATGCAGCGCAATACCAAATCTACTTAGAGCACTCCAGGCTGGACAAAAGGCCCCCAGAACCTGAGCTGCCTGAGGCAAGCACATCCGATCAGGATAGTGAAACCAAGCCCAACCCAACTCCGAGTAAAAGCATAGACAGTGTCCTGCGCAGCATTGCTAGATCTGCCGATTATCCCATAAGTGGTGGTACTCTGGACCTGGAGTTCGTCGCGCTTCCAGCTCCTAAGACGGAAATTGAGTTGGATTTGCCAGCGCCTGTCGACGTACAACTCGCAGCCACTGTATTAGACGACGTTAGATTTATCCAGACAAGAAAACATTTATATAAGTAAAACGGAGTGTGTCATATAATTTTTAACTGGTAGAAAATATGGCAAGATTTTTATATTTTTTTTTTCAAGTAAATTTCTTGTGCTGCGCGGAAACGTGCTTAATTGAAAAGCGACTTCCACGCTGCTCCGTTGATAGCTTTTAAATTTTTCACCTGGGTGCAGTTTTCCTTCTTTTTTTTTTTGTTATCTCATAAAATTTATGCAAATTTCTTGCCATGTTTAATGTAAAACATAAACAGTTCTGCGTGCATGTAAAAACTTTTAAGTATACAGTATAAACTCGTGCAGTGACGTTACGGTTCCCATGTTGAGCTCAAACTATAAAAAATATATAAAGTTTTCACAAAAAAAAAATGTTGGCAGTTAAATTCGTAATAATTATACTTGTAATATGATCAAAAAGTTTATAAAGTGAACTACAATTTTATCAAGCATTATAACAAAGCTACGTATCATGGTTTAAGCATATAAACTTTGTCTATAAAATCTCCACTGTAATAAATATATATATTAATAAACTCGTTGCAGACATATATATAGTATGATTGGAATGACTACTACTAATATGAATATATATTTATAACTCAAACCTTTTGAAGTCTCGTTGAATGCATTTCTCGACTACGCCGAGAAAGTAGCGAAATAAGTAAGAAGAATGGTGATAAAAAAGTAAAAATTGTATTTTAATTTATTGTAAATTGACGTGCGAAAGGTATAAATTTGAAAGTTGGTCATCACATCAAACCCCAAGAGCTTCATTTCCTTTTTCTGTGCGCAGGCACTATCTTGACATAGCTAGAATCCGACGTGCATTCGATACTTGTTGAGGCGGTGGATGTCTGTTTTTCACGCTGCGAACTGAGCAACGAAAGGACCCCATCAGCAATCTCATCCAATGTTACCGGCCTGTTATATGATAACATAACGGCCGATATAATTGGAAGAAATATAACATTGTAATTCGGCTCCATTAAAACTTCGGAGTTTGCAATAATTTTTATAAATATTTAAAATATACAATTTTGTATTGATTTAGAAACAATTTCTCATTGTTTAATGATGAAACTTTAAACTCTTTCTCTCTGATATCCAGTTCAAAATTGACATCCAGCAACCAGCCTGCTCAATTCTATTTAAATATATATATATATATGTATATTATATAAACTGAACTACATTTGTTTGTAACTGTACCCTAAGCACTTCCCTATTGGCCGGTGTCTGCATTTTCCTCTTCGCTTCTTCTTCCGTTAGGGGTACTGAAAAATTCAATTTGAAAAACTGTCACTTGTCAGTTGGCGATATGCTCTGCACGCTTTCTATTGTGTTATGCCTTTTGTTGTCGTTGCCATTTTACTATAGTTTTCTATTCTGTTGTTCACTTTGATACCCCGTAGCCATAAAACGGCCCCAGATAGGTATAATAAAATTCTGCTAACGTACAGAAGTAAGCATCTGTGACCCTATAAACTACTGCAGAGTCGTTTCTGTGTATCCTTTCAGCAATCTGATCTGAGACAGTACACATACTTAAACTCTTTCTACTCTTTTTTATAAAGATTGCAAATTTGATCGTTAATGTTAAATTTCTTATATTTCTTTCGTAGTTAGAAAAGATCATTTCAATTTTCAGCACAGCTCAGCTTTATTTATTTATTTATTAGTTTTTTTATTTTATTATTTATTATTTTTTTGTTTATTAATCTATTTATTTTTTTATATATTTTTTATTTATTTATTTAGAGTCAAAAAAAAGATATTTACAAAACTAAAAAAATATAATATTAATCTTGTGTAAATAAATATAAATATAAAAGGAAAAATCAGTTTAAAAAAAGTGGATAAAATAAAAATTATTTCTGGGAGCATTCAAAGTTAAAGATTTATTAAAACTGATCCAACATTTGTTTTATGGAATGAGGAAAACTTACAAAACAAATTATGTGTCAAGCATTTTAATATTCATTCATATTCGAAGTATATACTTTATTATTATAAAATATTTTCTCATTAATCTACATGAAAAGATACAAACTTGTCTTAAAACAATTTCATTCATATCTTAATTTCTATGTAGCTAAACTAAAGGCTTAAATATATATTTAGGAAAGTTTACATATTAGAAGAAATATAGAAGAAATACACATAGAAAGAAGATATCAAAGATATCATAGAGTATCTATGAGCCTATCAATTTCGACTACGTGTAAAACATTCTAACTTGTTGGCATTGCGATATATCAATACCACGAATATGCGAAAGCATTTCGTATGCAAATTGTTCACAACTCAGAGCCTGGTGAGTCAATAACAAAAAGCTACCCACGCATATGCAAATGCGTATTTGACAAGGGCACAACTGGAGTTCGACTGGCGAAGAAGAAGGCAATCGCAATAAAGCCGCTTCTGATAGGTATTTTCAGTTAATTCTCTTAGGTTTCATATGGGTACTAAGCGGGATTTGGGCCAAAGAAGTTGAATTGCTTGTAACAAAATCATCTTAGAACTTGCCTTTGCTTATGCTAGGAGCTCGCTCATCAATCCCAAGTTATTTTCGCACAGTAAAAATCACTAAGGCACAATTGCAATTTATCCATTCTGACTGTAATCCCTGTAGGCTTTTATCAAAGGTTAATTTGTTGGCTATAATTCCCGTATCAATAAGAAATAATCTTGCCCCTATATATTGTTTACTTTGACTTGTATTTTTCCAATAATTTGCAACATTTTCTACAATTTTGATAGCATAGCTTCAATATTTAAAGTGTGTCCGAGATGTGTTCAGCTTGGATATGAAAACAAACTAATTTGTATGTTGTACACGGATAAAAATAGCGTCTTGAGTTCAGAAAATGATTTCTGGACCGCACTTTTACGTAGACTTTGTAACACTAGAATGCCGGCATAATCTAATACAATGTTGGTCCGAGTAAAGGGCGTAGCAAAGGGGCAGCGGCAGCACAGCAGAATTCGTACAAGCGCAACCAGCTGCATGCTTAGAGTGTGTGTGTGTACGTGTGTGTATGCGTATGTATATGTGAGTGTAGTTCAGTAAGAGTATATGTTAAGTGAAGACATATCCCACGCATTTGCACTCACAACAGAAAACATTGTGCCCTTAACCCAGTGTCGAATGGGCAAGTAGGGTGTATGCAACTTATGCAAATGAATGTAAGAGGCAGAAGGAAACATCTCCAACCCTATTGAGTATATATATTTTTTTAATCGGGCTCAATAGCCGGCTCGAACAAGCAATTTTCGTCTGTATATATACATGACCTGCAGAACGAATTTGATATGTTGGTTCTTATATTCCAGATGCAGATCAAGATTGTTTTAAGTTATAGTCCTAACCCAGAAATAAATGTATGTATGTGGTATATAAATATATGCCGAGTTCAGTAAAAGTGAAAGTGAGGACATATGTCACCTGGGTAAAGGGTGTCTCGTAGTCGGATAAATGAACTACTACATTCTTACTTGTTTTTAGCTGTTGCGTTCTACTTAATGCTTCATTAAAACTGTTGCTCACTATTCAATGCGTTCACTGTGTCCAGGCTCTACTGTATGTAATCATTTGTTTAAATAGCCCTTAAAGGTTCAACGCAACGATAAAGCTGGTTAACCTTGACTGTATGATATACAGATATTGAAAATGTATATACAGTAGACTGCCAATATCTTCACGTACTCAAAAGCTGCACACCTCTATTCACATTTCTCTTTTGAGATCAATACTTGAAATATTTTCTTTATACGCTGTTCGTTATTCCGTTGCATTTGAGTGAAAAACGTTTGGGGACGTTCCGTCGATTTCATACTGGCAACGAAAATTGTTGCACTGAGTTAACTGAATGAATTTGGGGAAAGTACCAATTAATTTATATGTTGTTGAAATTCCAGTGTTGATCAAATGAAGCTTACAAAATATCGATACTTTTGTCAAGCTTAAAGCTTGTATCGAGCCCGGTTTTCTATAAACGAGAATCTACTGTAAATCTGCGAACAAAAGCGAAAACAATATCAGACATCGGTTTTTATTACTCATCACTTTTTTGATTGGTTTCATACCCTGTACCCATCATATTTATGGAATGGGTCTGATAAAGCTGTACACAAGTTTTTTGTATACAAAATTGGAAATTTCCTTAGTCTACAAAAAATATGTGTATGTACTTATATACATCATTTGTATATGTATGTATACTCCATTTACATTAAACAAAAGTCCCAGACGTGCGGTAAAAAATATTTACAGCCGACTATTATAAACAAGTTGAAAGTTGAAATAAACTTAAATAAGGCCAAAAAATAACAGATTACTTTATATCATAAGTAAAAGTTATTATTATTTATAAAATTTAGTTGATTTGAAGATAAGCTAAAGTTGCCACTCTTTTTATTAATATTTAGCTATGCAACACTTGATTTTTTAACAATTTTATTGGATTATTGTAACTGAACTTAGATCTCCTCACTTACAATAATAAACATACTTATAATACTATACATCATATGTACATAGAAAGAGTATACTATTTATATACTGTATATATTGTAATATCGACGTAATTCACATTTAAACATAACCGTTTGATATATTCACATGCATCGATAGGTTTATAGGCAACCGAGTAGCATATTCTCGATGTACATATAAAAAGGGATCGATGCATCGAGCTTATAATTTCAATTATAGCGTTTTTTCTTTTCTTAGGAAATCACAAAGGAATGAGGAAGAGCGCATCCAGAGAAGCAATAAAAAATTGAATGAGTTTCGTTGCGACTATATACAAAGAAAGTGTTCTGTTATTGCTGTTGCGATCGCGCGAGCTTCAGTACGTGACAATCAGCTGAAGCGGAAACATTAAAATAAATATCGGGCAGTGCAGAGCGCGTAGTGTAGGAGCTAAGAAAAATATACATAAATATTGTAAATATTTTTTTATTTAAACAAATACTGTCATTATTATGCTGTCGATGTTAATAAGTAAATAGATGTATATGTTTTGTGAATATTTAAAGTACTTAAATCGATTAACAAGTGCAAATTTAAAAGACAACATAAATTATTTATGTGTACATAATATACACATCTATATATCTACGTGCCTTATCAGACATATATATATATATATATATATATATTTATACAAGTGCATACATATACACCAGATTGATTTTCATTCTTTATGTCTGTACATACGATACGATTCAGACAAGAGAAGCTACTCATATGAGTACAAATTGCATACACTTTTGCTTAAGCTTTTGAGGCAGACAAACAAATTTTTCTATATAAACAAGGGGATGATTGAAAATGTAAGAGAATGTACATTAAAAAACATATCGATCAAGACATAGGATAAATCTTGTCAATATTCACATATATTATAGAAACGCCTCTTTGATAATTTATATCAAATCTGCTCATATACATTGATCATATTCTAATACTCAAGACCTCGGTTAAAGCAACTTCTAATATCGAAACCTTGCGTGAAAACAGGTCAGAATTTCTATTAGGCTATAGGCCAGCTTTTAAGAGAAGGCGCCTTTTAATTACATTTGATTACAAAATTCGAAAAACTATATATATGTATATGTATATAGATTTAATTATATATAAAACCTAGATGTAAGAAATGGGAAAATTCTACACTCTTTTTGTTGCAACCAAAAATAAAAAAGAAAGAGCTGAAATGCGTATCGAGGGTTTCATTAAGCGAGGGCGAACTGTACTTATAAATACCATATATGGTTGTCGCAGTTGAACGCAGGGCAGCCTAGGATTGTTTATGACAAACTGTTTCCTTTGTTTATGAGAATACATGCGAAGCCACTTTAGTTCTGCCTGGAAGCATGCAAATTGATATGTTCCAGAATATATAAACGCAGAATGTGATAAAGACGACGTCGAGAGACGAAGAATTACTTTACAATTGCACAGTCTCAAGTTGTAGGACACTTAGGAGTATTTCATATACATAGGAGTATTTCGTATACAGCTAATAGCTAATAATAAGTGTGTACGATATATACAGTAAAATCTTTTTTTACACGATTTTGAAATAACACGGTTCGTCAAGGAAAATTTAAAAAAATTTTTACACGTAATTTTTGATTTAACACGAATTCCAAGAAATTTTTTTTAATTTTTTACATGATTTTCTGCAGTGTTAGATATCATCCAAGTGGCAACTCTACTTCACGGTTTGCTTACTTTAAGGAAAATATCCTCTAGACATCCCTGGCAACTTTGTTTGGAACCAAAAAAAAGGGAAAACCCCTTTTTATTTAATATATCAGTTTGTTAATGACGAAATGTATAATTTCAATAAAGTTTAAAGTTTAATATCACTTTTTTTGCACGGTTTGTTAAGAAAATATTTGCATTTTTTTCATTTTACACGATTTTTATAGGTTGTGGAACAGAAACTCAAACTTACATATGAATCGTGTATTTTTTTACACGATTTTGATCTACACGGTTTTCTTAGGAACGGACCTATCGTGTAAAAAGAGATTTTACTGTATAGTAATAGATTTCTTATTATATTTTTGAAAACTGATCATCCAAACATGATGTTGATCTTAAGTATGAAATTTGACAAGATCCAAAAAACAAATACATATGTGTTATTGAAGGGAGAATTTTCCTTCTTCTTTAAAGAGGACTCCGTCTTTTGAAACGTTGCTTATAACTAGACGATGTCTGTGAAAGCATGAGGCAATTAGTTACGACTAGAACGGGATAATAACGATCTCGATGAACTCTTTCAAGAGAAGGTTAATCGGGAACACCAGTCACAATTGATTGAAAACACAATTAAAATTTATGCTAAATATTTTATATATAGTTTAAAGGCTATTTTTGATAATTGCATCATATATAATACTATTTGGAGATTCGTCACGTTCCTAAGAAACAATCGTGTGTTGGTTACTTAAAATATTTAAGATGTAAAATAAATTTAAAAACGTGAAAGATTCAAAAATTGAGCATTAAAAGACACTATGAAAGATATATTAATTGTTTTTTGTTGCTTTCAGGATATTAAGGATGACCGAGAAGACTGCTGCAAAAGAAACGTTCGATTTTAAGAAACTCGTACAAACCTTCATTTGGATATGCCCGGATTTCGTCGATGAGCCGAGCTTTGAAAATGCCACTGTAAGCCGCCGATTTGCGGAGCAAGTGATCTTCGAGTACAGCAAGCAGGCGAAACTGGCCAAAGTCCAGGGCCAGCTTAAGGTATGGACAGTCATCCTGGATACAAAGAGTAAGGAGGGCAAGCCGCTTTCGCATAAGGTTATCATATCTATGTACAACAGCACAAAGCCACCGCCGCAAGTGCAACCCTTCCTGCTGCATGGACATCTGCAGTTATCCTTTAAGCAGGCCAGTCTCTTGGCAGTGGCAAAGTATTGCCAGATGGTGCCGTATCTGGTGCAGCGCCATCAGATTGTGCTGACTCCTTTGGCTGGTGCTGTTTTCAGCAAAGACGATCTGCCGAAACTAGCACTGGCATTGGGTGAGCCACTGCAAGAGCTGGTGAAGGCCATCATCAGTAGTTGCCAAACGGATGGGTACTACTTGGAGCACAGTCGTTGCTACATTGCACTCGCCGCACTCATAAAGACGGTCGCTGATTTGGATATGCGCGCCTCGCATGTCAAGAAGACCATTAAAATGTATAAGCAGCACGGCAAGGACTTTGATATGGGTAAGTTTCAAATATGCTCCAAGTTCGTCCAGTCTGCGACTAGTCGTCCGAACACTTCGCACAATGATGACGTCGACCAACTGGTATCCGAAATAATGGCGGTTAATATGACCGATGAATTGAATAGTCCGGTTATTAAAAGCGGGCCTCGGAAGCTCAGATGCGCTGCAAACTTTACAGGACAGATCAAAAATAAACCTAAAAAATGAAGATTCAGAAATGTATCTATATCTGAGCTGGTTCTATCCTTTGTACGTACATACATAAGTAAAACGACTTTAAGTTAACACTTGGTTACCCTTTGTGGGCTTTATCACTTACAACCAATGAAAAGTATTTCTTTTTACATCAAAGTATGACATTATAATCATTTTTTTTTTTATAACTATTTTTCTTCTTTCTTTTCTTTCATAAAAATATTAAAAAATGTAATACATATATGTATCTACTATATTACAAAATAAGGAAAACACATTATAATATTCCAAAAATCAAATATGTATTCTAGTGTAATAAAACTTCTTTCAATATCACAAAGTTTGATATTCCATATTTATTTCATTATAATTTATGCCTAACTATATAGCCACTGAGTACTGTAGCAGTTCTTTTGATATTAATATTAGTCATAAAGAGAAAACACTTTCATTTGAACTTAAAGCGATATACTATAATATAGTAACTAGATACAAGTAGATGTTGCCACAAGTGAGTTTTAAGTTGCAACTTTGAGTTCCCTAAGTTGTTCGCCGTTTTGACTTTGTTGGATAGAGCTTATTGTGATATTTCTGCTTGTACTTTGTGCTGTGTTCTGGTTAAAGCTTTGCTGCCAGTTTTGTTTCTGTGGCGACGGCAAAGCCGCTCACAGATTATGTCGAGTCTGGTCAAAGGGAAGTGGGACAGGGCAGACCTTTTTGCGGTCTCTGTGTCGTTTTAGAAAAGTTTTGCACTGCATGTGCCGACGTTGAAAAGCCTTTAAGTTGCGAAGGATATCACAAAGCAGGCATTAAGAATATATAAAAAGCAACAAAAGAAAAGAAAACAGAATGCATAGTTGATAAGCGGAAAGGGACCAAGTCCAAGTATATCCAACACCAAATGCCTTCTGTTCTACGCCTTCAGCATCCCAAACTCAAAATCAACAATTATTTCAAATGTTACATCAGCGTCATAAAAATCATTATGATAATCTTGTGGTCAGACTGCCTATTTGGCTTAATTAATTTGCACGGTGAGAACATTCATAAGTTTTTTAAAAGTGTTCTAATGAATAATTAATTTTCCGGGAAAGACAAATTGACGTGCCACTGGTATAATCACATAATTATTGTAGTATACATAATAGATAATTATTTTCAAATTAAGGTACAAGTTATCCTTTGATGCAAGAAAAACATTGTGATTTCGAAAAAGAAACTTATGCACTATAACCGAATGCGACACATTCAGCTTGAATAATTTATTTGTGCATAATAACACGTTCACCTGATTAAACAAACATATAGCCAAACACATCACAAATTGACGCATAACCACTGCCAATATAATCAATCATATTTACAATTACTGACATGACTGAAAATGGCATTAAGCGCTTTACTGTGTAACGAATTTTTCAACCAGCAAATAACCTTTGTCTTAATAAATTCGCGGTGAAAAGCAAATTTAAATATGGCGCTCATGATCGGTTGCTTTCTATCGAAATCAGATCAGACGCTTGAAGATGCCACACTGTTCACAGAGTTGCCACTCAGCCAATATATCGCTCTATACATATAGCTTCAATATCGTTGATAAGAAAAAAATTAATTTCCATACAAATATTTATGTCATCCTATCTTCAAATATCGATATATCGATAGGATATCAGCATCCCCTGGGTATAAATAGGCGGCAAAGCAAGCATTAAATAAAAAAATAATCAAAACAAACGCAAACGGGTCAATTGTTGATGTGTAAAATGGAATCTATTAATTTTAATGATTTCACCGTTAAAGAGCGACATGAGATAATCTCAGCGTTTCTGATCAAAATGCGGGAAGCTAATTCAATGGAAAGTGCGCATCGCTTCTTTGAGTATTATTTAAAACAATTCTACAAATTGCCTTACAAAATAATGGACGATATTGTGTATTGTCAACGAGCACTGAAAAACCATCTCAATGTGCATCAGGTATATGCTATATATGTAATTAACGGTTATTGAGATTTCATTTATTAACTCTACGTTGTATTATTTCCGCAAATCCTGTAGACGATCACGAGTCAAGCAGATGCCGTAAGTTGTCGTCATGGGCAATTTCCAGCTGTTTCTGTAGTAATTTTCTTTGGTCTGCTAAACTTTTAGGATGCCAAAACCAGGAAGAACTATCTACTTGAAATAGAAGACGTACTTCATGAGATCAATGCCGAGTGCCAGCATTTGGTAATTAAGCTGGAGGAGGACATAGACCGCTTTTGTATGCCATTCACCAAGCAGCAGCTGCAGCCAAACGGAGACTTGATATGCAAAATGGTTGGAGAAGCCGTTGTGCCTCGTATTTGTGCTGGCCTCTTACCATTCAAGCCGCATAATGTAATAGAGCGTCCCTCAGAGACTCAGTTGCTGTGCAAGTACTTTACCGTCACTGCGGAGAGAAGATTCTCAATGGGCACAAAAGACGAAAATACCAAACCTACTAAGTCAGGAGTACCAAAGAGAAAGTCCTCATTGAATTTAGCAACAAGTGCACCAAAACCAACCAACAAACTGAAATTGGACGATGGCTGCAGAGACCGTGCGGTAAATGATAGTCGTCTTCAGTTGCAGGCGGCACTGCAGCGAGCACGCTCAAAGCAAACTGTAAAATTCAATATAAACAACAATGAGAGTTCAAAGGAATTGTTCCTGCAATCCTTTGGCCTGTGCACACATCTGGAGCACAAGCACATGTCATTAACGCAAGCCATCAAGCAAAAGCGAAAGCTAAAACTTATCCAAAAATAGTTGCCTGATTTAATTTAATATTATTGCGTATTTGTTGTATATTATTAATATCATTTAAAGCAAAACAGATTTAATTTGGCAAGGGAAATAATTATTAAGTTTTAAGGAATGTTAGATAGATCTACTTATACGTTAAATATACATATCTATATATATATACCTTTATATATATATACTTGTATATATATATATATATATGTGTGTGTATGTATGTGTATATTGTAAGTATTGAAAGGTACACGAAAAGGAAAACTATATTTTTGACAAGCTTGATCAAAGTAAAAGGTTTGCTGTGAATTAAATAATTAGGCTAGTAAATATATTAATTAATTTGCATGTACATATATTTAGATATATATACATATATTTTTATACATAAATATTTTATATATATAGTATATAGAAACTGGAAACGAAGTCCAATATTTTATAATCGCGCCTATATTTAATTATCTATACTTAAATTTATATTTATTACTAAATACTGAGCACAAATTAAAATATTCCTAATAATTGCATTTTTTGAAATTTGAAGCTAACCTTAATGAATGAATCTAACTCCATGTAGATCCAAACAAAAAACATAAACAGTATAATGGTCAGAGAAACAAACTCTCGCGGTAGCTTTCGGTAAGTTTTTACTTTGGAAAAGATGAATACATGAGGAAGGAAAGTGAAACAAAACAGAGCAAAGGACAATAGCGCGTAATGGGCCGTTAGTGGTGTTGCCTTAGGTGCCGGAACAGTTGAACGTTGGGATGACGGTGTCGCTCATTTATCATTTACACACCAGCGCACGTTAGCAGAGATGAACAATGCAAGATACATAGTAGACGGGAGTTACAGGATTTCTATTGTGGACCAAAACAAAAATGCCATTAGCATTAAATGTAAGCGCAAGGAGTACTCGGATGCCCCAAGAAAAGAATCCGAAGCCCAATTTCATTTCAGCTTTCAGTCCCTCAGTTTCCCTCAACGACTATAACATTTGCATTGATGTAATCAGTTTGCGGCCGGTTGGCCAAATTGCTTGAAAAAATGCCAACCCAAAATTCCGCTCAATTGCTGTACAGACATTTTAACGCAACAGCCACCCCTTGTTGCTCGTCCCTTTTTATTGCGTTACAAATTGTTTGTTTTTCTACGCAACCCTTTTAATTTTGTGGCAGGTGAAATCCGTATATATAAATGGTAATCCAATGAAGTAGATTGAGCTTTATGCCTATCGTTCGTTCTTGGATCTGGGTTTCAGTTCTTAAACTTAGCCAATTTTCTACGCACCATCACATCCAGAGCAAATTTATTCCATTTGTATATATCTAATGAAATTAGCTTATTTGGTTTTTAAATTTTCAGATAAGAAAAAAACGCTTATATAGCAATTTAACATAGGAACTTAAAATATATTAAAATAAACACATTTAATACACAAACCTTTTTCTTAAAAAGATTTTATTCATTACTTTTATTTATATTATTAATATAGACTTGTATAACATTAGGTATACAATAATTATCATACCAATTCAATTCTCTAAATATAACTGTATTATAGTCTCAGAACAATTGCTAACGTTTTTATAAATACATATTAAATCCGTCTGTCATATACATTTTTAGTAAGTTGTCATAATTTTCAAAAAAGTCAATTTCGATAACTTATTAGTGCGCGTTACTCCAGGGCTGCGTGCATGTTATCGTGCAATCGAAACACATGTTTTCAGGGCTGCGACTAAACTACACAGCTGCGTTGCAATTTCTTGTGCATTAAACGAAGATGGTTATTTTATTCAAAAGCGCAGCAATTGGACAAATTCTGCGACGATGTCATCGTGCGGGTATGTACTATAACTATCTGTCGAGTTAGATACTTGTCAATTAACCGGCTTTTAACGTGTGTGTTTTAAAGTTAGATGCGCTGTCACAACATTATGACATTCAAATACGTTTTTGCTTATAGTTGCAGCCAAAAAGAACAGTAACAATTTGACATGTTTTCATGGTATTTGGCCGGAGTCGGAACAAAGGGACTTCGAGCAGCACATGCGAATCATAACAGACTTCATTAGCGAAGCAGAGGAAAAACAGTTGCATGAGGAAATCGAGCCGTATATGAGCCGGCTGCGCTATGAATTCGATCATTGGGATGATGTAAGTATACGCAGCACTGCAATTTGCTATGCAAGGGACAGTGCCTGATAGCTAATCATCTTTCTTGCAGGCCATACACGGTTTCAGGGAGACTGAGCGGAAGAAATGGTATCCAAAAAATCGCGATGTCTTGGAACGCATTCGACAGGTGGCCTTCGATGGCGCCATTATGCCCTACGTGCACATTCTGGATCTTGCCGCGGACGGCGTAATCAAGCCGCATGTCGACAGTACCCGCGTAAGTGTACCAAAACACAGCAAAAACGATCTGCTCGACTAACTCCCGTTATCGACCATCTACAGTACTGCGGCAACACCATTTCAGGCATCAGCTTGCTCAGCGACAGCGTAATGCGTCTGGTGCGCACAGACTCCGAGAAGTACCAGCAAAGCGGCACAAGTGGAGATAATAAAGCCAATGGGAATAATGCGAGTGCCAACACAGATGATTCGTACCGCCATCAGCCCGCGGCTGTGCTAGAAAACAATTTCTATGCGGATCTGCTGCTGCCACGCCGATCGCTCTACATAATGAGCCACACAGCGCGCTACAATTTTACACATGAAATTTTGGCTACGGAGCACTCAAAATTCCTGGGCAATCCCATAAATAAGACGCGCCGCATTTCCATAATTTGCCGCAATGAACCTTAAGATTGACTGAGTTCTTTTTATATCCTGTTTCGTTAATTGTTGTGAGTTTTAAGTTTCATTTTGGCTGCTCTTTAAAAGCTATAAAAATTATATATAACTATATAGTTTGAAAACTGTGATATGAGTATTAGAATTTTTACTGAATCAGTTTTATTTACACTGATCGTAAGACACTTTAACACACACATTGTACAGCTGAAAGCTTTAATAGTATTACACATACTTGTCTGTTACCATATATGTAATATGAAATGTTTTTTAAATTTAACTTATCTGAATTCTCAATTACAGTTAAAGCCCATAAAGAAGCACACATGGTAAATTGTATGATTAGATATGAAGAGCTTGGGCAAACTAATTTGGACGTGTTGTCAACGGTGCTTTGATAGCTGTTATTTACCCAACACTTGGCACCTTTTTCCCCAGCTTGTTTGCATTCTCTCCTTTATATTTGCACAAACGATTTCGAAACATCCAGCCAATTGGCAGCTCCTGTATACACCAAATCCCTCCGTCAATATTTTGGGGTGGACCACTTTTGGAGCCCTGACATTGCCGATAACAAAGCTTGACGATTTGCAAATGATGCCATTAATTTTCCGGCAAAGCACAAAAACAAACCTGACGGCAGCCGGGCAGTTGATGCTCCTCTTGTCAACGTTCCCACTGATTATGACTATTGTTTATGATATATATGAGTGGAGGAGGCGATGAATAAGCAAGAGTAAGCGCTTTTCATTTTTCAAACTGACGCGCTCTTCCTGCACAGTGGGTGGTGCTGGGCGTCAAATAAAGCTTTCTCTCTTACGTTCTCTTACACTGTTACACTTACAAAAATGACATCCACATTACTGTTAATCGAACTAAGCGTAAAAGGATTAACTGTTAATTAACAGTCACATAATAACATGATTAGCATACATAATTGCTTTGGATTAGGAAGCCTAGAGTTAAAACCATAATATAAAATGATTTATCAGTTTTACTTCTGTTTCATTATTTCCAATGCTAAGTAAGAGGATTAGTGCAAGATTAGGAAAGTTAATCATGGTACCATATAGTAGACGTTGCACTACTCCAGTTACTCGTAGCTTTAAAGAGAACAGAAAAAGAAACGTGGAAATACACCTGTGCTGCTCAGGTAAGTCAATAAAAAGGCTATCAACATTTAGTGCTACTCGAAATTGCTGAACAATGCGAATACCTAAAAACTGAAATGTTGCCTACCCCTACCCCTGCTCCAATCTCATCCATTCATTTTACGCCGACCCCAACAATACAGGAAAACATTGAGACAAACCAAATGGCAACGGAAAACTTTATACAAATTATCAAGAGTTAAACAGTTTCCAACTGGGGCGACATTTTCGAGTGTCAACCCCAAAAAAAAGGGACAAAATACTGCGAAAGTTTTATTTGTAGCTCCTTTTGCCGTTGTTATTATTATTTGCATGGGAAACCACAGTCCCATTTAAAGAATCCACTCATAACAATTTCCAGCCTTTGTTAACTCTCAAACTTGTACATTTCAATTTTGAACTTTTTTCTGAACTGAGTCCTTAAAATTTTTGTTATTTTTGATACAATCAAAAGGAGCACAGAAAATAAACGCAAATCTTAAGAATGGGTTACTCATTTATAAACCGAGATAAGTAACAACATATATATATATATATTTTTTTAATAAAACATTCACAAATTTACGCATAAAATAAAAAAAATATATTTACTTTGAATCCTTGAGTAGAAGTAGAAGTACTCATAGTACTCCCAGCAGGTTGTTCCGTGAAACCAGAAAGAATTTTGGTTTCGCTCAGCTTCTGGTTGACAATGGCAAAAAGGACACACATTTTTGTCGCGCTTTCAAGTGGCTCTCGTCCTCCGGCGGCACTGAAACATCAAATACTTCCTTTAAGTGGCTGAGCTACAGCTCTGAACAGCCAAGACGCCTCCTCCTTTCACTTGATTCCCCATTTATTCAACTACGGCCAAATCCAATTAAATTTTGTTCTTTCGTCAGTTCTTGTCTATTCTTAATTTTCATACCCTACAGTTAGTTCCATACAGGAGTGTAAATATATTAAGATTTGTGTATATAAAGATAGAAAGATTTCTATGAGTGCTTATATAGATATATATATATATATATATATGTATGTCTTACGTTTAATCAGGCTTCCATTTCTGTGGGACAAGGACCTCAACCAGAAGATATCTTTAAACGTATCAAAAAACGTTCAACGCATTAATCGAGTTTTTTTCAGAGCCAACGAACTCCATTTTTTATATGTATTCTACCATCGGACAGTTTTAGATATATGTTAACATGTTTAAATAGTAGTCTAGGAATCATCTATACTATATATCTGTCTCATATATCTGCCATGCGGACATAAGATATTTGTGGATTGTAAATTTATTATATAATAGTATCAAATCTTGATTACTTCAAATCTTGATTAATATCATATTAAATATCCATACTACATATATACACTATATATAGTAGTTCTTGTACAATAGTTGTATAATAGTTCTGGTACAATATTAAGATACTGATTTCCGGATAACTAATAGCAAGCGAAGATTTTTCGGATAAACCTTTTATCCTTGCTTCAATCGAAACATTTAAGGACTAAAGATAGATGAAAAAGCGTGCTTTGAAGAGAACTCGCCCACTTTAGCTTTGACCTTATCAAATCTGTCTAAAGGGCATCCCATAGTCAGTCATCCCGAATGCAGTTATCCGATCTGCTTGCTCCGTTTTAATTCACTGCCTTTTCTTGGCAAGTGAGCAGCATCGGCGGACAGCGAACATAAAATGCATAGTTTGCATTAAGGGCGGAACTTGGTCAAAACGCCCATTCCAGTCGACAAGTTAGGCACAATGGGCCCAAATTGTAACATATTCAAAATATAATCAACTTTACTGACTGATAGCCAAAAATAGTTTACAATCTTTTGGCCGCATTCAAGTAGATATTTCTACAAGTTAAGTAAACAGAATTATACATACAGACGCAGTACTATATATATATATATATATATATGTGCGATATGTGAACTGTTCAAATAAAGATTATATATTTTAATATATTCATACTGTGCGATGGTCAGTGCATCGTGTGACATGGTAGAGTCCGTCGCATTGTCCACTTTTTCCACTTACCCAGATTAATTGAGCATAAATTTTTAATGCGCTCCGCTTGAATTGCTGCGCAGAATGGCGCCAGTGAATGGGATCGAGGATGGAGGATGGCAGTTGATGGGAGTGAAAAGCACCTTCAAGAAATATTTAATAGACTTTTAAGTCATCTTTTACAGCATGACATTAAACAAGAGAACTTTTACGCGAAAATACAATAACAGTAAACGTACATACATATATTCCCCTTGGTCCTTTATCAAGGACCCTTGTCAAGGACCCACGTCTCAAATGGTTGTCACCTGCCGATAATCGTTTCCATTAATCATTTGAATGTCGCGTACCGAAAATTGTGCAAGCTCAGCCAATTATTTCTTTTATTAATAATTAATTATTTAAGGTAAACTCTTAAAATGACTTATAAAAGCAATTTAGAATATATTTTCTCTACCGCCGACAAGGCTGATTGATTAACATCCAAAAAAAAGTAAATTAAAAAATCCAGCAAGAAATCAAGCTATAAAGCTCCAAAGATTCCCAAGGACTACGAGCACTCGCATTACATTTTATTTTTGTTTTTATATATTTAATTCAGCGAGACTACTAAGAACAGTCGACAATAAAAAGTTGAATATACAGTCATATTCCTATAAATAGCACAAAAAATATTCAATTTATAAAATGCTTTTGTTTTATTAAAAGAAATTTTTAAAAAATAAAACATCTTTGCCTTTTCATAGCTTTACTTTTTGACTAACTAATTTATAAAAAAAATTGATAAAAGTAATGCAACAAAAGAGAGAAATTCAAAAATAAAATATAGCGAAAAATAGTGGGTCACAGAAATAGCACAATTTCAAAAAGTTTCCACAATTAATAAAAAATGAGCTTAAAAGTAAAATTTGCTTAACAAATTTAATATTTGATTGGGTAACCATGATTTTGCATCACATAGTTGCATCTCCGGCTCATACTTTCCGCAAGCTTCTATGTTACATCTCTCCTATGGAGAATGGAGTACCAAGCTGCTTGGACACCTGTCCACAAGTCGTCTAGATTTGCAAATTTTGTGGAAGAGTGCCATAACCATTTGAGATCAAAATTTTAAGAATCGAATGAAAAATGGTGCTTAGAATATCAATCGAAATATTATGTTTCGGCTAGTGCTATTTATATGACCACGACTGTAAATTATAGAATAGGAAGCTATAACATTTTAAGGCTTATAAGTAAAAAATAAGTAAAAAACTAAAAAAAAAAACCAAATCAGAACAATGAGTATTGTTATCAGCGAAGGTGATAGAAAAGCGAAAGTTTAATTAAACGAAGAGAATGTTCAGAAGAAAATGCATGGAAATGAGAGTTGTAAAGAGGGCATAAATGCGAAAAGGATTGTGCAGGGCATAATCAGAGACGCATACCAGAAGATATAGAGGAAGATAGTTTCTAGTAGGTCTATAATAAATAAAACAGCCAAACTTGTTTTACAGTTAGTTAAAAAAAAGGAAGATTTAGTAGTAGACGTCTACTATAGAATTGGGTGGTAAGCGAAGATTGGGCTCCCAATTGAGGCCAAAGCCAAAACAATTTTATTTTTTGGTTTATATTTTTATTTGTAATCTGTCTTACGACAATCGACAAATTGCTTAGAAAATAAAATTAACAGGATTGTTTAAGCTCAAATATATATTACACACTAGTTAACTAACAACTCCACTTGGTAGGTCCAATATATGATATCTAGGGCAAGATTATTGTCGTGGTTGTGCAGTCTATTTATATATCTCTTACACGTCTGGTGATTTCATCTTTAACGAAGCGTATATTTAAATCTTTGTGGATGTCAAGGACCAGCTGTTATGTTCCTTAGGGTCATTGATTGGTACCTTTGTAGTAACTCAACATTGGAGTGGCTTGCTGTTCCCCAGAGTTCCATGGCGTATGTCCACACAGGCTTAAGGATGGCCTTATAAAGACGAACCTTATTCTCCAGGTGCAGCTGCGAAAGGCAAAACGATGCAATGATTTTATGCGTGGGGTCTAAATTCCAGTTTATAAACCGTTAATCTCCCACTTAGTACATAAAAGCAGCATTTTGTTTACACCTATTCCTATCGAGCACATTCACTGATTAGTTCGGTCACCTGGTACAAATTCATAAAGTCAATAAAACAATAACAAACGTTAATCAATTAAAATCCATTTAAATAATACTACTACCAATAACCCAGAAGCGACTACTTGTTTTGACTTTGAATTCTGAAGTGCTTCTCCGCAATAAAATTAAGGTAATTATAATTGATACTTAAGATTAACTATTATAATCGCCAAACGCAAATAAGGTCGACTCTATAACATTATATATTGGCAATTCCCCTAAAATTAGAGCTAACTGAAAAATTGTAAATTGACTTAAACTTATTTAAGTTTATTTATTTAATGAAATATAAAGTTATATATCCAGACAAGATCTTTAGCTGCGTAACGTCATGCTAGATGTAAAACTCTTTTATTATTTAATGAAATAAAAAGTTATATATCCATTTCCAACAAAATCCATTCTCTATACTCGTAATGTCATGGCATTGATTATTCCATGAAATTAAAACTTATATATATATATCTTTCCATCTCAATCAAAATCCAATCCTTATCATAGCGTAACGTCACGCCAGGTCATATTTTTCCATATATCTTTAAATACTTAGGATCGATTGTTGTTATTCTTGTGTTACTTGATTACTAAATAGATATAGAAAATTCCTTTTTAAAATTTAAATGTAACGTCACGCTTGTTCAAAAATATGGAGAATACTCAGAAATTGCCTTTCACATCAAATTCAGTTGAATGCTAAAAATTAAAAGTATTACAATATAAAAATAGATACAGGAATATGGTGAAATATATTTATATATATGTATATATGTATGGTACCCATAGAATAGTGCCAGGATTGAATTGAGTCTGCCCAGAAGCTGGACTAAGGTGGGACCCCAATCTTCGTCTACCGTCAGACTCCAGTAGAATTCTTCTTCTTAATGCATTTTTAAAGGATGGTAGAACAACTCTTTGTTGTTTTTCTATATAAATTGATTATAGGCAATGTCGACTCTTCCTTTCTATTAGATCTTAATTTTACTCTTCCTCGTCGGAATTATATTCCACTTTCCAATTGATTTGTGATCTTTCCACGCTTTATGTGTAAATTATAACAATCTATACAACGTTTTCCCAAAACAATTTTCTCTTTCTGCTTTAAAAACTTCTCTTTTTCTATATCTTAGTAAAAATATTGTACTTAACCTCCTTTCTAGCTACACTATATTTTTATCCTTCACTTTCTATTCTATCCATTTATTCTATTCTCCACACTTTATACATCCTACTTAGCTCCTTTTGTCTATGCTCTGCTTCTTAGCTCCTATTTCCATATATTTACATATAAAATTAACGTACCAAAACTACAGATCCGATTGGGTTTTTCTGGGTTTTCCCTAATCCGTACAACAAATGTTGGATCCGTCTTAATAAATCTTAAATTTCGAGCACCCCCAGATATATATATTTTATTTTATTAATTTTTTAAATCTTTTATCCTTTTATAATTATTGTATATATATTTGTATATACCAAAGATTAATATTTTATTTTTGTAAATATATTTTCTTTTCTTAACTATTTTTCTGTAGACGCCTGCTTTTAGTTGACTCTAAATAAATAGATAAATATAAACAAATAAATATTTATATACATTTATATATATCTCCTTCCTAATCCGATACAAAAAGGTACTATATACGTATAGACAATCAAAAATTTGATAACACACGTACTCAACCGACTTTAGAATAGGAAGAGTTATCGCTGAACTTTGTGAATTGGCATATTAATCAGCACAAAGTGCTGTATAAGCACTCCTATTGAGAGCTTATCATGAACTTAGCTCAAGCATGTATCCATATACACATACATATACATATATATGTATGTATGTATGTCTGTATGTATATGTATGTACCTAATCCAGACGCGTTTTCGTTATCGCTAGTATTAGCGCTTCGTGTGCCTCAAGGGCTCACCCAAGATCAGTGAATAACATATAAAAGCAGTTTGGGTTTGCTTTGGGTTTCAGTTGTGATCGGGAGTCGTTGCTGGATCTATGATAGTATAGACGGAACAGCTGGAACAATGCAATTCCTGAGCAGCTTTGCTCTTTTAGTTACTTTGTTATTTATTAACACAAACCAATCGGAGGCTCTCTGTGGATATGAGGTAAGAAAAGAGAATTGTTTCCCGTATCGTTTCTCATATGGAAATCTTTATCTATGCGTCAGTCATGTCCGGAGACGAAGCCGAATATGATCAATGTGCACATGGTGCCGCATTCGCACGATGATGTGGGCTGGCTGAAAACCGTAGATCAGTATTATTATGGCGCCAAGAACAATATACAACACGCTGGAGTCCAGTATATTTTGGACTCGGTTATAGCTGAGCTGTTGAAGAGTCCCAAGCGCCGGTTCATACAAGTGGAGACAGCGTTCCTGCACAAATGGTACCTGGAGCAGACGGAGCAAGTGCAGCGAATTGTCCAGAAGCTGGTGGATGAGGGTCGTCTGGAGTTCATCGGTGGTGCCTGGAGCATGAACGATGAAGCCGCTGTGCACTACCAGAGTGTCATTGATCAGTTTACTCTGGGCTTGAAGTAAGTGGAAATAAGGCGTATCCAAGCTTAGATGCACTAAGGATCTCTTTTTTAATAGGGTTCTTAATGACACTTTTGGCTCTTGTGCTCGTCCCCGGATTGGCTGGCAGATTGATCCCTTTGGTCATTCCCGTGAAATGGCCTCAATCTTCGCCCAAATGGGTTTCGACGGCGAGTTCTTTGCCCGCATGGATCATAGGGACAAGCGTAGGCGTCTGGATAATCAGGCTCTCGAAATGATTTGGCATTCCAGTGAATCGCTAAAAGACTCCGACATATTCACCGGCCTCTTATACCGTCACTACTCGGCTCCACCCGGCTTCTGCTTTGATGTAATCTGCGGGGATGAGCCCATTATCGACAGCAAGAGCTATGACAATAATGTGAAATCCCGAGTGGATGAATTTATAAGCTACGTGAAAACCATGTCGAAATCATTCCGGGCCACTCACCTGATGGTGCCCATGGGTGATGACTTCCAGTATGAGGATGCGGAAATGAATTTCAAGAACATGGACAAACTGATAAAGTATGTTTCATATCTCTATTCCTATCAACTAATCTCATTGCGATTGTTTCCAGATATGTGAATCAGCGTCAAGTGGAGGGCAGCAAGGTGAACGTGTTCTACTCCACGCCCTCGTGCTACCTCAACGAGCTCCACCAAATGAAGCAGACTTGGCCAAACAAGACTTTGGACTTCTTCCCATACTCCAGTGACCCGCACTCCTATTGGACCGGCTACTTCACCTCACGCCCGACCCAAAAGCGCTTCGAGCGTGATGGCAACCACTTGCTCCAGACGGTCAAGCAGCTGAGCACATTCGCCAAGCTGACCAGCAACGAGCAGACCGAGAAGCTGGACTCACTGCGTCGAGTCATGGGCATTATGCAGCACCATGATGCCATCACCGGCACTGAGAAGCAGGCCGTTGCCCGCGACTATGACCGCCTCCTAACCGATGGCATTGTTGAATCCCAGGACAACGCGAGGGATGCGCTGAGAATCCTGACGAACCTGACCACTGGCGAATTCGATAGCTGCTTGGAGCTGAACATAAGTGTCTGTGCCTTTACCCAGGAGAGTGCCAACAATGTGGTCGTTACCCTGTTCAACCCGCTGGCCCATTCCTCCTCCCAGTATGTGCGTATACCCGTGAAGAAGGAAAACTACCTCGTCACCGATGAGAAGGGTATGTCCTAGCCAGTTGTAATCCTGTTCATCTATTAATATATATTTCCATTTTAGGCCATGAAATTCAGTCGGAGCTCGTCCCAGTAGCTTGGCCAGTCATGGCCATCCAGCACCGCTCGAACAGCACACAGCATGAGCTGGTCTTTAAGGCGACTGTGGAGAAGATTGCCAGCTTCTACATCCGCGTGGTGCCTGCTCCCAAATCCGCAGAGCAAACGCCACCCAACCGCTTTGAGAAGGTTCATTCCATCATGGAGAAAAGATCGAAGATTCAACCCCTTGCTGATGCGAATGAATTTGTTGTCGAGAACTCGGTAAATTATATAGATCTATATATGCTTCGATCCTCTAATGATCCATGTTTCGGTTGCAGCTGATCAAGCTGACCTTCAATAGCGCCACGGGTCACCTGAAGACGGTGCACATGAACGGTGTCTCTGAGGATATTGACCAAAACTTTGCCATCTACCAGGGTGCGCGAGGTGACAACGGTGCATCCGAACGCCGATCCTCGGGAGCCTATATTTTCCGTCCAGAAGGAGATATCAGTGTCCTGGAAGATAAGGTGGCGTACACTGTTTACGATGGTGACCAGGTTAAGGAGGTTCATCAGCAATTCAACGAGTGGATCTCGCAAGTGATTCGCATCTGCGAGGGAGACAACCGTGTGGAATTCGAATGGCTCATCGGACCCATTCCCATCGAAGATGACAATGGCCGTGAGATTGTGACTCGCTTTAACAGTAGCATATCCTCGAATGGTGTCTTCTACACCGACTCCAATGGACGCGAGATGATCAAACGTGAGAGAAACCTGCGCGAAGACTACACTCCGGACATGTCGGAGAATGTAAGCGGCAACTATTATCCTGTGACCGCACGAATTGCTCTGGAAGATAAACATAAGCGTATCGCGCTCCTTAATGATCGTGCTCAGGGCGGATCCAGTCTGGAGGATGGTCAGCTGGAACTTATGCTGCATCGTCGCCTGTTGAGCGACGACGCCTTTGGTGTGGGCGAAGCCCTCAACGAGCAACAGTTTGGCACCGGATTAATTGCACGTGGTAAAATTTACCTCATCCTTAACGCAGTCTCTGAGAAGTCCACGATGGCTGAGCGCCTGGAACAACTGAAGATTCACTTACCCTTCTGGAAGTTCTTCAGTAACTCGAACACCGCCAGTGCTGTCAAGCCACACAGGATACCCGAATTCAGCGACTTCCCCCAGTCGGTCAACCTCCTCACCCTGGAACCCTACTCCAGCAACGAGTTCCTGTTGCGCATTGAGAACTTTATGGATCATCATGAGGGCCACACAGTCAGCTTCAACATACGCCAAATCTTCGATACGTTAACTGGCGTGGAAATAAGGGAGACCACATTGGATGGTAACTTGCCGTTAAGTGAGATGAAGAGATTCAAGTTCCACCAAGACGGTTCAATACCCAAAGCTGTGGAATACTATACGAGTCCCTATGAACCCATGCTGGCCAACTACGGCAGCGACTCCTCCAAGTTCAGCGTCACCCTGAATCCAATGCAAATCCGCACATTTATTATTAAATGTAAATAGGATTTGCCGCTCTTCCATGAAAAATAAACCAAACAGTTGTACAGTAAAACCTCTTTTTAAAGTTTTGAATCGATATATTCGAGGGTTTACTGTACCTTATTAATTGGCTTTCTGCTAGCTATTAAGGTAATTGCTTAGAGGCATAAACATAGTTAACTTAAGCTGACTTAATTCCTTAGGTACATAAACGATTATGTACAGGACTCCACGTAAGCTCTGTCTAAATCCTGATAGAATTTAGATGGAGTAAAGGCGTAAAGGATATAAGACTAAAAACTTAAGTCTTTGAAACTTTTTGTGGTTTCTTGAACAACAACAGGCGCAACAAGACCACGTCAAAACTTTCCAATTTGTTTTGAAGATAAACCCCAAAACCAACTGTCGTCGCTCCACCCAAAACGGGTTGTCAATCAATTGTGGGCATGGGTCTACGCCTGGTATAGACAACTGTGACCACAAAGGCGCAGGTGCCGTTACAATCGCTTTTAACCACAGCCAAAAAGCTGATTTTTCGTTTGGCGCCTTTACGGCTGATTCCTTTTAGTCCAAAGAACCGTCTCATAGGCTGCGGCCGTGAAAATCAGAAGTCACAGGGGTTTGCCGCGCTGCAGATGTTTAGTCACAAGACAAGGAGCAGACGGCTGGACATCTTTCAGTGTGCGACTTAAAGGTGCTATGCGTGCGTGTGTGTGTGTGTGTGTGTGTGTTTGTGTATAATCAGGAGTCCTTCGCTCATTTTACCTGAGCCCAGGTCATTTCTATTTTGTTCTGCGATTCGCAACACAAAAAAATTGCGCAAAACGCAAAGAACAAAATGTGCACATCCTTGCGCCGTTTTTCATGACATATGTATATATGTATATATACATACATATGTATTTAGAGCAATACATATGTACACACATATATATATTTCTATACACTCTCATTGTTTACAGATTACGGTAGTTTTCGGTTGTTGTTTTAATTTAGTATCCGACTGCAGAATGTCTAACGACCGAACAATAGAAAAATATACAACACCTTTCATGTCATACTGAGCTCTTTTAGCTGTATACATACCTATATAAACAATAGATATATATGTATATACACAATCTAGCTAGAAGCAAAAAAGGATATGACCTGATTATTATAAAAAAAAACATATGCTGGGCTTAAATAATTGGAGGGACTCAAAGTGCCGCAAGCTTTAAAAAAAAGTCGATAGTTGTGGATGTCATATTTTTATTTTATAGCTAATTCTACATTTTCATTATATACAATATCTATTACAATCATATTAGCTATAAAATGGTACTATTTTGTTTAAATAGGCCTATCTAGCAGTACATAAGTTATGGTACATTTGTACCAAAGCCGTGAGCTGCATACCAAGTTCCTAATTCGAAGGATGATCACTTTAAAAACAGGTCTGGCACTCTTAGTCGACAGCGTTGCCACTTCGCTTAGAGCATACCACTGCATGAACGAAAGTTGTCAAGCCAATAACATTAGGAGATCAGTAAATTATATTGTGACTTTATAACAACATGTACAATATTAATAGTGTTTATCTACTTATATTTACTACTTTGCTATATTAAAAATATATAATATATATAATTTCAAAGTATATAATACTATCGTATCGATAGTTAAGAATCTTTTTATATCGATATTGCACAATTTATATCGAAAAAGAGAACGAAGAAACGAGCTCGCTTGCAGTTGACCGGGAAAAAATCAAAAACCTTTTGCTCTTTGGCCGCACGACAAGCATAATTTCGGGACTCGCACTCGGTGACGGATATTCAAGCGGTGTAAGCGCATGCAAAACGAGTCGAGGTTAATGTGAGCAAAGGCAGTATTTTTTATGTAAATAAAATTCGACAACGTCAAAGACGCAAATATGTTGTAAGAATTTAAAGAAAAATGAATTAAATATTGTGCGCGTCGTGAATGTTGAATTTAATTTGGGCTTCAATTTTTTATGATAAATTTTGTTTTGTGTGTAAATGTGTACGACTTTGAGCATATGTACTTCCACATACATATGCATTTATGCTGGTGTGAGTAAAAGACGAAGCGCAAGCGACTCAACAAACGACGATTCGAAGTTCGAAACCGCCGACGCCGACGCAGCAGCTGGGCTGAAGAAACGAAATTACATACAAACATACTTGCGCACAGAGTAAAGAGAAAAGCAAATAAAGCCACCATTTTACACTGACGGAGAAAAGAGCAAGACGCGAAGCAAACTAGTCAGCGCCTTTGGATACAAATTAAGGCATTTGCATTTTTTTTTTGTGTCTTGTGTAAAATCAATCCAGTGAAATGGCTAGTTTTCAAATACATCGCGACAATAGCGAAAAGGAGAACCCCATTAAGGAAAAGTCGGCTTTAATCATGGGAGCTGGTATAAAGCAGCCGCTCGCAACTATCGGACATGGCAAGGAGAAGGCGCTACAAGCGCGCGCCAATTTGGCCGTGCTAAATACCAACAACATCATGCCTCGCGGCATCCCCGTGCCTGCCGGCAAAATGGTAAGGTTCTAAAAACATTTGAACTCAATTTCGATACATCCCAATTTTGTTGTTGTGTGTAGTGTGTTGTGCACATTCTAATGCAGCTGCTCCGTTCAGCTTTGGTGGTGGTGCGATCGTTACACACCAGGCACAGGAAAACGGTGGTGGTTTTTATATCTGTCTGTTCCTTTAATGGGATCTCCCTCCGTTTATTTGTTCATTTTAAAAGTCCGTCAAAAGTTGCAATTTAAAGTTGTTTTAGAGATAAACATTGCAATTATATTTAGCATATGGGTATGTGCATGTGTATGAGAGTGTGTGCTTTCTATGGCAGGCTGCGATTGCGCGCCTAATCTGCAAACTAACCTAGAAATGCAGACCCCAGCAGTGAAGCTTGCGCGCGTTTTTTTCTCCTCAACAACAAAAACAAAATAGCAGGGACTTGCATAGAGAAGAAGCATGTAAAGCAAACAGGCAAACGAGACATTGAATTGCAATTACAGCACTTGCGCGCAAACACATACAAACTGTGTGTGTGTGAGATAGGCTGAGAGAGAAGGAAAACGAGAGGGAGATAGAGAGATAGACATATGCAGACACAAGAAGCCTGCAAAGGGCGCGCACAATAACAACAACAACAAGAACGAGAACGCGGACGAAAGCATACGACGACTGCGCAGCTCACGTAACAGGATTTTTCCCCAGAGTGGAAAACCAAAAAGGCGAGACAGCAACTGGCGTTTGTTGTTGTTGTTATTGATGTTGTCGTTTTCATGCTAACCCTTTCTAACACACAAACACACACATAGAGCCTGCTGTAATCTTGTATGTATATATTGTTTGAATGTATTTTTTATATCGCAGCCTCTTCGCGATGTGGGAAAACTAAAGGTGGACGAAAATGCTGCTTATGTCGGTGGTAAAAAATCGAATGTGGTGCCCGTGGTGGAACAATTTAAAACATTCTCCGTCTATGAGGATAATTACGATACACAAGTGAAGACGCAACACCAAGCCGGCAAGTCCCAAACCAATATTGTGGATAAGGAGAATATACAATGCAACGCCAGCAAATTGTAAGTGCCTGACTCCAACAGCTGCAAAGCATCCAGACTTTTATCATTTACGTCATCTTCCGCTTCTCACTTATTCATTTGCCAGCGATGAGGAGTATCCTGTACAGCATGGCTACGATGTGGATGCCACGCCCATGTCCGTTACCGACGTATTGTCGCCCATGTCTGTGGATCGTTCCATGGCAGAGACTAGCAGCATCAACAGTGCCCAACTAATTGACAAAAGCCATGCGGATGACTTGGCTACATCCAATGATGATTCAACCGCCGATGTCTCAGCAGTCGTGGAGAAGGCTTTGCCCCTCAACGATCGCCAGCGCTTTTTCGAGGTGCTTCAGTATCAGCAAGATATTCTACACAATTTCCACGAGAGTGAGGTAAGTGTCCACAAGCAAACACATAAAAAAGGGCAGCTAGTAGTGCCGCAAGTAAGATAGTATTAGTGAATCCTCACGCTAAGTGTGAACAGTATAGACACACACACAAAAGAGCGAGACAAAAATAGAAACAAATAACTAACTAACTGCATTTGCTGTGTGTCTGCCCAACCAAACGACTAATAATGTCGCCCAAACAACATTCCCATACATGTGCCGGCAATGCAGCTGTAGCTCTTCCAGCGAGCCATGGGGGTGCCCAGCTCTGCTGTACGTAACTGAGCCTAAGCCGAACCCTGGCGCACCCTCATGACGAGGACGTCTTCGCGCGTCGTTGGTTTTTTTCCTCTTATTTTTATTTTTTTATTCACGCTCTGCCTGCATCGCTGGTTTTCTACGACTTATCTTGTGTTTATCAAAGGAAGAGAAAAGGAAGTAAAACATAGCCTAGACGTCTTCACTCTCGCCCTGTTCCTGTCTGACTTTAGCCGGATTGCAATGAGGAGTACAGAGGACGCCTCGATGCGTTGCTCTCTTGGGTTGATTGCCCATGAGAAACGAGCACAGCTGTTGAAGTGTCAGACCTCCACCTTGAATAGGGTCCAACATTAAATTGTTTTTTACCCAGACTACTGACCCATCCGAATAGATAGATTTAAATCTTGTCAAACGACAGGAAGGGTTGCATTAGCTATCGATATTTATCGATAAGCTTAACGTTTTGCGTACTGTACCTTTTCGCTTGGCCAATCCATTAACAGAACGCATAACTTTTAATTTGAGCTTTATTAAGTATTTGAAGCAGACTTAAATTTACGTGGACATGAGCCAATTGTGTACTGATGCTGATGGTGGATGATGCTCGACGGTATTCATTGTGGCCACTAATCGTGTGTGGAACTGCGCCGGCAGCTGAGTATCAAGTGCTGCCAATGCATTTCCACACACGGCTTAAGTTGAACGATGAACAATGAACGATAAACATTGTGAATAATGTGAATGAATAATTAACGTGAAGTTTTGTTGAACTGATCGTAGAAGTCATCATAGACAGCATTGCTCAGTTGGACAAGGGCATCCTTGCGCTGTTGGTCCTGCTCTATGGCCAGTCTGGAATTGGCACGCACAAGATCATCGAGCTGCTGCTTGTGCTTGCGATCCATTTCGATTTGCTTCAGCATGAGTGTACGGTCCATGTTGATGGCATACTGTTCCCATTGCTTTTTCATGAGTTCATCCTCTGTCTTGCGCTGCAACGTGTCGGTCAGCTGTTGGTGTTGGCCCTTGCGGAAGTCGATTAGTTCGTCCTTGGTCATGCCACGATACATGAAGGCAATCTTCTTGTTTGGATTAAGACGTGACTGGGCCACATCCGGATTCTCAGTCAGCATATCGCTGGAGAGCATATTGTAGATCTCGGCCATATCATCTTCGTATGTCTCCTGCTTGGCTCGCATGCGGTTCGCCTGCTTCTGCTTAGCCAGGTTAACATTGAACTGCCGCACCTTGTGTATAATCTGGTGGCGCATGCGATGATCCGATTTGGCCATTTCCTCCAAGTGCTTGTCGCGACACTGAATACTCTCCATGTACATATTGTCGGCCGTTCGGCGCGCCTCCTCCGCCTGCTTGCGCTCCATCACCTGCTGATCGAGCCAAGCGCGCTGCTGTTCGCGCTGCCGCGTCTTACGATCGTTGTTATGTAGATCCTCGCCGTAGAATATCTGAGCACTGGAAATGCCCAAGGTATTGTCAACGTCGGCGACGCGCACAGGCTTGGACTTTTTCAAGAAGTTCGGATCATTGAGATCGAACTCGCGTCGCTGATCCATGCGCTGGTAGCGGCATCGATAATAGTTGAGATCCGAGTCTACGATACGTTTCTCCTTTTCACACTCCTTTTCCTTGGCCGTAATGAGGCGCTTCTGCAGTTGTTCCTGCTCCTCGAAACGCTTATCACACTCCTGCTGTGCGCTGCGCTGCTTCTTTTTCTCCATTATCTGCCGTTCCAGTGTCTCCAAATCGAGCTAAGGAATATGCAAAACAGATTTAGGATAACAATTGAAATCCTTTAGAGTATATCTAGTTACCCCAAAGAGTCGCTGCTTAGCATTAAAGATGCGCTTCTTGCGTTCCTCCTCGTATTGCTCCCGCTTCTGAAGCTTTACCGCCTCGCTGAGGTCATCCTTGGTACACAAGGACATTTTGAGCGTCATCTTGTACCACCTTCAAGCTGCAACTCGTATCTATAAAAATATATCCGTATTATATATATACAAAGGAGAGTTTGTTTCAGTGTGAAAGTATTTCACATTCTGATTTTCAAACCGGATTTTTAGCTTTGAATTTGTTTGCCCGGTTGCCGGGTCGATTGTTTGTTTGATTGTTTGATTTGGAGTGGGTCTTCAACACTAGCAACCCCATTGAATTAAGGATAACCACAGATAACCCTGGTAACATAACTATCCCTAATCCCTTATCAACATTGCTTAAACAATTATCAAAATATAGATATAATAGTTATAATACCCAAACTTTATCTTTATCCCTTTCTGTTTACATCTTGTTAAGAAGTAAAACATAGGCTAGCTCTAACTGGTTTCGCTTCACGCTTGAGCCGGTTTCACACCTGGGCTTGATCTAGCCTAAATAAGAAAACTCGTCATGTTGAAAGGAATAGAATTATGCTTTTATGATCGTTAAATGGGTCTGAACCCGTTGCTAATTATATCAAATACTTTCCGCCTAATAGAATACAAAATTATTTATATAATAATAACTGAAATTTAGTGTTTTTATTACAGTGCCAAATTGTTTTCGATACTGTTTTCACTTTGTGATTTTTGACCATTTCCTTTACTATTATCATGTGCGATGGCGTTTGGCATCGAATTGTGTCCAATAATCGTTAAATAAACACCTAATGTACAACATGTCCGTGTATTGCCGTATTTTTGGCAAAGATTTGTACGCCGGGGCGCACCTCTTGAATTTGAATGTGGCTCACGTACTAACGAAATAACCAATAAACAAATAAAGATTGGTAAATTCGATTTTATACCACCAATCAGGCAAGAGAGGGGCATAACGGGAAGCAGTTAGAGTAAAGTTTGCTTCGAACGCGTTTACTCTTCCCGAGCAAATGTAGTCAAAGTTTTTGGAGTTTTTGCCTTGTTATCGTTGATTTGAAGACCAAACTGCGTATGTTTGAGCAAAAGTTAGGAAAGATGATTCAAACAGGTAGACAGATGTGCCGGAGGAATGCAGGGGAGGGGGTAGAGTTGAGGAGTATGAGAAATGTGGTATTAAACAGGTAAATATGTACAGTATTGTATGTATAAGAAAATCGCATGTTTTCGTGTATTGACAGCAAAATTAATAATAATAATAAATAGAAATAAGCAAATTCTTGAACATGTTTCCAAGCTTAAACTGAAATATTCCTTTCTGGAATTCTTTATAACTTCCTGTTCAATTGTGCTTAACGAACCAACTTATAGTTTCTGTTTTATTCTTAAACTTGTTAAGTTAAGCAAAAATCTCTTCATTTCTCATTTAACATAATACACTGATAAATTATGCTCATGCTTGTCCATATCCTTTGCATTTGCAGAAGAAGCACCGACCCAAGCCGCAGTACATGCGTCGCCAGACAGACATCAATCACTCGATGCGCACCATTCTGGTTGATTGGCTGGTTGAGGTTGCCGAGGAATACAAACAGGATACGGAGACACTGTATCTGGCTGTGTCATACTTGGATCGTTTTCTCAGCCAGATGTCCGTGAAGCGCTCCAAGCTGCAATTGGTCGGCACTGCGGCCATATACATTGCCTCGTAAGTAAAACCACATTTTATGCACATCAACCAGGAGCTGTTTATATTTATATATTGACATTTATGTTATAAATTGATTGATTGATAGATTGATAACAAGGCAATGTTGCGCTTGTTCTACTTGAACAACTTCTAACATAGTTTAAGATAATTTAAAGTATGTGTTAATGGATTATTTGTTTACAGGAAATACGAAGAGATCTACCCACCAGATGTAGGAGAGTTTGTTTTCCTCACCGATGACAGCTACACGAAGGCCCAACTACTGCGTATGGAGCAAGTCTTTCTTAAAATTCTATCCTTCAATTTGTGCACACCAACGGCTTATGTATTTATCAACACCTACGCAGTGATGTGCGATATGCCCGAGAAGCTAAAGTACATGACTTTGGTAAGTTATCAAATCAGATCTGTGCCTGGTTTTCTAAGAGTTGCATTCAATCTTCTTGACTTTGCTTTACAGTTCATTAGTGAGCTTTCACTGCTGGAGGGAGAGTCGTATATGCAATATTTGCCGTCACTTATTTCTGCTGCATCGCTCGCATTTGCGCGTCACCTACTGGGCATGCAGATGTGGACGCCAAAATTGGAGGAGATAACCAAATACTCACTGGCCCAACTTAAGGATGTAGTGCTGATGCTGTGCAAGACGCACAAGGCAGCCAAAGACTTGAACACACAGGCTATTCGGGAAAAATACAATAGGGACAAGTATGTTATAAAGTTGAAGCAAGCGTTTTGAGATTGTTGAAATTAAATTTAATTTCTTGTCCACAGATATAAGAAGGTTGCTTCAAATGAGTCTATTGAACTAACCGAATCCGAAATGGATATTCTTGTGCAGACCTACAATACGACTAGCTGGTGTGCGACAGAGCAGCTGCCCGCCATGGATATGAACTCGAAAGTCAATTTGTTTTATAAGTTTTAAGTGTTTTACTAAGATCAGCATCAGCAATGATCAAATTGTATTATAGTTTAGTGTTTTCAATGTTCACCATCTGGTAATTTTATTCATCGTAAGTGTAATTACATGTAATTAAAAATTTGCTACGAACTGCCAAAAGCGGCACGCAGAATGAAGCATTTGTACACTGGCAACACGCTGGACAACATTGCATCCTGACAGGCCATATACGAGATGAGCTACCACCATACACGATAACCCCGAACCACATGCAAACCACATACATTACAATATAATAAATATAAGTGTCCATGGCGCAATGTTAAGGTGTGCGTGTGCCGCAGCGAATGATTTGAATTTGAAGAAAGACAGCTAGGTATATAGATAGATAGATAGATAGAAAGGAAATATGAGATGAAATGAGGAAGAGGAAGAGGAGAGCACCACAAGATATAATAAATATAAACAATAAAATAGGAACGCTAAATGATAAACTTATATCAATTTTAAGTTATTCAGCTTATGCTAATTGTTCGTTTCCACTGTATTTTTTTTACTTTTTACGTATTTATATATCCATATATGTATTCAATATCTTTTACTACTTCTACACTACTATGTAACCTAAACACAGTCGAAATTAAATAACGTAATATATTTATGCTATATGCACATTATAAATAGGCTATAAATGTTCTGTGAACCAATGCAAAAAAGAAAAAAAAAACAAAAAATATATAAATTTTACTAAAAATATATTAATTACATTCTACTTAACCACAATATGTTGTAGGCTATATATACTATAAATATCCCAATATTTTAGTTTTTGTACCCTAACCATATAGATACATACATACATACATATATACATTATATATATATATTTATAGTAATGACGCTTACTACACGTTTAGTAGAACATTTTTTTTATATTTTTATTTTGTTTAATGTAATAAGTCAGTTTAACTTTCAATATCACATTATTTGATCAGAACAGCTAAGATTTATAATCAACATGACCATATAGCATACATGATGTGTAACTCGCTTAAGAAACTGTTCAAATAGAATTTTACATTCAGTTTTACATTTTATAATCACACTTGTATGTCGATTTTTACTAACCATAAATAAAATTAAATGGCAGGAGCCAATAAAAGCGACACGTCAATCTTCAATATATTTTGATCTTAACTTTTCATCAAGGATATTATCTCAAACAGCGTTGTGCAAGGATATAATAATTTGGATTGCATATGGATTTATAGCATATGGGAAAAGCGCTTTATTTGATGACCCCATTCGACTAAGCGAAATAGGACACAGACTTGTATAGATCTAAAACTGCCTCTTGGGAGCAAGATCATTTCAATCTAATAAACGCTACACTCGAGCTGGAGTACAATTACCTCGTACTGTAATCATGTGCTACGTGCTAAGTGGTTCCCACAAAACTATAAAACTGAAACAGTTAAGCTATACAGCTTCTCGTTCTACCACACGCTATCAACAGTAATTTCTCAGATTTCATAAAAATTATTTTTGCCTATGCAAATACTTTACAAGCCCCATGCCGTCCAGAGGTGAGCAACCCCACTTGGCTTTTGTTCCACATAAAACTACAGCTCCACTGCTGAGAAAGAGAGCACATGCGTTTTTTTTCTGTATTTGTCTCGCTCTAATGTGTGTGTACAATGAAGCGACATGCTGTGCCGTTCACACCCGTTTTGAGTACGCACCAATACTTATATACCTGCTACGCATACACATATACTCATACAAGCAAAGGCATATTTCTAGCTGCTGAACACATACAAAGGAAATTAAAGATAAGAGAAGTTAAATATTGCTCTTGGGGGACAAATTTAAGCATATACATACATATGTATGTATATGTATATATGTGCATGTGTTCTTCCTGTAACAAAGAGAAGAAAAAGAAACAACATCTGCAGCGAGCTACGTGCACAACTAAAGTTCCCTTTGAATCCTTGTCAATATTATCTACTTTAACTATTTTCAAGTACAGTTGAGCTTGGATTATCCTAGCGTTAGGAACCTAGATTATGGATAGTCAAAAGTACCGTTTAACAGCGCTAATATATAAATATATATGCAAAATTTATATAACTTTTCTCAGAAACATGTGAGTCTGCAACTATAATTCTACACATTTCGAATGATCAGAGCTAAATCACGGTGAATAGGGGTATACAACTAAACAGTAAGTATTCCGGCTTACAGATGTTCCCGGATCTTTATTGCTTGTTCAGAGTTCTATGCCCGACATTGAAGAATATTAATAGCATTACGAATAGATAAGTCAAAAGATCGAAGAGCTTACTTTTGGTTCAACGAAAGTGAATATATGCAAATGAATGTTTGAATAAATTGAGTCGAACAATTAGCAATCATTTGAATGTGAGAATGCTGGTGAGTTGAGTTCAACGACAACAAATTGTTTATGCAAATTACATAGAATTGAAAATATTTGTGTTTCTTCTCGTAACAGTTGTTTATTGAAACAAACATAAAACCAAAATAAAGCTTAAACAAATTTAAGTGCTGAGTTGTTGCATTTGTTTGCTTTGATCCTAATTCACACACACACATATACACAAACATATACAGGCATATAGTAGTGGCTGTAGTAGTGGCTACTCGATTGGGAGTATTCATAGTTAATTTGTCTGGGGTCAGTTACAATTACAGAATACAAATGCAACTCTTGAGCGTAATATCGAAATAGACAAAAACAGAAATGCAAATTATGTCTCCAATGCAGTTGATTCCATGTGCGGAGGGGTAGTAGTATATTAAGCCTCTGGTGTTCAACACTAGTAGGCAAAACGGGTGTCCGGATGATAGCCAAGTTCGTCCAGCGCTGGATTACAGGCGAAGTTGATCATTGGCGGTGGTCCACAGAGCAGGACAATTGTATCATCGCTCGCTGGCAGCATATGAGCGCCGATCATTTCACTATTGATGAAGCCCACGCTGTATGTCCAGCCTGTGTTGGATTAGATAGAGACAATGACAAATGGATTAGTTTCAAGATTCCATTTAAGTGATCTCTCTAAAAGCAAAGACCTACACGTAACTTTTCCCTTGCATTGTGATATTTGTGTAAAAGCAAAAACTCTCTAAATTACATATTTAGACGCTAGCTGGATTAACTTAATAGCTAAAACGCTGCTCGGACCGATGGCCGAGCCGCTCCAGTCCCGGTATGCAGGTATAGTTGACCATTGGCGGCGGTCCGCATAGCAGACACAAGGTCTCTGCTGATGGCGGATGCAGATGCTCGCGCATCATCTCATCGTTGACATGGCCCGTGTTGTACGACCAGGCTATGAAGCGCGCGTGCGCCGTTCGGGGCATCCGTTTGAGGGCAGCATGTGGCGAGGGGGCAAACACAGAAATCTCAACATAATAGATAGCTTTAAGCATGGCTCTACGAATGCTTTAATATTGTTTGAACCAACTACAAATGAGAGTGTGAATGAGCTTTGAATCGGATGAATGTCTTCCTTCAATCATTGTGAATTGTCTGCCATAAGGAAATCGTTTTATGAATGAAACAATCGACCTATATTCTAATCAGAACTAATTGACTGAAGGATTGAATTAAATTATAAAAAAAACATGGAAAACATTTGCATATTTTACGTAGCAA
Source organism: Hirtodrosophila trivittata (assembly GCA_035045065.1). Taxonomy (NCBI): domain Eukaryota; kingdom Metazoa; phylum Arthropoda; class Insecta; order Diptera; family Drosophilidae; genus Hirtodrosophila; species Hirtodrosophila trivittata. The sequence goes on from JAWNNK010000816.1 coordinate 9,543,638, forward strand.
TCGGAAGATTCGGTTTAACTTAAAAATAAAACTATTGTAAAGATTTTTCGACTAACTCCGTACTCTGTTAAAGATCTTTGGGGAAAGTAGTTTATCTAGAATTACTGTCATACCCTGTACCCATAAATGGATAATATATATATTCTGGATCATGGATCTTATATACCAAACGCGGATTAAGCTTTGGATGAATTTTAAACCTTTAGAAGCGAGATATGCCAAATTTGGTATATTGAATCTTATATACCAAACGCCTGATCTGGCAGAGATCAGTCTTGAGCAGTTTGATATTGTTCTTGAATGATTGTGAGCTTGATCGAATGGTTGCTATATATGCTCTGATCCGGAGATTTGAAGTCACAACTCACCTTCGGCTGCTTTGTCAACGGTGTACCAGACCTTCAGTTGATCGGGATGCTTCTTGGCCATCTCGTCCAGTTCCTGACGCAGTAAAATATCTTTTTCGCTCTTTAAAATGAAAGTTTTGTTTTAGCCAGTGTTAATATTAATTGTTACCAATTACTTACCTGGTTGGCAAAAATAAGCGCCATTTGGGTCTTGTCCTTGTCACTGCGCTTGAGCACTTCGCGGACCAGTTGCAACATGGGCGTGATGCCAGTGCCGCCGGCTATCATGTTGACACACTTGGCGGTGACATGCTTGGGCGGATCCTTGCGTAGTTTCTTAATGGAGAAGGTGCCATTACCCAGATATTGGAGGCGACCGGAGGGTCCGCGGAAGGAAATCTTATCGCCCAGCTCCATTTGCTCCAAGTGCTGTGTCATTTTGCCACCGGCAGGGAACTTGGGATGCGAGTCCTTAAAGTATACTTTTACCACTAAGTCTACATAGCCAACATCCTCGTCTGACGAGATGGGCGTGTATGGACGTATAACTAGCTCATTATCAATCGTTGCTATGAGATGAATATGCTGGCCCACAGGCAGGCCCAGTATGTGTTGCTTAGAGGGTAGACCAAAACGAAAGCGTCTGGTGTCATGGCTGATAACCTCCTTCTCAATCAATGGCAGCTGATACTTGTCATTGGGATCCACCAGGGTGCGCAGACGTGCAGTTCGGTTGGGCTCCCGACGAGGTTTCGTCGATTTCTTATTGATAAAATAGTGGACTATCAAGGCGCCAACAACAACGGCCACAACACCCACAGCAATCGGAACAAACTATAAATAAAAGGAAGTATATAAAATAGAATCCAATTGTAATGATGAGGGCTATAACAGTTATATACTACTTGTATATATATATATAAAGTACTATTAGTGCTAACGGATCAATATACAGTTTAAGTGCAGAAAATATTATAATGTTCTATTATTTGTTTATCTTATCTACTTGATACAAGCGTTGATATAAATAATCATATGTATATATACATAGTACTATATATTAAATATATTTATTCTACAATCAGCTATAATTATATACCATATATGTATATTACGAGACTTTGGCAAATATTGAGTATTGTGCATGACTGATGCCTTTGCTGATTAGAGGTCATATTGCATTCAATTGGGCACTTCGAGTAAATATTGAATAATATAGTCCTCAATCTGTATAAAAACCACATGAAAATCGAGTTAGCAAACGACTTGAAATATAATCGTTTAACGTGATCTGACTTGGGTTAACTTAAGGCTTCATATCTTTGGCGCTACAGATAATTGAGGTTATCTCAACGACACTGTCAGCCATATATTGTCTTGGCCGTGACCCCAAGAGCATAGTCCACAATGGGAGTACGTTTTTGTATGAAAACATTTAGCGATATACACGCAATCAATTTGCTCTCTTGGTGATATATAATTATCTATGACGTCACAGCTAACGCACAGATAAACAGAGCGCACCAGCTGGCTCCCTAAGCAAAAGTACAAGAGAGAGCAGCTTCTGCCAATATGTTGTGTGTGACAGCTCTTTGCATTATCTCTCTTATAAAAATTTCCATGAAATTAACTTACATCGAAGTCTGTCATTTTTCACGCACTTGTTACAAGTTTGTTGTCTTTTACTATTATGTATATATTTCCAATTCAGATTCTCCAGCTATTGAACTTGACCGACTCAAAGAAAATAACACACGTTTGATGAACCGCCTGCCGTCGTGCACAATTTCCAATTGAAATGAAGCCAGTCCGCACGAGAGCTCGAAACTGATTCAGCGCGCGTAAGCACACAGTGAGTTAGAAAACTATACTGCCTGATTGAGTATAGTAATAAATTTCAAATGGGGATAAGTTTACTTAAAAATTTTTTATTTTTATTTTTGAAAGCTCGACTTTTAATATCAACATTTTTATAGGTTTCTATTAGTTCTATCGAAAAGCGATTTAGATTTACGGCTTCTTATATTTTAGTTGTGACAACCCTAAACACACTTTGTCACGGTGGAGAAATTTTAAATTGCTTGAAATAGCTTATATACTATATGAGCATTTGAACCTAATGAGCATTATTGATTTGACGTATATTATACATTTTTACACCTTACCCTAACATTATGCAATTTCTAAACGCAAGTTTAGCCGAGTGCAAATTTTAAATTGGACTTGAATGTGGATGTATAAATAAGCAAAATGTATATATGTATAATATTATACATATACATAAACATACATATATCCGTTTTGATCAGTATGCAAATACAAACTTTGCACACTGTATTCAACTTTTTGACTACGATAAGCAAAAACTGTAAAATGGAGAGAGACTTCTCGGAGTCAGAGAGTAAAAGAGAGTCACAGTTGACTTTATAGCTCAGCAGCAGATTCATATCCAATAAAGAGAGTTCTTACAAAGAGTAAGTAGTTTTTGATTGCTGAACAGCTGATTTTTCATTAGTTACTATACCGTTGTGCCGTAACGACAACTAACGTAAATAGATATGTATGAGGTAATTCGTAATGTAGACGCTCGAACGTCTGGAAACTCTGGCAGTCTCACCAAATTGAGAGACTCACATTGAATGTATCTTGGCTATTTGAGATGGTTAACAACTTATAGTCTTTGATGAAAGAATGTGCAATTAACTTATATCCTAGCTTGTTCTTGTCATTTAAATTCCTGCCTAAATTGATTATTCATTTCACATACACAAAGCACGTGGATGCAAAGATCTGCCTAACTTGGCTGCTGACCAAATGACAACATTAAAGCCTGACGTCATTTAACAAGGTGTTCGCAAAATTCTGTCTTTTGTTTTTGCTCAGACATACAGATGTTATTCGCATATTCTTTGCATTCTTTTGTGGGAGATGCCTTATGGCGAATACATACATATATACAAATGTGTATTTTTAACAATTATGAAATGGCTGGCCAAAAAATGATGAGTACACGAAGAAGATGCCAAGGGGATACTAAGAATTATGCAAAGCATACGCTGCAACTTGTTTCGTAACTTACATTGCTCTCAATTAGACGCGCCATATCCTTAGGCTGGAGACGCACCTGTCTGGAGCTTAAAGGCGGCTGCTTTTCTTATCTATTGGAAAATCAATGAATGCACTTTTGGATAAATTATATAATTTTTAAATTGCACTAATGGAACATCACTCACTGGGCACCGACGCAGTGGCGCACACACGAACAGCAGTTTTATTTTAAAACGCAACGCAGGCCCAACGCGAATGCGAGCGTGAAAGATAGTGAAAGCAATTGTTTTGTTTGACCGCGAATTGTTTTCTCTTTCTCTCTCTCAACTCTCTTGGATTAACTCAAATTCAAATCTCTTTCATTGCTGTTTGGGAACTCTGTTTTTTGTCAGCTGTAGTTAACTATGAAAAGCGTTATTAATTAAAAATAAAAACATGATGTATTTATTAAAACATGAGAAGATTTAGCTTAAAAAAAAGACTGTCCACTGTTAACGGTAAAACTTTTATAAAATTGGTTTGACTTGTTGAAGAACTTGTTGTATGAATAAAGTACGTAAGTACTTAGAGTTGCCACTACGTTTCACATAGCATACGAAAATTGTTATATCGAGTAACTACGTCGATTATTATCGTTGCAACACTGACATTAAATAATCGATGTCAGCTTCAGTACCACAGCAACTCATCTCTTTCTTTTGTGAAACGCACGTCGCAAGGTGTAGACATGACGTAAGTAAAGTGTTTAAATAAATCTTTAAAATCTAAATGCATCCTATATATTTTGGAAAAAATTTGTTGGCCTAATAATTAATATTAAAGCACTCTAAATGCTCCGTATAATATTTTTTTGGATGTGGCAATCAGAAACCAGCTTTTTGGACAATAATCAATGACCACATCAGTTTGGAAATGATTGCAAAAGTAAACTTGAAAATTGTGCTAAATATGTGACTACTTCTTTAAGTTGCAACCATTTTCACAATTGTTATACATTTATAATATGTTTTAAATTTATTTGTACCGTTTAAAACTAACATGGACGTTTTTACTTTGCAGTTCGAAAGTTTCTCGTGACACGCTCATCGAGGGCGTCAGTGGAATTCTGGAGAGTTCCCTGAAGAACAAGCGCGGTTTCCAGGAAACTGTGGAACTCCAAATTGGCCTGAAGAACTACGATCCCCAAAAGGACAAGCGTTTCTCCGGCACTGTCAAGTACGTTGGCTAAATTACCTACGCTGTGGACTCCTAAGTTATCATATTTGTGAAAACTGGCTACAGCGTTAGGCAGTCGATTGAGTGTGAAGGCGCATACCACGCCCTACTCATTTCGGCGGACCTGCACTCAGGGTCTTAAAATCAAATTGAGGAGGTTTCAGCAATGTTACCGATCCTAGTTTTAATATATAAAAAAAACAAACGCCTGCTCCTCTGCGAGCTGTGTAAGTTTTAAACCATATCAATTTGTAGCATTGCCCTCGAAGATCACATTTAATTGATAAATGCGGTCTTTTGTTTTATGCAGTTTTGTTGTGGTTTACTTAATCACCTCAAACTTGCTACATAACTAATATTTTGCTCTACATAATGAATTTAGTTTATGAAGTTGACCTAATCCATAAGAAAAGTACTCGGTAACTTCATAAAGTAACTTTATTGTGTAAATGCGGAACGAAAATTGTAAATCCTCTCCCTTAATGTACTAGTTGTGACCCTATGTCTATCAATATTAATTATTTGATTCTGTTTGCTATTGCAGGTTGAAGCACATCCCACGTCCCAAGATGAAGGTGTGCATTCTTGGCGATCAGCAGCATTGCGATGAGGCTAAGGCCAACAATGTTGAGTTCATGGATGCTGAAGCTCTTAAGAAGCTGAACAAGAACAAGAAGCTGGTGAAGAAACTAGCCAAGTCTTATGATGCTTTCCTGGCTTCCGAATCCCTCATCAAGCAGATTCCACGTCTGTTGGGCCCCGGTCTTAACAAGGCTGGTAAATTCCCTGGTCTGTTGTCCCACCAGGAGTCCATGATGGGCAAAATCGAGGAAGTTAAGTCCACCATCAAGTTCCAGATGAAGAAGGTCCTGTGTCTGTCCGTTGCCGTTGGACACGTCGGCATGAAACAAGACGAACTTACCCAGAACGTCAGCTTGTCGATCAATTTCTTGGTCTCGCTGCTCAAGAAGAACTGGCAGAATGTGCGCTCCCTGCACATCAAGTCATCAATGGGCCCACCCCAGCGTCTGTACTAAATTTTGTACTTTGTTGAAAAACAATATTTTATAACAAATAAAATTACATTTTATGAATGTATGTAAAGAAATTTAATATCATATAAAACTACATGCGGCTAATATAGATACATCCATTTAATTTATATCAGAGTTCAATGACTTGTGAGACGAGGAGCATGATATGTGCGCACAGTAAAACTTTTTTTCTATCTCGCTCTATTGCGTGTGAGTCGACTCCGGAAGCATTTGCTTCGTGTGCGTGAGAATCAGTAGAAATGTTCTAGTTACTAATTGAATGCATTTCGTTTGTTTTCGAGTCATTCGACGCATAGTTGTATGGCTTTTTCTTTTCCAAGAAAGTTGAATACCGTGTGATCATAAACTGTTTCATTATGATGTGCAGCTCTCCCAGATCAAAAGTTACTTCAACGTTGTGTGTGAGCACACTTCACCATCATTAACAACCGTTAAGCTATAGGTAGCTGAGTTCAGACGTAGACGTACCTACCTGGAAGATGATGATCGTGCGGGATACGCAGAAACTACAATCACAGATGAAAGTTCTTAGAAATTCAACAAATGGTTTCGAAGGGTAGAAGAGGAATACTGAGAAAGGTGGCAGAAACACTGAATGTGCCTAAAGAACGCGTTTTGTTAATTTTCAGCGAATGATTGGACATAGGAAAGGCTTTCCCGGAAAGCTGTCTTCATGTTGGGTTCCTCGATATTCGAATCGGTGGAAGAAGTGTGTGCATTTGCAAGAAGACTAAGTTTAAATTTAACCAAAACAAATCCTGTTCCAACATTCTCAGGACAGTAACTTTTCGACACTAGATTGAAACTGATTCTTAGAACAGTCATGTATCTTAATCATAAATTATCAGATAAAAGATACTTTTACATTAATAAGATCTTAAACAATATGACAAAAGATATTTTTACGGTGTGATTTTAAATAAAAATATTGGTTTATTTTTGTTTAGATTATATATTTGAATACTTTTTCATTATTTCGCCTGGAAGCCTTATTAAATAATAATTAAGTTAGCCCAGGATAAGTTGACTAATTGGTCGAAAAGAGTAAATTAGGCAACTTGTGGAAGGGTCCTGGGTTCGACTCTAAGCTATGGAATGGAATGTTGTGGTTGTCTTTTTAGCCAGTGCCTAATAAAGCCGTTCAAACTTATAATAAATAAATATAATATGATTGTTACCCACAAAAGATGGATATTAAGTGTAGGAATATAGTTGTGCATCACGAGAAAGTGGAGGTATTGCGGACCATATAAATTACGGTATATTCATGAGAAGCGTTAAGCATATAGATCTATCTCTCTGTTAAGTTCCAGGAAGCACACAAGTTTGTACAACTGTCTGTCAGAAAACTTAAGAGATCGATGGAAAAGGTATATCATGGTGAAGTATACTTGGCTAAATCAAGGTCAGTCTCTATGGAAGTTCTGTGGAGCTTATGGTACGTGCCAAGAAATCGCGTAATTCTATAGCGCGGTCGACTTCTTTGCTAGCATCAGGTTTTGGAGGGATTGGTGCCGGCCTGAACCGTGAGACATCTACGGAATTGCCCCACTCGAGCATGTGGGGCTCGCTAAGTTCCTCGAGGAGATTGTGCAAAACTGTAGCGGCGGTAATAATACAGGATGCAGTCTGGAAACTTATATCCAGTGACTGGCTAAGGAAACGCCAACGAGACATTAGTCGGTGCAATGCGCAATCGCTTAGTTCCAGTAGATGATCAGCCACCTCATTAAAGTCGTATTCGTGTGGTGCGGCCGGCTCTTTGTATCGCTGCAGCAGCCAAGGACGCAGCGGATAGTTTTGATTAATCGGCGCCAAGACGAATGCGGGCACCCGACGCTTATTGATGTTACGCGTCGGCAGCTGTGTCAGTGGATTTGGTGCCTCCGCATACATGGGCGATAAAGGCGCCTTGCTGCCGCTGCAGTTGCCTAGCTGCAGCTCACGGAAAAGCATGCGATCATCTAACAAGAACTCCATGCGAAGGATTGGACCGACTTTGTCATCGTGCTTCCCCTTCCCCCTCAAAGGAATGCAGCAAACACCCAACACACCAATAAGTGCGGCAGGCATGTTACATTCCTTTTGGAAACCGGCCACTACGTTTGCACAGTCTGCCTCGCTCTGTGGCAGAAGGCGGAGCGCTTTACCTAGGCTGGCCATAACGGCATTGCAAAACACTTTTAAACATTTGATGGTGTGGGTGCGAGGCAATGCAAATTTTTCCGATAAATTTGAAATACGTTCTCCACTAGCAAGGAAGTACAGGGCCAGCCCCACGCACTTATCCGCTGAAACTGGACCCAAGTTGGAAGATGTTAGCTCTGGGGAAGTGCGTAAAGTGGGTGCCAATTGAGTGCACAGCGACTCGAAAGTGCTGCGTGTCACATGCAAGTTGTCGAGGAACTGTTCATCACTAAATTTTGGCACAGTGTTCTCCCAAAACTGGCTACCCACAACGTTCGAGATGCCTTTCTCGCTATCCGACGAACTGTCGATGTCCATCTCGTTGTTTGTTATGTCCTGTAATTGGACGTGCTTCATGCGTAGAATGCAATACATCTGCAAGTAGTTGGCCTCAAGCTCCATAAGTTCTTGAAAAAAGAAGGATCGGAATTGTTTCATCCGTCGTCGCATGCGCTGCTGTCGACGTCTTCGATTCGTAACCACCGTGTGCTGCAGGTGCCGGATGTGAAGTTTTATAAGCATTGCGATATGCTCTTTGAGATCCTGCGGAACAGGTTTTCCGGGTTTTGAAGAGCTCTTGACCAATTTAGACAACACATCTTCAAGATCATTGTTTGTTACTTTCTGTTCGTTATCCATCTCACAATATTTCAGTGTATCCACACAGTCAACAAAAACAAAAGGTCTTTCGATAAAATTAATGTGACGTAACGTTTGACGTAAGGTAAGAACACATTTCAATAAAATCGATACTATTAACATATCGTTTTTTTCGTAATCGCAGAAACCGCCTTTTTATAAACACAATGGACGTAACACCCAACGCAGGCAATTTTGAGGCTGGTCTTGGGAGCGACAATACCTCCACACCAGGTTGCCCATCATTGCCAGCCTCACACTTGGCTCTCATTGAATACGCAACAACCGCATCCCGCCCATTTTTTATACAAGATGAATCTGTTTTCACCTCTTTCCATGAGGACAAGAAAACCTTTACAGATCTATCAATAAAGGAAATATGCAACATTTTTTTGAACGAAGTACTGCCAAGAGTAAATGTATACCAATTATCCGATACAATAAGACATCGCTTGAAAATTTTGGATCTGCATCCTTGCTTTCGAAAGACTCCCAACGGATATGTATACGTGCCAAAACACCTCGACGCGCGCTTTGTGCTCCAGCCGAAGCAGGATTACATTGAAGCTGAGCAATTAGTGGTAAGTCGAGCTCTTGTGTCTTTTATGTTTTAATTTGTTTATTCTTTTATTCTTGTCTTGTCAGTCAGCTGAAGTAAACGAATTGAAACAACTTGGTGTCGAAACACACACAATGCTTGTGGACAGTAACGAAGTGGCGCCTGTTCACAAGTCTCAGCTTACGCCTGAGATTGCAGCACTGGTCTCGGCAATGCTTTCCTCAGATTTAGAGCTGTCTTCCTCAGAGCTGCACTCTCAAACTGAAATTCAAAAGCGTTTACGAAGCGCTAAACGCTCCTTTGAAGACTCTAGCAATACGCTGCCTTATCGCTGCAATCCAGAACAAATCTTCGTGGACGTGCAAACGTTTGACAAACTCAAAAATAAACTTTGCACGCTTTTGTCCCAGCTGGATGTAGGAGAGATACCATAAATGTTTCATAATAGTTTATAAGATTTATTAAATAATAGTTTACATTTTTTTATGTCCAGGTTTTAATTATAAAGTCAATAATTACATTTTTTGTGATAACCTTTATCCTACTAGCATTTGGACAATGTTTAACATATACAAACGCCTGCTGCTGCTTTCAAGAGTATTGGGTATCTTTAAGATTCTTAAATAATATGTTAGACAAAAATATATATTCTATTTTATGTTTAAATTCAATTGTCAATTGATGGCTCACTAGATTTGGAGTAAAGTTGTAATATCAATTTTATTTAAGGTATTTCTGTGCTTTACTACAGTATTTGTTCAGATCGAGGAAAACCGTTGAATGGATATTTTTTAGTGTTGATTTTAGGCCCTAAATTAGGTATAAAATTGTACGTTATGTATACAAAACATAGATTTTTGTAAATAATTTAAACGTCCACGCCTAATATAAGAGTATAATAAAACAGCCAATGCCAGTTAGTCTGAGCTAGAATCTTCGTGTTCTGGCCCCTTTTTCTTGGTGAAAAAGTTGAACGTTTTAAAGGCAGCAAAAGCAAATAAAACCGTTCCTCCAACGGCAATCATAAATGGGAGCATATCAGATGATGGTTGTCCGTAGCTAGTTTGTTCGTTACCATATTTGAGACCTTCCTCTCCATATTGATCATAGATTTCGCGTTTTTCCTTATTTGAAAGTACCTCAAACGCCGCGGCAATCTCCTGGAAGTGGTCTGCAGCTTCTGGATGATCGTTTTTGTCTGGATGGTATTTAAGTGCCATCCGCTTATATGCCTTTTTAATTTCCACATCATTAGCTTCTTTGCTGATGCCCAAAATATGATAAAAATTCTTGCCCATTTTTTGTGGTATTGTACAATCCAATAAGAAGCCAATACGTGGTCGTATTATCAATATCGTGTATCGCCTTATCTTGCTGTTTACACACACAAAATAATAGCTGATAAGCTACTGGCTTATTTCACAATATTAAGATATTCTACACTCGGCTTACAAATAATTCAACAATACTTTTGATATATCGATTAGTTATTTTATCAACAGCTGTGTGACGCCAGTGTTGCTTCTGTGAAGAACATTGTTTAACGTGCCAGTGTAGCCACACAAAAAAAGGTGTAACTGCCAGTATGCCAAAAATTTAAAATTTAAGCAATGCAATTTTTGCAACATTGAAGACCAACTCTGCTATTTGCATATATATTTTGGAGACTAAACCTTTTTCAAATAAAATGGAATATCATAATGTTCTTGTTGGACGATACATAATATTCTTGCACTCGTGAGTAGTAAACACGGAGGTTGAGACTAGATGAAATAATCGATAACATTATTCGTATTGTCGATAGCTGTACGGCATTAATCGCGTATCTCGTCCATTTGGTCCAAGTCACCACCGCGTATAGTTTGTGTTTTGGTAAGTGAAAAATTTTAATCTTTGAAAATATATGCCATCGCAGCAATATTTTCATAAAAAATAATTCATTTCAAGTAATTGAATAGCGTTATACCCATTAATAATGATAATTTTTCATATTTTACAGTTCTTAAATTCAATCGAGTCCCTAATACAATTTCAAAATGGTTAGGGAGAACAAAGCAGCATGGAAGGCTCAATACTTCATCAAAGTTGTGGTATGTAACTCCATTTACACAAATGGCACATAGCACATTGGATTTACTAATTAATTCGTTGTTGTATATATTTTAGGAACTGTTCGATGAGTTCCCACGGTGCTTCATTGTTGGCGCTGACAATGTCGGCTCCAAGCAGATGCAGAACATCCGTACCAGTCTGCGTGGTCTTGCCGTAGTGTTGATGGGCAAGAACACCATGATGCGTAAGGCCATTCGTGGTCATTTGGAAAACAACCCACAGCTGGAGAAGCTGCTGCCTCACATCAAGGGCAATGTTGGTTTCGTTTTCACCAAGGGCGATCTGGCTGAGGTTCGCGACAAGCTGCTGGAATGGAAGGTGCGCGCTCCCGCACGTCCCGGTGCAATTGCACCACTTCCCGTCATCATCCCAGCTCAGAACACTGGTCTGGGTCCCGAGAAGACCAGTTTCTTCCAGGCTCTGTCCATCCCAACCAAGATTTCCAAGGGTACAATTGAAATCATCAACGATGTGCCCATCTTGAAGCCCGGTGACAAAGTTGGCGCTTCCGAGGCCACTTTGCTCAACATGTTGAACATTTCGCCCTTCTCGTACGGTCTGCTCGTCAACCAAGTGTACGATTCTGGTTCGATCTTCTCGCCCGAGATCCTTGACATCAAGCCCGAGGATCTGCGCGCCAAGTTCCAACAAGGTGTTGCCAACTTGGCTGCCGTCTGTTTGTCTGTCGGTTACCCAACAATCGCATCGGCACCTCACAGCATTGCCAATGGCTTCAAGAATCTGTTGGCCATTGCTGCCACTACCGAGGTGGAGTTCAAGGAAGCCACCACTATCAAGGAGTACATCAAGGATCCCAGCAAGTTCGCTGCTGCTGCTGCTGCTACAGCACCAGCTGCTGGCGGCGCTGCTGCCGAGAAGAAGGAAGAGGCAAAGAAGAAGGTCGAGTCCGAATCCGAGGAGGAGGATGATGACATGGGCTTTGGCCTGTTTGATTAAGCGCCAGAAACTCCTGCAATTTGCGCTACACTACATTTTCAATGTTTACAATCAGTTTAGCTCTATTGGCTGTGCAAATTATTGTCGCGGTTTGACAAACCCAATGGCAAGTTGCATTCCCATAGGGCTTTCAATAACATCAATAAACCATTTGTAAACTTGATATATAAACTATATATTTGCTTTTTAATTTATTTTCCAATCCTATATTTGAGTGGTATTTGATCGAAATGCGAAAGTGGGATCAAAATAACGAGTTTAGTTTATTTGCTAATTATTATCTGTTAGTATACATCTTTTCTTGTGTGGGTGATTTATTAAACGTGTCACGAGAAAGACACGACAACTGTTCATCACTAGGCGAAATCATGTTGCTGGCAACATTGTTGTGCATTGCCTGCTCGTAAGATTTTGTCAGCAAACAGCTCGTTTGTTGTCGTTTTTTGTTGTTGGCCGCATCATCATCGTTAAAACTTTGTAATTTGCTAAAAATTGGTGTGCGGCCGAAACAAAAGCATATGGTAGCAGCAACAAAAGTGTAGTGTAGGTCGGGTGCATGATGCTGGCAAAAACTTTTGAAGCACTGCACCCAACGAGGGTATATTTGGTTTGTAATGTTGTTGGTTTTACACAACACATATACATTTTATTTATGAATGCAAGTATAATAAAATAACTGCTTTTTAAATGCTGTGTGGCAACTCTGGTAATTAGCAATTGCTATATTTTCGCTCTCTCTTTGCCACATTGCACAAATGCATTCGCGCAGTAATTTGGCACCTTTAAACATTCACACGCGCACACACTACCAAACGATCAGCAGCATATGCATGTATGTGTGCGTTTTTGTACACGCTAGGCTTGTATTCTTCGAATGCGTTCGGCTATTTATGAGTCACACGTTAATCAAAAGCATCTTACGCTTCGGCTTCGTTTGTATTGTCTCTTCTTCTCTTGGTACACAAAGTATTTGGTTTATATTGTGCAAGGAATATAAGTGCTTTTTTAAGAGAATACCTTTACAGCTGGGTGCTTTGGCGAAGCACATCAAATGTATTAAGAGATAAAAGAGTTATGAAGTGTACAAGTTTTAGTGTGCTTTTAACTGAATGGCTTGAGATCTTATCGAGTTCTTTAAGTTTTGCAAGAAATAGTAAAATCAAGATTAAAATCCATGTTCTTGATAGCTTGAAATGGATAACTAATGGTCAACTGTGATTATCGTCAATTTAGTTTAAAGCTATTTATGCTTTGACTTATTTTACAATAAATTACATTCTCTTTATGTATGAGAGTATTTGATGTTCTCTTACACCGATCTCTTGCTTCTTGTTGCATCTTGCAGTCCTTAAGTTCTTAATGCGCCGACAGCCATTTTATTGCCCACTTTAAATGGCCAAAAGGCTGCGTGTGCAATCCACGTAACGCCGCGACGTCTGCTGCATTGTCTGCCACCCCATATATTTACAAAGTAATTACTTGTGATAAAATGAATTTCACAAGATGAGAAAAGTTTAAAGTTTTCTCTGGCTCTGTAGCTGGAAGCTGCTGCTGCTGCTGCTGCTGCTCCTGCTCCTGCTCGTGCTGTTGGTGTTGGTGTTGGTGCTGTGTCGCCTTTTGCGATTTCTTTGCAAGACCAACGATGACGACGACGAAGACGACGCTCATAAAAATTCAATTTGTCTTGACAAAATACGCAAGAAATTAAGAATGTGCCAAGTAGCAGCAAAAGAAACTTTATTTCCCTTTTATTTATATTTATTTTATCTTTTTCTTTTCGTTTGCTTGCACTTTTCTCTCATTCGTCTGAGGCGAAAATGAGTTACGCGGCTGGCGCGTGAAAATGAAAATGCCACGCCCCCTCATCCAGCAAAAAGCCCTGGGCAAAGTTAAACACTGCATAAATAGCTGAGACCGAGGGCCCAGTTAGTAGTAGTCCATCCCTCCATACATACTCCGTATATACAGATATATATGTATTTATGTACGTATATATATATGTGTAAATATATAGAAATCCATTTAGAATCTTACCTACAGCTGAGCTCGTGAGTTGCTCGTGGTTAAAACGATAGTTTTCTGAGATTCTCTTGCTCTTTATATATATATTTTGTACATATAGATTCAGTTTAAATGTGTCAAAAGTGTTAAGACCTCAATATCTTGAAAGAATCGGTTAACAGTTTGATGAATCGGTAAACATAACCGTTTGATGAATCTGTAAACATAACCGTTTGATGTTTACCGATTCTTTTATTGAGCTCTGAAATAGGCAAGCATAATCCAAGAACTATAACCCCTATATGTTATCTTTATTTAATGTACAGTTGATCATTAACATAATCCTTGAGAACTACGTCTGTTAAATGATATTAAAGTAAAAAACGACCTAGTACTACTCCGGAATGGGGTGCGGGGTTCTACTCCTAGCTTAAGTGTGACTTTTTTTTGTCTTCCCCAAATACCTTTCTAAGAGAGCTAATATGTCTCTTTAAGAATGGATAAAAATCTATAATAAATAAATCTTTAAAAATCTATCAGACATTATACTGAAGTAGACCTATGAGGAACTCACGTGTCCATCTCTAGCACGAGTTCCCATTTGGTTTGCCATAAATTAATAAAGGCATTGCATAATTTCAGGAGCCGCTGGCGGCAAATATACAAAAATTAACATAAATTGTGGGGCGGCACAGCTGCCCCCTTGGACAAACCTCACCCCCCACACCACCAGCTCAGTCTCACCCAAAATCAGCACTGTCACTGACATTCGAAATCAAAATGCGATTGGCAAAATGATTTGCTTCAATTTTTGTGATGCGCATAACAAATGAAGTTTGGACATTTGGACAATTGATTGGGGCGCCACGAACGGACGAACAAATAGCATCCAGATTTCAGAGAGTCAGGAACCAGAGACCCATATAGACAATATTTGATAATACACACACACACACTGAGACACACACACGATGGTATACAATGTTTGTCATGCACAACAAAATGTAGAGCAGTCGTCTGATTCGAGTCCTGGACTCCCAATCTCCACACAACTCGACTCAGTTTGTCTATCAATACGCATAGATAGATTTGTATGCATATTTTTGCTTTGGCATTTCGTTTGTGTGCTAAACATGTGAATGCCATCGATATAACGATGATGCTGCTGTTATGCATGTTTGTCTCCAATGGATCATCCCCACCTCCTCCTCCTCCTCCAGTCACTGCTCAGCTGAGATTTGTTTTGCCAAAAGATTGCACGATGACGCTCCAAACTGGAAACTGGAGTACACAACGACGTAAACGATTCGCTTTATGTTTACTAAGCGTCTGTTTAAAAAACTATAAATCCTTAATCAATTTTCCTACGTTTATTACCATTTTAAATGTCATAATCGCAAAATATCCTGATAAATGTTCATAATATTCGCATTTGCATACAAGCTTCAACAATTTCGAAAACGGATTCATTACTGACTCAGTTTCATAGACGAATACATATCGTAACATATATGTGTGTTCCGATATAAATATTACAATATCTGGATGAAGGCTGTCTTTACTTTTCAATATTATTTCATTAACAGTAGTCAGGGTCGTGAGTATGAGAGCTGCGTATGGCTTCCCCTATCGCTGGAATAAAAATAAAAGATACTTTTAAATAATTATAATTATAATAATAATAATTTATATATTTATTTTATTTTATTTATTTTATTTATTTTATTTATTTTATTTATTTTATTTATTTTATTTATTTTATTTATTTTATTTATTTTATTTATTTTATTTATTTTATTTATTTTATTTATTTTATTTATTTTATTTATTTTATTTATTTTATTTATTTTATTTATTTTATTTATTTTATTTATTTTATTTATTTTATTTATTTTATTTATTTTATTTATTTTATTTATTTTATTTATTTTATTTATTTTATTTATTTTATTTATTTTATTTATTTTATTTATTTTATTTATTTTATTTATTTTATTTATTTTATTTATTTTATTTATTTTATTTATTTTATTTATTTTATTTAGAATCAAATAAAAACAGTAAACTTAAAGATAAAAGTTTATGATAAA
The DNA here is from genome assembly GCA_035045065.1 of Hirtodrosophila trivittata. Taxonomy (NCBI): domain Eukaryota; kingdom Metazoa; phylum Arthropoda; class Insecta; order Diptera; family Drosophilidae; genus Hirtodrosophila; species Hirtodrosophila trivittata. Next base: position 9,559,848 of record JAWNNK010000816.1, read on the forward strand.
TATTACAAAATAAAATTTTAAAAGTAATCTGAAAATTAAAAAGGTATGAAATAGAAAATCTGAGGCTGTTTTTTAAAATGATTTTAGACTTGAATTGATCGAACATTTATTGCAAGGACTAGGGAAAACCCACAAAATCCCAGAAAAACCTAATCAGAAAAATAAGTAATAGTGTTAGTATTTATGACCGAAGGTGATAGAAAAGTGAAAGTTTGATTGAGAGAAAAGAAGGTTCAAAATGGAAATGAGAGTTGCAAAGTGAAGTCAATATATATACACGTAACAGATTTCTGAAAATTGTCAAAACTTATTACTTGAGTAATTAAATAATAGTACAATATCATAAACATTTGAAATTGGCGGCGAATTATCATCTCTCGATATATATAGAAAGGTCAAACTTTATACTTAAAGCATATTGAAAGAGTTTTTTCCCTGGTCACCAACGACTACGACTTTATTAAAAAACCAATTTAACTTTTAAAATGTGTTAGCTAAATTCTAATATTCAAAGATTAATATGCATTTATGTTTTTTATTTTTGTGGTAATACTTTATTTTATATCTGTCTCACGACTATAGAAAAATTGCTTAGAATGATTTTAACTCCAGTGAGCTCAATCTCTATTTATTACACTGAAGTTTTTGTTTATTTTTGGTTAAATAACAACTTTACTTGGTAGGTCCTGTATATGGTGTCTTAGATCGTTTACCTAGGTCTATGGCAAGTTTATTGTCCTGGATGTGCAGTCTATTTATGTAACTCTTAGAACGTCTGGTGACAAGGAGCACCTGTGATGTTTCTTAGGGTCATAGATTGGTAGCTTTGTAAGATTTCTATGTTGGAATTGCTTGCTGTTCCAAAAAATTGCGTATCATATGTCCTTATAGGCTTAAGACAAACCTTCTTCTCCAGATCAAGTTGCGGCCATCAAACGCGGCCTTAGTAGCCAGTGCATGCTTTTGGTTTTTGCTTAGATTTTATGTGAGACTTCCATGTGAGTGTTCGGTCTATATATACTCCCAGGTAATTCACAGTATCATTAGTTGGTACCGTCCTTGCCTTTCCTTAAGAAAAAAGCCACTTGGATCGATTATGCATTCATGTGAATAAATATATTCCTTTGTATATTCCTGTTGCTGCCCATGACAGCAGTTAAAAATTAACTTAAAATTTAAAGTCTAGTTCACAAATTAGTGAAAAATATTTTTGGGTTTTTTAGAGATTTGCTGTCATATTAAATTAACATATGATATTTATGAAGCTATCACTGTGACTTTTGACCCGCCATTATTATTTCCCATTAACAATATTTGGTCATGTTTCGAAAGGATTTATATAGTTTTTACGTATTTCATATGTCAGCACATTTTTTCTTAGGATTATTTACGGCCAGAAGCAGAACCACAACGAGGCAGTTTTCCCTTGATTTTTGAAGATCAGCTAAAAATAGTTTTTGGGAATGAAAGGTGTTTTCCGAACGATTGTGAAGACACTTAAGTTGTGTTTTGTTGTGTCGTTTTGTCACATAAATAATCGAATATTATATATGTAAAGTAAACAGCCAGTCGACTGCTGCATATAGATCTAAGCCCTCTAAAATAGGGTCCCGTTCTAATCCCGTCCGTATAGTAGGCACGTGAAAATAAATTCACAGCAATTTCTTTTTGATTTTTTACGTAGAGCGCGAGGGCGAAAACTGCCGTTACATGAAAGGGGTGTGTGTGTGTGTGTGTGGTAGTTGAGGATGTGTGGGTGTGACTGAGCAGAGGCTCGTGATTTATGTGGGCTCTCCTGTACTCGTTCGGCTGCTGTTGGCAACTCAAAACATATGCATAGATAAATTATGCGCGGTAAGCGCCCACAAGCCCTAAAATGTTGACAACAACAGCAACAATACAAACAAGAAGAAGAAGACCAAGAAGGAAAATATTACTGGATGGTAGAGCAAATATTTTGATGTGACAAAACTAAATTGGGCGTGGCAAGGTGAGCAGCATTCGCCCCACAATACAGAAATTGCCAGCCATATTTTTTGTATATTTTATTTTTTGTTTTTTTCTTTTTTGTTTTTCCTTCGACATTCGAATATATTGGATGTCAGTCAGTTAGAAAATAGATTTTCCGATCCGAATGATGCAGCAGCTGCTAACGAAAAGTTCCATTTCCTTCCGTTAACTCCCCACCCCCAACTCCCGGACAACAACTTCAGCTCCATCAATTGTTACTATCTCCCATACCAATTGGTTGCAACTTCTGCTTTTGTTTTTATATTTTGTAAATTTTGTTTTTGATTTTTTTTCTGTTGCTGCGTTGAAAGTGTGTGCAGAGTGCAGGGTAAACAAGTTTCAGATGCTGCAATTGGCTTAATTAAATTTTCAGTCGAATTTTCTAAGTAAATTCACATTTTCCAACCGACAATATGGAATTCATTAACAAATTGCCAGAAAGTTAAAGACCTAACGAATTTATGCTCTGATATTTTACTATCAAAGTTTATTTAAGGTTGAGATCAAAACTGATTTATTTGAAAGTTTCTGTTAGTTGCAAGTTTTGTTGTGTTGTGCTTAGAGATATATATCTATTCATTTTACTCCCACAATAAAACAAGCTCACTCTAAACTTGTTAAGTGCTTAATATATATATTTAAACACAAGGATAAGCTGTGCGTTTATAAACCTCATGATTTGTTACTTAATTGCTGCAGTCAGCGACTCTGCCTGAAAATAATATATCATAGTGCAATAATTAAAAGCTATTGAAAGAGCTGGAGCTAGCAGGCAATTAAGAATGCTTCACTCGAACGTGGCCAACTAGGAGAAAGCCTTAACCCACACGGAGTATAACTAAACACAGCCCACACACATCGAAACACACCCATTAACATGCACTTTAAGCAATTATGTGCAGTGCTGAGTTCCACGCGTTCTTCTGGTCAGACAAAGAGACAGGCAGACAGACAGATAGATAGATAGATAGATAGATTGATAGATAGATAGATATATAGATAGATAGATAGATAGATAGATAGATAGATAGATAGATAGATAGATAGATAGATCGATAGATAGATGGATAGATGGATAGATGGATAGATAGATAGATAGATAGATAGATAGATAGATAGATAGATAGATGGATAGATGGATAGATAGATAGATAGATAGATAGATATATAGATAGATTGATAGATTGATGGATTGATAGATTGATAGATAGATAGATAGATAGATAGATAGATAGATAGATAGATAGATAGATGGATAGATGGATAGATGGATAGATTGATAGATAGATAGATAGATAGATAGATAGATAGATAGATAGATAGATAGATAGATAGATAGATAGATAGATAGATAGATAGATAGATAGATAGATAGAAAGATAAATTGATTGATAGATAGATAGATAGATAGATAGATAGATAGATAGATAGATAGATAGATAGATAGATAGAGAGACAGACAGATAGAGAGATAGACAGATAGGACGACCGATAGGAAGACAGAGAGACAGATAGATATGACTATATCGACTCGACTCTTGAGGCTGATCAAAAACATATATACTCTATAAACTAAGAGATATTTTATTCAGCCTGTTGCATACATTTCAACAAACTTAATAGTCCCCTTTTATACATCTACATTAGGTTAAGGGTACACGAATAATATAGTTTGCACTTCGCACCTAGTTTCATTGCTGTGCGAATACCTTCCGGAATAATAGGTCTGAAATGAAATATAATCTTCGCTAAATAGGTAAATTGATGTTAATTCTTGGGAAAAAATGTCAAGTAGAAGGTTTCCGGGTGGATTGTGGATTGCGTGCCGTACTATTAGCATGGGAGTGCTCTAAGCAAATCCGTATTTCAATCAGGATGCTTGTCAAGAATTCGCAGGTGGGAGAAACGTGTTCGCTAATCCCATTAAAATCGCATCGCTTTAATTAGAGACGAAAGTCTTGGCCATATTTCGTTGGCTCGCAACGTGAAAGACTGCGCCATGGAGTACCGGAGTAACAATAAACGACAACATTTACGGCGTACAATGATTGCAAGGCAAACGAGCAATTAAAAAGCCGTGCGCCAGCTGCCAAGCAACGTGCACCGAGAAGGAGGTGGATACCCGATGTGTGGGGGTCTAGTGGCAGTGCCGACACCAGGACGCGACCTCAGCCCAAGGTTGTGACAAGGTAAGCCTTAACCCACACGTACGAGGCATAACCTTTGCCCCTCTCGCACAAAAGGAGCGCATTTGGCAGCTGGATCCTTGAGGCATTTTTACAGCTTTCTTTTGGAAGCGAATGAATTTACGTTGGGTATTTGAAATATGCACGTAATATTGCAAAATTTTAAGCGTATATCTTTGCATAATTAACTGAGAAAATACTTAGCAGTCACACACCTACATACACACACACACACACAGAGAGAGACAGTTAACGGGGCACAGAGACAGCAACATCGAGTCGAGGTCCTTGCCTCACAGGCATTTTTACCGCAGCACCAAATCGCATGCAGCAGAAAAAGTAGAATGAAAAGCGAACAAAACTTTGCAATGATACTTTTTGGACCCCACTCACAGACCCAAAAATCCGACGCGACCCAACCCAAGCCCAAACCCAAACTCAAACCCAACCCAAACCATCACCCACTCTCAGGTTGTGTGGAATTTTTAATCTGCTACAGCGGCAACCAAACAACCACCGCAGCAGGAGAAGCAGGAGGAGCAAGAGCAGAAGGGGAAGCTGGAACAGGAGCTGGAACAGTGGCAACTCGCACTCGTACTGGCACCTTCAGCTCCTGGCCATGTATCTTTCTTTACTGCAGGGCTTTGCATCTTTACGCTTTGCTTAAATATTTTAATTTTTATTGGTTGAAGTTTGCGAACTGTCGCCCCGTGCGCTTCCAGTTAGGCTGCCATTTGATAAAGCTGTTAAATATGTATTTATTTTCGGTGCCAAGGTTTGCGGCAATGGAACTCAGCGACTGGGGGCAATCAGCAAAGCCTGTGATAAGCGCATTTGTGGCATAGCTAAAGGTACCCCGCCACATAGCTGAGAATAAGCGCAAAACGACAGAGCGCTGCTCGACATTATCTCAAGATGGATAAACAGCTGCAAAAAACTTCAGCTCAACTTCTAGATACAATCTCCAAAAAGTACTCCAATCCAATATACAAATAATTAATCATTAATTGAGTCAAATACCCTGTAAACTGAAGGCCAATCGATAGGGGGAGTACATTATATCATTTAGAGTTCAATATGAAATTGTAGGAGTAGAAATAATTAACCTACTGGAAGATATCTATCCTTCACTTTCTCTCTTTCTTTCTATCCTCTGCCTTTTAACTCTTATATATTTATATATTATATATATTTATATTTTTTAAGTTAATATGCTAAAACTAACTGATCTGATTGCATTTTCCTGACTTTTCCCCAATGCATGCAACAAATTTTGGTTCAGTTTTAACAAATTTTTATTTTGAATGCCTTCAGATATAAATTATATATATAATTATATATATTTTATTTTATTCATTTTTTTATATATTTTTTCCTTTTATATGTATATATATATATAGTATTTATAAAAGATTAATATTTAATTATTTTTTTATTATTTTGATAAAAATTTTCTTTCTGTCTTTCCTTTTGAAATTTGTTTTTATTTATTCGACTCTAAATAAATAAATATATATTTTATTTTATTCATTTTTAAATTTTATATTTTTTACCTTTTATATTTATACTTATATATTACATAAAATTATTATTTTAATTTTGTACATATGTTTTCATTTTTATTTTTTTATGTTGTCGACTCCTTTTAATTGACTCTAAATAAGTAATTTAATAATTATATATGCCTAAGTCTTTGATCTATATTTTGAATGGGTGAATCTGCCTAAACTTATTTTCCTTGACAATAGTTAGCAAAATTTATAAATAATTTCATATAATCCTATTTAGTTTATTTGAAGTTTATAAAACTTCTTTGGGAAGTGCATTAACATATGTTAAGAAGCAGACGAGCTTGCCAGGAGGATTGTGAAGTGAAACCTGAAGTTGTTTCTCAATGCTTAATTCAAAACTAAGCTCTGCCAAGCCACAGAATCTGGCTAATATGCATTTCTTGATATTGCGAAGGTAATTCAGTGGCTAACCAGCCATCGTAACCCCACTTGACCACAGACGGTGGTGATGAGGCAAATTGCCGGCTATAAAACCCCCTGAACTGCAAACTGTGGACTGCAGGCCGAGTTAAGCTCAGCTAACTCGCACTAATAGCCATAATCATAAGCCATAATGACTACTACCTAGACTATAGCTCACATTGCACTGGCAGAAGGAGCTGGTGCTGGAGCCGGAGCCGGAGCCGGAGCCCGAGACCGAACCGCTCGTTGCCGGCACCACTGTGCGTATGCGTAATATGCAGCTAGAGTGGAAACTTTGTGAATGACACCGAAACCGAGACTGGAGCCTTGTGTGTTTATGTTTGAGTATTTGGGTGAGTGTGTGTGTGTGTGTGTATATATAGATGTGTGTTTATGTGTGTGTGTGTTAGTGTTTGCAGTGTCATTTGCATAAAAGTAAAGTTCACCCACTCGACGGCAGCGGAAAATTTGAATGCAACCTGCAAACTTTTCCCAAATTTAAATTATAAATAAGCTGCCTGCCTGACTGCTTCGACTTTGGCCAGGATTGGGCGGGGCGGAATAGAGCGGGCCACAAATGGGGGCGGGGCGTGGCGTGGCGTGGCGTTGTCGTCTCTAAACAAAACCTCATATGCATCGAAACGTAACGGCAAAAAGGATTTTAAGTGAAGTTGAAGTTGACTACACGACCGCATACCACGATCTCCGCACTGCCCCTTTTCCCACAATCGCCCCTCACTCCAGAGACCACTTACATTGCAGCAGCAAAGTTTCGACTTCGGTTCCGGGTCTCCGGGGGAAAGACCTCCAAAAAACTAACATCGAGAAAACAAGCACAAAGTGAAAACTGCACGCGCATATTCCAATTCCGCCTCACCAGACAAAGTGCAAAGCGTTGTGCGTGTGTCTTTCGGTGGTTGTTAAGACCACCAGACCACGAGACACCACCACCACCAGCAGTACCAGTACCATCACCATCACCATCACCATCATCATCATCACTATCACCAGACCAAAGGAACCACCCGAATGCAGCGTCAAAGAGCACGCGTGTGCTGGGCACCGCAGCGCAAGTTTAAATGTCATGTAAAATGTTTCCACTTACACAAATTAATGTGTAGAATTTAATTTTGTCGCAGCAATAAGACAAGCAAACAAAAACTGTGTTTGGGTCTGTTCCGAAGCAGGCGGAGGAGGAACATGGAGTGAAGCTCTATCCAGCTGCTACTGGCCCTAACTGTTTTAATACTAACTACATTGATAAATAACTGGTTGTGCTTGGGCATGGGTACGAGTATTTGTGTTGAGGATTCGTTTCGTTTGGGTTTAGATAAATATCTTCAGCTGTTAACTGGTTTCTATTAAAGTAATGAAACGACTATAACTATCTTTGAAACGGCAAACTCATATTGAATGCTATTACCATATGAGTTTTGCTTATACATATCAGAAGGTCTCTTCTGTAGTTTGATTATATCAGACCACAAATTTGATTTTGAATCATGAAAAATCTTTGATTTTTGCTTAGGCTTTATAAATTGAGTTCGATTTTAATCCAATGACAAGCCCTTAACTTTTCAACAACAGTTTTCTTCTTGATTTTCAAACTTTGTGCATGACAAATCCAAAAATAATCCTAACGCATTTAACTCTTTGACCCAAAAGGACGCTCGTCCCCTGTTTTCAATTACTTAAACTTAACAGAGACCATCAAATTAATCGAATCAGAGAGTTTTATATAGTAAAACAAATGTTGTATCAATTCTAATTTAAAATCATTATTATATAAAACTCCCAGACTCTTTACTGTTTACCTTTTAAGTTTCCAGATTAATTTTAAGATCGTATATTGTACAATTTATAATAAGCTTTAATCTTTTAGTTTGTAGTCGACTCTTAATAAATTAATTATTACTTTTTCCACACACATACTCATATGGAGAGGGGTTCTTGATATGTTTAACAGTTCCTTAAAGCAAAATCTTTTAGATTAACATAATCTAATAAGAAAACTGTTAGTTAACATTGCAATAACATTTGTCGCACAAGCAGCGCACTTTAGCTATTTAATCAAAAGAGAAAAGCCAAATGGCAGCTGTTTTACTTATTTTTATGTCTTTTCTGGCATATGTAGCGTATCTAAGGTTCTATAATACTCGTATAGAGCAATAAAGAAGGAGACAAGCGGAACTTATCACATAGAAAGCAAACAGTGAAATTCATCACTTAAGACAGCGCAGGCAGCTTCAGTTAGCAGGACGAATATTCCGTAGTCCTTGGTCCGTAGTCCGCTTCAGTTTTTAACCTAGAGGACCCTCCACTTGAGATGTGTTTGCATTTACTACAAATTTTTGGTTAAATGAAGCGAACTCTTCGAACTCCCTTTTGTGCAAAAAAGGGGTAAGCGGGGTGTGAGAGCTGCTGTGTGTGTGTGTGTAAAGAGAGAGATCGGATGAGGAGGGGTTAGAGTCTATATGTGATACGCTTGAGAGACTTTTAGCTTCATTGCTTGATTTGTTTAAATGTCTTTGCTGTGTTTGGTTTATGGTTGTGTCATTGAGCATTGGTTTCAAAGCAGAGTGGGGTCTTAGGGATTCAAAGGGATTGCGGGCTGGGGATTGGAGGGTTGGAGGGTTGGAGGGTTGGCGGGGTGGCGGAGCTGCGGGCAGCGGAGTTGCAGAGCTGCGAAGCTTAGTGCTTAACTTGTCTAAAAATCTTGTTTGTCTGCTTGTGCATGTGTTAAATGAAAAGTTTTTGGCATTGCTGCTGCATTTGTTGATGGCCCCATAGATACAAAAGTTATTTGCCCAAGCTAAACCAACTAAAAGCATGCAAATCCCCAACTCCCCCCAAACCAAACGAACCCCTAAATCCCTTTCTATACTCGCCTGTGTAAATGTCAGCATATGCATATAATAATAAAAACAAATATGGCCGAAAGTCTCTGACAGCTTGACTCAGCACATTTGGTGCTCTTTGCCACAGTGTTTTAGATACATTTGTATCTGTACTCGTAGTAAGTACACACATACATACACACACACACACATACAAACATCGTGTATATATAAATAGCTGAAATTAATTAATTGCCCTGTGAAGTAATAACATGATTAACATCGTGATGATATAGGGCCCCAGCTCACGTTCCTTTTGCCTACTCATCCTTGGCCTGGATTCCACCAATTAACCCTTGAAATGAATTTCATGTATAAGTTGCTTGATGAGCTAAAAGTATCTGCAAGTTTGACGAGCTGTTTGCATTCACTCTGTTTGCAAATCTACTTAAATGGGTATAACATGTTTATCAAATGCTTTGCGACATATCTGAAAGGATTTCGACTGGATCTTAATTCGTTTCTAACGCATAAACATTGGGATGTAGATGGAATATATCTCAGATCTGAAAGTTGTTGCTTATAATATTCAAGTTTTTCTGTAAATTTATTCTACAACGACTTATGACCTTAACTGTCAAGCAGAAATAGTTTTTTTTTGTGTCAAGTTGTAAAGTTTTATTTAAAGATTCATAGCACTTCATAACTTTGTAAGATTTATGCAGAAAAGTTTGTATATAGAAACGTAATGAATCTATTATTGTAGTTTTTCTGGTGTTACAATAATATTATTAAATAGAAAGTTGTTGTGCTGAAAGATTACTTATTTTTGTAGTCATTAAAATATATGTAAGAACATTTGAAAATCTTCGAGGTATCAAAACATTTTTTCATACTTTTCTCTTGTTGTTTGTTTTCTTATAGAAATCTGTGCGAGTTTCAGTTCATATTTTTCACAAGCAAATTACAAGCGCAGCAAAAACAAGAGCAGCTTAGCCTTAGCTATGGAGCAGTTGCAAGTCCTCCTGCTCCTGTTTCTAAAGGGGTTTCGGTGTGTAGAGAGGGGGCTGCGGGGGCTTAGAAGATTGCAGTTTTTGGGTTGAGTTGTGGAATGCTTACGAAAGTTGTAACAAATACAAAAGTCAATGGCGCTGCAAAAGAAGTTTTTGCCTGGCAGCGCACACGGTAAATCTTGCAAGCTAAAACTTTCGACTTTCTTAAATAAACTCAACACACACACACACACACTCTTACACACACATATACTGACAAGCAGATAGACAGACATACACGCTGAGATACAGATACTCAAATGCGAAGCTGTAAGCTGCTTTTCTCATGCACATACATGACGAGTCCACGGCTCCAACTTTAGCCGTAGAGTGGATCCGAATGTCCTTCCACCCAATCCGCATTTTCAGCAATTTGATAACAAAGCACAGTGTGACAAGATTCCATTAGAAACTTATATTGTTCTATAACCAAATGAGAAACACGCTAACAAGACTTTAAATATGTTTTGAATGGAATATATGTAGATTCCATCATGGATAATATGGTTCTTCGCTTTGCCAGATTAGATCAAAGAGTTAGGGTCTAACCAAGTTTTGACTTGACTTTGACTTATTTTTCTTTCCATTTATTTATTTTTATCATATTTTCTTTTAATGGGAAATTTTCCTCTGTTTCTTTTGGCACACTGTGCAATTTTTTGTTACTAGTTTGGTTTCCAATGTTTGTTGCGCCTTGCAAGAGTCGACCTTGGCAACAACAACACGAAGTACACTTGTACAAGGGCAACAACAACAACAACAACAGCAACAACAACAACAACTACAACAACAATGGCAAACAACTAGCCAAAATCAAATCCAAAAAGCCAAAAGAGCTCAGCGCTTCATCTGCATGCTCAGCATTTTCAGTTCTCTGTTCTTGTCGAGTTGTTTGAGTCGAGTTGAGTTCGAGTTGCTTCCGTACTTCGAGGATATTTGTCTGCTGAATTAATTGGAATTAGTCGCGACATGATTATCCCAAAGTCTAAAATAAACAATAAAATGGATACCTATTCAAATAGGGCGCGCAAACACAAACAGAAATACAAACATACCATACCATACCATACCAGAGGAGTACTACTACTACTACTATCATAGTAGTAGTAGTAAGTATGGGGAAAGTATAAAGATAAAGGATAAAAGGATGGAGGTAGCCAAGTCAGCATGTCATGCAAAAAGGACGAGGCAGGCAGTCGGCTGTCGGTTTGGGGGAAACAATGCAAAGTTTTAATGAATTTTGGTTTAAGTTTTCAGCGGGTGCTGCGCCCTTTGCGATTTCCTGTAAAATGTATTTTAAACGAGTAACGGAAATTGCATTATTTCAATTACAAATTCGTTAGTCGACGCCGTCGTCGTCGTCGTCGTCGCCGTCGTCGTTGCCGTCGCCATCAACTTGAGAGACTCGACAGAGATTCGAGCAGACAGCAAACGCCGCAGGCAATTAGTCGTGTCAAAGCTTTCATTATTGTTTTGTCATATTTGCTTTGTGTCTGTGTGTATGTGTGTGTGTGTGTGTGCTGTGTGTCAGCCACACTCTAAAGTCTTAATTAATGCATAAATATGTACTCTGTATGTATATATATATTTATATAACTGTATATAAGAAAACAGAATAGATTTTATATTTAATTAGTGCAAACTGTGCAAAACTTGGCCTGACACGACGTCGCCAATTGTTGTGGCAACAAAGGCAAACAAATGAACTGGAAGTGGAACTTTTGGCTCAACCGTCGAGTCGGGGCCAACAACAGTCGCAACAGTCGGAACAGTCGCAACAGTCGGAACAGTCGCAACAGTGAAACAACAACAGCTGTGAGCACCGCGGGGCGACATGGCAAAACCGCCTCAAGGCAACCATCAAGGGACACCAACTGGACCGAGTTTCAACTATACATCGTATACTCCTCGCATTGTATGCTACAATAGAAATAGTAGTAACCGTACGTACGAATTGCACGGCGAGATTCAGTGGCTCTCTAAAGTCCCACTGAGTAGTTTGCAGGAGTGCAAAAAGTTTGACAGCTGAATTCTGGAATGCCCTAAGGCGGCACTAAAAGTATTCTTCGATTGCCCAATGGATATTAGTTGGGAAATATGCCATAAGGCACAAGTATTCTTCAATGATTTCAAATGAATTTCCACCCAATGAAATTAACTTTGATACATTTGCAACTATTGAAAGACTGAAAGACTGAAAGACTCTTCAATTGAAATTAATGCAAACTTTTTCAATAAAGTCTTTCACAATTACAATGGAACACGCTTTTCAAGCCTAAGTGCATCACACTTTCCCATATGTTACAAATAAAATAAATAAATATATGTTAAATACTTTTTTTTATTTATTTAAATAATTTATTATTATAAGAGTGTAAGCTTTTCCCTTAGCTCATTTTAAATATGTATTAGGTTTGAGTCTATAAACAAAAACTGATGTTAAGTGACTGTTATTAACAGCTTCTAGTCGATTTCAATGTTTTATATACCTAATTATTTAACAATCACTTTCATAATTTAAACAATAAATAGCTTTAAATAAATCCACCTTTTCTCACAAATAATTATTTTTATTTTTTCGGCAATTTCGCTCTGTACCAATAAGATCAACGCATAGTGATAAAAGTTTGCTACAAATTCGAGAGATTCTTAGTATATACATAGATACTTTTTCTCATATTTCACTGACTAAAATATAAGTATTTATTTAGAAACCTTTATTTATAGTAAATATAGTAGATTTACAAGCATAATCTTTGAAACTATTTAAAATATTCCTTAAATCCTCCGGAATTCTCAGCTTTTTCAAACACATGACTTAAATATAGGGTAGGCCATTTAAATTGGAAGCATTTGTTTTTCAAAAAATAAAAATGAAGATAAAAATTTTTTTGTTGCTTTAAAAATCATTGATTATAGTGTTCATCTTCACATTTTCAAATCACTATGAATTATGCGTCGGAGTGTGGTCTGAGCGATTCCAAGCTCCTGAGAACGGCGATAACTTGACGTTTTTGGATCAGCCTCAGCACTGGCTCGTACGGCTTCAATATCTTCCTCGGAACGTCTTGTTCGTTGTCGGGATGAGTGACTAGCATTATTAACTTTGCCGGAGCTCATAAACTTTGCGTATAAACGTCTTATGGTGTTGTCACCGGGAGCACTTTTAAAATTATTTTTTGCACGAAACGCATGCTTGGTTTTCACAATTGAGAAGTTATTTTGAATATAAAGCTGGACACTTTCAGCACGTTCTTTTGGAGTGTATTGCTTATTGATAAAAATTGTCTTTAAATGACGCTTCCAACAGAGTATGACATTTGACGATCTCGCAGCGCTGTCAAATGTTACAGGGTTGCCTGATGCTTCCACTTTTAATGGCCTACCCTGTATTTCCATTATAATTTTATTCTTCTTTTATTTTTATAATGGAGGTTGGAGGGCCCCAAGATTGCTAATCGTCTATGTCCTGTATATGGCGGATATCCCTGCCGCCAATCTCTACGTTTTTCCACGCTGCGATTTTAAGTCGCTCCAAATGTTCTGCAAACGTCCGCCATTCACTAACTGTGGAGTCCTGTACAATGCGAGCATTCTCCACGAAGACGAGATAATATACATTGGCTTCTACCCAGGTAGGCAGCTTAGCTGGCGAAAGCACAGAGAAGCTAAGCAGATGCAACTGAAACTCAAGGAAAGTAACCTCCACGAGCTATGGGGTAATGCAAACAGAAACAACATAGACATTATCCTGTGAGTTCTGTCCAAATCCTGTGATGCATCGCTAGAGCTCCGTGCAAATCAAATTCAGAGAAAAAAGTAAAACATCAAGCAAAGCTCGCCTCTTCCAAATCCTCTTGCGAGATCCCTAATCCAAATTTGCAGCCACAGCGTCAAAAGGACTATTTTTAGGGCCGTTTATCCGAGTAAAAATTAACTAACTTTACAATAACTTCAAAATACATTAGAAAATTATTTAAACAAATATTGTTAGTTAGTCTCTAAGGAATGATGGAGGCCATAAAATAAATTAAAATGTAAGAAAATATATATATATAATTCAATGTACTTGGTATACCTAGATAATACTTCATATAAGTTCTAATTCATAATTACACATTTTAAAACAGTTATTTAAATATGTAAATATAAATAAATATTAATTTAAGAGAGGATAAGAAATAATATAATGAACTTGAATGTTAGAACTACATATTTATCTTTAAATAAAGAAACATTTAAAAACTATACGACATTCTTTTTATTAATAATCATGGTAAATATGCATAAAATGATGCTAAAATCTGGATGCCAAGGGCCGTATAACTTATAATACTCCCCTCGCTATTACTGACGTCAATTTACTGCGTTTCCCTCGTTAGGATCGATGCCAACGTAGCAAACTCCCTTGGTTAAAATTTTCGACAACTTCTTATACTACCCTCGTTAGCATTCACACCAACTTATAATACTCCCCTCGCTATCACCCATTCAGTCAGCTCGAATTTCGCTGAAAAATCACCTGATTTTTACTTCCAGGTACCAGGCGAACAGAACCCAGCAGATGGTAACTGCATCAAAATCTAACGAAAAATATGCACTCAGTAATCCGCTCACAGTCGGCACCTAAAAGTATGCACCACATTTTTTACTTTATGCTCTGAGTGAGAGGGGAGTAGATTTTGAGTGCAAGAGGAGTAGATTCTGAGTGAAAGAGGAGTAGATTCTGAGTGAAATTCTAATGCAGCTTCCATCTGCTCAGTTCTGTTCGCCTGGTACCTGGCAGCCAAAGAGCGATGAAATTTTCTTAGAAATTCATGGAAATTTCAGGCACACACACACACTGACCACACAGGCGGTGTGGATGCTCACGAGGGGAGTTTAATAAGTTGGTGTTCATCCTAACGAGGGGAGTTTGATAACTATATATTATATATTTATATTTTAACGAGGGGAGCTTTATATGTTGGCCTTTCTTCCGACGAGGGGAGGTTGATAAATTGGGGCTTATACCAACGAGGGTAGTTTGATAAGTTGCCGTTTAGGAATAGGAGGGGATTTTGATAATTTCGCCTTTATATTTGCGAGGGGAGTTTGATAACTTCGCCTTTATATTTGCGAGGGGCGTTTAATACGTTGGCGTCTATACTAACGAGAGGCGTTTGATAATTCGGCGTTCATGCTAACGAAGGGAGCAAGATAAGTTTCTTTTAAAATGAATAAATAATAACACAGGTAGAATTATTATTTATTATCAGATTTTATTCAGTAAAGTTTTCTTCAGTATGAAACAATATATTTTTAAGCTATGTATATTTTATATATAATAAAGTGTATAATTAAAATAAATTACAATTATTTATTATATTAATATTAGATTATTAAATATACATATATCATACATAGATTATTATATTATTTTGGACAAGTTTCTGTGAACAATCTTGCAGGAGGTAGCAGTGCAGCATTCCTTGGATGTATGTCCTTTCGGGTACAACGAACAACCCAGCAGGATATTTGCTGCCGTGGTTTGCGTTGATTAACATCCTTTGGCAGTGTATAAGTTTGAATTGATTTGTCATAGTCACCTGAAAGAAAAAACGTTTTTAAAAATGTTTAAAATAAGTATTTTTGTAAGCAAAAAAACTACTACACCTCAGCCATATTAGATCCTGATATGTCTAGTTTCAATAAAAACAAAAGGAGTATCAATCAGATCGTCTTTGCAGTTTTCGATTAAGCATCTTATATCGACGTTCCTTTCTTCGTTCTGTTCTTGGCAATCGCAAGTGGGCTACAATAATTTTAAGCGATAAAAATATTCTTTTATTTAATCTAATGCAATGCAAAATAAATAAAAGTTCAAAAAATAACTAAGAAAATAAATAATGTTCTGTGAAACCTCAGATTTGCAGGAACTTGCTAGAGTAAATAGTTGTATCAAAATCAAAGCTTAGTATATGTATTTTATATATAAATACATATATATTAGTATATCACAGACAGAGCTGCTACATTTTGCAAAAAAAAGAGTAAAATATATATATTAAAAAGCCCGATTTCCCCTCATTTTTATAGCAGTCGAACTTTAAAAATTGCCAAAACTAGCTATTAAATAGCTAAAAGTTTATGTTGAATATATATTTATATTTAAAATTATCTTCAATACATTCTTTGTCTCAAAATAATGTTCGTTTTTTACTATTATGTAAGACCTCAAGCGATGCCCTTAGACCATGTTAAATATAACACAAAAACTTATGTTAAGCGACTGTTATTAACAGACTTTGGTTGATTTCTCTATTTGATATGCCTAACTATTAACTAACACTCTCCCTAATGCTACATAAACAATAATTACTGCTTTGTTTTGTTAAATATATTATTGCTATTATGTTAAGCGTCTGTTAACTTATGTCCAACTACTTAAGTACTTAATAATAGCTTAGTTGAACAGCTAAAAATACCTAGAGCTCATTAGCTTAAGATAAATGTACATAAAACATTATATTGAATAGAATTGAATATGCCGAACTGATATTCTATCAAAGGTTCACATGGCAATAATGTGTATAGATTGAGTCAACCAAGTGCAGTCGTCTGTAATTACAGGTTTGATTATAATCGATCTGATGTCAAGCATTAGAAGTAACTTTTAATATACAAATAACTAATTGAGTTTTAGTCCCAGCTGAAGTAACATTTGGTGTAATAAGAAATATGTTCGGGTGGTGCGTATATCGTATAAGCAGCACTTTCCTAAGGGCCCACATAGTTATGATTCCCAGTGCTGTATGTATCGCAGTTACACCCACTGGTCAATATGTGGGCATAAATATTTCACTTAAAAACATTACAATTAGTTACTTGCACACATCATCTTAATGAATTTCCATAAATTGTGTGCCTATAATTAAACGATAACATTCCTTCATGTCAACCTTCATTAAATGTTGCCCCACTCTGGCTGTACCTAATTACCGCTACTTTCGGAAAATCGTATACTGAACACAGCTTTCCCACAGCACAACAAACCAATACAAAAGAACTCATACTCATACTCATACGTGTATTGTGTACAAGTGGTACACATGTATTCACAGTTCCATTCACATTTACATTGACACATCAATTGGCATAAAGCCTATAAAAAATTGAATGTAGTCGAAGAAATAATTTCCACTTAATACTAATTAGAGCGCACGCTGATGATGGCCGCACATTGGCACTGCAATCAGAGCGCGGGGAGGAGGAGCTGGAGCACTGTGGGGGGAAGTCCCTGAATCAAATTCGTGTAAGTCAGTGCAGTTAGTGGGTTTTATGGCATAGGCTTGCTTCATTAGACAGCATTTCAGGCCAGTCAGCAACAGACTGGGAACATTCATTACTCTCTCGCCAACACATGCATACTGCACTACATCAATGTAACTGTGTGTGTGTGTATTGTCTCTTTGTGTGTGTGTGTGTGTGTGTGTGTAAATGGCACTTGACTTGTTCGACATAAACATGAAAATGATGATGTCACATTTGCACAATTGTGCGTACAGCACAAACAACAGCAACAACGACATTTAAGTCAATTTGCAGAATGCCTCTAGGCCCAACTATTAAATACTCTGTTCAAATTGAAAAGCTGCAAATTAATTTTCATACAAAGCGCTCACTAAAAGACAATAGAATGCTTTATACAGGCAAATCCGGAATATATAACAAGACTATTTCTGTTTCAAATTCATTTTGTTTGTCTTTAGGAATTTGTAATGCCTTACAAAATTGCTAAGAGGAAATTTAATTACCTTTCATTAAGCGTAATAATTTGTTCAAACAGTTTTCAAATTTAATAAGCAAAATCAACTTTTTTGTTTATACTTTTCTAAGTTGCATTAATTTCTATTTTAACTTAATTATTTATTCGATTCAGAGTCGACTAAAAGACAACATTTAATTATAGAAGAGAAAATATAGTTCATTTTATTTTCATAAATTTCTATATTAATTTATGTATACAAAAAAAATATAATGTTTAATATATGCTAAACTTTTTTCTGCTTGTAGTCGTATCTAAATATAATAAATAAAAATAAATTAAATCAAAATATTGTAATACAATGTCTGAAAAGTTAACTGAAAATAAAAAAGGCTGGGGCTATTATATTCTGTATATTTTCTTTTCATTATTTTTACTTGTTGTTATATATTTATTTTACTTTTTTTATATTTTATTTATTTCACTTTTACCAGTTACATTTTCAGCGCAGAAGTTTTCAGTTAATTTCAAATACTTGGCTTATAATAATCTAGAATAAATTTTGATATTTCTATTATAATAATTTTATAAAAATTTAAACATTTTATTTATATATTTTATATTTATATTTTTAAATTATTTTATAATTATTATTTTTGCCAATAATTTTTTTTATCCTACGCAATCTGTATTTATTGTTACTATTAAAAATTATTGTTAGGTAAGATTATTTTCAGCAATTTATTTTAATTTTAATAATTTTGATTCTTTAATTAACCTACCGAAGAGAATCTTCTCAGAGAATATCTTAAGATAAATCTATGTGAAAGAGCCACAAAATTCTCTAAATAAACATGTCAAATATCCAAATTCGATTATTAATACTAAAATATTATTTTTTTATTTTTGCATATTCTTTTATTTATCCGACGCAATCTGTATTTATTGTTACTCTTAAAAATTATTGTTCCGCAATATTTTTACAAAAAACTTATTTCACTTTTAACAATTTTGAATCTTTAATAAAACCAATCGAAGGGTATTTTCTTAGAAAAGTTTTAAAATATTTAATCTATGTGAAAGAACTACAAAATTCTCTAAATAAACATGTCAAATATCCAAATTCGATTATCAATACTAAAATATTCATTTTAATTTCGAGCCTTTAAAGATTTAATAGAGGAAACGCTTCAAAAAATACCTAATTGAGCATCAGGTATGCTCTTAGGGATTATACAGCGTTGAGGGGTATGACAAACAGTAATTGTTATTGTTGTGCTAGCTTTGGAAAATGCATTTTCCATGCTCTCCTGCACCGATTCCCCCAATTCGGGTCTGAACTTAATGTGCGTAGTAGATCGTGCAAGCGTGAATCTGGTGATATGGCGATTAAAAATCGCAATGCACAAATGAAAAAAATTGACTATGACAATGACAGCAACTGGAACGAAACGCATCGCATCGCATCGCATCGCATCGCATCCAATTGCATTGCAATGCAATCGCCGTGGCTTTTTCAACATGTAAGCAAGGAGGAGTTTTATTCTGTTTTTGGCATCGACGGGCGTCGTGCGATAAAACAAAAGCCGATTTTCAGTTGAAAAGTTTAATTGAACAATGATAATGTTGCCAGCAACAACAACAACAGCAGCAACAACAACAACAGCAGCAACAACAACTGAGATACTGACAACGAAATGTCAGGCCTTAAAAATTGAACAAAAGAATTTATATGCATAAATAAAATTGCGAGAATTGTCACTTGTCATAATAAATAATTGTGTTTAAATATTAAGAAAGAAAGACGCTTCTGGAACATGAGAGCACTACGAAATGAGAAGCTTAAGGATTGGGATTATAAATTCGCTGCTCAATAAGTTAATGTTTATTAAGTGAATGGATAAGAGCCAAAAGTGGGATACTGAAAGATTTATTAAGAGAACTTTTGAAAGCACTGGGAAATATACGAGATGGATATATGGGCCTATTATGGGAATTTCTCTATCTCTTTTGTTTCGAAACATTTATAGATTTCTCTTTATCAATTAATTGGGTGTTACGATAAGCTTTGAGAAGTGAAAGTTTTTTTTTTATTTAAAAACTATTTTTTAGGTAATTGAAGCATTTTATAAATTGATATACTTTGTGCTATTTATGCGACCAGGACTGTATATAGACTGTATATAGACTGTATATAGACTGTATATAGACTGTATATAGACTGTATATAGACTGTATATAGACTGTATATATATTGGGGTTTATTTTCCGTTTTATATTAGATTTTTTGTTTGTATTTTTATATGTTTTTACTTAACTAGAATTAACATCACAATACCATAAATATTTTCTTAATATTTTAATGTAAATAATTTGTAGTGCACTTTTTATAGAAAAGTTTTCCTTTTTTATATATTAACAAGCTGAAATACAAATTATTATATTTTATATTATATATTATTATTATTTTTCATAAATTTACTTAAACTATATTCAACTCTATCTGCACTTTTCTTGTGCAAAACAATGCCATACAAATTTCCTTTATATTTTTAATTCAATTCAAATTTTATTCACTTTAATTTAATGTATTTAATTTGTTAACTATGTAGAAGTGTGTTAAAACAGGATGATCCTTCCTACTAGGAAAGGAACACACTGAGATAGAAATTAAATAATGTAATTTTAATATTTGAATCAATTGGCAGAATATTTAACGTTTTTTAATTTTATTTTAATTGAATTCTGTATTAAAAAGGTTACTTACATTATGTTAAAGGAGAGTCAAACTATTATATATTATATTATTATAATTTTATGGGACTTTTGTTAATAATTTTTCCTATTTATACCTAAGTATGTAACTCTCTTATGGAATAAAATCTCAATTGAAAAATAAATTCATAATAATAAGTAGAAAATGAAGCCTGAAATCTAAATTTTAAATAATATTAGGACACACACACATGTAAATATATTTAAGTTACTGTGAATAAAAGGCATTGAAGTATTATTCTATTTATTAATTTTACCTAAACTATAATCAAGTCAACCAGCAGTTTACTTGCTCATAATAATATCATAAAGATCAGCCAAATTATTTGATTTGTTTTTAATTGAACTCTTGATTGAAAAGGTTTCTAAATTATTTGCAAACAAAGATATAAACTTGTCTTATATTTATATAAAATTAAGGCTTAAATTCAGTCAAAGAACTTCGTATAAATTCATTTTCAATATCTTTAATCCCAAGTAAACTATTTATTATACATTTTGTGTTACATTTCAAGTAGCAGATCAGGCCATGGTTTGAGGTTGTTTCTTATTCTCACTTATACTTAATTCCTAATAGAGATGTTCGGTTATTTTAAAGCACTTAAAATTTGAGAGAGAGAAAGTTGTTTTTGTTCTCGGTGGGATTATTATATGCAATTTGATGTGGAGCAGGCACAAAGGTCTAATGCATTCGCACAACTCATCGATGTTTGTTGCCTACAAAGAGGTAAACAATGGATATGCAGGGAGTCGATAAGGGAATTGGGAAATGTAATGGAAAACGCAAAATTTAGTGGAATCGGCTTAAAGGATTAAGTAGAGAAAATAGCATAGTGTATTGTTCATGTTGATTGTTGGAACTTGCATATTTGCTCTATTTATTCCTCATATACAAAATACAACAAGCTATTCAACTTTGTTAATTGGAGCTGTTGTTTTCTGTGGGTGAGATTTGTGAGGTTTTCGTTTAAGTGCAGCTGGAATTGAATGCACAGTTAAAAGAAGTCAATTCCTTTAAGTTTTCTGCTCGATTTCAACGCTTGATTGAATTTTCCCCCGTGTCCAGCCAATTAAAGAAGCTTTCTCTTTCTATTTTCTCTTTTTTTGGTTTAAAAATACACTCCGCACCATAAAAGTGCAGCTGTTCATTTTGTCTGGTGTCATAAAAACAAATATTAAAATTGCAGCAATGCCACCAGTTCTATGTACAATCTTCGAGGCTGAAAAAATCCCCCTAGCCGCAAAAAGAACGACAAAAAGTCGAGAAAAAAACCGAAAAAAATAAAATAGAAAAACGCCAACGCTGACGACCATTAAACAATTTATGTTTGTGCCAGCGCTTAAGTCTACCAATTGCTGCCAATTTCGACAAAACTCACGCAACAATGCACCCTACCAAAAACGAGTAAAAGAGACAGACGGACGGAGAGACAGCCGGACGGAGAGACAGTCGGACGGACGGAAGGGGAGGCAGAGATGGTGGGAGGCATCCACTCAGCCAGAGACACGCTTACATTTATTGTTTTTACGAGGCTCAACCCGACGCGGCTAATTGAAAAATACTTTGTTGTGCAATTTTATCGCATCGACTCCCTCTCCTACCCACTCAAATATACAAACACACTCGCACACACACACACACAGACTCGCTCGTAGAGACGGACAGAATTGATCCTGCGTCTCCCTAGAATTGGGTTGGCCCAATTGGCACACTTTCGGGGCCAGTTTCAAATTCACTTTCCATACAAATTGGCAGCGCGTCGATGGCGCTAATGAAAATTAACATAAAATGCTGCTGACAGCAGCCAATTGAGCGCACAGGAGCCAAACTACTCGGAGGGTCCTTGTGCCGCCCTGCCCGAAATTGCAGTCAGTGAAGATGCACCAACTGATTTTAATGCGATTCAACAGCTCTGCACGCGATGCCAAGCCAGAAAACGTTTTGCTAGTTTCCAAACTGCTTCTAGCTCCAACTATGGGTTTGCCTTCTACATTTTTGGCCAATGCCTCTGGGCCAGAACTGAGCCGCACGACACGGCGTTGCATTTTGATGATGCCTCTGTCCTCCACCTTGCCTGCCTGCCTCTGCCCCTCTGCCTGCCCCTCTGCCTGCCGCTTTGCCTGCCTGCTTGTGTCTGCCGGTCGTGCCATGGCAGCACCATTGTTAAGTTTAACCAAGGTAATCTCTGTGCTTCCATCGCCTATCGTGACAAACTGACATAAATGCCCGGCGGCAGGCACAGAGAGTCCAATCAACGCCAGCTACTTGCAGGGATTCGTCCCAAGTCCAAATGACACTAGCTCAAACTAGCACATAAACATTACAAACACTTTGCACCCATAAAACAGCATCATTAATCAGTGTTGTGCTTCAGTGCCATAAAAACGGAGCTCTTAGCTCATCTTTCGACGGGAAATGGAATCGCAATTTATGCCACGTTTTAGATCATCCGATCCTTTGCGAAGTAGCTTTAAAAATCACTTGAAAGCTTTAAAGCAGTTTTATTTTAATATAATATTATTTTGTAAATAAAAACTTAAAGGTAAAGCACTTTTATTTATTTATTTTCTTGTTAACTTATTTATTTTTCATTTATTTAGGGTAGAGAAACAAATAAATAAAATAAATAAAAAATAAATAGACTACAATTTAATATAAATTATATAATATTAAATATATTATTTATAAAAAAATTATATTTATAAATTTAAAGCACAATTAAATATAATTTATATATTATTTCAAATATTGCTAAAATATAATATAATAGATAATATAATATAATATAATATAATAGATAAAAAGAGTTTTAAGATATTATTTATTTATTTTCTTATTTATTGATTATTTATTTGGAGTATAGAAAAAAATAAAAATAAAACAAAATAAAATACAATTAAATATAAATTATATATTATTAAATTATAAAATATTAAATATAAAAAAATTATATTTGGAATTTTAAAGTACAATTTAATATAATTTATATATTACTAAAAATATTTCAAGTTAGCTGAAAATATTAAGAAAATATAATAATATAATAGATATTAACTAGATTTTGACCTTTTTCTATATTAATTATATATAAAAATTATCCAGTATCTTATCTGTGAATGCAGCACATGAAAGCTTTGAGGCAAATTAATAGCTTTTAGTAAAAATATATTATACAAAGTAAGCTTAATTTTAATAATTAGCTGTTTCTTTGATAGGTTTCTTCTATAATACTATAATATTTTTATATATATACTGGGTTAAGAGGGAAATTATCTTTCATTAAAGATTATAATTTTTGTTCATTTTTTCAAAATCCTCAAAAGTTTTTATCCTTTACAGTGCTCTGCAGGATTAATCAAAGCTGAAGGTGCCCTGTTTCAGCCAGTGTCATTGGGACCGAAGGGCCAGAGCTTGTGGCGTGAGAGGCCCACGAAGTTCCACAATGCCGCCTGACAGTCTGTGCCCTGCGGTTGCCCTACTAACTATTATTATAGTAGTTCAAAAATTTTCGTTGTGCTGTTGGTGTTTCTGGTCGTGCACTTGGCAAAACGCCGCCATTTTAGCAGCCATTGCCTCGCTGCAATTGACGGAAGTTCATTGGTTAGCAAATGGCAGTTTTTGTACGCTCATTAGCATTATTTGTCAGTCTGCGGTTGGTTTTTCGGGTAAAGTGATTCAAGTGGATGCACCGGGGCTGATATGTATATCTGTGTGCTATCCTGCCTGCCGGCTGACGACTATCCTCGTACTATGTAACGATGTTTGTGAGTCTAGTTGATGGCTCGAGGGCTTTAGATGAGTTAAAAAGTTGGCAGTTGTGGGTTAAGAAAACGCTTAATAGCTTGATCTTTGCTTCAACTATGATGAGCTATAGGTAAAATAATGCTGGCTTAAGAAAGTTAGAGGTAAGACAAAATATGATTCCAGAGAGGCAAACGCTCAGTTTTATATCACTGTGAAATATTTGTTGCCATTAAATATTATATGACTGAGAATGTTGTTAAAATTGACGTCTTCTCGAGCCATAAATATACTTGATTGGTCGTCCGTCTGTCTCAGACTCTATGGAGTAGGTATTAAGTTTGTCTTATAGTTTCTTGGGAGACAGCGTTCCATGAGTTTTATGAGGGTTCAGGTAGACGTGACTGTAGCATGTTATTGTTTTAATTTTGTTGTAAGTTTTCGTCTTATTTAAATTGAAGCAAACAAAAAAAACGAAATGTCCTTAAGAAAATCGGTCAAGTAACTTGTCAAGTTGTTTTTGTCGACTCGCTTGACATTTTTTTGGCCAGCAGCAAACATTTTTTGAGTACCTGACACCCACCCAGGAGCAGAGAGCTGCTCGAGATGCCAGCTGCTGTGTTGGCCAGCTAAGCTATTCAAATGGCTGCTCGTTAGAGCTCAAGTGATTCAACAGAATGCTTAACATGCCTAATGTCATTTGGCACAGCGCTCAAATTAATAGCCGTCACTTTTCACCTGACCAGAGGTCCCTCCCCCCACCGTATGAAACTGCAACCCACAGCGACCCAACGGAGACCCCAAACAATTCAAGGCTCTCAAGCACTCAAACTTTTTATACGCATTGCACAACGAGATGAAAACGTAACATTCCTGAGGATTGTTGTTGGCTAATCCGTGGCACAAACGAACAAAAAAAAGAAATGCGAGGAAAAAAAAAATATTTAACTCAAGTGGCGGACGTTTATATCAGCAGCCTCGACTGGAATTCACATAATAAATGGGGCAGGCGGTTCCAGGACGGAGCTGCTCTCTGATTTTTATGCGTTTTCTCGAGCTATATGGCATTGTGCTGCTACTTGGCAATAAAATGCGAATGCGAATGCGAATGCGAAATGTAAGCAAGTTGTTGGGGATCTCTTCCATATATATATATATATAGTATATATGTATGTATAGTATAAGTACGGGTTTCGGGTGTGAGTGCTATGAGTGTGTGGTACGAGTGGAGTCTGGTAAAGTGGGTAGGCAACAAAAGCGCTGCCCATTATGACTAATGGTTGACATTTAACTTAATCTGCTTAAGATGATTATTGAAAATGAGTGCCACTTATGCCAAATGTTGCGTCATAAATATTCATGCACTCGCCGTAGCATCTCAAGAGGGAGACAGAGACAGAGTGAGAGAGTCGCAGCAAACAATAAAAATCTCTCAGGCAAGAGCCTACAAAAAGATGAGAACTGTATTTGGTATAGGGAAGCGAAGGAAGAGCAGACGCCCCCTGCTAATAGAAAGTATTTTTTGGAGGCCGGCAAAGGCATAAAAACTTGCCAACATGATTTATACATAAATGTATATGGTATTTATGCTGTGCATAAGCACACACATCCATACGTAATGCATATGTCTGTATATTTTTATGTTCTCACCGAAACTCATTTCGACTGCGGTGTATGTGTGTGTGTGTGTGCCACTGTGTGTGTGTGTGTGTGTGCGAGATTTGATTTATCGGAATTTGGCGTATATTTTACAATTTAGCGGCTATAATTCATTTTGTCGGTTTTGGCGATTCGCTTACTTCGAGTGGGGCATTAAGATATACACAGACAGTTTGTCATGCGACAGCGGAGCTTAAATATTAAGATTTGTATCTTTAGGTTCTCTGGGAAGCACTGGAGATCGCTTCGCTAGCGATCGAAATAAATGACAAGCTGAAGGCACAAATGAAATTAGAAATAGAATCTGAAATGGAAATCCACTAAAAGATACAATTAAATGACGAATCGAACATGATTGAAAGTTAGTTATAGTTAACACAGAGGAAACGTCGTTTTGAAGTATTTGTTGTGCGTGGCAAGAGCCGCATTAATATGCAACTAGAAGCTGCAAGTTGCGAATCAAAATTTGATTGATTGACAAATTGAATTGAAATTGAAAACGTTTTGTTTTAAAATGCAATTTAAAATACAAAACTGTTGCGCAATCGTTTTGGCTGCATGTGCCACTCACTATGGCCATGTGGCAAAATCTGGCATGCGGCATGCGGCATGCGAAACTGTGACACCCTTTCACTAAGTGCAGCGCGCCCTGAACCCAGGCCGCCAGCTGTTTGTTGGGGGCCTGTCCACAATGACGCGAGGGAACCGAAGTGCTGCGGCGGGGGAGGGGGGTCAAGTGGGAGGTCTTTGAGCGCATGGGCATGGCCTGCGGTTATGTTAATGAGCTTGCACACAATTAGCAGCTGCTGCCGTCACTGCCAGGCCAGGCCGAGCTCTGGCTTGGGGGCGGGGGGTGGTGTGTGGGTTCTGAGGTCTGAGTTCTCGCCTATGGCCATATAGCATAGGCCATAGCCATGTAGTGGCATTTGCGCTTGTCACTTCAATTATGGTAAATATTTAATGCACGGCAACTGTGCAGGATGCCTCCTGCAGTCCTGTGGGTGGGCCCAATAGGCCTCCGTGACGTTGGTCCTGGTGCTGGGACAATGTAATAATCAACGCAAAAATCAGTTGTGCGTTCTAATAAATAAATAAATAAATAAATAATCCAGGCGCTTGCTTTAATTACAAAACGCAAAATTAAATTGAAAATAAAATGTTTGCCACCGTCTGTGGGCAGCAGCTCTTATTTCAATACGGTTGCAATAAATTGCATTGCAATTTTGCAATTTACATTTGAAGCCAGTAGAAGAGAGTAGAGTAGTCCGTAACCCTCACCCGTACTCGCAATTGCTGAAGGCTTGGCATCTAAGTCTGCCAGTCAGCCGTGGTCTGGCATCATTTGAATTATCGAACTGAAAAATTTCCTTTTAAATTACAAAATTGCAAATTAAATGGCTGCCAATAAACTGCAGCGACAGTTACCAACTGGGTAGCTCCAGCAGCCACCTAACAGCACCACCACCACCATTGCTAACCACCCATTGAAGATTCTTGGTAACAGCTAAAGCTCTCAGTACATCCCGCTGTGAATGTCTCTTAGAAGACACTCGGCACATAATTCAATTCCAGACGAAATGTATGCAATTTCTTTTGGGCCCCAGAGTCAGGAGCGACCAGGCAAAATATATAAGTAAAACATAATTGAATTCAAATTTGTGCAATCGTAAGTAACTAAGATACAATTATGTACGTGGCTGGCTCTCTGACATGCTTTCTTCCTTCATTCTTTTCTATTGCTCTCTCTCTTTCTCATTGTCCCTATCCATCCATATATATATGTACTATATATGTATATATATGTATATATCCTATCTGGGATAGTATATCTCTTCTGTATGCTGTCTGTCAAGTCTCGTCACGGCTACATTTTGACACACAATTGAAAGGCACGCACACACACACACCCTCCCCACCTCCCATCGTACTTACATGCCCACACCCCACACCCCACCTCCCACCTACTTGCCACATACCCCCCCCCCACACTGTAGACCTCAGAGCCAAAGCCAAAGACCGGGGCAGACAATGAAACGTAATCACACTAATGGCACCAAGAGCAATGAAGCGCACGTAATTGGTAAAGAGCTCGACAGTGTAGTGTGTGTGTAGTGTAGTGTGCGATGCGGTGCGATGCGATGCGATGCGCTGAGATGAGATGCTCTGCAATGCACTGTAATGCAATGAAGTGAAATGTAAAACAGTGAATCATCGCAAAAGGCGCTCTGAACTTAACTGATTGCTCTAAGCTCTCATCTACAACAGACTCGGTCATATATATATATATCTAAACGGTTCTACAGTTATCTTTAAGATATATAGATTTGTGTACTATGATATGATATTATGTATCAATCTGAATAATATGTCTATATATATACTCTAGTAGGCAATACTCTATAATTTCCTTGTTCCTTTCTTTATTCTCCAAATTTCACTCCCCGTTGCCTGCAAGCAACCTCGTCTTTCTCTTTATTAAAACTCTGTCTCTTTATCTCTGTCTTACTCTCTAAGTATACGATATATCTATTGGTATATTATGCAATATATTAGGAATACGATATATCACTATCGGCCTGCTGTACTATGTCTCTTAAATAGATTGTTTGCTGCATTTACTTTTACCTGAAAATTCTTTTTTTTAGTTTTAATTTATTTCTTTATTTTTATTTTTTTTTTGATTTATTTATTTATTTTTGATTTATTTTTAATTCATTTATTTATTTTTTAATTTAATTTTTTAATTTTTAATTTATTTATGTATATATTAATTTTAAATTTATTTATTTATTTGTAATTTATTTATTTATTTATTTATTTTTTTATTTAATTTAAAGGTTTTCAATATTCTCATATTCCATGCAAATTTTTATATTTTACACTCATCGTTTTATATTTTAATGCATATTTTGTTGAGGCAGGCTACTTTATGTTATGTCCTTGTTAACTTTATATTATCCTTGGATACTTAACAAGGAGTCCTCTCTTTCACTTCCAGCTATAGTGTGTATATCTCAGACTTTTAGTCATATAAAAATAAAACTCAATTTTCACCTGGAGTCAATTATAAACTGATAGAATTTAAAGTTTGTCTTAGTAAAGCGACAAATATTAAATATAAAAATTAAGAAATGTATATATAAAAAATAGAAAAAGTTAAGCAAATTATTTGAAATCATAAAACTAAAATTTTTTTAAAGCTGTTTGCCTTTAAAGCATCATTTAAATGAATACTCCAACCGTCCTTTAAACGTTTTATGTACTCTTTTAGAGCTGGCGAATTTGCGAGCTTTGATTAATTGCAGGCTGTGGAGACAGACAGGTATTTTGAGTGATAATTAATAGGTGTGCCGTGACATATCACAAATACGCAGTGATTTTTCGGTCCATCCCTAAGAGTCGGGCTGCTGCTGCTGCTGCAGCTTGTTTTGGGTGCAGCTGTATTGGTTGGCTTTGGCGGTCGGCAGGGCTGTCTTCTTTTGCCTTGCAACGCATTGCATTGCATTTTATAGCACAGTTTTTGGGGCGTAAGCTAAAGTCGTTGACGCCACTGTTGCACAGTTGCACTGTTGCCGTTACCTCCGACTCGTATGACATGTGATGTGAAGAAACCGGCGCTCTAAAGAAATGCAATTACACATTACCGTTGCTCGCTCTACATATGTGTGCGTGTGTGTGTGTATCGGTCGTGTGTGCGTTCTAGTATGTGTTTTATTAATGAGTTGCCGGTTGTGCGTCAAGGAAGAGCTCTGAGAGTTACGTGTATGTTGCCGGCATGTTGCAACAGCAACTTCTGCAACAGCATATTGAAAAATGATGAAAGTTTTGTGAGTTTTAATGCGAAAATGAGCGACTGTCAGCGACTGAATAGATGGATAGACACAACAGACACATACACAGACACAGACACATTCGTTCGCTTCCTTTCAACTGAGATGAGATGAGAGTAATGAAAAGTTGAGGTAGAGGTAAAATATTTCTCGCTGGAATGTGGAATGTGTGTGCGGTAAATTAAAAATCAATAACCCATTTGCCAAAAGCCGTCAAGCAACTACAACAAAGTAACAGAAGTTGTCACAACCAATCATAATAATGATACGGGGGAGTCTTAAGGTGGAGACTTTTGTAATTTACGCTTGTAACTGAAGTGCCGACAAGTTAAGTATAAAAAGCAAAGTTCTTTGATACGGAATTAATACCAGAAATGTGTAGAGCTTAAAGTCAACAATTACTTACCCTAAATACCTATTTAAAGCGCATTATATAACGTATTCCTGATTAGCATCAAATTTCCTAAGTGTTCCCTCTCCCTCCCCCTCTCTCTCTCTCTCTGTCTTTGTCTGGAATAGAAATGTAAATTATCTTAGATCTTGTTTGTTCTGGTGCAATTAGTGTTATTAAATGATTTGATATATTCATTCTCTGATTTCCTTGAAGTGTTAAGAGTGCCCATACACATATATATATATATATTGAACTATCAAGATCCGTAATAGTTGCCATCTATCTATTTTTCCTATTTAAACTATCATTTGTTTTCGCTTGTAGATTGTGCCCGAACGGCAAAAAGCCATTTGCATATCCAATAGCTTGTCACATCGTTTCGGTACGAAAACATGTTTTTTTTTGTTTTTTTCTTTTTTATACGTCCTGTGGCTATCCTTGCCACAAAGGGAAGCACTAACGAATATCCAAGCTAAGCCTTTTATCAAGTGCTGTTCAATATGCAACTCCAGGTCTAGTTTGCCCGCCTGCAGGGGCCAACTTCTTTTCATCCTTGTGGTTTGGTTATCACAACTCTCAGCTTCTGGCCTGGCAGCTACGCATCAATTCATTGCCTAATCTATTTGCTGCTGTGCTACCTGTACCTGGTGTCTGCTTGTCCTTCACTCTCTACGTTTTACCCTCTCTCTGTCTATCTCTGTCTCTGTCTCTGTCTCTCGGTGTGGTCCTTTCGTGCTGTGGTCTGCTTTGCTTCTATGCTTTTTCCGAACTTGCTGTGTGTAATTTAAAACCCTTAGACGCTGACAGCGGAGCGTCTGTGCGTGCTGGCTTATCTGAGGCCCCATGGTCCCAGTTGGCCACGTCTTCGACTGCAATTCGAATGCATTTGTTTCAGAAAGGAGTCAGCAGGAGGCAGGTTACACGCATACACATCAATCAGCCAGGAGCAGCGGGAGAGATTTGCCTGTTTGACTATGCAAACCACAACGCTGACCGCCTGACCCAACAAATTACTCAATTTCATTGTGCTTGCCATATCCATATCCTGGTCAGCTGGGGATAAGCAGAGTAGTCGAAGTGCCAGGAGGCAGTCATCAACAATCAACTTGATGACGAGCACAATAAAAATGAAAACCGAAACCGCCGCCGCTCCGCGCTCCCCGCTGGCCGCTGCCTCCTGTTTGATGCTTTGCTGCCTGCTGCCGCTAGGCACTTGAGGCTGAGGCTGAAGCTATCGCTATCGCTATCTACTCCTCTCTCTATCGCTCTCTGTCCCTCTCAATCACATACATACAGCCTGTCTCTGTTACTCTTAAGTTATTTGCTAACTTTTATTAATGTCGAAACGTACGGCAACGATTTACAACGACAATAAAACGCGCGTCCTGCTATCATATCGCACAATGTCGCTCATAGTCATAGTCATGCCACTTGCCTCGCTATCTAACCAAGCCAAGGCGAACCCCATCCAAACCCGAGGACCACCCATCCAACTCAAGCCAAGCCAACCCAAGCCAAAGAAAGGCAAGCCAAGGCATCCTAGCAATGGCTCGTCCTGACAATGCCAAAGAAGGTGCGGATTTCGATTTATGTGCACTGCACGCAGCGCCCGCAAAAAGTCCTTTGAAGGAATGCAAGTTCCTTAGAATTAAACGATTTATTGTTACCCTGTAGCTTATGCTAAATATCACTCAAAATAAGCCTACATTTTCTACAATCTTTCTTATTATTTATTAGGCTATGCTTATAGACTTTAGATAAAGGAAATCACATTTTAATAAATTAATTTAAATATATCTAAAAACATTTTTTTTTGCTGTAAATATTTATAAATAAAATATAAACTATGTTTGCTTGGACATTGATTTTCTTTTATTTATTTTATTTAATTTAGAGTCGACTACAAGCAGTCGGATAAAAGATAAAAGTTTTATTAATAAAATTTAATTTGAATTTTAAAATTTTAAATATAATATTCTTTACTTCAGTTTAAATTTAATAATTTCAATTTTATTCAATGTAATTTATGTTAATTTTACTTTAATGTCCAATGTTAATAAATGATATAAAATAAATAATAATAAAGAAATATACATTATAAATTATATAATAGAAATTTTTTAAAAGTAAACTGAAAATTTAAAAAGCGAAAAGGCAAAAAGTCTGGGAATAATATTAAAAAATATTTTAAATTTGAATTGTTCCAATATTTGTTGCAAAAGTTGGGGAAAATCCAGAAAAGGTTATAAGAAATAAATAAATATTTCTAATTTTAATTCTTTATCTTGCTTTTTCACTTTCCATAAATTCCAATTATAAAATTTATCATATATTTTTTTTGAAAAATTTCTTTTAGCGAGCAGAAAAGGGAGTAAGAAAAATATCTTAACTCCAATTGAACTAAATTAAATTATTATTATAAATTGAATTAATTAAATTTATGTAACTTAAGTTTCATTTGAACGACTTTTTAATATTTTTATAATTTTTTTTTAAATTATTTTAGTTTGTTTTTAAACAAAACTTTTCTTTTAGATATAATTAATAATCCATTTTCTTTGTCTTGAAATTGTATGATTAATTTGGAGCAGCCTTTTTAAGTGCTTAAACAAGATTTATAGTCAGATCTATGTTGAACAATATTAGCCAGAATAGTAACCAATATATCCTAGTTAAGAATGTTAACTTTCCACAGGGTATTTGAAAAAAATGACTTGGCTCTGTCGCTTGTCTGTGGCAGACACAATGCATGGAATGTGAAAATCTTAAAGACTTTTGAATTGCTTGCCATAAATGCGCATTTATTTCTATGCTCAAGTTACAGGCGGAGCGGAGTGAAGTGGACTGCAATGCACAGAAGGGATCGGATCAGCAGACTAGTAGTAGTAGTAGTAGTAGTAGTGGTAGTACATGGCAGAGCAGTGCACCAGTTGAAATCGGTTGTAGGTGCCGCCGTAGCACGAGAAGTTCGGGCAGCCTGCGTCACTTTGTCTCATTTTTGTGCTTCGCTGACAAATGCAGCCGTGCATATGCTCCCAATGCAACCAGTCTCCATTCGTAGTTATCCCTCCCCCACTCCTCCCACTCCTCCATAGTTACCAACACGACGTTACCCCTTCAATTCGTTGTTCCACCCGCACATATGCATTGAGTTATATCTCCTTTTGGTGGCAGCGGCTGCTGCTGCTTCTGCTGCTGCTGCTTCAGCTCTCTGTTCTGGCAGTCAACGCATATTGGTAGCTAAGTTATCGCATTTGCGACAACAATGCCCTGGCTGAAAGAGCTGTGGCTGGAGTTGCTAGTAGTAGTATTGTTGTTGTTGTTGTTGTTGGATTTGATATCTGAGATGGAGTATGAGTTAGAGCTAGAGTTGAAGTTGGAGTTGGAGTCCTACACTCGTTTCCAAGGCATCTCTTACACTTGCTTGCATATTTTTGCCATTTGAATTTGTAAAATCAACATCCATTAATCTGAGCACTGGCGCTGTGGCCCTGGCACTGGATGTCTGCATCTTCGTCGCCTCGTTTTGCATGCTCGGTTTCATTTTGGAGCTGCGCAAATTTTTCGGTAGTTGTCGGTCGCTCGGTGGGTCGCTCCCTGCCAGCAACCAGAAATATGAAAAATCTTCTAGTTATACTACTATAACCGGGGCTAAAAAAGCTCTGGCAGTCACTGCCAGTTGCCATCGTCGTCGTCGTCGTCGTCGCGACGTCCTTGCATTATTTGCATTTTACGAGTTGCCTTTCGGTAGGTTGGATGCTTGCCACGTTGCAACGATATGCATGCTGCAGGAGGGCGACGACGCACACGGGTAGCACCAATGTGGCCCGGAGGCCAAAGTGATGAAAGTGTGTTAGCAAGCGATGCATTGGAAGAGTTCGGTTATAGAAGACTGACTAAGCAGCTATTTCAGATTGCATTTCTACTTGAAGTCAAATAATAAATTCAACTGAGCAGAATCTGAAAGCTTCAGGCAGATCGCCTAAAGATATTGCTAAAATATATTTCTGATATTTATTTCGACTTTAATTATATTCAGTTTAGGTTCCTTTGTCTGCGTCTTTACTTTTATTATTATTAATAACTCAGGGAAGTAATTTTACAGCAATAACAATGTAAGTGCGAATAATTTGACAGGCGACGTTGAATGATAAATTGAATGTCAAGTCGAAAGGCGCATTGTATGTCAGATTGAAAGACAAATTCAATGATAAATCAACTCAAAATTTGTCTGTCAATATGAAGTGAAACTGCATTTTGATGAGTTGTCAACTATTCGACATTCATCAAAGCTACACCATTCATGTCGGCATGCCCAGCTCCATCGCTTAGGTGTAGTGTGCGTCTCTCTGGCACTTGCTGCAGTGCCTCAAATCTGCCTCTGGCAATGCCGGCATCGCAACCATCGCAGCCATCGCAGCCATCGCAGCCTGGCATCGCAGCGTTGTCAACATCGACGGAAGTGCATGTGTTTTTCCGTTGGAATAACTCCATTGTGTGTTTCAGCGCAGTCAGGCGGCATCGAGGGCGGCACCATCTAGAGCTGCTCCCCGCTTTCTGCTGCCCCCATCGCACTTTGCTGCCTCAATGCCTCGATGCCTCGGTGCATCGCAGCTCGGCTATGGCTTCTATACAACAACAGACGATACGTATACGTAGCGTAAGCCAAAACGGCGCCCTAACGTAACGTAATGATGCTGGAGCCGTGATAAAGATGCCCTTGCCTTCTGCTGCTGCACACCACCTTACAAATTTTTTGTATGAAAACATTTTTCAACATTTTTTAAGTCGAATATTTTCAATTTTTAAAAGATTTCTTCTATCAAATTTCGCACAAATTGCTATTTAAACCATTTTTATTTTTATTTTTTTTCCTTGTGGTCTTTCCCTTTTTTCTCATGGTACTGAAACAATGAAATTATCCCTTACTCCCTTTGTCTTTTTTATATATGTTTTTTTTTTATATCAGATGAGAAAATGTTTAAGATTTTCCGTTAAAAATCTTCAGAGTGCGAAATTTTCGCTGTGGAACTGAGAGGGTTATCCGAAATTTGATAAAAACCTAGTCTGTGCAGCCCCTGGCTACCCTGGACGACTCTCTGCGTCCCATGCCATCCGTTAGAGGCTGACAGGCAAATGCCTGCACATGTGTGGCACATGGCAACGTGTGGAACGCTGCAACGTCAATTTTCGCTAGACATTTTTAACTGCGATTTGCGTGGAGCTCGCCTTAAAGCGCTGACAATGCTGCAGCTGGGTACAAGAGCCTAGCAGGAAGGTGGGAGGTGGGAGGTGTGAGTGGTTGGCAGATCCTTTAAGGCTCTTGCCTGCTGACAAACTGTTGCCACTTGTTTATGCCACACGCTGCCTTGCGATGAATTATTGTTGGCGCAGGCACAAAAAAGCTAAAAACAATTGGACACATAAATCATTTGAGGAAAGTTGCAAGTTTAGCGCACGACATAAATACAATAACTAACGAGAGAGAAAAATATAATTGTAAATAGCCAAGGCAGCAAAATGGCCAAAGCCAAAGCCATAGCCATAGCCAAAGCCGCCGCAATTGTTGTTATTATTGTTTGGGGCCCCCATTTTGAAGTGTCAAGCGGTGGTCTAAAGCAGAGAAGGGAATGCCTTACACACGGAGACATTCACATACCAACATAAATTGTTGAAAAGTGTGAAGAGAACATAATTGTAACATTCCTTGTTGGCCTAAAGCAATGCACACGGCCTCTGTGTGTGTGTGTGTGTCTGTGTGTGTCCCATTGTGGAGTGTGGGCCAGGATGTTAGAAGGCAACCATTTCTACATTGCTGTTGTTGTTGTCGTTGTTCTTGTTGTCGGTCTGTTGGGCTGCCTGCCTTTTTCAAGCATTCAATTATGTATGTCTGGGACCTGAGTCTGACACACACACACACACACACACACACACGTACAAGCACACACACATAGGGAAAAACATGGCAAAAGTTTTGTAATGCCCGCCAAAAAGGGGCTTGCAAGGTGTTAGAGTGTTAGTGTGCTAGGACGACTAGGACTGCCCCGACTGAATGACAACTGCACTAAGGGTATTCCGAGCTGGTAATGATGTTTGCGACGCTTTATAAAGGTATTTCAAGCGAACTGTAACACTCAGTACACAGTCCCCCCTCAATTAATTCTCACTCTCTTTCACTCACACTCGCTATCTCTTTCTCTCTGAATGGAAACATTTTTTGTGCCATATCCTTAAACGTTTTCAGCTTCTTCCTGATTTATAATTAATTTAACATTTCCATGTCGCCACTTTAGTTTTTTCAATTAAAATAGCTTTTATTGTTCGACATGCTTTTCGCTCTAATTTGATCGCTATATATGCTATATATATGTATGATTTGTATATATCCTTATGTGCAAGTCCTTTTTCTAGCGTATGAACGTTTCGGTAAGGATAATTTGAGCTCCTTTTTGTAGATTATGCCGTTTGTTTAGTGTTGTTGTCGCTGCGCGCCATAATGTAAATGTAGCACAAACCTTTTTATAACACCGACACAAGCACACACACACACACACAGTCACACACACAGACACACACACATGTTAGGAGTTATGTCTGCGCTTTCGCTTTTTCGTAGGTACCCAGAAACCGAGTCGGCACATATAAAAAATAACAACGCAACAAACGCCCTGAAAAACTGGACCAAAAACTTGAATGCCGAATGGCAAATGGTGAATGAGGCAAGTTGGCAGGCAAGGAGGCGGGCTGGGCTGACTTGGCCCTTTTGCTTGGCCTGGCCAAAAGGAAAATATGCGTTATTTTGGCAGTTCGTTCTATGTGTGTGTCTGTGTGTGTGGAAAAACTTTGCTATTTAATTCCAGCCAGCTTTCAAGCAGCACTTCAACTGTGAAATCAGCAAAGCACGCAAACAACTCAAATGGCAAAAATATTTTTACCATACTGACGGTCAAAGTTTATGGCAAGAGCACAACAAAAAAAAATATACACACACACACACACACATATATATATATATATATATATATATATGTATATAAAACACAATCGCTTACAATATGCGCCAAAAAAGGAGGGAGAAAGAGAGTGAAATGAATATAAGAATACATATGTAAAGTGATTTCACGATTTCAACACTGCAATAACCAACACAAAAATTGGGCCACCAAATGAGCTATAAAACACCTCTCAGTTTCGTCTATTTATATGCCCCAAAATAGTTGCACAAATGAATAAGTGGCATCATTTGTGACATATTTGAGTTTGCGGCCAGCCGAAGCGAGGCGATGCGATGCGATGCGAGGCGAGGCGAGTCTAGGCCAGGGCAGAGCAGACATTGGCTTTAAGTGCTTGATTTATGGATATTTCAATTGCTCCATACATAAATATTGTAGCTGACAAATGGTATTAGGCATTTGCTTAAACTGCCCAACAAGCGTTGTGGGAGATGTCAAGATGCTTTATGGGGCTTATTACACTACGAGAGTTTATCGAATCGATGCGAGCCCCAGCCATACGATATGCGATATAAGTAGGCAAATGTGGGAGTTTGTTTCTTAGTTCTGTGGTCCTCTCAAAGCCACAAAATTACTGAGAGTCTGAGACACTTTCAGTGCATATATTTACTATATGTTACACAGAAAAGTCACATTGGAAAACTTGTGTCATTGTAGAGGAATATGTATATGAGATACTCTATTGCTCATATCTACAGGCGGTAGATACTTGCTATAAAAGAAGTTCAAATGAAATGTTTATACTATTGTATATTACAAACAGAGAACTCACTTTGAACAATCTGATTGAAAGCCTTTTTAACAATTATTGAAAATAAGCACATGAGATACTCTATACCTCATATCTAGTAGTTACGTCCCAGTAGTAGATACTTTCTCTAATAGAAGCTCAAGTCATATGTAGATTCTATATTATAAAGAAAAACCTAGAACTCACGTCAAACGATCTGATGAAAAGCATTTTAAATAATTGTTCAATAAAAGCATATGTGATGCTTATATAGCTCATGTCTAGAGGAGATACACAGTATCAGATACTTTCAAGTCAAGTTTATATACTATAATAAACGATTGAAAGCCTTATTAACAATTATTGAAAATAAGCACATGATATACTCTATATATCACATCTAGGTCAGATTCACAGTTGTAGATACTTTCTCTAAAAGAAGTTCGAGCCATATGTAGATACTATATTATAAAGAGAGAATAACAATTGTTGAAGAGAAGCATCAGATATACTCTATAGCTCAAAACTAGAAGAGATACTCAGTAGTAGATACTTTCTTTAACAGAAGTTCAAGTCATTTGTATATAATATATTATAAACAGAGAACTCTTTTATACGTTCTTATTGAAAGCCTTTTCAACAATTGTTTAAAAAAGCACATGAGATACT
Organism: Hirtodrosophila trivittata; assembly: GCA_035045065.1. Lineage (NCBI taxonomy): Eukaryota > Metazoa > Arthropoda > Insecta > Diptera > Drosophilidae > Hirtodrosophila > Hirtodrosophila trivittata. The sequence goes on from JAWNNK010000816.1 coordinate 9,598,465, forward strand.
CTATACCTCTTATCTAGAGGAGATACCCAGTAGTAGATACTTTCAAGTCCTATCTGTATACTATATTATAAAGGGACAACTCACTTTAGACGATTTGTTTAAAAGCCTTTTTAACAGTAGTTGAAAATAAGCACATGAGATACTTTATAGCTGATATTTGGAGAAGATACACAGTAGTAGATACTTTCAGGTCATATGTATCTACTCTATTATAAAAGATACTATAAACGCTTAAAAGCCTTTTCAACGGTTGTTTTTAATTGAAATATTGAACAATTGAACAATTCTGATAAATTACTTTTCTAGTTTTAATCTGCTTTGAGAATTGTCATCAGAATTATTGTATAAACACTTCTTTGTTGAACCTGAAAAATCTTAGCTGGATTTGGAACTATTTGAGGGGTAGCTTTGAGAAACCCACATCAAAAATGGGTCTTAAAATATTATTGTCACTCTGTCAGGGAAGTTTGAAAAGTTTTTCACACTTTCAGCTCAACTTTTGATATTAATGACTGACTGTGGCTTTAACGTAAGACTTCAACAAGCTCAATGCAATATGCCAGCAAAAGTAAGGCAAATATATTTGCCTAGCGACAAAGGCAGGGAACAAGAAAAAAACAAGAAGAAAAGAGAAGAAAAGATCCCTTGAAGCTTTCAAAGAAAACTGCAACGGAAACCGGAATTCCCAGCGCAAGATGTCAACCCTGCTACAAGTAGAGTTACCGAAAAAAAAGGAACTAGAAACCCTCATCACACAAAACGCTGCCTGCCCTGTGCCAGGCCAACTGTGACCCGTTCCTGGGGCAGTTCAAAAAACTGGGCAGCAATTCTTCTAATAACTGCGCAAAAAAAAGAAACAAACAAAAAACGAAAAGAAAAAAATGAAAATAGAAAAACACAAAAAACGATAACGAGTGCGAGACAGCGGCAATTTCGCTTACAAAATTGCCAAACCAAAAAGGACTTTGAATTCCAATTGCAAAGAGCAGCGAGCGAAGCGTTTGGCTCGTCATGTCAGAGCGAGTTGAGTTTGGCTCGATTCAGCCTCAGTTTTCAGCTACAGCTTCAAACGCAACCGCAAAACATGCACAAACGTGCACGGACGCGTCGTCGTCGTCGTCGTCGCCGTCGTCGCCCAGCCACGCCCACACAACGGACCACCATAAATCATAGAAAAAAATAGAAAATACTCGTACAAAGTGTGCGCACAACAAAAAACTTCCAATATCAGCAATGCAAATTTTGCAGGCGCTACGTTCAGCGGTACAGGACGAAAGTAATGTGGAAAGGGGGCGTGCCCCGATGTCCTGATGACGCAACGCCCCCCCAAGGCACAGGACACAGAGCAGCGCGGCTATTGAAATCTATGCAGCGACCAGCAGCCAAGTCATCAACGATGAGTCAATAGACTCCCTCCCCCTCCGCCTCAGCCTCCTCATGCTCACAGGCTCACAGTGGAAACAGCTTCGAAATAAAAATACCAAAAATATTTCAAAAAAACATAAGAAAATATCATAAATACTTGCGGAAAGGAATGTCCAGTCATCCTTTTACTAACTGTTTATTTACTTATTTGATAAGTTAATAATCTTTTTTCGATTATTATAAAGCACTTTTCCAGCGGGTTGCGAGGAAAAGCCTGTGGGGCTTTTCACATTCTGCACGGATTTTTCGACTAGCTTGCTTGCGGCTGTGGCAGTTGCAAGCATGAATATGAAGGTTGAATGCGAATGCGAATGTGAATGTGAATATGAATATGAATATGAAATGAACTGCAACAAATGATGAATGGATTGTAACTTGATTAATATTCATTTCACTTCATTCCATTAATAATTGTCGATATTTTAATCACAGTAAAATATAATTCATATTTTTTTTTAATAATGTTTTTCATGCTAGTTTCCTGTTACTTTTCCTAGACTCAATTTACCATTTTAATTAATTCCTTTTTTTATTAATTTTAATTTAAAAAACTGCGTTTCCAGCTAAAAGTGAGTGTTGCTTACCTTTTCCATAAAATTGAGCTGAGGTTTCACATTCATAAATAACTTCATTTTATTTTAACTCAATTTTTCCACCTTCCTTTTTTTTGATATATAAATCCTTCAGGTATTTCCTTCGGACTCTGTTAATATTTTCATTAATTTTGGCATATTTTGGACAGTGTTCGTTCTGTTTGCCGCATATCTGATACTCTTTTTATTTTTTATTGGAAACTATCTACGCATCCTTTGAGTCTGGCTCCACTGTTTTGGGGTTTTGGAGGCCCAAGATCCCGTTAAGAGGGGAGGGGGAGGCGCAACCCATTTGCAGAGCTTTATGCAAACGTCTTTTGCATTGATGAAAATGCAGAGGGCTTTTGTCGAAAGTAATTAAAAATGCTGCAGTTGATGCTTAACTAGTTTTTAATAAGTTTTTAATTAAAAATAAATATGCATTTGTGTGTAAAAATGATGAGCACTAGCCGCCCCCGCCCACACCCCGCGCTCAATCGAAGCACGTGACGGGTGCGGCACGTGGCAAAGCGTGAGGGGTATTCCCTCACTGAACTGAACTGGCACCACAATGTACCCATCATCAGCGTCATTCTCATTCTCATAGCCATCGTTGTTAGCAACATCATGCTCATCGTTCTTGTCATCATCTTTGTTGCGTTGTTGTTTGTTCTACTCATTACATGGCGTGTAGACAAGGCAAACACAATTGAATTAGCATGGCGAGCGTTAAAAATCACGCATACGCCACGCCTGGCGGGCGCCTCATCGGATGCGATGGCATTACCCGTGGGGAAACGCTTGCCTGGGCTGCTGGTCTCGGCTCTTGTCCTACAATTGCCCTCAATGAATATGAACTCGGGGGCGGGGTGGGGGAGGGAAATTTTAAAACAAAACTGTCTCTGCCAGACCGAAGTTTTCATACACAAATTTTCATCGCTTTCGTCCCGTTGAAGTTATTTGTGTCGATTTAATTACAAAACTAATCTAAACATTCTAATCTCAAACTTATGTCACACACATTTTAATTAACTCCAAAATCTAATAAGTTATGTTCGAAAATAGCAATAGAAGTAGAAACACTCAGCCAGTAACTTATATTATATTTCTTGGATTAATATTCATATTTAATATAGAAACAGATCTGACTTATCTTATGTTTATCTTGGTCTTTAACGATACTTATCGAAACAATTTATGTAGAGAAACTTAACGATAAAGTCTATATGCCCAACTGGGGTGATAAGTATCCTAAATCTAGGCACCTAGACGAAGTCTCCGCAGCGAGTGCCCAGACCCAAATATCCGTGTATTTGCTTTCACTAACGAATGCAGGCAGCTTTAGGTCCTTGGGGTTTTTGGGGTCTTGGGGTCTTGGGGTCTTTTGGGCCTCGGGAACTGTGGGGTCTCTAAACGTCGCACGGCTCACAGCTGAATTCAAGCGCAAAATTATGTAGCCGCAGTTACACACACAAATACTCACACACACACACACACACACACATAGACACATACAGTGTAAGAGATTCAGATAGAGGTGTGTGTGTGTGTGTGTGTGTTTTCTGTGTTTGTGGGACAATCAAGCAATGAAATTTCATGCGTTTGCACATGCGTTTCCCTTCCCTTTCCCCCTTGCCCCCTTTCCTCCTGCCCCTCACCTCAGACCGCTGCAGGACCCCCCGGCGTCTGTTGCCGGCTTCATAAACAAGTAACACATTTTCACTTCCTTTGAACCTGTTAGGAATTTTAAAATTTTCGTAGATTATCCGCTTTTAGCCGACGCCCGCCGTTCACACCCACCCACAAACGCACACACACACACACGCACACTAAAACACACGCACACACGCGTCAATGCCGCACAATGCACTAAAAGCACGTACCAAAAACGAGGAGAGGCGTGGGTTAGCAGAGATCTACTGGTACTGGGCTTATATCCAGAGTCTCTGACTGGACCTCCTGCTCGACCGTCCATTCTGTGCAAAAATATTACTTGACTGACATTTAAATTAACACAATCACAGTTATTGGAGCAGCCAGAGGACAAGAGGACCGCACGACATTCACATGCTGCCAGGCTCAAAAGCCACTGCACAAATAAGCAATGAAAATGTTTTTTACTGCTACCAAAAATCAAAATGGGCGAATAGAATAAGGAAAAAAAAAACAACAGCAAGTAGAGAAAAACATAAAGAAAAAAGAAAGAAAATGAAGCAAAGAAAGAAACGAGCCGAGCAAAGTTCAGAGACAAAAAATTATAATGAAAAACTTGATGAATCTTTGTAGTATGCCGGTGTACGAGTAGTTCTGAGTTGGATGATGATAGAAATGGGGCAAAGGATATTAGAAAAAGAGGATTAAGTATACACTACGTATATTGTGAGAAGGATTGTGAGAAGGACTCTAAGTCGCAGGATGTTGTTTAAGTTCATTAAAATAATATTTAAAATATGCGCTAGAAAATTCATAAATATTTTTCCTCTTTCCTTTGACTTTTGTATATGAGTCTTATAATTAGATTTTTGCTGTACTTCTCTCTAGTTAATTAACTTTTTATTGTCTGGTTATGCTTAAGATCTAATTAATCTTTAATTAAGTGAAAGATCCCAGACCTGTCTCTGCCTTTTTAGCTGCAACTCTTAGTTTCTGCCTTGCAAATAAAAACATATTTTTATTATTTCAGAAAAAACGATTGAGCAATCAATTAACTGCCATTTGTTTGATGACTGTCTTTACCCACTATAACTGTCTTCATAACTGACCAATTTGAATTGATGTTTTAATGCAGAGCATTGGAGTAACGCCCAGATCTCAGTTAGGCGACCGATTCTTGTATTCCTTTATGCTGCAATTTTTGCATTTGACTTTTTGTGCGACATTTTTGGCCCATACATTTGACTGTGGCCCTGGCTGGCACTATGTCTATATGTGTGTATAGTAATATGGGTCTCATTGTGTGTGTGTGTGTGTGTGTGTGTGTGGGTGGGTGTGTTTGCATGGGTGTGTTTGCGGGGTAGCCGTGTATCTGTGCAACTTACGCGCGGGGGCGTTTTTTAATCAAAATGTAACAAGCCAAAAGCAAACAAGCGCCGCCTCCGCCTTCTTTACTGCTTGCATAGCAGCAGGACGTGGACGTAGATGAGGATGAGTGCGATCCGGTGCCGGAGCCATGGCCCGGATTAGTAGTGCAAAAGAAAAGAGAAACAACAACAACAACAACAGCAACAACAAAAGGAGCAAAAAATAAAAAGCCCATAGATAGCCGGCAGAAGCTATAGAGAGATAGTTGCTGCCGTCGGTCTTTTTATTGGACTTTATGCGCTTTTGTAGTGCCCAAGCTCGCTTTGTTCAGAAGCGGCACAAAAAAGGTAGCTGAATCATATAAAAAGCCATAGCCGACGGCTAAGGCAACTCAATAAGCGAACTATGTGAACTGCCAGAGAGACAGAGAGAGAGAGAGAGGAGATTCCCTCTGCTCCTTTTCTAGCCCTACCTACTATTTACCCTTTTGGAGTCCGTCGAAAAGGAAGTCCTACTAATTTGTAGGGCACCGCTGTGAAGTTGATTAAATATGAAGCAATCGATTGCATATTTTTGTAGTGGACCTTGGAATCTGGTCTGGGGTGGCACATCAATGTGGCATTGCTGCGGTTTCGAATACGGATTCCAGTTTGTTTTAAGCGTTCGAGCGTGAAATTGTGCGGACTACAAGTATGTAGGTCGATGGATGGATGGATGGATGGATGGATGGATGGTTGGTTAGATGGATGGATGAGAGCGAGAGCCTACGGCTTTTTGGTCGGCAGGGGCTAATTTGTAGCTAAATTTACTAAACAAAAGGGCCAAGGATGATGACTGAAGGCGATGTGCGATGTGCGCTGTGCGATGTGCCAGGGCTAAGCACATGTAAGCACTTCAATGCGCTACTCGAAGCTGGCAGTTGTCCTTTGTGGCATTGGCAAGAAATTAATTAACAAGCAGCTGGAGCAGCAGTCTATATGGAGAGCCGGCTACTGCTGTTGATGCAATAGCACAATAAAACAATAACAAGAGCTGCTGCCCACCGTCAGGGCACTCAATGAGTTGCCACCGATGGCGCCCAAAGTGCCAAACACACAAACAACTGGTCAGCACCAGATGATGACCACAAGACGTCGACGATGGCGATGGCGAAGGCGATGATGATGATGATGAAGCTCGAATTGAAGTTGTAATTTGCTGCGTACGATGTGTACTCATACTCATACTCATACTCAAACTAATACTCAGCCTAACACTCACCATCACAATCACATTTACAAGCACACACACACGCACACACAAACAGTAGCTCTCAGTTGGGTCTTTTGTTCATTGGCATTGCCCCGTTTGGCTAACAGGCTCCTCTAACAATGGGGACTTCTGTGGCTGTCCCAAAATGCCCTTCAATGGGCGCATTCGTCCGTGTGGCTAAGATTTTTGTGCTGGTCATGATGATGCCTGGACAGGCATCTACACTTAGGTAGCTGCTAGGTAAGAGCGGGTTGTTCCAGCAGTTTTTTCCATCTCTCTTATTTCAGTTTATTTTTTTTGAATGGACATAAGTGGGCTATTATGATATTATCGCTTGGGATTAGCAGGAAATGGGTAAATATTACGCAAAGGTGTAACAAGAAAGGTGAACCCTAAATATAAAATGATTGAAGGTCAGTGTGTGTTTACCTGGGAACAGGTGTATGAATAAAGATTATAAAAGCAAAGCAATGATAAAGTGATAGTAGAAGTCAAATAGAATTATTGATATACAATGGTTTTCCGAGATGAATAAAAGAGTTCTGCCTTTTGAATGAACAATAAGAATACTGACATCGCATGAATAGCTTTGTATATAAATTGATATATCTTAAGTAGAAATGATATAAACAAAAATTCAGATATCAGATTTGAATCAGCATCAGATTCTTTATATATATATAGTATCTACGAGTATGAATACTTTTCGCACCACCCACGAATCAAGTTTGTAATCTTGTTTAGGGCTAACGATGTGTCTAGGTTCGTGTAACGTCTTTGTTCTACCAAAGGATCGTATGCGTGCCTGTCTCTGTCTGTCTGTGTGTGTGTCTGTGTCTGTGTATTGGTATTAAAAACAAAAGACCCATAAAGATTATGTCAAAAGCATACTATTCAATTAAGTAACTAAACTAACTGACATTCGCACAGAGAATACAAGAGGAGAGAAATAGACTCGACCTCGACTCGACTCGACTCCACTCAACTCAACTCGACTCAACTCGACTCCCACAGGCTACACATACAGCATACAACTGCTGCTTGCCACATGCCAACTGTCGTCCTGTTACCGAAACATGCGGAGGCAACTTTTGGTCTTTGTCAATGGAAGCAGCAGCAGCAGCAGCACAGCAACAACAACAATTACAGTTGCCTCTTTTTGCTGTATATTTGCATAGAGTTGAGTGTGTTATGCTTTTTTTTTTGTTCCTTTTTTTTGCTCTCTGGTTTTTCTCGTTTTCCTCCTTTTTGTTCTTGTTCATCAAGAGGGAGGGCACCGGGAGATGGGTTCGGAACTCTATGCCAGTGTGCCTGTCTCTCAAGTTAACAAAATATTATTAATACAGTTGAAGGGCTTTGTGTGTGTGTCAGTGTGTGTGTGTGTGTGTGTATATGTATATGTGTTTAGTCCAGTCTCTGCTTATTGGCATTATTAGCAAAGGCTTAGGGTCCTTGCGCGTGTCAGCGCCTTTGGCATATGGATGGGTCTCTCCGGTCTCTCTGGTCGCGGAACTTTGCTTCTGGGGTATCCTGCTGTCAGGGCAAGTACCAACGAGGCCACGTGTCATAAAATAAACAATAATCCTGCTGCGCCTGCCATTCCACTTTAGTGCACAATACTCGTAAATTGTATCTAATAATGCGGCCCGTGTGTTCTCTGTTGCGTTCAGTTTGCAATGCTCAGGCAGCAAATAGAACAAACAATCAATCAATAGACAATATTTTCTCGAACCGTTGCCTTCAACCGGATTCCGATTGCCTTAAAACAAAAGAGCCCGTTGCAAAATACAAAAAAAAAAAAAAAAAACATGAATAGAATGGAATATAACATAATACATATATAGGAATCAAGACGATGGAGCAAAAAAAGATAAATATTTATACCCGGAGCGCAGTGCAGGCGACGCTCGACTTGTTTTTTCAGCTTCGCTGAGCGTATAGAGCGTATATAGAAAGAGCACTGAGCATTTGTAGATAATAAAAAACAAGTAGGTAAATACAATATAAATGCTGGTAGCAGTGGCAACAGCAGCTAAAGCATCTCTACAGCCATCTACAGCCCTTGCCATTGTGTGTATCTTACAGATACAATTCGGTTGCAGCCAGCACTTTTATTACATGCGACTTTTCTACAATTTGTGAACCATTGTCTTCTGCCACTGACTACTATCCCTCCTCCTCCCCCTTTATGTAGCTAACGGGCAAAGTGTTTGAATTTAGTAGCAAGCGGAAAAGCAAAGAAAAACGAAATGAACTACGACCCCGTCGTCTGCCCGGCTGGTTCAAGTCCAGCAGCCACGCATCCAAGCAGCAACCAGGTTCAGCTTCAGCTTCAGGTTCAGGTCCAGGTCCAAGACCACGTCCAGCTCCACATCCCACAACAAAGCTACAGCAATGGCCATTTTTATTTACCAGCCGCGCCAAAGCAAAGCAAAGCGCTTAGAACCACCTTAAGACAACGTGAAGAGAGAGTATAAACAGTATTTGGTTTGATTTCCAATATGTACAAATACCTTTGCAGCTATAAGTACTTCTTCTATATACTATTCTATATATATATCGAGATTATTATACTTGTGCACATCTTTTAATAAACTCCTCAAGTACTCACAAGAGTTGCTTAAACGCAATTTGGCTTCTAAAAACTGTTAAAGCTTTCCATCAATTATTCTGTTTTTGGTTTAGTTTATTTTTTTTCCATTTTATTTATAACTTTTCTCATGTTTGGTTTAATTTTTCGCTTATAGAAAACAAAGTGTAAAATATTTTGTTTTTGTAAGATGAAATACCTTTTTTAAACTCTTAAAAGCTCTGCCACAAAAGTTAATAAAAACAAAATTAAAATTTCCCCTTAAGCCTATAGAGTAAAAGAGGCTCTTTGGCCAACTAGAATTCTGTATGAAAAGGTTTCATTAGCAGGAAAATATTTGGTATAGAAAATTATAGTTCAAGTATCTAAAAAATGTACACTAAAAAATAAAAAATAAATAAAAATAAATTTAATTAAAGAAAAGTTACTTTTAGATCTCTTTTTATGAATATTATCCTGATCTGTCATCTGTTTTATTTATTTTTATATTAATTTATATTAAAATTAAGATAACTTAAGATTTTTATTTTAATAAAATTAAATTTTTAAAATTATAATTATTAATTGATAAAAATAATAGAATGTTAGCTGAAAGCCTCTTGCAATCCAATTAATTTTTATAGTATTTAATATATTTTTATTTTTATTTTAATTTTATATTTTTGTTACTATAAAACTCTTAGAGTATCTGAAGTGCGTCTTGGCCTTTGCTCGTGCTTAACGTTATTTTTATTTGTTGTTATTTTGTAGTTTTTCATGGAGCTTTGAGTGCAGATGCCAGGCAGCTTGGTCTTGTTCAACATTACGTACTTAGGAATAGAATGAGATATATAGAGGTAGACGTTCGATGGGGGGAGTGAGAGAGAGAAAGAAAGTTAGATTGAGAATAATACAGAGAGAGAGCGAGTGAGAATTATAGAAAGAGATGGCAGGATATAGAGCCAGTTGGCCATTTGGACTGCTAAGTAGTGGGCAATTATTTTTACGACAACTAGTTAAGGGTGCGACGATGTGTGGGCCACTTGGAGTTCTTGCTTGTCTCTAATTGCGGGCTCTTGCTTAGCAGTACACCCCAATTTATAAAGTCCGTAGAAAAGAAGATGAACAGAAGACGTGGAAGAAGGAGAGGAACAATGGTTGAGTCAAAATGTGTTGATGGTCAGATATGAAGTTGAAGTTTCTTTAACTGCGGAGACAAAGAACACATTAAAGACAGTTTATTTGATATAAATGCGTGTATGTGGGCCGCTTGGACCGAAACTTACTTAAAAAGTTGCCAAAGATAATGAGTTTTTAAGACAGATGGATAGAAAAGGACCCCTACAAGGCCCGCACTACACCTTAGCCTTGTGTGTGTGTGTGGGTGTGTGTGCGGGCAGCCCCAAAAACTTTTGGCCCTGGGCAAAGATTAACTCAATGCAACATAACACATAACTCAAAGCAGTTGAACAGTTCAACAGTTCAGCAGTTGAACTGTGCAACTGTTCAACTGTTTTGTTGTTTTATGACTTAACTCGACTGTTGCCTGACTCTGATAATGATAACAACGCGTTTTCTTGCCACATATACATACAGATACAAATACAAAGAAAGCTCTAAAAGCAGCTGCACCCAAGGGTCTTCCCATTGTCCTGCCACAAAATGTCTGCACTTCGATGCGAAGAGTCAAGAATCTGTTTGAGACATTTTCGGGGGCTGCTGCGACTTGAAAATTGTGAATGAGTGTATCGTAGAGATAGCTTTGTGAATGCAGCACTAAGTCGAAACAATCAAAGTTAAACAATTCCATATATAATACTCTTACTCATACTACGCACACTACACACACACACACTCTACACACACTCTATACTCAGTTGCTAAAAGCCGAGCACTCAAAGCACTTCAAACAGCTTAAACGATTTCGAAAATTCGTAGGTAAACTATGAAAATAATGTTCTGTTATTCTACACAGGTGAAGTCAGTCAGTCATCACAAAGTCTTTGAGAAGTTTAATTAAAGTTGTCAGTGCTAGATTGGATGTTATTTAAAGTTTTAACTCATATTAAAATGATGCAAATTAGTTTGTGCTTTCAAATATATGAATAATACAGACTATCTTCTGAGATAGGGATATCTATATATATTTTATGCAGTATCTAGGATTTCGCTGTATATTTTTATACTAAGAAACATTCTTTTAAGTTAAAGCAGTTATTTTTAATGCATATTTTCTATAGAAATTTTCAACAAAGCACATAAAATGTTGTTAACCAGTTATTGTAGCATATTATGTACAGATTATATATACAAATTATGTTTACTGATTATAAATTAATACAGATTATATATACTTCCAGATCCTCTGCTTTCTAACGTATAATTTATTTATATACATGTTTGACATACTAACACTTATTGATCTGTTTGAGTTTTCCCCGATTCAAGCAACACTTATAATTTATTTATATACATGTTTGACATACTAACACCTATTGATCTGTTTGAGTTTTCTCCAATTCAAGCAACAAATTTTGACTTCGGAATGTCCTCAAACATTTTATTCACTTTATACAGGGTGCGGCAGTTGAATCCGGACAAATTTCAATTTGAATTTTCAGCCATATCGTAGTTGTTGTCAGAGGTCGTGATTGAGGTTCTTTAAGGATGTCTAGTAAGCAGTTGTCATCTTTAAATAGCCGAGAGGCTACAATCAAAAGCGGAGTACAATCGAAGAGCTGCGATTATTGAAAGTCGAGCGAGATCATTTTGATTCTTCTGGTATTCGAGATCAACAGTTTATGATGTCTTTGGCGAAATATATGTTATATTATTCGGAGAAGTCCGAGAAAGGTTCCGCTAACCCGGCGAGAAATTCTCATTTAAGGAAACTGGTGTCACGAGCACCGGTTTTCGTCTTCTGGCACCCGAATAGTCCGGATTTTAACCCCCTCGACTATGTTTGGAGCGTTGTTGAAGGGGTTAACAACAAGTCGCGGCACCCTAATGTCCATTAGGACAAGGATGGAGGCGATAGTTGAGCCCAACAGCAGATATTTTGAGTGATTAAAGTCCTGACAGATCACACAAAGATTGACTAAAAGCATTTTCTTTTCAATTTGCACTCTGTGTCAATAAATTATATTTTAAAACATTTAATTTTTTTTCTTTTTATATATTTATAAATATATTTTAAGGATGGAGGCGCTAATTAAGGCTAATGGCAGCTATAGTGAGAGATTTTACTCTGACAGATCACACAAAGATTGACTAAAAGCATTTCCTTTTCAACTTGTACTTTGTGTCAAAACATTTAATTTTTTCTTTTTATAGATTTATAAATACATTTTAAAATTATATTGAAATTTCGACTACTATTTGTCGACTCTAAATAAATAATAAAAAAGTAAATAAATGAATACAGATTATGTATACAGATAATATATATACTCGTATATAGATTAGAGACTTTAATGGATCATGCTAAAAGCGTCTATTCAATAGCTTTCCCCTTTTTTTGTGTAGTTCCAACGCTCAACTTGAAAATAAATATAAAAAAATGAATTGAAGCTAGTTTAAAATCATTCTCTTTGATTTAAATTTGAATACCAAAGTGTTTTATTTTTTACAATTAAGCTAATTATTGCCTTCTATTGGTATATATATATATATATGTGTGTATGTATATATGTATATATTGTACATACATTTTTTGTGGTCCCATAAAAAGCTGTTTGGTTTCACACGCTTCCAGTTCCTCTGATTAAACCATTATCAAACCAATTTCAAAAAATTTTGGTAGGAGTACTAATTGAAATGCTTTATGACATTGCTGTTGACATTTTTTAGATTTTAATTAAATTTATGACACTATATTGCATACATTTCTATACATGTATATATGTTCAGATGTATATGTACTCGGTATACGGTTTTTCCAGCCGTGTTATTATCTATTTTTCAGTTGGTCGAACTGTCGACGCGGTCATAAAACTCGCAACTGTCATAGACAGGAGTGTAACAGGCCACATAAAACATGTCCCAAAGGTCGAGGCCTAACTCTACCCTAAGGTTATGTCAAATTAATACACGGACTGCCAGCATAGTCCTAACTAACTTGTTTTTCAACATTGTTTCGCCACGACCATTGTATATGTTTTTCATTTAACATTTTTATATTTTTGTTTTTAATTCTTTTTTTATTTTTGTCCCTTTCAAATTTGTATAACTAGAAATGTTCTTTGTTTTCATTTTGTGACCACAAGCTGCAATGTTTTAATTGAAACTAAATGCTGCCCTTGTGTAATGCTAAAAAAAACAAACAACAAGTTGTGCTAAAAACAACAACAACAACCACAACTACAACAACAACATTGGCAATTATAACTGCATCGAATACAGTTCCCGCTTTCTGCTGTTATTGTATACAAAAGTCGAGAGTGTTCGACTGGCAGAAATCCTGTATCCGATTCTGGCAAATACCCTTAGATATTTACTTTGTATATCTGCTTATCGAGCGATTTATATGAATATCTTAGAAGTTAGAGGAGAAAGGTATTAAAATTTATGTAACCCGGCAACAAAAGGGTTTTATATATTTATAAATGCGATTGTTATCCGTTTATTTTTGGTTTGTCTCTGTTGTTTAAGAAGAATCTGCGGAGTCCAGTATATTATCTTGTCCGGGCTGTGCTCTCCGCTTGGTTACATATATTTGCATAAGTTGATTATAGCCATTTTTACCCATTTTATGGGAACAGAGTATAAAAATGCCCGGAAATCCGCTTTGCCCCCAATCCACGTGCTGTTAATACCAGACGCATGACCATCGGATGCTAGAGGAGGGGTTGGAGGGGGGTTCTGTAACTGGCCCTTGGCCCATTGCTGTATTGCTGAGCAGTGGGTGGGATTTTGTTATTATTTGTCTGCCTTTTTAAGTATAGACTTTAGTTTCGAACGGTATTCCCATTGAGCTGCAGTACAATGGAGATTAAGAGTTGGTTTTTCTGCTTGTTTTTTGTTCATTCACAATAGCCGCACAGCATTGAAAAGGTCAATAATGAAAAAAATGCTAAATAAATATTATGCGATGCAAGCAAAAAGTGAATATTTATTTATTAAAAGCGAAAATCAAACGGAAAAATCACAATAAAAGGGTCGAAGCCATAAATACACTATTGATATACATATAGAAAGGTAATAAGTAAAATAATAATTCAAATGGAAAGAAATTAAAGGATGCTTTATTACTTTTGTATAAGTTAAACATTTTCCAACTAAAATCGAACAGAATGTAGTCTAAGATATGAATATAAATACTTTTTATTAACTGATAATTAATTATTCGCTCTGAGGGATCTGCTCACAGATGTACTTATAGATTGCTCTGGGAATTGGATAAATTTGTTTGCAATTGAAGTCATTTTTTTTAACATAGAATAATTAATAAAATATCATAGACTCATAATTCTTTTCACATATCAATTTCCTTTCAGCAATGTCCATCAAAGGCCTGATCAAATTTCCATATGAAGCTTTCAAGTGCTTTGCCAAGTTCTTTTTCATAGAGTTCTTTGCGTTTGTTGTGGGCCAGGTTAAGCTCTTGGAAATTGATGGGTTTCTGTGTGTGTGTGTGTGTGTGTGTGTGTGTGTGTGTGTGTGTGTGTGTGTGTGTGTGTGTGTGTGTGTGTGTGCAATTCAAGTGCTGTAAAGTCCTATAATATGCGGCATAATATTCCGTACATTAATTAATCAAATCTCATATATCCACAACTCAATTCACTCACATAAAAATTTTTATTCTCGAAAAGCCATACAACATTTTTACAGTCGCGTTTTTATACCCTGAAATCCATTAAAAACTGTGTAAAATAAAGTATATTAATGTTATGCAAATCAATGTAACAGATTGACTGAAATAAGCCTATAAAATATATATGTTATTCATCGGATTTAATAGCTGGATCGTTGACTGTGGAAGTGCTTCCCATTTGAATAGGTTTCTTTTATTCTACTTTGATTTGCCATTAAGAAAATTATCCAATTGGCAAAGAAATTTACTTTTTTCATTGAAATAAAAAATGGCATAAAAAAATAGATAAAATCTCCTACAAATACTTGTTGCTTGTTGATATTTTTATATCCTTCAGCCTGCTTGCAGGGTATCTCAGAGTTGAGCATGTCGGAGTGCAGCGCCTTCACTAGTTTTACATACAAAAATAGCAAAGAAGCTTAACAATTTGTATGTGTTTAAACCAATAACAAAATTTAATTGCACGCTCTTTTTTTTTGTCTATATTTTTTTCGCCATTTCAATTGAATTTTTTGTATAATTTTCAGATTGTTTTTGTTGTTAGAATTTTTACATTACAAAATGTTTAAAGGCCAAAAGCTTAAGCCTTGTGCGGTCAACAAAAGCCGGCCGCAATGGGAAAAATAAATATGGGCTCAGTGCCAGTGTTAAAATACAAATATACAAACACACACACACACACACAGTGACACACACACACTCAGGCATACAAGAGAAAGCGAGAGAGAGGGAGAGAGCTGGACCCACAGGGCGCTGTCCTTTGGGCCCAGCACATAAAAATGCATTAAATAAAATTTGTCATATAAATCTTGCAATTTATATGTTGGCCAGGCCAGCACGAAAAATGTAATTTACAAACCAAAAGCTGTTGGATTCCTTTTGTTGTTTTGTTTCCTTTTGTTTTTTTTTTTGTTTTTGTTTTTGTTTGCTGTCGAGGAGCGTTTTTCTACTCAAGAGCGAGAGCGAGTTGTCGTACGTATAACTCATTAAGAACGCTTGTCGCAGGTGCTAATTCGTTAAAATGGAAATCAGAATTTTCCAATTAAACTGGATAATAAATTGGCCAACCGAGCAAGCAGCCAGCAGCCAGCAGTGAGTAGCCAGTAGCCAGTACATGGCTGACATTGGGAGTGAGTTTGGCCAGCAGCTGCTAGAAAGGAAATAAATTATAAATACGCCGGAAGTTCCAAGTCAGCATGAAAGGGCGAAAGCACTCACACACACACACACACACACACACACATACAGAGATATGTAAGCAACCCTGTCTCACCCACACTTGGGCCAGGTTTGCATTTCCGTTAGCTAGCTAATTTGTAAAAAGCTGTTGACCAACACACACAGAACACAGCTGAGACCCTCAGTTAGAAGATAAACTATGCGTCGTATATAAGCAGATACTTTATCTGCTTCCACAACTACATGTGTGTGTGTGTGTGTGTGTGGCAAATTTAGACAGCACATATGTGTGTTTGTGTGTGTGTGAGTGTGTGGGGTTGGCAGGACTCACTGAGGGAGAGCAATTAGATAAAACAAACGCTGCGCTGACAAAGGCAATGCAATTTTGCGTTGCCAGCCACAGCAAAAGTTGCGCGTCAGTGCAAAAGTATCTATGAAATGGAGTTGAGATGCTGCTGCCGCAACTTCAAGTATGCGTGGTCGTTGGAATAGAGCAGAGTTTGGGCATACCCCTGCCTGCCCGCCTGCCTGCCACTTGTGCCGCCCCTTTTCCTTTTTCCGGCACAACAACAATTCAATTTAAGCTTCGTGCGCAATTTGCGCAATGCAAGTAGAGCAATGGCACGCGGTGGGACAGGGCGGGGGGCGCCACGAGGTAGCAAGGGCGTTTGTCTGTGCGTTTAACTGTGTGTTAATTCATATAGCAGAGCAGAGCAGAGTCCTTGCTCTTGCGTTTGCCTTAAGCATTACGAGTACGCTGCATGCCACATGCAACAACATCTTGTATAGCATACATTTCGGGGATACTTCTACTACGACTACGCACCACACACGTATGCACGTGTGTGCGTATGTACTGTGTGTGTGTGTATGAGTATGTAGCACAAGTTTTCGACGCCTCCATGCTACACTTCCACACTGAAGGCTTACAGCTACAGTGAAGCCCGACGCGTTAGCACAAAGTGTTGCCGGACTTCTTCAACTGTAAACTGATGCTTAGGCAAGTAAATACGCAAAAATTAGTTAATGGGCTTAAATATTTTATATCATAAGCGAATTATTCGAATGAGAAAATGCGTTGAATTTGATGTTAAACCATATCTTAAATATAAAACAATTCATGAATTACCTGATTGAATACAAGAATTGATTTCAATTACGATTTTGAGTTAGTTTCTTTATTTGAAATGAGACACAGAGGTTTGCTGGAAGGATTTGCTTCCTCTCATATTCATGATCTATCAGTTTATGATCTATCAGTACGCTTGCCAGTACTTAGTTAAATATTCTCACAATGTAAGTGGCATACTTATTAATTGAGGAGTTTATCTAGTTAAGTCTGCAGCCAGGAATACCCCATGGATATTTAATACAAGCTTGTAAAGTGCAGCTAAGTGCTTGAATATGTTGTTTTGAATGAAAGAATGAAAGTTCTGCACATTATTTTTTTCCATTCATTATTCTTTACTGTAAAGTAATTCTTCTACAAGCATTGTATAATTTATTTTTAATTTCTTTCTATTAAAAAACACACACACAGACCAATTTTTATCTGGACAGCCACAGAAAAATGTGTGAAGTAGTTTTTTGTGTTGTGTGACCAGCTGACAGGTTCTTTCACGTCTCCCTCTATATATGTACCTCTGTGCTTTTTGCTGCTTAGCACTGGAACGTTTGTTTGTTTGTTTGTCTATCTGCTCCCTGGCAATGCCACATAACACAGAAGAGTTATTTGGCTTTCCAATGGTTTAATTAAAACATTGTTACTTCATTGTGAAAATGCGCAAGTGTAATTATATAAAATTTGCACAGCCGCAGACAGGCAGACATATATACTTGTACTCGTGCTAGTGCAAAGACATGGACAGGGAGAGGAACAGGAACAGGAAGAGGGGCAGTTGGTGCCATAATGCTAACAAACAAATAGAACGCCGCACAAATGTTGTCCATATGTTGGTGAAGCAGCTGAAGCTGCTTTGAGCCCCACAATTTCTGCAGATTTCTGTGGTATATATATATATATATATGTATGTTCTGGCTTCAAAAGTTGACACATACGTGTTACACACACAGACACACACAGACACACACATTTAGCTACATGTTATAATAGGCAGCAATAAAATTAGACCCAAGTGCCGAGCCCCAAAATGTATGCTACAATATTTGCACGCAACGCACACCAGAAGTTTTTAAGCTCCTACGCACTTGTGTGAGTGTTGGTGTGTGTGTGTGTGTTTATGTGAAGTGGTGGAGTTAGAGAAAAGCTCTTCTCTCTTCTGCAACGGCAGTTTAATATCTTAATTGAGGTGCCCGCTTTAAAGATGCATGGTTATCCCTGCCAGGGGGTATGTCCTCCCGTCGTCCTCTAGTCCTGACGTCCTGTTGTTGGGCTGGCAAGGAAGTCAAGTCAAACATAAGCATGAAAAAGCCAACAGCAAAGGCTTGAAATAAATTAACTTTTTGGTGATTTTATGTAAATCATCATAAGTATAAAAAAAAACAAAACCATTTTTGTTTGGAGCAAAATGTCGTCGGCAGACAGTGCGGCGACCCATTTATATTTATTTAATGATGTGACCCAAATTTATTTCTGTATGTGAGTGTTTAATTAGACGGTTCGCCTCACAGGCGACAGTTGGTGGTCTTTACGACTCAGTGGCCTAGGACCTTCTGCTGCTGCTGCTGCTGGGTCTCAATGCGTGCCAGAGACCGGAGTAGACCTTAAATGTTAATGCTGGTCTCAAGGTCACATGATATGCGCATATAAATTACCGCTCCCTTATTCATGCTATGTGCCCTAGGTATGGGTATGGCATGGGTGTGGGTATGGGCCATGGTACGAGTATAGGCCATGGCATAGTGCTTATCTTGGAGGCGGCGGCCTGTGCCAAAAATTTACGTACTGTTAAGTAAAGGATTTGTGGTTAATGACGGTCGCCCGGCTGGAGGTTGGGCTCTTGGACGCTTTCCAATGGCATTTCAAGCTACATATGTTGTGTGAAGAGGCTTCGAATTTTCTTCTCCTTTTTTATGTCTTCTATATATATATATGTATATATATATTTATTTATTTGTGGGACAGTTAGGGACTGTTTTGCTGGGTCTTGTTTGCGATGCGGGTAATAAATTTGACTTGTAATCAAATTTAAATTAAAGTGATGGAGCCGCCTCGAAGTTTTGAGATTTTCGGCTCTAATAAGATTGCAAACGAGAACTTTGAGTGCTAAAACCTTAAACCTTTGTTGCTGTTCTTGATTAACATAAACTTAGCTTGAAATATGCATTCGATATGGTTTCTATAAATTCTGTTTATCGATCAAGTTGTACACTAATCAGGCACACGACACAAGACAAAGAGACGACGCTCAGCGGACATTGAAGGTGTCATTCGCCTGAGCTACCTTGGCCATTCAGTGCCATATATATGTATATAAGATTAAATCGGGATAGTCGATTGATTTTGAATGGCTTCGGCAGAAACAAAGAGAACCAACGGGGCGGCACGACTTAAACGTGGAAATCAAAAGAGGGAATTAGCAACATTACAAATCGAACAAAATGCTTATTCAAATGGCAACTTATTGTCAAGCACCATAGACAGAAGCGTACTTGCTCTCTCTCTCTCTCTCTTTCTTGCTCCATCTTTGTCGCACTCAATATTAATCTTGCCGCTGGCAGAACGCAAAGTTCAATTTAAGTGGACTCAAAGCATAGATACTTATATTAAGTAATTACTGATAGACGTTCTACCGTGCTGCACTTCTTGAGTACTTCAGCAATAAGCTTGAGGCATGCATCAGATGCAGAGCTCCTTGTGCTCCTTTCCTGCAGCCTTAATCCTTGTGCTTTCCATTTACTTTGTTCATGCTTTTGATAGCATGACGCTTTAATAAGTTTACAATTATATGAAAATGTTTTCGACTATAAGTCAACATCGATTGATACTGATAAGAATTCAACTAAAAAAAAGATATAATCCTTGGAAGCCGTTATGGATTTCGAACTGTAACTGAGAAAAAGATTACAAAGGTCTCTTTGGGATAAATAGTATGTACGGTCGATGGAACCTTAGCATAAGTGGACGTGCTCACAAATCCAAAGATAATTCCAAATGGAAGTGTGACAAATCTGGCAAGGACCTCAGCTGGCATGCAAAGCAATTGCATGGGATGTTTTTCAAGTTGCCCTTCGATTAAGGAACGCCCCAGCTAAGCCAGGGCTTAGATGTGTTAGATATGTTCAACAGCTGCGCTATTTTTTAAGTATAACAGCCATGACAGCTTTCAATTTCCATGCTGCTGATGCTCCGACCGAGACTACGACTCTAACTGTAACTCCGACTGTCTCCCTTATGCGCAATTTTCAATTTCCCCAGCTGGAAAGAGCAGACGCCTGCCTGTCCACGCCCACCAGCTTAGAGGCCAGCAATATTGTAATCCAATCGAAGCATTTATCAGCGCAACCGATCAACATTGAAAACTTGTGACTTATGCATCAAAGTCAAGAGATGAGCTAACTGAGATATGCTCCTCCTCGGCAATTACCCGTCTCTGGGAAACGGGGAAACTCTGCCATGAATTTTGATGAAATTTTATATGTAAATGCAGCACTAAATCAAAACAACGACAAGCCGCGTCGCGCCACGCCACATGCCAACAATTTGATGCTGCATTGGGCAAAGTTGACAAAAGCCAAAAATCAAAACCCGTGCAAAAGAATAATCGTATCATAAAAAAGAAGAAAATCCGCCAACAACAACAACAACAACAAGAAGACGGGAAAAATAAGAATATCTCTAACAATTTTGCAGTAATGGCCACACATAAAAAATACGCAACAAAAATAATTTTTCACTTGCGTAACCAATCGATTGCCATGTCCATGTCCTACCCCAGGTTCCGTTTCGGTTTCAGATATATGTCTGTATATATATATAGATATTCATATATATATATGATGAATGAATGAATGGTTGTTGTTGCGCGTACCAGGCGCTGTTGGCTCTATCGAGCGAGTGTGTCAAAGATGAGGCCACGCTGATAAAATCCAATCACTATGAATTTACGCTCCTTTACAGGAAATGAAGCGGAAGAAATGTGCAAAATGTATTGACACTCCCCTCGAGCCCCGTTGTCCTAACCTCTAGGACTCTTTACTGTGGTGGGGTTGTTGTCTTTTCATTGGGTCTATCTGACTGTCTGTCTCACTGTCTGTGTGGGGGGTCGCTCGTATGGCACAACTCCAACTTATTGGCAGTGCAATTCATAAAACAAATTGATATTGCCTGCTATTACACACGTCAAATGCCAACGCCCCCGCCGAACCACAAAATGGTTGCGCCCCCATCGACGAAATTAAATTAAATATTTACTCACATTTGCGTGCGATATTTTTTTCTTCTTTTTACACCCACCCACCCACACACACACATTTATACATTTATACATTTCGCTTTATCGAAGCAATTTGCCAGCGACATGTTTTGCTTTGATTAGCTTTCGCCGGTGGAGTAATTTGTGTCACAGCATGTCAACGCCCAGGACACAGGAGACATTACAAAAATCTACTCCTGGCCAGAGCTCCACTCCTCCTCCTCCGCCTCCTCCTCCTGGATCACTAATTATATGCAACAAGCAAATGGACGAGAACGTGGCCCTGGCCCAGCTTTGCCTTACAGCTTTCATTCTACATTCAACACTCTCAA